>CM069154.1:34113503-34713503 GCA_035221665.1 Okamejei kenojei
TTCTTACCATTGATGGCTTTTCATTCTACATTTTCTGGTTCTTGATCCTTCTATCAAGAGAACAGTTATTTCTATTTAGAACGGAGACGAGGAAACACTTTTTCTCACAGAGAGTGGTGAGTCTGTGGAATTTTCTGCCTCAGACGACGGTGGAGGCAGGTTCTCTGGATGCTTTCAAGAGAGAGCATCTTAAAAAAGAGCGGAATCAGGGGATATGGGGTGAAGGCAGGAATGGGGTACTGATTGGGGATGATCAGCCATGATCACTTTGAATGGCGGTGCTGGCTCGAAGGTCCAAATGGCCTACTCCTGCACCCATTGTCTACTGTCTATACTAAATAATCTGTCCAGTGCCTTAATGATTTTAAATAAATCTCTCAGATCTCCTATCAACATCATGTGTTCTAAGGAAAATATCTCCAGTTTCCAATTTTACCTCGGCCAGATCTATTTTCAACTCATTGAAACTGACTCTTCAATTTGTTTATGTTTTCCTTATGCTATTCTTTTATTTAAATATTTTTATTAGACTAAGTACATATTAATAGAATATACTTCTCACATACATTCGTAATATTATTAATATTAACAATTATGTCTTATTTGTATATCTATACATTTTTTTTATTATTACAGATAGGAAAAGATAGAGAAAAATAAAGTAAAAGTAGAAAATCAAAAATAAAGAAATGAGTGGAGTATTAAAAAAGTTATCCATCATTGGAGATATATCCATGATTTGTTATACATGATTCTTCATCCATTCCATTATTCAGGCTTCAGTCAGGCTCTCGTACCGAGCCATTTTGACCCTTTAAATATTCAATAAATGGGACTTCCGGTGGCGCTATGGAGGACTAGAAGGCAACGCCAGCCACCTCCGTGAAGAAACCGGGGAGAAAACGGGTAAAAAACCTACCTGCTGCTCCTGCTGCTTCTGCATCTGCTGTTTCTACACCGGCTGCCGTGAGTGACGTCATCAGGCGTGCGACCGTAATGTCAACACAGTGCAGCCCACCAGAGAGATCCAGACTCCGATTTTTTAAAAAAATGGCTGAACAAGAACAAGGCCCGACTGAAGCCTCGGCCTCAGGTAGGACACAGTCACTAGAAGATGTGTCTAAAAAATCGAAAAAAACATTGGAATTGGAAGAACTCAAAATTCTTTTTGTGCAAGAAATGGCAGAATTAAAGAAAGAAATGAAGTCTGAATTAAAGATGGAATTGGAAAAAATGAACTTTATGGAAGAAATGAAGAAAATCAAGATTGAGATGAAGGAGTTAAAATCTGAAATTAATCTCTCGACCACGGATTTATCAGAAATGCTCTGAAAGGAAATTACAGTAGTGACCAAAAAATTTGCAAGTATAATGGAAGAGCTGCATGAAAAAATTGAAAAAAAGGTGGAAAAGGAAATGGAACCAGTGCTGGAAGAAATTAAGCTACAATCAACATCCATAAAAGACCTTGAAGAATTAGTCCAAACAAATACTCAGACTACGAAAACTCTCGTCAAAGAAAGTCAACGATTATCCGACTTACTGGGCAAAGTTACTGATAAGTGCACTGAGCTGGAAGGACGCTAGAGAAGGCAGAACCTAAGGATCGTGGGTATTCGAGAAGGGAGAGAAAAGAATCAAGATACCCAAGAGTTTACTGCAAACTTACTACAAAAGGTTTTATCTCTGGAAGAAAAGCCTTTGCTAGCCTGAGCACACAGAGTAATGAGACGTTATACAAAGCATGATGCTCCTCCAAGACAAATGATAGTAAAAGTCCAGTATGATTATGTTTTGGAACATATGATGAATAAAGTTGTAAAAAGTAGAAATCTTAAATATGAAGAAGACTCGATCAGCATCTACCGAGACTATCCAGCAGAGGTCTCTAAGAAACGGAATGCGTTTAAAGAAACCAAAAGGCTTCTGAGGGAAGTGAAGAATCTGAAGTACACTCTGAGATACTCAGCAACACTGAGAGTCACTTACAATCAGGAAGAACATTATTTTAAAAATCCAGAGGACGCATTGAGATTTGCCCAAAGGATTAAGGAGCGAGAAGAAAACTGAATGTAACCTTCAGAGATGAATTAAAGGAACAATTAAATCGTTTTTTCAAGATTGGTTGAAGATTGCAATAGACTATGGACTTGTTTCATCTAAAGAAGACGGAGAAGGAGGCGGATGGGAAAATCGAGCAGATTTGGATTGAAGACTTTTCCATGGATACTAATAATTAGAATACTAACACTACTAGTTTAATAAATAACATATATTAACATATATAAACATATATTAAATTTAATACACTGGTATCGTTAATAATTAGAGTTAATAATTGCTAATAATTGATTAATAATTAATAATTAATCATAACCGACTAAGAATTAAGTAAATAGTAAATATAAATATACAAATGTAAACTTCGACTTCATTTATCTCTCCTGGTATTTTTTATTTCTTTTTTACTTTTTATTTTTTCCATAAATTGGATCTTTTTTCATTATTTTTCTAATTTTATTTTTTTTTCTCTTTATTATATATTTTTATTATTATAGTTTTCTAATAGGCATTAAGTATATATATTACTATATACCTGACTATGAATTTCTTACACATCATAGTTTAGTACCCCCGGTTTAAATAATAATTTCTTTTTTTTGGAATATTAATTTTAGTGAATCATGGAGATGGACAACATTTAACATTCACTACGGAAGTCCTTAGATTGCTAGCCATGTTAGTATGGCTAACGCTAACTACACTTATACTAGATGTAGTTTTTTCTTTCTTTGTGCACTTTACTAATCTCTTAATCTATCCCTTTTTTAATACTATTTCTGATTATTACTATTATTATTTTATATTTGAGTGGAATTATAAATTAATGCAAAGGAGACATATATGTGAGAGAAAATCAAGGGTTTTGAAATTCGTCTATTCGAAGTTCAGGTGTAAGGTCTGGTATGTCGAACTGTACCATTTGCTCTATTATACATCCTGTAGTTGGAATGTTAAAGGTATTAACGAACCAATTAAGAGGGGTAAGGTACTAGCACATTTAAAAGCACTTAAAATTGACGTTGCATTTATCCAAGAGACACATTTTTAAAAAGAGATTCAGAACACAGATTAAAGGCCAAATTGATTGATAAAGTATATCACTCTTCTTTTACACATAAATCTAGAGGTGTAGCAATAATTAATTCGTAAAGGCACTGCATTTAAACATACTTCAATAATAACTGATAGTGACGGTAGATATATTATTGTAATAGGAGAATTATACACACAAAAAATGATTTTTGTCAATGTATATGGCCCAAATTTTGATAGTCCGCTGTTTTTTAAAAAAGTATTTAATACAATCCCTGAATTATCACAACACAATCTAATAATTGGAGGAGATTTAAACTGCACATTAGATCATTATTTGGATAGATCATCAAAACAACGGAAACTTAAATCGCATTCCAGTGAGTTAATAAATGCATATATAGACACTAGTAATATTAAAGATGTTTGGAGATTGCAAAATCCACAGGACGAGAATACTCATTTTACTCACCTGTGCATAAAACTTATTCAAGAATAGATTATTTTCTGGTAGATTTAAAACTCATTCCACTTACGTATAATTCAAAATATCATAATATTATAATTTCAGATCATGCACCCTTAACTTTTAAGATGAAAATAACTGGTAAAATGAAAAAACAAGGTCAATGGAGATTTAATCCACAAATTTTAAAGGACAAAATAACTCAAGAATATATTACAAAACAGATCAAAATTTTCTTTGAAACAAACGATACACCAGAAATATCCTCATCCCTCTTATGGGAAACTTTTAAAGCGTATGTTCGGGGAATTATGATATCTTCTCAAGCATTTTATAATAAAGAGAATCGGAAGGTACAACAGGCATTGGAAAGAGAGATTAAACAGTTGGATATAGAGAACGCTGTTAACCCAACTATGATAAAACATAATAAAATTTTTGCATTGAAATATAAATTAAATAAAATACAGTCAGACCAAGTTGTAAAACTATACCAATATACTAAACAAATACAATTTGAATTTGGTGACAAACCACATAAACTATTGGCTCGTCAGTTAAGAAAATTGGAAGGAGAAAAATTAATTTATAGGATTAAATCAGATAAAGGGGAATTACTAGTACAAACTAAAGATATAAATGAGAGATTTTTGCAATATTATAAAAAATTATATTCAGCTAAAACAAAAGAAAATCGAATAGGAGTAGAAACATTAAAAAAAAATTGTAATCTAAAAGGACTGGATTTAGAAGATAGGGAATTATTAAACGTTGAAATAACTACTAAAGAAATTGAAGAAACTATTAGATCATTAAAAATGGTAAAACTCCAGGACCAGATGGTATTGGAGCAGAATTTTATAAAATATTTTATGATATGATAGCTCCACGTTTGAAGACACTATATGAACACACTTATGCACAACAGAAATTACCAGAAACATTAAATGAATCTATTATAACCCTTATACCTAAATTAGATAAAAATCTTGATGATCCAGGGTCATATAGAGCTATATCTCTTTTAAATACTGATCAAAAAATATTAATAAAAATATTAGCACAAAGACTAAACACAGTGATTAATAAACTAATTCACTTAGATCAAACAGGATTTATACCAAAACGATATTCAAACAATCTGAGAAGATTATTTAATATTATATATTCGAAAAGAAACATTAATAAGGATTTATCAATTATTCCGTTGGATGCAGAGAAAGCTTTTGATCAGATTGAATGGTCTTATTTATTTTCGGTTATGAATTTTTTTCAGTTGGGGGAGAAGTTTATAACATGGGTTAAATTACTATATACCAGACCAACAGCTAGAATATTAATAAACCAAGTGTTAACAACTAAATTTAACTTACTCTGAAGCTGCAGACAAGGTTGCCTTTTATCTCCACTACTGTTTGCACTTGCAATAGAACCACTAGCAAAATCTGTGAGATTGCATCCTGAAATATATGGGTATGAAACTAAAGAAACTGAAAATAAAATTTCTTTACACGCAGATGATGTATTACTTTATATCACGAAACCAGAAATTAGTATCCCTAACTTGTTAGATTTAATAATTCAATTTGGATCGTTTTCAGGATATAGAATTAATTGGAATAAAAGTGAACTTATGCCAATAATGGGAGATAATTTACATATATTACAACAATACCCTTTTAAGATTGCAAATGAAAAAATTAAATATCTTGGAATTTATGTAACAAAAAGATATGATTCTTTATTTAAATCTAATTTCCCACCCTTATTGAATAAATTACTTAAGAATATTCAATATTGGAAAACATTACCTATTTCAATGCTAGGTAAGATTAATGCGATAAAAATGATTTTTCTTCCACAATTACTATACTTGTTTCAAATGATCCCAATATATCTTCCTAAAAAGTTTTTTAAGAAAGTGGACTCTATGGTTACCAATTTTATTTGGGATCATAAGAACCATAGAATAATTAAAAAGCATTTATGTAAATCAAAAATGAATGGAGGTTTTGCATTGCCTAATTTTATGTTTTATTATTGGGCAGTTAATATAAAAAATATGAATTTCTGGTTGGAAGAACTAGATAAACAACCAAACTGGTTAAAAATGAAGACTGTTTACCTTTTGAAATTAGCTCGATTTTATTTGCAAATACTACAATACATAAGAAAACTTATAGAGGAAACCCAATAATAGAAAGTGGAATACGTATTTGGAAACAATTAAAAAAAACATTAAAATTACAATATTTCTTTTAAACCTTAATTGATGGATAAAGGTTTTCTTAAAATGGAAGAACTATGGAATAAATAAGATTGGTGATCTCTACAGGGAAAGTTTATTTCTCTCATTTCAGGAATTACAACAAAAGTATGGATTACATTCCAATGAATATTTTAGATATCTACAAATTAGAGATTATGTGAAATCAAATACACTAGATTTTAGGAATAGAAAGACAGAAATTTTAGATGAATGTCTAAATAAACATCCGAATACAGAAAAATTAATATCATATATCTATAATATTTTACTGGAAAATGATTTACCAAGTACGGATAAATATAGACAAGCATGGGAAAACGAATTAGATCAAGTAATTAGTAGAGAAGTATGGAATGAAAGTTTACAACATATACACCACTGTTCATTAAATGCCAGACACTCCTTGATACAATTTAAAGTTATACATAGATTACATCTCTCAAAATCCAAATTAAATAGAATTTTCTCAAATGTTTCCACGATATGTGATAAATGTCAACAATTAGAAGCTAATTTAATGCATTCATTCACAAAATGTATAAAAATTACTAATTTTTGGATAGAAATGTTTAAGATAATCTCAATTGTAGTTAATGCAAATTTAATTCCAGACTCAAAATTAATTATATTGGGAATACTAGAAACGAATCAGATATTAGCAACACAACAAATAATTTTTATTGGCTATAGTTTAATAATTGGTAAAAAATTAATACTAAGATTTTGGAAAGGTCCCATTTCCCCTACAATTAAAATGTGGATTACAGAAATGTCGGAGACACTTCACCTGGAACGATTAAGACTTGTCCTGATGGACAGGCTGGATCAATTTAGAGGAATATGGTCTCTATTTATTGAATATTTAAAGGGTTAAGATGGTCCGGTTCGTGGCCATGACTGAAGCCTGATTGAATGAATAGATGAAGAATTATATACAATAGATCATGAATATATCTCCAATGAAGAATATCTAGTTTAATACTCCACTCATTTAATCTATCTCTTTTTTATTTCTTTTTCTCTTTATTATCTATATTACCTATCTTTATTTCCTACTGTTATAAAATAAAAAAATATAGAAGTACAAATAAGAATGACTGTAAATTTTAAAATATTAAGAATGTATGTGACGATAATATTTTCTGTTTTTTTTCTTTGATCTTATATTATTTCTTCTTAATATGTAATTACTTCTAATAAAAATATTTTACAAAAAAAAAAAAAATTCAATAAATGGAGACCATATCCCTCTGAAAAGATCCAACTTGTCCAGTAGGACAAGCCTTAATCTTTCCAGATGAAGTGTCTCCGACATTCCTGTAATCCACATTTTGGTTGTGGGGGATGTAGGACCATTTCCAGAATTTTAATATTAATTTTTTCCCAATTATTAAACTGTAATCAATAAAAATTATTTGATTCGTTGTTATTAATTGATCTGTTTCTAATATTCCCAATATTATTAACTTTGAGTCAGGGATCAGATTCATATTAACAACATTCAAAATTATCTTAAATATTTCTGTCCAAAATTTAGTAATTTTTACACAATATGTAAATGAGTGCGTTAAATTAGCTTCTAAGTGCTGACATTTATCACACATGGCACATACATTTGAAAAAAATACTATGTCGTTTGGATTTTGAATAATGTAGTCCATGTAATATTTTAAATTGTATAAGAGAGTGTCTAGCATTTAACGAACAGTGGTGTATATGTTGTAAACTTTCATCCCATACTTCTGGTCTGATTATTTGACCTAATTCGTTTTCCCATGATTGCCTATATATTTCTGTCATTGGGACATCGTTTTCCAATAAAATATTATAAATATATGATATCAATTTTTCTGTGTTCGGGTGTTTATTTAGACATTCATCTAAAATTTCTGTCTTTCTATTTCTAATTTCCTGTGTGTTTGCTTTTACATAATCTCTAATTTGTAAATATCTAAAGTAATCTTTTGAATGTAATCCATAAATTAGTTCTAATTCTTGAAATGAAAGGAAGGAGTTTTCCCTGTAGAGTTCGCCCATCTTATTAATTCCATAGTCTTTCCATTGTAAAAAACCTTTGTCCATCATTGAGGGTTTAAATGTAACGTTATTTACAATGGTAAGGGCTAGTGGTATACATTCCGATTTTAATGTTTTCTTTATTTGTTTCCAGATACGTATCCCACTTTCTATTATAGGGTTTTCACTATAGGTTTTCTTACCTAGTTTAATATTGGCGAATAAAATCGAGCTAATTTCAAAAGGCGAACAATCTTCTTTTTCCATTTTTAATCAGATTGGTTGTTTATCTGTCTCTACTAACCAAAAATTCATATTTTTAATACTAACTGCCCAGTAATAAAACATAAAGTTTGGCAGTGCTCGACCTCCATTTATTTTTGATTTACATAAATGTTTTTTATTTATTCTATGGCTCTTATAATCCCAGATAAAGTTGATGACTATAGAATCAACCTTCTTAAAGAAATTTTTAGGAAGATATATCGGAATCAATTGGAAAAGATATAGTAATTGCGGGAGAAAAATCATTTTTATTACATTAATTCTGCCTAGCATTGAGATAGGTAATGTTTTCCAATATAAAATGTTCTCATTTAATTTATTCAATAAAAATGGGAAATTGGATTTAAATAAAGAATCAAATCTTTTTGTTATATAAATTCCAAGATATTTGATTTTTTTGTTTGCTATCTTAAAAGGAAATTGTTGTAGTATATGTAAGTTATTTAGCATTATTGGCATGTTCACTTTTATTCCAATTAATACTATATCCTGAAAATAATCCAAATTCAGTTATTAATTTTAGTAAATTTGGGATACTAATTTCCGGCTTTGTAATATAAAGTAATACATCATCTGCATATAAAGGATAATTTATTTTCAGTATCTCTGGTGTCATACCCATATATTTCAGGATGTAATCTCACACGTTGAGATAATGGTTCTATTACAAGTGCAAACAGTAGCGGGGATAAAGGACAACCTTGTCTGCAGCCTCAAAATAGATTACATTTAGTTGATAGCATTTGATTTGTTATTATTCTGGCTGTTGGATTAGTGTATAATAATTTAACCCAAGTAATAAACTTCTCTCCCAACTTAAAAGTTTCCATAACCGAAAACAAGTAAGACCATCCACCTGGTCAAAGGCTTTCTCCGCATCTAACGATATAATTACTAGGTCTTTATTAATACCTCTTTTCGAATATATAATATTGAATAATCGTCTCAGGTTATATGAGGAATATTGTTTTGGTATAAATCCTGTTTAATCTGGGTGAATTAAGTACGTAGTCTTTGTGCTAATATTTTGGTTAGTATCTTTTGATCAGTATTTAAAAGAGCTATAGCTCTATATGATCCTGGATCATCCAGGTCTTTGTCTATTTTAGGTATAAGTGTTATAATAGATTCATTTAACGTTTCTGGTAGTTTCTGGTGGGTATAAATGTATTCATAGAGTATCTTCAAACGTGGTGCAATCAGATCATAAAATGTTTTATAAAATTCCGAGCCAATACCATCTGGTCCCGGTGTTTTACCATTTTTTAATGATCTGATAGATTCTTCCATTTCTTTTACTGAAATTTCAGCATTTAGTGATCCTCTATTTTGTGAATCCAACCCATTCAGATTACATTTTTTTTAAAAAAGCTTCTATTTCTATCCTGTTTTCTGTCGTTTTAGCTGAATATAATTTTTTATAATATTGCAAAAATCTCTCATTAATATCTTTGGGTTGTACTAATGGTTCGCCATTATATGATTTAATCCTATGTATTATTTTTTTCTCCCTCCATCTTCCTTAATTGATGAGCCAATAATTTTTGAGGTTTATCTCCAAATTGTTTAGTGTATTGATAGAGTTTTACAACTTGATCTGAGTATATTTTATTTAATTTATATTTCAGTGCAGCGATTTTATTATGTTTTGTTATGGATGGATTAGCAGTGTTCTCTGTGTCTAATTGTTTAATCTCCTTTTCCAATTCCTGTTGTTCCCTCTGATTCTCATTATTATAAAATGCTTGAGAAGAAATCATAATTCCACAGGCATATGCTTTAAAAGTTTCCCATAATAGGGAAGAAGATATTTCCGGTTTATCATTTAGTTCAAGGAAAATCTTGATCTGTTCTATAATATATTCCTGAGTTGCTTTGTTTTTTAATATTTGTGGGTTAAATCTCCATTGTCCCTGTTTTTCCGTTTTACCATTTATTTTAATCATAAATGTTAAAGGTGCATGATCTGAGATTGTAATATTATGGTATTTTGAATTATAAGTGAGTGAGATAAGTTTAGCGTCAACCAAAAAATAATCTATTCTTGAATAGGTTTTATGTACAGGTGAATAAAATGAATATTCTCGTCCAGTTGGATTTTCTACTCTCCAAACATCTTTAATGTTACTAGTATCCATATATGCATTTAATAAGTCACTGGAATGGGATTTGGTTTTCCTTTGTCTTGTGGATCTATCTAAATAAGAATCTAATGTACAATTTAAATCTCCTCCAATTATTAAGTTATGTTGTGCTATTTCCTGGATGTTGTTAAATATTTTCTTAAAAAACAGTGGACTATCAAAGTTTGGTCCATATACATTGACAAAAATCATTTTTTGTGCATTTAATTCTCCTATTACAATAATGTATCTACCGTCATTATCAGTTATAGTTGATGTATGTTTGAATGAAGTGCCTTTACGAAATAATATTGCTACGCCTCTTGCTTTGTGCGTAAAGTGGGCGGCGGCGGAAGTGGCGGCGCTGCGTGGCAGCTGCGGCTCACCTGCAGTCCGTCTGTTTTTTTTCTTTTTTTTCGTCCTTTTGTGTCTGTTTTTAGTTAGAATTTTTGGTTTATTAGGCTGTGTTTGTGTGGGGGGGGGGGGGGGGGGGGGGGAGGGTGGGAGAAACAAGGTTTTAGTCTCTCCCTTCGGGGGGATGCGACCTTTTCTTGTCGTGTCCCCCGTCACCGTCTCCGTCTGTGCTGAGGCCTAATGGCGGAGCTGGTGGCCTCGGAGCTGTGGCGAGCGTTCAGAGCTCCAGTGTTCCAGCGGCGGCGGCCCGGCTTCGGGGCTTCGGGGCTTCGGCGCTCCAGCAGTTGCTCCAGCGGTGCTCCAGCAGCGGCCCGGCATTGGCGCTCCGGCGGCTCTCCAGCGGTGCTCCAGCAGCGGCCCGGCTTCGGAGCTCCGGCGGCTCCAGCGGATCTCCAGCGGTGCTCCAGCGGCGGCCCGGCTTCGGGGCTCCAGCGGCTCTCCAGCGGGGCTCCAGCGGCTCTCCAGCAGGTGCTCCAGCAGCGGCCCGGCTTCGGAGCTCCGGCGGCTCCAGCAGTTGCTCCAGCGGTGCTCCAGCAGCGGCCCGGCTTCGGCGCTCCAGCGGCTCTCCAGCGGCTCTCCAGCAGGTGCTCCAGCAGCGGCCCGGCTTCGGAGCTCCGGCGGCTCCAGCAGTTGCTCCAGCGGTGCTCCAGCGGCGGCCCGGCTTCGGGGCTTCGGCGCTCCAGCGGCTCTCCAGCGGTGCTCCAGCAGCGGCCCGGCTGCGGCGCTCCAGCGGCTCTCCAGCGGTGCTCCAGCGGCGGCCCGGCTTCAGAGCTCCGGCGGCTCCAGCGTTCCCGTGGTCGATCCTGACTGGGAGCTGTGGTGGTGTTCCGGCATTCCGGCAACGGCGGCGGTGACGGCCTGGCTTCGGAGGCTCGGCCGCGGGCCTAGTGGACGATGACATCGAAGGCCTGGATTGCCTCAGTACAGAGGGGGAACAAGTAGGGGAAAAAGACAAAGACTTTAAGACTTTTGCCTTCCACCACAGTGAGGAGGTGCTTGGTGAACTCACTGTGGTGGATGTTAAATATGTGTTTATTGTGTGTTTTGTTTTAATTTATTACATGTTATGACTGCAAGGTAACAAATTTCGTTCAGACCGAAAGGTCTGAATGACAATAAAGGAATCTGAATCTGAATCTGAATCTGAAAAGAAGAATGATACGTTTTATCTATCCATTTAGCTTTCAGCCTATGCTCGGCTCTTTTTTTGAATCACATCAGCTTTTAAATGTGCTAATACTTTACCTCTCGTAATTGGTTCATTAATACCTTTAACGTTCCAGCTGCAAAACGTTATTCCTTCATTCCCCGTATTCAATTTAAAATATTGCATCTTTTGTCTATGGGGATCTATAATAGAGCCAATGGTTCAGTTCGACAGACCCGACCTTACACCCGAACTCCGAATAGACGAATTTTAAGACCCTTGAATGTCTCTCACGTGTATATCTCCTTTGATCCAATTTGTAACTCCATTCAAACAGAAAATAATAATGATAGATTATAATAGAGAAGAAAAGAGGATCAGTTAAGAAATTAGTATTGTGCACAAAGAAGGAAAAAACTACATCTAGTATTAGTGTAGTTAGTGCTAGCCATACTAGCATGGCTAACCATCTACCGACTTCTGTAGTACGAACCAGCTCCTTGGTTTCTTGGAATTTTTATTCCATAGTGGAATTTTACCGGGGATATTAAATTTTAAAATATTCGGGTTCCAATAGTCGGAAATGTGAGGATACATATATTTAAAACTTGTTTGAAAATCTAATTTAAAAAAAAGGGAAAAAAAGGAAAAAAGAAAATAAAAATGAAAATTACTAGAAAAAAGAAAGAAAGTTTCCAAAGAGGGCAAACTAAATCAAACTCTATACTTGACTCTAATCATTCCATTATGTTAGTATTAGTCATTAGTGATAATTATTAACTCTGATTAGTAAAGATACCACGCTATAATTTTAGTATTTATTAGTTATTTGTATTAGTAGTGCTGTTATACTAATTATTAGTATCCATTGTTCCGATCCACATCTTTCTCCAGCTTCCTTAGTCACCACTTCAATTCCATCCAGTCCTGCAAAGTCAGTTTATTCTATGGTGAGGCACAGTTTTAAAAGTATTATTCAAGCATCCTCTCAAGCCTTAATCTTCTGGGCAAAGTCCAATGCTTCCACAGGGTTGGTGAAAAAATGTTCCTTCTTGTTATAAGTGACTCTTAGGGTAGCTGGATAGCTCAGACTATATTTCAAATTCTCCACTTCCCTCAAGATACTTTTAGTCTCATTAAACGCTTTTCGTTTCCTGGAGACCTCTGCTGGATAGTCTCGATAAATACTAATCCTGTGTCCTTCAAATGCAAGATTTCTGTTTCTTGATATTTTTTGCATTATCTCCTCCAAGACGTGGTCGTACTGTACTTTTATTATCATTTGTCTTGGGGGAGCGTTTTGTCTTGTCTGACGTCTCATCACTCTGTGTGCTCGGGCTAGTAAAGGCTTTTGTTCCAGAGATAAAACTTTTTGCAGTAGATTTGCAGTGAATTCTCGGGGATCTTGATCTTTCTCTTTCCCTTCTGGAATAACCGCAATTCTTAGGTTCTGTCTTCTCTGGCGACCTTCCAATTCAGTACATTTCTCGGTTATTTTGCCCAGTAATTCAGTTAGACGTTGATTTTCTGTGATAAGCTTTGCTGTAGTCTGAGCACTTTTACGGCTAGTTCTTCAAGGCCTTTTATGGCAGCCGTCTGTTGGTTCAGTGCCTGCTCCACAGGATTCAGCCTTTCTTCAAAATCAGTTTTCACATTTCTGATTTCACCAACATTCAATTTCTTTCTTCAGCTTTATTTCTTCCCTTAAACCAGCAATTTCACTTGCAATAAAAGTTTTAAGTTCTTCACCTTTCGATTTTTTCGTCGTTTTTTTCGACACATCTTCTTGGGATAACGTCCTACCTGAGCCCAAAGTTTCGACTTTTCGGTTTATCCGGGGGCGGGCTGCGCTGTGTAGACATAGTAAGTCGCGCGCCTGATGACGTCACTCACAGCAATCGGTGCAGAAGCAGCAGGCAGGTCGTTTTCTCCACGATTTTTCTCCGTTTTTTACGAGGAGCTGGTTGGCGTTACTCTCTAGCCCTCCATAGCGCCACCGGAAGTGCTGCTATTCTAAGCATTCTGCTATTATGATGACTATTCCCTAAATATTTCCCCATCAATATCTGCTCTACGTGGCTTACCTCCTTGTCCAGAATCAAGTCTTGCAAGGCTTCCTTCCTCGTACATAGAACAGTACAGCACACGAACAGGCCCTTTAGCCTACAATATCTGTGCTGAACATTGCACCAAGTTAAACTAATCTCCTCTGCCTGCACGTGTTTCAAATACTTGTCAAAGATTTCCTCCTGAACACACTTCCATAGTTCACTCTCATATTATTACTAACCTGGTCTTTTTTGAATAGTTCTATCATTGATACAAGAATAATTGTTAAGATGCATGTGAAGGTGATTTTCACATAATAAGTAATCTGGATTATGTCACACGCAAGTTATATATATAGTGGGGGCATCATGTCTGATAGAGATATATTTTAGAAGAGAACAAATAACCTGTTTAAAACATTTCCAATGTACTGGGCCACTCACTGTCTTTCATCAATTCTAAAGTAATTTAAAACTATAATTATACAGTCTGTCAGTCGTATATATATTTTTTAACAGCAACTCATTGTAATCATTATAACTGTTTGGCCAAAACTGTACTTATATTGAATTCTTTCTAGTGTCAGGCCAATGGAATTATGATCTGATTCTTGAACCTTCTGTGATCTGTTAGTTGTTCAGATACTTGCAAAGCTGTCTTTACCATTTTCAGTTTGAAGTGGTGGCAACGGTACCTGTAGTACCAATTCTGAATCTCAAACAACACCTTCTATCCCAGGTGAAAGGAAATGTTTAGACAATAATAGTAACTATCTGTAGTTTACAGATAACAATAAGGTACTAACTTAAAACAGATCTTTCAGCAATATAGAACTAGTTAAGACAGGAACTTAAATATGCTAGAGTGAAAAGCCTCAACTAGAAACTCAGTCAGCATTCTTAAAGCACACCCCATTAGTGAATAAACTGTGGGAAATTGGATTAAAAGTATACCTACATTTTATTGTGCCCAGTTTATTAATCCTACTTAACAGTTTTCACTAGTCTCTTAATGTACCGGACAATGTCATTCTTTTCATTGTTATAATAGGTCAGTCAATTATTAACATTAATTTCTGAAAATTGTAAGATACATTTTTGGACCCGTCATCATTATTTTTCCTTTTTCTGTTGTATGATCAAAGCTGGCATTATATCAGATGATAGCTGTGATTCACTTTACAGCAATTATTAAAGGTAAAAAATTGGAAATTAAACAATATCTGGTTTGCATGACTTGAGAGGCAGGTTCATTCTTACCGAATATCTTTTAACTATTAAAACTCTGATCTTGGATGTGTATCCCCCCTCCCCCCCTGGCTCCGTCCCCTCTGATCTGTTTATTTATTTGTGTGCATTCACATCTCCTCGAAAGCACGACGCGCTAGATAGAGATTTACCTCATGATTTCAAAAATCGCCTTATCTGACAATTTGACATTATTTCTTGAGTTTTTTATTAAAATTGTTCAAAAATCTGAAATCTTTTTTGAAGTTAACAAGCTAATGACATCACCATGGCTCAGCTCACTGCGCAGTTTTCAACGCTCAGCCTGCTGGGCACTGTATTCCACGAGCTGCGAGTTACATAACCCCCCCCCCCCCCCCCAACTCGCAGTCATTTGTTGCCACCAGCTCACAGACTCGGTCGGCTGTTCACCCCACCCCGCCCGCAGCCCAGTCGCTCTCCCCCCCCCCCCCAGGGCTCTGGATTGAAGCAGCTGAGCACGTAGTAATTTGGTTGGGCTTCTGCGGGCTTTAGAGGTCCCGAGAACTCCTGAGGCCTGTCGCCTGCCTGCAGTTGGCCCCGCCCGCTCGCTGAGTTCAAGTCTGCCCTCTCCCTCTCTCTTCCCCCTCCCCCTCCTCTCCCCCATTCCTCTCCCCACCCCTCTTCCCCATCCCTCTCCCCATGCCCCCCCCTCCTCCGCCCCTTCTCCCCCTCCCTCCCCTCCTCTCCCTCACTCCTCCTCCTCTCCCCCCACTCCCCCACAACTATCAGTTTGCTCAAATGATTTATTCTATTAAGAATATTCTTTGATATTGTTGTTTACTGAAATAAAGTCTATTTTATTTACATAGCTGTGTGAATCCACTCTATAACAATTAAAAGCACTATTGAGTTCTATTGAGGCCTCTTTATCTGGTGTCTTAAAGCATTTGACTTCTCAAGACCAA
Organism: Okamejei kenojei; assembly: GCA_035221665.1. Classification (NCBI taxonomy): domain Eukaryota; kingdom Metazoa; phylum Chordata; class Chondrichthyes; order Rajiformes; family Rajidae; genus Okamejei; species Okamejei kenojei. The sequence continues at coordinate 34,129,542 of CM069154.1, forward strand.
TCCTTACTGAGACGTGAATGAACACACAGATGATTAGTGACTACAGTATGGAATTGGAAATTGTCTTGGAGATCAAACAATGGATGATTTATTGATTATTGAGAAGGAGACTTGGGTCAGAGAATCACACAGTGTGGAAACAGGTCTTTCAGCAATCAGTCTGAAAAAGGGGCCAGACCCAAAACGTCACTGATCCAGGTTCCCCAGAGACTCTACCACTTACGTACCTGCAAACTTGGGACAATTTGAAGCAATCAATGAATTTACCAGCCTGAAAATCCTGGGGACATGGAAGAAAATCAGAGCATTTGGTGGAAACCCATATGATCACAGGGTGAGCGTATAAACAGGCTGCTTCGGAGGTCATCATGTTGTTAGAGCCAAGAGGCAGCTACTAGATGTGCGACAGTGTCTCCCGTGAGTGATGAACAATCACTCTTTTAAAATCTGTGATGCATTTGAGCATTAAAAATCAGTATGACTTTTAAGAGAGAGTTTTAAGAAGCAGTAAATAATTAAGGATGTGAAGGAACTCAGGTCAGTAAATGAGGAAAGAATATGAATTAGCTAATAGGTCTTTTATCCATCCCTAAATGAGAATACTGAGACCAACTGTGACAGCTAAAGCAACTCCCATCCAAGATGAACCAAGCAAGGATGAGCTAAGCATCCTTCTATGCCATATCAAATGATCTCCTATCACCCAGCATATTTTTGTCTTTTGAACCAGAGAAGTTCTGTGAATTTCCAGCAGGGTGAGATGGAGTCAGGAGGAATTGAAAGGAATTAAAACAAGAGCATAGAGGGCATAAGGCCCATCAATACATAGGAAGGTATATTGAGGCCATCCAAACTTTCCCACCTCTAAAGCTAAATAATTTCCCTTGCTTCAACTTTTCCTTCCCTGAAAGATGTAATAGTTGCTGGTTCCTATAATTCCGGTTGATCAATCTCAACAAAGCACAAAAGTCTGAATAATGGCACTGAATATTGTTGAGAGGATGAGATGGAAATAATTATTTTTATTTTTAGTACGGTATTCTAGCCCCCCCGAAAGAGGACAGTGGTAAATCTTCTGTCAAGTCGCGAACCTCTTCTCGCAAGGCATTTTGCTTCCAAATTCTAAATTTCCCCACGCACATTGCCTTCCTCCCCCAACCCTCCTCCCCCCCCGCCCCCCCCCCCCCCCCCCCTAACAATCAGTTTGAAGAAGGCTCCTAACCAATACTTTGTTTTTTATAAAATGAAAACGCTGGTATTTAGAAATAAAATACACAAAGTGCTTGAGTACCTCAGCAGGTCAGACAGCATCTCTGGAGAACGTGGATAGATGACATTTTGGGTTGTTCAGGTAGAGATCCTTCTTCAGAAGTGATGCATCACCTATCCATGGACTCTTGACATGCTGCTTGACCCACTGAGCTACTCCAGCACTCAGTGCCTTCTTTTGTAAGCTAGTATCTGCAGTTTCTTGTTTCTTCAGGTAAGTCCAGGATTGGGTCTGGATCATCTGGGATAAGGGAGGTCCAGCTGGAGGGGGATAAGTTGTAGGGAATGCACAGGAACTTGCTAAAAGAGTCAAGCACCTGATCTTAGTAGTGTTAGTTCAGCAGGGTTGTTACTAAATTACAATTACCAGATTAGTAAGAAGGGGAACAGTGGGTTAGAAGGATTAGTGTTTTGGAAAGCAGTGGTGGGACTGGTGATTGGCAGATCTGTCATCATATGGTGGAGAAGCCACTGGGAGATTGGTGGTAGACAAAAATGCTGGGGAAACCCAGCGGGTGAGGCGGCATCTATGGAGCGAAGGAAATACGCAACGTTTCGGGCCAAAACCCTTCTTCAGACTGAGATTGGTGGTCATGGTGAAAGGCTTCAGTAGTTGGGGTGGGTGGAGATTATTGGGGTTCAGAGTGATTATTAGGATTTGATGGGTGAGGGTCATGAGCTGTTCCACCAACAGGGTGAGGGGTAAGAGTGTACATAAGGAATAAGAATGTAAAAGTGTAAAACGCGGATAAGGCTTCTTCAGATGCCGTTGCGCTTTCCTGCTTACTTGAGTATCAGGAGTTATTTCATTGGCAATCTAGTTGATGCTGGCATTATGTCAGCTATGTGCCTCCACCACAACTCACTTCTCAGACTACAGTTTGTTGTTTACCATTCTATATCAATGTCATCAACACAGACAACCTCTGGGTTACAGATCTGATAAGATATGGAATAATAATAAGGGTGCATACTATCTAACAAAATCCATTTAACAATACCACAAATTACAAACCTCAGGTCATGGAATGTCCTGATATAAACAGGTCACAAGGGATGACTCAGATTTAATAAAATACCATTTATTCAACTACTCATTGCCAGTTCCATGCATTTTCAAACTTTCTTAGTGCGAATGAAAACCGTTTACCTACCTCCACAGTGTGTCAGTCCGTATGATGTGTAACCCTTGTGGCAAAAGCATTCAAAGCTTCCTGGTGAGTTCACACAGATGTGATCACAAGTTCTGTCGAAGGAGCACTCGTCAATATCTGGAAAGCAAAAGAGAAATGAACCAAATTGCTACATATTATAAGGCTTGGCCTCAACCCAGTCAGCCATTAATGGTGCCAAAGTGGAGATAGTTGAGAGCTTCACGTTCCTTGGTGTAAATATCACCAACAATTTGTCCTGAACAAATCATGTTGCAGTTACGGCAGTTCACCAATGCCTCTACATCCTCAGAAGACGAAGGAAGTTTGACGTGTCTCCAGCAACTCTAACCAACGGCTACAGATGCACCATAAAAGGCATCCTATTGGGATGCTTCATAACTTGGTTCGGCAACATCTTTGCCCAAGATTGTAAGAAATTGTAGAGAGTTGTTGATGTAGCCCAGTCTACCACACAGACCGGTCTCCCCCCAATTGATACTTCACATTGTCTCAGGAAAACAGCCAACATACACAAGACCCTGGCCATTCCCGCTACTCCTCCCTCCCTTTGGGCAGAAAATACAAACACTTGACAGCAGAAAGCAGATTCAATGGTTCAGCTTCTCCATGTTATCAGATTACTGAACAGTCCTCTGATAAACTAAGGGTCCTCTCTCAACCTACCACATGACACCCTTGCAGATTTTTAAACTGCCCTTTATCTATAGCTGGAACACTGTATCTCTGTAAGACTTTATTCAGCACTATGGTATATTTCCCTTTGCAACACCTACTGTACTTGTGAAATGGCTTGGTTGCACTCATGTATACCATGAGTTCATTGGATTGCGTGCAAACAAAGTTTTTCACTGTATCTCAATACCATAATAAACCAATACCAATCCGAGGATGAATCCAAATCGTTCACATGGAGAAGATGGGTGGGTGGCCAGAGTTCAAATGTCATAGTCTCTGATAACCTGTGTACACAGGAATAGGAAAATACACAGACAAGTCCAGGTGCATGGTTTATACATCATCACATGCCCATCACCACGTATTACAGAGAGGAGTCACCACTACCGTAAAATTCTAAACCTACCTTGGGGCAAAATATAAAGCTGGGGACAGAATGCTATCTTGATTATTACCTGACACTTATTTAAATCTCCATGCTTTATTCTGAATGGTGCTATTTATCGAGCTGCTGATAAGGTATCGAGCTACACTTGTGTGTTCATGCGCCAATGGTATTTTAATTAAGGCTTGGACACTGACTCAGTAACAGTTAACCATGTGTGCCATTCATTTTCACTTGCAACTGCATGAAGAGGGAAGACTGGAACCAAAGAGCAGCCTCCACAACATTATCCTGGCTTTCAGAAAGCAAGAAAAACAAGAATGTTGTTGCAAAACGCAGTCAAGTCACTCAGGTATTTGACCTTCCACAATTAAGCCTGTCAAAATAGCTTACGATGGATCAATGTAGCTCACGGAAATAGGAAGCGTCAAACTGACATTTCGTGCAGTTACTTTCTGATTGATCAGGTGACCAGCAAATCCTATTGCATAAAGGCATCTTTGCATTAGTCATTATCCTGCTATTTGCTGGTTAGTTACAGAAGTTTGTGAAAAGTGCTACATATCCACTTTATCCACTGGAATGCAGGACCAATGAAAGAACATCAGGAATTTTGATTCAAGGCACAATATTTTTGCACAGAACGGTACAACGCTACATCATGGTGCCATCTACTGATCTGTTATTTTCTGGACAATTGTTTATAATTCAGACAATGTGAAAAATAACGCTTTAGGAGACATTGATAGTCCTATAGTTTGCTGCATTTTCTTTCAAGCAGGAGCTGCTTAACCTGTGCAAAATACAACGTGCTGGAAGAACTCAACGGGTCAGGCAGCATCGGTGAAGAGAATGGATAGGTGACGCTTCGGATCGATACCTTTCTAGCTTACTTTGTGCCTGTCTTAGCCAACATTTATAACGTTAGTACCTCCACCAATGTAAAGCACTTTGGTCAACGAGAATTGTTTTTTAAATGTGCTATAGAAATAAAAGTGACTTGACTTGACATCATTCCTGGTATGTGGCAAAATCATTAGGAACCACATATTACTTGCATGGAATCCATTGGAGTCTTAGTTTTATGGTGCTTAGATAACCGGTCTAGATAACTATTCAGATTACGTTCAGCTACAATGCTCACAATCAATAGATACAACATACATTTGTGCTCCTTAGGACAAGGTAACCTGGAGTGTTAGCATGGCTCACTGTAAGACTCACTACTGATTTAGGTGGCTGTAAATTAAAAACTCTGCTCTGAGGGCATGAACACACAATTTAAACTCATTACAATGCTGATGGGCTGTAGCCCTGCCAGAGGCATTGTCTTTCAAAAGGGATGTTAATCTGAGGTCTCGTCTGGTTTCTCTCATGAATAAAATACAATCTACAGCACAATTTTGAAAACCAGCAGGGGACTTCTCCTGTGCTTTGCACATCATCATAAAACAGATGCTCATTATAAATCCCATTGCTGTTTATGGGACCTTGTTGTGCATAAACTGCCATAAACTGGCTGCTACAATTCTCTCCAGTACAATGGTGCCTGGAATTAAAAGGTCATTGGCATTGAAGCTCTTTGTGTCATTCAGATCAGCAGTATATATTCATTCTTTCTTTTACATTGTTAATTTACTGCAAACAATGTCAGGACTTGAAATGTGCTGCTAAACCTCTGTTAACTAATTAGCTTTTCCTTTCCAAGACCATTTTTTATTTTCCTATAAAGCAACCTAGCTTCAGGTGCAGGTTGGACTGCTGTGCAAATAGAGCATTTAAAAGCTCCTGGATTTGGTGTGTCAGTTACTATAACTGGGCTGAGCTCCTCAAAGTTGACAGTAAAGGATTCTTCTAAAGAGACACAAAGTGCTAGAGTCATTCAGCGAGTTGTTTAAGAAGGAACTGCAGATGCTGGAAAATCGAAGGTAGACAAAAGTGCTGGAGAAACTCAGCATTTATGGAGCGAAGGAAATAGGCAACGTTTCGGGCCAAAACCCTTCTTCAGACTGATGTAGGGTGGGGGGGAAGAAAGAAAGAGGAGGAGCCAGAGGGCTACGGGAGAGCTGAGAAGGGGAGGAGACAGTGAGGGCTACCTGAAATTGGAGAGGTAAATGTTCTTGGGTGTAAACTGCCCAAGCGAAATATGAGGTGCTGCTCCTCCAATTTCCGGTGGTCCTCACTCTGGCCATGGAGTAGGCCCAGGACAGAAAGGTCGGATTCGGAATGGGAGGGGGAGTTGAAGTGCTGAGCCACCGGGAGATCAGGTTGGTTATCGCGGACTTACCTGGCAGGGGAGAGACCTTGATCACCAAGGAGGTTCTCCCAGGACTATCTGTTCTGAGTGAAAGAGACTATCCGTTCTTATTAGAACAGTTCTGGCGGTTCCTTGGGGACAAGGGCCGTGGATTGCGGAGCGAAATCGTTGAGGAGTCGGTCGGCTGCAGGCTTAGAGGTGGATCCATGCTGGTTGGGAAACCAACCTAACACCTTATTCAGCCACAATGTCAGCAGGAGCAGGAGCAGGAGTGCAGGGTATTCGGAATACCCTGCGAATAAGCGTCAAGGACCTCAGCAAGGAGACCCCCTTTGGACCAGCAAGCGGCAAGTTAAGGTAAAGCTGAGGGTGGACAAAGGATGGAGAAATCGTCCACCCCCCTCGGTTTTCGCGATTGGAGGAAACCGAGGATACTTGAGCTATGTAGGGCAACCCAGGCTGTGCAGGAAATGCAACAAGCCTGGGCATGTGATGGCCCAATGTACACTGCAGTTGTCTGCAAAAACTGCAAGACGGAGGACGATGAGACAAAGGGCTGTCAGGCCAGCAAGAACTGCAACCTGTGCGGGGAGGCAGGCCACCTTTACAGGGCTTGCCCTAAAAGAGCCTGCACCTACGCACAGGCAACAAGAGGGGCTGCTGCCAGCACCCCAAAGGGGGGCGAGGCACCCCCCCACCACTGCCAAGACCCCAGCAGAAAGAGGGAACACGGATGTGGACAGCCCGACCACCTCGAGGCCCCAAGTGCCAGAAGGAGACGCCCAGCATCCTGCCCAGGAGGGAGAGTCGATGGAGGAGGGGGAACAGCAGGAGAAATGGACAACGGTGAAGTACAAGAAGAGGGGTCAGCCCAAAGAGCCGAGGCCGGAAAGGAGGGGTAAGTCAAAAAGTAAATCACAAAAAAGGTGTCTTTCTCTTACAGAAGGCAGCAACCTCTCCTCCTCGTCGGAGGATGAGGCGACCGGGAAGTCCCAACGAGGGAGGCAGAGGAAGAAAACGGGGGAGGAAAAGAGAGAGGCCACGACGATCACCTCCCAGCCTCAGGAGACCGAGAGCAGAGAAGTGGCCGAGAAGCTCCAGCCTCAGGACATCGGGAGCAGTGCAGTGGTCGAGGGGCTCCAGCCCCTGGAGACAGGGATCATCACAGTGGCCAGTGGGCCCCAGCTCCGGGCGACCGGGAGCAGCGCAGAGGCCATTGGGCCCCAGCTACAGGAGACAGAGGAAGCGGCATGCCCAAAGGGGGGTGGAACGAGAAGGCCCCCCCCAACTCCATCTTTCGTTACGCCACCTGATACTCACCTCACCGCTGGATTCCTGAGCCCAGGAAAGCTGAGGCAATTCACCGAAGCGGTGGGGATGATGGGACATGGAAATGGTCAGTGACTCTAAAGACAATGGAGCTCAAACTGGCATCTTTAAACGTGCGCAGTATAAAGAGCACTGCGCGATGTGTTAATGCCTTACAGTACCTGGCCAAGGTCAGGGCAGATGTGACTTTTCTTCAGGAGTGCGGGCTGCCACACCTCCGCTGCTATCGGAGGTGGTCGCGATGGTGGCCCCACGGACTGTGTGGTCGGGGGGAAATGACTGTCGTGCTTCCGGCCTGGGGATTTTGCTGCGGGGAGGGAACTTCACCATCACTGAGGTCAAGGAAGTGGTTGGAAGGCGTCTCCTCGTGGTGGATGTTATGTACCGTGGCTCTCCGCTCCGGCTGATAAATGTGTATGCCTCACCCACGCAGAGCGAGCGGCTGGCCGTTCTCCAGCAGCTCCCAGTGCTGCTGGCCACGTCCCGGCAGCTTGTTCTGGCCGGTGACTTCAACTGCATCATTGATGCGGCTGGACGATCCGGCAGTGCCGACAGCAGACTGGACAGCACGTCCAAGTTCCTGATGGAGATGGTAAAAGACGCAAAGCTGCGTGACGCCTTCAGCGACCCTGCAGGCGGGTCCCAGCCGCAGTTCACTTGGTCGAGATCGGACGGTTTAGCCCGATCTCGGATAGACTTTGTCTTCACGACGAAGGCCGTCACGGTGAGACACACTGACCTCACGCCAGTGTTCTTCTCCGACCACTGCCTCCTTCAGGCTTCCTGTCACCTACGGGAGGACCGTAAGGCAGGCAGAGGGACGTGGAAGTTAAACATGAAGCTGTTGACTCCAGAGAATGTCGAGGAGCTAAAGAGGGACTACGCATGTTGGAGAACGGTGAGGCCCCTCTTTGACTCCCCCACATTCTGGTGGGAAGCAACCAAGGAGAACATTAAGAGGTTCTTCATAATTAAAGGGGTTCAGAAAGCAAGACAGAGTCAGAGGGAATTGTGCCAACTCCAGACAGATTTGCAGCAACTGCTCCTTCTGCAGTCGAGCGGGGTGGATGTGAGGGGGGAACCTAGAGAGTTGAAGGACCGGCAAGCTCAGCTCTTCACCTCTGAATCCTCCAAGATCATCTTCCGATCTAGGGTCCGCCATGTGGAGCAGGATGAGACGTGCTCACGTTTCTTCTTCCATAAGGTTCACAGGGGGAGCTCTGTGATGAACAGCCTTAGGGAGGAGGACGGCACGGTAGCATCCTCACAGACAGACGTGCTGAGGATCTGCAAATCCTTTTACACAGATTTGTATGACCAAAAGACCACTGACAGTATCTCCTCCCAGAACTTCCTGTCCTCAATCACGGAGGTCTTGGAGGACAGCAAGCAGGAGAGTCTGGACCAACCACTGACCCTAGAGGAGCTGACTGGCTCCATCCGTTCCTTTGACTCGATAAAAACTCCCGGAAGCGATGGCTTACCGGCCGAGTTGTATTTGGCTCTGTGGGACTGGATGGGCCCGGACCTGCTAGAAGTGTACAACAACATGCTTCTAGCTGGTAGCATGTCAGACTCCATGAGGAAGGGCAACATCACCCTAATCTACAAGCAGAAGGGGGAGATGAAGGACATAAAGAATTGGAGACCCATAACACTCTTGAATGTAGACTACAAGATCCTGTCCAAGGCCATCGCCAACCGGGTCAAGTCTGCTCTGGGACAGGTGATCCACCTGGACCAAACCTGTGCTGTACCTGGCAGGAAAATCTCAGACAGCCTAGCGCTGCTGAGAGATACCATCGCCTACGTGCAGGACAGACGGGTGGATGCCTGCCTAGTCAGCTTGGACCAGGAGAAGGCCTTCGACAGGATTTCGCACACGTACATGAGGGACGTGCTCTCCAAAATGGGTTTTGGGGAGGGAATCAGGAATTGGATCAAACTGCTCTACACCAACATCCGTAGTGCAGTCCAAATCAATGGGTGGGAATCAGACAGTTTCCCTGTAAGGTCTGGAGTCAGGCAGGGTTGCCCTCTCTCTCCTGTCTTGTTTGTCTGCTGTATTGAACCCTTTGCCGAATCCATCAGGAAGGAGGCTGGCATAAGAGGAGTGACATTGCCAGGCAGTGGGGGCATTCAAGTAAAGACCTCCCTGTACATGGACGATGTCGCTGTCTTCTGCTCGGATCCAGGGTCGGTTCGCAGACTGATTAGTATCTGCGACCAGTTTGAGTCGGCCACGGGAGCCAGGGTGAACCGCAGGAAGAGCGAGGCCATGCTCTTTGGCAACTGGCCCGACAGATCTTCCGTCCCCTTCACCATCAAGCCTGACTTCTTGAAGGTGCTGGGGATCTGGTTCGGGGGGGCTGAGACATGTAACAAAAATTGGCTGGAGCGGATAGCCAGGGTGGGGAGGAAGCTGGAGCTGTGGAGGCAACGCTCCCTCTCCATAACGGGAAAGAATTTGGTCATCAGGTGTGAGGTGCTCTCGGGGCTGCTGTACTTGGCACAAGTGTGGCCTGTCCCTCCCTCATACGCCACAGGGATCACCCGGGCCATCTTCCAGTTCATCTGGGGGTCGAGGATGGATCGGGTGCGACGGGCCACAATGTACAAGTCGGCAGACAACGGGGGTAAAAGCGTGCCCAACGTCGCCCTCATTCTGATGGCCACCTTCGTGTGTGGCTGCATCAGGCGGAGTGTAGAGCCAAGGCACGTGGGCACCAAGTGTCACTACCTGCTGAGGTTCTACCTGTCTCCGGTGTTGCGAAGGATGGGCCTGGCGCAGGTGCCACGCAATGTGCCAGTCAGCTGGACATTGCCGCCCCATCTGGCGTCGGTGGAAGGGTTCTTCCGGACCAACACCTTTGACCACATGTCCATTGTGCAGTGGTCAGCACAGAATGTCCTGCAGGCACTGCAGGGAAAGGACTCTATGGACCCGGTGGCATGGTTCCCTGAACAGACTGCCCAGCTTGTCTGGCAAAATGCCTCATCGCCAGAACTCACCAACAAGCACCAAGACCTGGCTTGGCTGGCGGTGAGGGGAGCCCTCCCAGTCAGATCCTTCCTGCACCGTCGGAACCTCACTGCCAGCGCACACTGCCCTCGGGACGGCTGCTATGGCGAGGAGACGGTTGCCCACCTCTTTACAGAGTGTGCTTTTGCTAAAAGAGTCTGGAGAAAAATGCAAGGGTCCCTGGTACGCTTTATCCCAAACAGCTCCGTCACAGAGGACTCGGTGATTTACGGACTGTTCCCAGGGACACATTCAGAGACTGACATCGAGTGCTGCTGGAGGGTCATCAACTCCGTAAAAGACGCCCTTTGGTCTGCCCGAGCATTGTTCACCACCCAGCAGAGCGAGATGTCCGTCAGGGAATGTTGCCGACTGGCCCGCTGCAGACTGCAGGAGTACGTGCTGAGGGACGCACTGAAGCTCGGTGCAGCCAACGCCAAGGCTCGGTGGGGGAGGGCCACAGTCTAACGCCCTTCCGCTGCTGGACATGGGGGGTACGGTATGGTGGAGACGCCCCTCAATATAAGGGCAGGTATCCCACACCACTGTGGCACATGAGTGGCACGAGTAGGGGACTGATTTGTGGAAATTTGGGGAAAAGAAATGTCTAAACTGTATTGATCAATTTGTACAGTCCCCGAAAATGTCGGATGGATTTTCCGCAAGGTTCATGTATTGTATATATTTATCACTTGAATAAAGTATATTTTGAAATTTAAAAAAAAAGGACTGAGCGGAGGTGTTCGGCGAAGCGATCGCCAAGCCTAAGCTTGGTCTCACCGATGTAGATCACCTGACATCTAGAGCAGCGGATGCAATAGATGAGGTTGGAGGAGGTGCAGGTGAACCTCTGTCGCACCTGGAACGACTGCTTGGGTCCTTGAGTGGAGTCAAGGGGGCAGGTAAAGCGACAAGTGTAACATTTCTTGCGGTTCAAGGGAAAGTGCCCGGGGAGGGGGTGGTACGGGTGAGAAGGGCCGAATTGACCAGGGAAATTCAACGAGTCAGGCAGCATCTCTGAAGAACGTCTGAAGGATCCCAACCTGAACATCATCCAATCCTTCTATCCATAGATGCTACCTGTCCTGTGGAGTTACTCCAGCATTTTGTGTCTATCTTCTGTGTAAACCAGAATCTGCAGTTCCTTCCTATACAACTAGGTGACTTTTCGGGTTGGGACCCTGCTTCAGATTGGCAATGAGATGTGAATGTGCTTCTTCTACACTGACCTAAGCTTGTGGGGACTGTGGACGTTAACATCGTGGAACATGCAGTCTCTGGTAAGAGACTGATTTCGGGAATTCCGATTTTCCGATCTTCCGAAGGAGTTTCGATCGTCTCGATGCGGGAGCTCGATCGCCCCGACGAGAGACCTCGATCACCAACTGCGGATGGTTCAACTCCCCCAACCGCAGGAGGAAAGAAGCTAAGACATTATTGCCTTCCATCAGTGAGGAACGTGGAAATGGCCCACATTTTGCTAATGATTGCCCCTGATTCTAAGACATCTTTATTTTCACTGCTTGTGGTTTTGTTGGTAATAAATTCTTATTCTATTAATTGGTGGGGATGCATTGCCGATGGAACAACACACACAGCCAAATCATGGGTTTGTATACGTCAAAGTGGCAAGAGGTGCGATTCAATCAGTGGTCACAGCATGTAAATCTGTCTGAGGTTACAGGTGGGCTGAGTGAGTATAACGGGTGCATTCCTTCCTCTGCTGACAGTTGGAAAGAGACATTTTACCACAACTGATCCTGCCTGTCTGTGGTTGTACTATTTAGAAATGTCCTTTCCACTCATGCAATTAATAAGGATTCCATTATGGAGTTGCTGGAGGAAGCTGCCAATTTCTTCTTTCCCTCTTGTGATAATACTAATGGCAACCTGAACAAATGTCTACGATAACTTTCACTGTCACGGTTTACTGTCACTGAACGTGTCTGTATGTGTGTGAGTGTGTGTGTGAGTGTGGCACTGTGTGAGTGTGACACTGTGCGAGTGGGATCGTGGATGTATGAGCGTGACTGGATGTTTGAGTGTGAGTGAGGGTGAGAGTGTGTGAGTGAGACTGTGTGTGTGTGTGCGCATGCAAGTGAGACTGCGCGTGTGTGTGTGCGTGTGTGTGTGTGTGTGTGTGTGTGTGTGTGTGTGTGTGTGTGTGTGTGCGTGTGTGTGTGTGTGTGCGTGACTGTGTAAATCTGCTGTCACCAAGCTTTATAAGAATGCTATTCAAGATTCAATATTCAAATTCCTGGGCATTCACATCTCTGAAGATCTTTCCTGGTCCAAGAACACTGATGCAATTATAAAGAAAGCACATCAGCGCCTCTACTTCCTGAGAAGATTACGGAGAGTCGGTTTGTCAAGGAGGACTCTCTCTAACTTCTACAGGTGCACAGTAGAGACTCTCTCTAACTTCTACAGCTAGAGAGCTTGCTGACCGGTTGCATCGTGGCTTGGTTCAGCAACTTGAGCACCCAGGAGCGGAAAAGACTACAAAAAGTAGTAAACACTGCCCAGTCCTTCATCGGCTCTGACCTCCCCACCATCGAGGGGATCTATCGCAGTCGCTGCCTCAAAAAGGCTGGCAGCATCATCAAGGACCCACACCATCCTGGCCACACACTCATCTCCCCGCTACCTTCAGGTAGAAGGTACAGGAGCCTGAAGACTGCAACGTCCAGGTTCAGGAATAGCAACTTCCCCACAGCCATCAGGCTATTAAACTCAACTCAAACAAAACTGAACATTAAAAGCCCATTATTTGTTTATTTGCACTTTATCTGTTTATTTATTCATGTATGTAGATATTTATATAATGGTATATGGACACACTGATCTGTTCTGTAGTCATGCCTGCTATATTCTGTTGTGCTGAAGCAAAGCAAGAATTTCATTGTCCTATCTGGGACACATGACAACAAACTCTCTTCAATCTTGAATCTTGAAGATTATGGATCGTCCTCCTGTACTCTGACTCAACATTACCTGTTATTCGGCTTATGATAGTATAATTGGCTAAATTAAAGGTGGTGTCTGGAGCTGTGTCTGGCTACATAGTCATTGATATAGCAAGAGTAAAGCAGGGGACTGAGCATTTGGCCCTGAGATGTCCCTGTGCTGATGGTCAGTGAGGAGGGAGAGTTGTTGCCAATATGTGCTGATTGAGGTCTGCTGATAGGGAAGTCGAGGATCCAGTTAGGAGGGGGTGAGACCCAGATAGGGGGTGAGACCCAGTTTCCTGAGTTATACAACGAGTTTGGAATGGATGAAAATCTTGAACTCCGAGTTGTAGTTGATGAACAACAGTCTGAAGTACGTTTAGTGCCAATTTAAGTCTGGATTTGGCATGACCTGGCCTTTCTTGTTTTAATCGAATACAGTATGTGTTACATACCTAGCATGTACTCATGTTACAAATGGGCACTGGCTTTCATTTAATCCATATGTTTTCCTACATAAAATAATGTTGTGATGTATTATATTGTGGAACATAATGGCTGTCAATGTTAATAAGAACCTCTGAAGAATCAGATGGAATTGATCTTAATGAAATGTCGCTGCTGACATTTTCAACATGTTTTACATGGAATTCATTATTCCTTTCCAAAGGTTTTTTTTCTTCATTCAAAACTTTGATGTAATTATAATAAATCTTTAACTTCCTTGTTGGCAGAGTGGAACTTTCCATGAAAAGTGGGCTAACCACAAACATGCTCTGCTGTTGCAAAACCAACAGATCCGTCCACACTGCAGTTAACCATACGCAAAAGGAAGACATGAGACATTTGCTCCTGGCACTCAGAATCCCAACACAGGGGAAGCAGAGCTCTGGCCAAGGTTTGAACGGTGCTCTCTCTGTATAAAGAAACATCTCAAGTCCAAAGCAAGGATGCTGGTGGGCAATAAACGGCAAAAGCTGGGATTTGCGAGAATTAATTTAACAACAAGGCGGCGGCAAATATATGGGGCTAAAGAGATAGGTTTTTGGGAAGAAGACTGAAAAGTAGCAAAACAAGGTTCATTGAATATAAAAATCCACACACTGAAATGTGTGGTATTTTGCAAAATCTGCTCCGTTTTAAACCGTGATTGTAATCACGTATAGTCATTTTGACTGGATAGTGCACAAACGAAACCTTTTCATTGTAGCTGAGTACACGTGACAATAATAAACTAAACTAAAACTAAATTAAACTAAATTAATGTATTTAGAATATTTATTCGTGGAACAACAGGCTTGAATGAAATACTACACAGCACAGGGCAGGTCCTTACAATAAACAATGGATTAAAGAGAGGATTTTAAACTGAAATTGAATCTTTCAGCATCCCTCAGATTAAAACGACAATAAGGTTTCCCAGCTTCTATGTTTGGCCCAAGAAGTGAAATTAGGTGGAAACAGTCATGAAGGACATAACTCTTGCAATCAACTTCACAGAAGACCAATGAGATTCCTGGGAATGGAAGGGAAGAGAGGGAGGGAACAGGGGGAGGCAATTCATAGTAGCAAAGATTTCAATTTCAATTAAGAGTATAGGATATCAATGCAAGAGTTGGCCAACTGGCCCTATGAGCCTGCTTCCCCATTCATGGTCAAGGCTGATCATCTACCCCACCTCTGCTTTCTTGCACTATTTCCAGATTGCTTGATTTCTTTAATATCCAGACACCAATTGATCTGCGTCTTAAAATATATTCAACAATGCATCTGCCACAGTTTTCCAGAAAACAGAACTTCAAAGATGCTCTGCCCTGCCATGAAAAGATTTCTCTGCATCTCCGACCCAACGTGCCTAGTCCTTACCCTGAGACTGTTATGCCTGATTCTGGACTCGACATTGAGAAGAAACACCCTCCCTGCAACTGGCCTATTAAATCCACTGGGAAGTTTGTAATTTTTAACAAGATCTTGCATTCTTCTAACTCAAGAATACACTGTCTACTAGTCTACTTAATCCTTCCTCAATTAGTAAATCCATCCAGGGAATCTTCACTACACATCCTCTGTGACAAACACATCCTTTCTTTGGGAAGGAAAACTAGGCAGTGCACATTGCTCCAGATGTGGTCCCACCAAGACCCTGTACAATTGCATTAAAACTTCCTTACATCAAATATACCATTTGCCTTCCTATTCATTTGTTTCACCTGCACGTTGACTTTCTATGACTTGTTTGTTTTAAACTATGCCTAGGTCCTTTGAGCAACAGCACC
Source organism: Okamejei kenojei (assembly GCA_035221665.1). Taxonomy (NCBI): domain Eukaryota; kingdom Metazoa; phylum Chordata; class Chondrichthyes; order Rajiformes; family Rajidae; genus Okamejei; species Okamejei kenojei. Next base: position 34,144,878 of record CM069154.1, read on the forward strand.
AATCAATAGTTTACCATTTAAAAATAAATAATTTTCTGTTTTGTGCTTCAGATTTGGTGACCTCATATTTTTCTACCTAATATTCCATCTGCCAAATTCTTACCCACTCCTTGCCTTCATCCCACCAAAGCCTCTTTACGTCCTCCAAGCTCACAATTACTTCTAATTTTGTATCATCAGCAAACTTGGAAACATGACCAGTCTTTATGGTATTGGGGAAGTGTGTTAACATGGACTAAAGAACGGTTAACACGTAGATGAGAAAGATTTAGAAAAAATGAGTCTTTTTCAGACTGGAAAGATATCATTAGTGAAGTGTCCAAAGGATTAATTCTTTGTTAATGATTTGGAGGATGGGGCAGAGTGTAAGATATATACGTTTGCTGACAACATGAAAAGAGGTGGGAGGGAATGATGATATGAAGTTTGGAAGTTACAAGAAAATATGAATAGATTGACAGAAAGGGTAACAATTTGGCAAACCGAGCTTAATAGTCGGAAGCAGGGAACCAAGCCAATCATTTCACACCGATCAGTTAACATTACTTTAAGAAAGTAGAAAAATAACAGGCCATGCACCTAGGCCGGAAGAATTGAAAGGCAAATTATCTAAAACAGAGAGAAACAGCAAATAAGTGGAGTACAGAGAGATCAAGGTATTTAAATGTATGAAACAGAAAGGGTTGGCATGCAGGGACAGCAAATAATTAAGAATGCAAAAAGCATTTTGGTCTTTGTAACTAGTGGATTGGTGTTTGATAACAGAGAAGTATTGTTATAGTTGTACATGGAGTTGGTGAGGCCACAAACTACAGTACTATGTATAATTTGGTTGCTTTATTTGCAAAAGGCTATCCGAGCATCAGAGGCAGTTGAGAAGAGATTTGTGATGCTAATGCCTGGGCAACAGGGTTGTTCCATCACAAACGGCTACAAAGGTAGATTCGTTTTCATTAGAATCTAGAAGACAGAGTTTATTTTACTGCAACATGAAAGATGCTAAGGAGCACGAGAAGGGAAATATTGAGTGAAAGGGACTTGATTAAATAGACATAGTTGCAGATAAGGAGATAGGCATTTCAAATGGAGGTGTACTGGAATTTCTTCCCTCAGGGAGTGCTAAGCTTGGAATTCTCTGCCCATTGATTACAGTGGCTAGATCGCTCGATCTATTTAAAGAGCAGGAAGATTAATTTTTGAAAGGTGGGGGAATTGAGGCTGAGCATTTGAGGCCTGAGGCTGTTCAGTCCTGATCATATTGAGAGGCCAGGTGGTGACCCCTTGCTCCTTGTGTTCTTTGGTTCCCCTTGGCCAAATCATTGATATACACTGTGATTAGCAGAGGTGCAGGTATGAATCCCTTCGGTAAACCACTCATCACTGCTGACAACCTTTCATCTTTTCTCAATGATTAGTTTCTATCAAATAAGTAATTTATTTTGCAATATCTGATCCCTTTTTTTATTTATTGTAAGGATATTATCTAAGTGCACAAAAATCTGGGAGACGCACAAGCTTATTGTTCTCCTGTGTCACATTTACACTTCATACTCTCCTGCTAAAATAGCCACAAACTCTCAGTGTGTTTGTGATCGTTTGCTCTACATTTTGTGCCAGTGATTTCTTGCTTTCTTTCAGGAGACAGTGCAATGCAGAAGGGACTGCTCTAGACTGCTGTTGACATGAATGACAATATTTAATTATCATGTCTTAAGGTTTCATATAGACATGTGTAACAAAGTTAAAAGAAAAACACACTCTCAAATCCTACAGCTCATTGGGAAATACATAACAGGAAAAATATGAAAAGCAGAAGGTGAAACGAGGGCTATTTTAAAAAAGGAGAAAAAATGTTGAAATTAAAAGTTGAGCTTATATCTCAGCAGGAGCAATAACTGGTCTCAAATACGCTCCGGGTCAGGGAAGGTGCAAAACAAAACCAGCCAATTCTCCAAGTATCCAGTGACTATCACTGGACAGCACATGGGAATGGCTGGCAGGGAATGGCATTATGTTCCTTCTGTCACATTTATGTTCTCCACCTTAATTGTAGCACATGACTGATACAAAGCCAGGAAATTGAAAAATAAATGATTTTAGAAAATTTGAAGAACAGTTCGAACATATTGCCTTAAATTTGTTCCAGGTCACCATGTAAACTGAGTCGTAGACTTAATGGTTGGTGTTTTTATGAGATAAGGAAACTGTATCTCAGCTGTATCAGTAGACAAAGTAGAGTCAGACAACTGAGAAATACATACTGGTTTGATTACAGTTTGAGATAATGCATGTTTCCCTGTGAAGCCCATAAATCTCCCACAATGAGTATTTGCAGCATGCACACAATTAATTAAATCGAGGCAAGGAGTGTGTGGAATGAGCCTGTGTGCTGCTTGGCTGCGCTGTCTGATGACAGGTATTAAATGTGATACAAGAGACCATTTATGTAGCTCCTTTTAAATGTGAACCAGTCAAGCACTCACTTTCCTTTGTAGATTTTAAACTATATCCGTCTTGCACTAAAATAGCCACAAAAACATTTTGTAGCAATTTTCTCCCAAAGATGGAAAATTTATCCCCTGGATCTATTTCCCCAGCACCCTTGAGGTCACCACTATTCCCACTGTGTATATATCGCACTATGTTCCTTCCCCTGCATGCACACAGGACAATGCAGAAACAATGGGTGACGCAACCAAAGCACACAACCATGTTGTAGGGCCAGTAAAGTACCAAAGACCCCTTTTCAGGTGCAAATATGGCCACAAATACCTCTCCTGTCTGAGCAAAATCAGACAAAAATTTGAAATAGGTGGATGGTTCAGTATTAGAGCTGTTGTGGGCTTCAATCTTTAGCTTCAAACTCTTTAGTAATAGGTTGTCTTGACACCATCTCCATCATCCAATCCTCTAAGACCATAGTTCCTCGTCTTCAGTCAAAGCTACTCAAGCAAAGATAAATTCACTTTTCTGTACAACTTTCCATCCTGAGACAACCTCAAAGTACTTCAGATTTGAAATGAATATCTTCTTTCAATGTGTGATGGAGAGTAACGGAGTAGACTGAGTGCCCCGGGAACTTCCTTTCATTTGCTCACAATCATTCATAAAAGCTTAGATCAGGAATTGTTTTTACAAGGAAATTAATGTGGAGACTCTGGGCACAAAGATGAGCTGGGCACCATTCCTGCTTTGGAAGAAACTTTCCTGCCCTTTCGCACACCAGACCACAAAAAATAAAACAACTTTATTGAAAACAGCTCAGCTTGGTCAACTTCACACAGACCACATCAAAATATTAACGGGTAAATAAAAATGGTTTGAATCTGAGCAGTTCAGTAATTATTTCAGCAATAAACGGCCAAAAGCCAGAGTGCTTCCCAGATCACAATTTAATTTGTGCACTGAAATGATCGTCCTTGCCAATGTTTCCGATCCAGGCTCTTTGTTTAGTCTGGAATTGCTTACGTAGTCCTAGTTATACCTACCTGAATGTACAATGAACCCACAATATGTTATCATACTATAATCCACAAGGGACCTTGGCTCTACTGCCACTAAAGTAGATTACATTACGGTTAAACCTAGGTGAGAACGTTGAACCACAGACAAACCCGCCCCAAGCGTGGCATCACAATACCTCCTTGTCTTGTCTGCGGTTCACATTCCTCTCCACTGCTGTTGACTGGGAAGTCGACCACAGCTTTCATTTATCGAAGGGCAACACGCCCTTGTTTTGAAAGAGGCGGCGTCTTCAACATTACACATGTTGCCAAGTCTATCTTAGCTGACACAATATCATAACAAACGGTGTCAACATGTATCATCTGTCTATAACCTCTTGGCATCTTAGGGTTCTCTTTTTCCACTATCTCCCAACCATAAACATTCCTATCCTATTAACCACATAAAGTCTAAGTGCTGATGCAATCGTTAATCTAATGTTCCTGACAAAGGAGTTTGGCAGAAGATCTTCATTTCACAATAGCCAGCGTAGAATTGTCTGAAGAAGGGTCTCGACCCGAAACGTCACCTTTTCTCCAGAGATGCTGTCTGACCTGCTGAGTTACTCCAGCTTTTTGTGTCTATCTGCTTTAAACCTCTCTACACATATCATGAATAGGCCACTAGGCCTCAAACCTGGCCCACGATTTAATAAGATCAAAGCTGCTCTGTTCCACATTTTAACTACTACTCTCTGGCAGATTCTCGTAAACCTCAATTTTCTGATCTTTTAAAAAATCACCTCCCTCCACTTTAAATACTTCTAATGATCTGGCCTCCACATCATTCAGGGGCAGAACATTCCAGAGATTCACCACCCGCTGTAAGAATAAATTGAAATTTTCCAGTTGATCTGCACATCTTAAAGGAGGTGCATGATAATTTCAAGAATTGGTGGGCGTGAGGTTGATAGCAAATGTGACTTGATCAGACAAGCATGAAGCACCCGGGGCAGCAATCTCCATGATTCTCTGATATTATATGATTTGGTGGAGGAGTCGGGAAAGGAGAAAGATAGGCATGAGTCATATTTCTGTGTTTGTACCCAGACAGATAAGTTCCTGGGTGTTAAAATCTAGGATGACCTGATTTGACCCCAGCACACAGATGTAATCATGAAGAAGGCGCCAGTGCACCAACTTTCTTAAAAGTTTAAAGAGATTCGGTCTGCCGCCGAATACTCTCACAAACTTCAACAGATGCGCCGTGGAAAGTACCCCGACTGGTTGTATCATGGTCTGGTGCAGTAATTCCAATGCACAGCAAATACAAGAGGCTGTAGAGAGGAGTGGACTCAACTTTGTCCATCACGGCCTCTACAAAGCATCCACACACGAAGCCGCCTGAACACGACGCCATCTATCGTCAAGGATTCCCACCTTCTGGGCCATGCCCTCTTTTCACTGCCACGGTCAAGCTGGAGGTACAGAACCCACACCACCTGGTTCGGAAACAATTGCTTTCCTTCAAGCACCTGGTTCTCAATCAACTCGTACAACTCTAATGCTACCTCAGCCCCCGAGCACTATGGACCATCTCTTGTACAACCACAGACTTGTTTTTCCAGTTGTGTTTTGCACTGATGTCTTGTTTTTGCACAGTTTTTTTCTTTTCACTGTCTTGTATAATTTATGCTTTGCGTGTTATCCAAGTCTAGGTGCCTGCGATGGTTCAATGGTTTCTTCAATGGTAACTTGTTCCCCATGCTATCCATCAAATCAAAATATACAAGTACACTAGATCCTCTTTTGGAGCAGCACGTATGGAGTCGCCACTTTCTGGCACCGTCTTGCAATTTCCAACTCTCTGACATGTCTGATCTTGGACCAAGGAGATTTTTAAAATTATTTCATCAATTGCAAGATGGTGCTAGATGAGGCGCGATGCTGCAAGCAAGATTTTCATTGTGCTCGTACTTCACCATTCTTTTACTTCACCGTATTTTTGAACATGATGATAAACTTGATGACTTGACAAATAATCAGCTCCTGTTAATCTACCCAAGTCCTAACGCAAATTCTACACTGCTGCACCTGTCTATTGCTTTATGGTTCCCACTTTGCTCATGGTTACATCCTACATGATAATTTAGTATCCAGCCAACGCTTCGTTTTGTTCATTGGGCATGATAAAAAGAGTCAATTATTCCAAATTATGGGAAATTGTGTGTTTTGGAATATCGCCGATTAAGAAGCCAAATTGAGATGTGATTTGCCCACGGAATTACTCAGTTATAAAGTCCTTGTGGGATTCCAACCCTGAGAAAAGGACAAATGCCTGATTTGCAGTCAGAGAAATTATAGCTGGAAAGAAGCTCAGGTCTCCTTGTGCCTTTATTACATAAAATATAGACCAGTACAGCACAGGAATGGGTGCTGCAGCCCACATGATGCCAAGTTCAATGAATCTCCTCTGCCCACACATGATCCAGATCCCTCCATTCCCTGTATATCCATGTGCCTATCCAAAAGTCTCTTCAATGCCACTATTGCATCTGCCTTCACCACCATTACAGTCAATTCTTCAACAGAGCAGCTTGTTCTAATATCTTGCCTCTATACTTTCATTGTTTTACATTCTCTTTTCAAGTAAGTTGCTCAGTTCCATTGTAATGATGCACTAATCGTTGCCTGAGTAGCCACATAAACAAAATATCATTGTTGCAATAACCAGAAACATTTTATTCTGACTTCACTCTTTGTTCTTCTAATAATAGCATTGTGAGTCTGTCTGGCTCTCACTAATTCATCAACCAGAGATCGCTGAGCACCCTTTGGAAACCGCAGAAGTTTGAAAACCTTTATTATGTCTCCTTTGGCCTACCCTCTGGAACAACATTTCCATAATTATAGCTTCTCATTCTGGTGTAGTTACAGTGAATCTTTCAGAGGCCAAATTATCAGCAAAGCTGCTCTGCTCTAATATTCAAAGGTAGACACAAAAAGCTGGAGTAACTCAGCGGGACGGGCAGCATCTCTGGAGAGAAGAAATGGGTGACGCTTCTGGTCGAGACCACCCATTCCTTCTCTCCAGAGATGCTGCCTGCCCCGCTGAGTTACTCCAGCTTTTTGTGTCCATCTTCGGTTTAAACCAGCATCTGCAGTCCTTCTTACACACTGCTCTAATATTCTACTGATACCAAAGGGTGGTTAGAATTAGCCCGAAAAGAGCAACTTTTCATCTTTGCCACTTCAGATGATGCAACAACTCGTGAGTTATACAGTGTTGAAGCTTTGCTCTAGTGACATTGCTTCCACATGTTCAGCATCGCCTTAATGCTGCTCTGGAGCATCAGCTTACATTGCATACTCGTGACCTGGATGATGCATGCAGGGGATTCTCACTTTCATGTGTTTGAAGGAACTGCAGGTGCAGATGCTGGTTTAAACCGAAGATAGACACAAAAAGCTAGAGTAACTCAGCGGGACTGGCAGCATCTCTGGAGAGAAGGAATGGGCGACGTTTCTGAAGAAGGGTCTCGACTCAAAACGCTGAGTTACTCCGGGTTTTTGTGATCATTCTCACTTTCATTACATTTCTGCCTCAATCCTGATTCCTGTTCTTGTTCTTGTTCTTTGCTAGTTTGCTGTAAAATTGAAAAGTAATGGAAAGACATGTCAGTATTAACTGGGTACTGCTGTTAGGAAAACAGGTTGACAAAAACAACATGGATTGTAAAGGCAATTGCAATGCAGATGTAGGCATTTACCTCAAGTATTTGAATTCCGATTGGAGACTGTCAATTGATGCAAGATGGACAAGCTTTTTGAGGCATCACAGGGTCAGCAGAAATGCACCAAATTAGTGAAGCATCTGGATAACATTATCCACATGATTTGAAAAAGACGTTGAAAAATTAAATGTTTAAAAATATTGGAGCCTCGGATCTCATGGAATATGAACCCCCCCTCTGATGTTAGAACAGCCAGGAGATTGGGTACTACATGTGAAGGCCCACAACGTAAGATTCACCAAGATGAATCAACAGCAAAGGAAAAAACAGAAAGGAAGAAATAAATGAAATAAGAACAAATAAAGGGATCTTATTGGCATCAGGACATCTGCTCTTGGAATTGTTGCTAAAATAGGTCTGGGTTGAGGAACAGCTTCTTCCCAATAACCATCAGGCTATTCAACACTATATACTCCAACTCAACGTTAAACTACAAACTATCTTGGTTGCCTAGGGCATTGTCTTGTTTTGACAGGCACATGGATAGGACAGGTTTGGAGGGATATGGGCCAAATGCGGGCAGGTGGGACTAGTGTGGTTGGGACATGTTGGGTGGTGTGGGCAAGTTGGGCCAAAGGGCCACTCTATGTATCACTCTATGACTATGAAAGAATGGCAGATGCAGTCGCTGACAGCATTTAATAGCTATCTGGATGAACACTTTATTCATCTACGTTTTGAAAGCTACTGGTAAAAATGCTGGAAGATGGGATTAAAATGGGTGGGTGCCCACTATAAGGCAAGGTTATGATTGGCCAAATGGCCTGTTTCCATGTTGCATGATCCTGATGCCCTTGAGAAGGTAGTTGTCAGTCACCTTCTTCTACTACCGCATATTTCTTGTGAAGATACTTAGGTAAAGATGGGAGGGATAGTCTAGGGTATAGAAGGGGAGTCCAAATAGACAGATAAATACAATCAGAGGTGATGAAAGGACAGAGTCAATGGGACAGAGGGAGACAATCAGAAGGGGTAGAATCTGAGATACACAAAACAGATGATAAGGATAGAGAGATAAAGATACAGAACAGAGTCCAGCTAGACATGTTCAGAAGCAGAAAGGCAAAGAGTTATTAAATGTAATCAATTTCCCTTTAAACACTTGTTTAAAACAAAATGATTCGGGGTGAGTGGAGGTGCCAACTCTTGCAGCCCATCTTCAACAATGGATAACTTGTACTTTTTAATGCTTTACTGCAAATAATTTTACAGCTGAGATATGTCTTGCTTCCCCATAGGGGAAAATGCAGAACTTTTAAAGAGCCAGCATCAAACCCAGTCTGCACTCACCCCGAACATTTATCTGACACGCTCCTGATTTCTTTTTTCTGTGACTAACGGAAACATGGTTCTAAATCATTTAAAACATCAAGAGCGTGACTGGCTGATAACGCCTGGCCACCCCTGGCCAACATTGGCTTCTCCCCAAAAGGCTTCTGTGCTAACGTGACTGCAAGCCTGTCGAGATCACAGCAGTGGTATGTTTGATGAGCACCATGATGGGATTGTACTGTGATAAGATTAATTGTTACAGTATAAATACTTGGTGCAGGGCAAGTATCTCTCTCCTTGGAACAAAACTAGTTTTGTTTCTGAGACAAAGAACGTCATGAGTTTAGTCGACAGTCAAATTCCAGTTTGGACATGGGCTGCAAGAATCGGCATCTTCACTCACCCTGAATCATTTTATTAAGGGACACCCCTTATTTCGCTTGGGTAGTTTACCAAGCGCCATGAATGTTGATTTCTCTAATTTCAGGTTACTCCTGCATTCCTTCCCCCCTCCCCCGACGTGCAGTCTGAAGAAGGGTTCTGACCTGAAATGTCAATTCCTTTTCTCCAGGGATGCTGTCTGACCCACTGAGTTACTCCAGCATTTTGTGTCTATCGTAGTCATTTTATTTGCAACAAGTGTATAAAGTGAAATGTATTAATTCTAATGACTTGTGCCTTCTGCTTCTGAATGTATCTATCTCTAGCTTGACTCTATCCCTTCCAACTCTGTTCTGTACCTTTATCTCTCTATCCTTTCCCTGTATCTCTGACTCAACCCCTTCTGATTCTTTCACATTCTCCCAACTCCGCTCACCCCATATCATTTTATTTTACTCCATGCCTCTCTCCATAAACCTGTTTCACTATCTCAGATCCCAGTCCATTTATTGCCCAGTGTTCAGTAATGCAGCATGGAAACAGGCCCATCGGGTCCATGTCGACCATCACTAGTTCTATGTTATCTCACTTTCACACCTCTCCCTGGACACTGGGAGCAATTTACAGAGGACCAATTAACCCAGAAAATTGCATGTCTTTAGGATGTGAGAGTAAACCGGAGCACCCAGAGAAAACCCACACAGTCACAGGGAGAACATGCAAACTCCTCACAGACAGCACCTGAGGTCAGGATCGAACCAGGGTCTTGGCTCTGTGAGGTAGTAGCTCTATCAGCTGCATCATTGTATCACCTCTCTCCTCAAACCACTATCCCTTTATATCTCTGTCTATTAAAACCTCCATCATCCTTTACAACTCTCCTGTATTATCTGTCAATTGGTTTAACTCTCACCTAAATCTCCGACCCCCCTATCAAACTCCATTCTCTTCCTGTAGGAATTTAAGGATCAATCGTGTATATGGTTTATCAGTCTTTTTGAAACTGAAAAGAACTGGACAAGGCCTGGGCTCACAGTCCCATTGCCATTATGAAGAAGGGTCTCGACCCGAAACGTCGCCTATCTCCTTCGCTCCTTAGATGCTACTGCACCCGCTGAGTTTCTCCAGCTTTTTGTGTACCCTCGATTCTCCAGCATCTGCAGTTCCTTCTTTAAAGCCATTATTGATAAGATTGTTGGCGTCACATAGAACAGAAACACAGTTTCGTTGACCCACCATGTCCATGCCAACCACCAATTACCCATCCACACTGACCCATAGTCTATTTTTGATAGGCATGACGATGAGAGGATGATGGAGATTTTAGTATCCAGAGATATTAAGGGTTAGAAGTTTGAGGTGAGAAATTTGGGCTGTATTTCTCTCCCTACCCTCATCAAGTTCATGTTGGAGGAGATGTCATGATTCCACATTACTCACCCTTTAAAAAAACGTTGCTTCTCCATTCAGTTCAATGAAGAGGGATGGCTGTGGGATTATGGCACCTTTTGGTTAATTAACTTTTCTATAAACTGCTCAATTGTTTTCAAGTATTTTGAGATTTTGACTTCTTAAAACTGTTTTAGAAGTTTTTAATATCTGACTAATTTTGTCTTTGATTGTTCTGGTTTGGTTAACTTAGGAGGTATAGTTTAGCCAGCTGCCAACCTTTTCCTGCAATTTTCTTTGAGACGGGTCCCATTCTCTCCGACGACAACACTCCCTGTGATCCTAAACATCCAGGGCCACTAAACGAGGGATCAGACCAGCTCTTTATTGCAGATTACAGCTGCTTAAATGGGTTGCAGAAGGCAAGTCTGGAGTTATTCCAACATTTCACTGCAGATCATGAATCCTGGTCCCATCAATATTCATGTCCAACACCAAAATGAGCAGCAATGTCCTTCTGCAGTACCCAGGTTCTGCCAAAAGAGGACCCCAGTGACCTATGGATATAGGTTTTCCACAGTTGACGACTCTTTCAGGTCCAAGTGACTTAATTCTCACAAGACCAAATCCGCAGGATTTGGGCAGATGGAATTTTCATCTCTTGAGAAATGTTATATTTGATGGTAGTATTAACATGCAGATTAAAAATGATTAATGTTAATGCCTGAAGCTGAGATACTTTACTTTATAAATAATTGTAATGGATATTGCGGCCAACTAGAAAACGTTCCAATCTTAATCATATGACACAGTAGCAATTTGTGAAGTATATTCTCACACTCTATTACCTGCACCCCTACCCAAACTAACTCCACACTTCCAAAGAAATTCACAATATTTACAGGTGATTTAATCGCCAAGCTCCAACTCAAAACATTTTTATCCTTCAGTTACATCGAAAATCTAATCTTCTTGGTTTTACAGGAGATCAGATAACACTGCACAGCAATATCACCATAACAGAAGCAATACACACAGCCTGCTTGAGTTTTTGCTGAAAAAGCAGCAGGTATTAGTATTCAGCCACATAAACGCCATAATTTCAGAACCCCCCCCCCCCCCCCCCCCCACCTGTTAATGTGCAATTTATGAGTAACTTCATCCAGGCTTTAGCAGGTAAATCGAATAATAGAAATAAAGGTGAGATTGTAGTGGAAGCACGTTATGTGCATTCAAACAAATAGCACAGAGATTTGACTCACCTTGACAAGTCCTTTCATTAGTCAGCAGTTTGTAGCCCTTTTTGCAGCTGCACTCAAAGCTTCCGATAGTATTCCTGCAGACGTGGTCACAGCCACCATTGTGCAGACGGCATTCATCGATATCTGCGGAGAGAGAGAGCGAGAGAGCCACGGAGTGAGAAAAGTATGTATAAAAGAGAAAGAAAGGCATAGAGTGGATATAACTGCTCTCCCTCTGTTCCAACAGACACAGAGACAGGGACACAGAGACGGAGAGACGGAGAGAGAGACAATACCGTAGGTACAAAATGCTGCAGTAACTCTGCGGGACAGGCAGCATCTCTGGAGAGAAGGAATGGGTGACCTTTCGGGTCGAGACCCTTCTTCAGATGATGGGTCTCGACCCGAAACGTCACCCATTCCTTCTCTCCAGAGATGCTGCCTATCCTGCTAAATTACTTGCAAACTTGCTAAATTAGTTGCAAAGGGAATTTAACTGTGCAAACATCCCCACTTCCTATTTTATTCCAAAATACATAGACAAAAGGTGCAGGTGTAGGCCATTTGGCCCCTCAAGCCAGCACCGCCATTCAATGTAATCATGGCTGATCATCCACAATCAGTACCCCGTTCCTGCCTTCTCCCCATATCCCTTGATTCCGCTAGCCCCAAGAGCTCCATCTTACTCTCTTTTGAAGGCATCCAGTGAATCTGCCTCCACTACCTTCTTTGGCAGAGAATTCCAAAAATTCACAACTCTCTGTGTGAAAACGTTTTTCCTCTTCTCAGTTCAGAATGGCCTACCCCTTATTCTTAAATTGTGGCCCCTGGTTCTGGACTCCCCCAACATCGGGAACATGTTTCCTGCATCTAGCGTGTCCAATCCCTTAATAATTTTATGTTTCTATAAGATGCCCTCTCATCCTTCGAAATTCCAGTGAATACAAGCCCAGTCGCTCCATTCTTTCATCATATGACAGACCCGCCATCCCGGGATTAACCTCGTGAACCTACGCTGCACTCCCTCAACAGCAAGAATGTCCTTCCTCAAATTAGGAGACCAAAACTGCACACAATACTCCAGGTGTGGTCTCACCAGGGCTCTGTACAACTGCAGTAGGACCTCTTTGCTCCTATACTCAACTCCTCTCATTATGAAGGCCAACATGCCTTTAGCTTTCTTCACTGCCTGCTGTACCCGCATGCTTACTTTCATGATAAAAGGAAGATCGTTGCTAAAGTAGATTAAGATGGTTGCCTCAGGATATTGCCCTGAGGAACTCCTGCAGTGATGTCACTGAGTTGGGATCAATGGCCACCAACATCCACATCTGCCCTTCTTTAAGCAAGATATCATTTTGCTGAAATCAAGAACCACTGTGCCATTTATTCTTTTATATAATTGTTTCTGGGTGCTTAAAATACATGAGAATTACATTCTTCCCTTCCTAAAGTTCTTCCACTTCCGGTGACAAATTTCCAGTTGGAATAACACAACTTAATGCTTGTTCTGAGAAGCTTCTTAAAGGATTGAGAGGTTTGTAATCCAAGTTGTCTGACACAGAGTCTAGGCATTGAATCTTCAGATGTACATTATATAGCAGATCAACTGTACAAAATGGCTTGAGCATTGAGTCAGTGCATATATAAGTAGATAAGGTGCATATATAAGGCAATATGTCAGGAAGATTCCCTTAATTTACCACGGAAGAAGCATAAACAGAGCAACTCTATTTAGGAACCATTAATGTGAATACATTCAAGCTAATGTCCAGGTGTGGCACTGACCACCTTGTCAATAGAAGAGGGATTTTAAATAAAAAAAGCACATACAAACATGAATTATGAGAAAGAGAAACTTCAGTTAGGTCCAATTAGTTCAGATTCCAGTTTTATATGCAGTATGGTTTGCATAATGACTCCACCATACACCATGTTTTGGTGAGGCATAGATTTTTGTGCTCATCCTAATCTGGTGTTAGTAAATTACACGATATATTGGAAATTCAAACCATATATCCCCTGGGGAAGGTGACCACAAAATGAAAAGCATTAACATTACTTGGAACCTCATCTTGATTCAAACCAGGAGCCCAATTTAGAATTCATCCACTTTAAAATAATAGGAGTCAGGAGCAAAATTAAAGCAAATGGAAGAATTTTGGTTACTTCATCACTTAAACATAAATAAGGCCCTTGGCTGCTTCAGCCTCTTCTGTCTTTCAATAAGATCATGGTTAATCACTGACATTAAATAATCACTCGCTCTTCCTCGTATCTTATAACCCTCTTACCAAAAATCTAACAAAGAATTACTAAAAATGGACAGTTTACTCCCATCAGTTGTCATTTAGAGAAGTGCAGAGGTATTTCTCCTGAATGCTCTAGCTCCAAATTTAATAATGTACCCTCCAGTTCTAAAGACCCCAACCACCAGACAACAATCATCTTGTTGCTCTTCCTAGAAGTTCTTCTTCTCTTGAAAACTTCAATTGAATCAGCTGCCAATGTTATTCATTTCAAAGAATAAAATTTATCATCATAATTTATCCTTGAAATACTGGTGTAATTCTGGCAAATTATTGTTACACTTCTGTCAAAACTAACATCTTTTCACTGTAAGATAACATCTGTCCACCTGCTTTTTTACGAATGTTGTCAATTTTTTATACATGGTCATGAAAATGGATTCCTAGATCTTTCTGAAACTTCACACTTTTAGCCTTTCACTGCCTAGAAAATGTATGAGCTCACATTTGTGTAGGAAGGAACTACCAGAGCATTTCTGGAGTGAAGGAATGTATGATTTCGGGTTGAGACCCGAAACGTCACCCATTCCTTCTCTCCAGAGAAGCTGCCTGTCCCGCTGAGTTACTCCAGCATTTTGTGTCTACCTTTATGAGCTAACATTTGCCTATATTGAAATTAATTGATGCCATTTATCAAATAATTGGTATATTTATATAATTATTAATATCTCTGTACAATTTAATGTTTCTAATGACTGGATTATTGTGGCCCCCACACAGATCCTCGAACTGCTTGCCATTGATCTGGAATTTTAACTGCTTCTCCCTTCACATATGTTGACTGATCTGCAGAGCATTTCAAGCCCTTTGTTTTTATCTCAGATTTTTATTAACTGCAGTATTTTAGATTTTAACCATTTGTTGCAACCTTACAGTTTGACGGTCTGCTGGCCATTCCTGCATCTTCGGCTAATTTCCTGGACAGCTCAGTTGTTTTCCACAATTTCCATGAGCATCAACCTTCACTCACATTGTCTTGTGAAACCTTGAGGAACATGAGGAACCTTCACGTTTGCCCTCTGCCCTCAACCTTATAGGAGTGCAAAATTAAACAACTTTTAAATAATTCTAAATTAAGGGCCTGTCCCACTGTATTATTACTGGCAATTCAAGAGCTCTCTCGAATTTAAAAAAAAAATCAAACTCGTGGTAAGCACGTAGAATGTACGTAGCGGGTACATCGGAGCTCGGGACGTCTCTTAGCGGCTTGTAATGCTAATGGCAGGTACTCAGATAAGCTCGTGAAGCTCGTGCACGAGTACCTACGAGCGGCTTATACCATAATTCTCCGAGTTCGAATCAGAGGAAACTCGGGAGAACTCTTGAATTAGCTCATACAGTGGGACAGGCCCTTAAGTATGATAGACACAAAATGCTGGAGTAACTCGGCGGGACAGGCAGCATCTCTGGAGAGAAGGAATTTGTGACGTTTCGGGTCGAGACTCTTCTTCAGGCTGAGAGTCAGAGAAGGAGATATGGAAGGGTAAGGTGTGAAAACGAGGGATCAAAGGGGATGTGGAAGAAGGAAAATGTAGAATAGATCATTGTTAGCTAGAGGAAGGTGACAATGAGGCATACAAAGATAAAATGTAATCAGGAAGACAATATTTATTTAAATATGACCTGAACATAGACAAACAAATGTTTTATTGTAGTGAAATAAGGAGTGAAAATAACAACTCTCTGAGGAAAGAAGGGGAACAACATGCCGGGTGAATATACAAAGGCAGTCAGAGATATTAATGAAGACACAGAGAAAAGCTTGGCACAGGGGAATGTCATAAATTTAGCATATACCAATAAGCCATCTTTTTTCTTGGAAAACTATCCAAAAGAGCATTGCAGTGGGAATGTCATCATTCTTTGTTGCAATAATGGTAAATGGTTTCAGATGTACGTGTGAATCCATAAGAGAAGTACCTGAATGAACACCTGGAGTGGTAGGTTGTGAACCGGAAAGAGACTCAATCACATTCCAGGACGACACAATAGACTAAAGATGCTGGAATCTGGAGAAAATGATAAACCATTGGAGGGTGCTCTGATTTCCACCCACTTCCCAAAGACATGCAAGATTGTAGGCTAATTGGCCTCTGTAAATTGCCCCTAGTGTGTAGGGAGTGGATAAGTGGGATAACTTAGAACTAGTGTGAGCTGGTGATCGAAGGTCTGAAGGGCCCGTTTCCATGCAGTATCTTCCAAACATCAGAAATTCAAGAAAATACTTCACCACTGAGGATGTGATTAAAAGAGTGCGATGAAGTGGTTCAGATAAATACCATTATAAGGAAGCTAAATAATTATGTGAGAGAAAAGAAATAACAGGACAGGGCAAAATGAGGCACAGTGGGTGGAGGACTGTGTCGAGCCCCGCACAGACATAAATCTGTTCATCCTAATGGACTGTTTCTGTGCTCTGAGAGTGAACCAACACTTGGAATGAATTTTGAGGAGAGTGTTTAAGGGGAAAACCTGGAATCACTTAGCAACTAGTTGCAGCAGAGTTAGTGGCAAGATTAAGGGTGGAGGTTGAAGAGGCAGATTAGTGTCCTGCTGCTTCTCATTTAACATGGTATCTCTTGCATGTAATGGCCATGCAATCTCTCCTGACGTGCAAATGTCATGAAGTAATACTTAGGTTAAAATGAATCTGTCACTGATCCAGCCACCCTCCTCTTCTCTGCCTACACGGAAGTCACACCGGCAGGTTGAGTATGGCAAAAAATCCCTTTATCACACAGAGGTTATCTTGGGAATAAATAGAAAGTATTATTTGGAAAATTAATCGTGACAAGGGTACTTGCAAAAGATCTGGACTGAAGCATGAAAAAGTAGTGAGATGTGACATAGACAGATTGGGAAAACCTAGTTTGTGATCTTGAAAACGGGTTTCACTGCTGCTCATATTGATATTAACTCAATCTGATTACAAATACAATGACTGCATGCTGCTAAAGAGTTTGTCTGGCGCTGCGTGGCATTTGTCTGAAGATCATGTAAAAAGTCATCATAACCTTTGCTTCAGAACATTTACCAACATTTCCAGATACACGGCAGTATAAACAAAGAACTGCAAATGCGGTTTTACATTAAAGATAGACATAAAGTGCTGGCTTAACTAAGTGGGTCAGGCAGCATCTCTAGAAAAAGGATGGATGACCTTTCGGTTTGGGACCCTTCGTCAGTCTTGGCTGAGGACATGTCCCAACCCAAAACGTCATCCATTCTTTTCCTCCAGATATGCTGTCTGACCCACTGAGTTACGCCAGCACTTTGTGTCTATCTTCACTCTCCGACTGTCCCTGTTATGTAACAGTCTTTAATATTCCCTGTTACATGGCAGCCTCCCACAGTTCCTCTTACATGGAGACACAAGGAACCGCAAACGCTGGGTGAAAAAAAAAGACACAGAATGCTGGCAATCTCAGTGGGTCAGGCTGCATCTCTGGAGAAATTGAATATGTGACACGTCGGGATGTTTCAAGTCGGCCGTCTATAGAAGCGTCCCGACCCGAAACATCACCTATCCATGTTCTCCAGAAATGCTGCCTGAGCCACCGAGTTACTCCAGCACTTTATGTCAGTCCCTGTTACAATGCAGTCTCCAACAGCATCAGTAATGGAACCATGTATCCAGTTGAAAAGTTGTGAAGTCAAGAACCATCTGCTAGACAAGGGAAACAAGCATCTTTACTTTCCACTCATCCAAGCGAGGGCACTGTCAGAAGAAGATAACATCACAGGTAATACATGGAGCCTGAATGTATTAAGATCATCATAGACACAGCCTTTTGCAGCGCGATATAACATTCACTGTTGAACCTTTGCATCACTAAATGAGAAAGGTCTTGTAAACATTCAAAAAGGGCTCAATTACTTATGTGCAGAAACATCAAAGACTGCAGGAGGGCAGATAGCTATCTGCACCATGCATGAATAGTCCAGATCACATCTCTGGAGTTATCATATTTTTAAAACTGAATCCATTTTATGGAGTTGTAAACACAGACCTTTTTGCTGGTGCAGCAAAGTGTGACTTCTACAAGTTTGAGTTTAACTCAAAAAGTAAATAAAGAAAAGTACAGTTTTTATAAAATATCTGCAAATGGAATGGTTCTTTAGCTGTAGCAGAGAATATGTGCAGGGGTGCCATGTTACAGCTAGGAAAGCTAGAATATTGAGCACAGAACTAGTCACGATACCATAGGAGGAACGCTGGAGTGAGTGCAGAGGAGATTCACCAGGACGTTGCCTGGATTGCAGAGGTTCAGTTATAAGGAGAGACACAAAACGCTGGGGTAACTCAGGCTGCATCTATGGACAGAAGGAATGGGTGACGTTTTGTGTCAAGATCCTTCTTCTGTCGACCCGAAATGTCACCCATTCATTCTCTCCAGAGATGCTGCCTGACCCTCTAAGTTACTCCAGCATTTTGTGTCTATGTTTGGTTTAAACCAGCATCTGCAGTTCCTTCCTACACAGTTATAAGGAGAGTCTAGATAGGCAGGGTTTGTTATCCCTGAATCTGAAGATGGAGGGTGATTTGATGGAGACATACAAAATTATAAAGGAATGGATAGAGCAAGTAGTAACAATCTTTCTTCCATGGTCGAGGTGTTTAAGACAAGAGGGCAGACAGAGCCTTGCATTGAGAGGTTGAAGGTTTAGAGGCGATCTGAGGGCAATTTTATTCACACATAGTGGCAAGGGCTGGAATGCACCTGAAGAAATGGTGGAGGAAGATATTCTCCTGATATTTAAGAAGCATCTAAACAAGCACAAAAATCACCATCGCATAAATAGTTACAATGATAAATGGAGTTAGCATAGGGAGGTACAACAGGAGGAATGGACATAGTGGGCTGTGTTGCACGACTTATTAGCTCTATGTTTTTAAACTTATTTTTCTTTCTCTTCACTGCTTCTTCTTTGACATAGCACAGGATGACTCAGTAGTACAGCTCGGAGGCCTGCTGCCTCACAGCACCAGTGACCTGGGGTCGATCCTGACCTCTGGACCAATTTGTGTAGAGTTTACTCATTCTCCCTGTGGTTACATGGATTTCCTCCCACGTAGGTTGATAGATTAATGTAGGTTGTAGGCATGTAGGTTGATAGATTAATTGGCTGTCGTAAATTATCCCGTGTGCAGATGAGTGGTATACAGGAGGAATAAAATAGGATTAATTTAGGATTACTGTAAACAGGTGGTTGATGGTCAGCAAGGACTTGATGAGTGGAAGGGTTTGTTTGCATGCTACACGAGTTTTATGGCTCTGCGATTCCTGGACTCTAGCAGAGGAGTATGAATAACAAATTGTTGGCAGGGCTCAACCAGTAATGTCAGGACTGCTACGTGTGAGTGGGATTCCCAAACTTGTTGACATTTACTCTGAGGAAATGCCAACGGTTTCATGCAGAACTGTCAGCAATCCTTGCAAATTCCAGGCTGATGTATCCTTCTGGATCCAAGGGAATTAAAAATGAGCTATTCCATGAATCAGTCTTTAAGGAACTATCTATTTTTTCCCAATAATCAGTTTACTAAGACCTTGTTGATTTCCGAGGAAAGCAAATTTTTCCTTGGAGATAGAACTGTATAGGACTCCAAATTTCGCCAATACTTTATATCATTGCAGCAAGACTTCCTTACTCTTATACTT
Organism: Okamejei kenojei; assembly: GCA_035221665.1. Lineage (NCBI taxonomy): Eukaryota > Metazoa > Chordata > Chondrichthyes > Rajiformes > Rajidae > Okamejei > Okamejei kenojei. The sequence continues at coordinate 34,164,370 of CM069154.1, forward strand.
CTTACCTGGAGGCATAGGTAGTTGCAATGGGAAGATAAGGCATCTGACCAGGATAAAATTGAACTAAATATTGATTGCAAAACTGTCATAGAGCAATATGTACTGGAAGTATATAATATGTCAAGTGAATAATCCCAATGAAAATTAGGATGAATGTAATAAAATGAGAGGAAAAGTGAAAAGAAAAAAGATGAGAAAAGAGAGAATGAGAAAAGAATAGTGAACATAAAAAGAAAGCCAAGAATCTTCAATAGACACGCAAGTAGTAAGCACCTCTGGAGAGAAGGTATGGGTAACATTTCGGGTTAAGACCCGAAGAAGGGACCCAACCTGAAACATCACCCATTCCTTCTCTCCCGTGATGCTGCCTGTCCCGCTGAGTTACTCCAGATTTTTGTGCCTGTCTTTGGTTTAAACCAGCATCTGCAATTCCTTCCTACACATAAGTAGTAAGCAGGCAGAAGGGACTGTTGTGAGACATGTTACAGATAAAGAAGGTTCACTCATTGTTTAAGGGCCTGTCCCACGGCAATTTTATCGGCGACTGCTGGCGTCATTGACTGACGTGTCAGTGTCGCCGAAAGATTTTGAACATTTCAAAATCCAGCAGCAACAAAAAAAATGTTCCGACACTTGAGGAAACACCGCGCCTCAATACGTCATCACGTCGCGTCGCACCGCATCATGCCTCCAACTTTTACGGTGACCTGATACGTCAGCCAATTATGCCGGCAGTCGCAGGAAAAAATCGCCAACATTGCCACCATTCTAATCCTTCTAGTTTTCAATGTAATCAATGCTAGGTGCAGTGAGAAAGGGAAACTCTTAAAGTTTTAGCAGGTGCCAACAAATTCCATTATATGGACATACTAGCAGGTTGGAAACACCACAATTAAACCGATGAAAGTGTACAAAGTTATGGCCATCTATTTAATGACAGTTACTATCAGAGTTAAGGTGCAGTGCCTCAATGATTCCATGAATTTGTGGACATTCATATCTAAATCAGAGTACTGGATTATTGGTTCCAATTTATCGAACGTCAATTTTGATCTATCCAACCAAATGAACATATTATAAATATTGCACCTATAAATTATATTAAAAAAAACATTTGCAACTCAACTTTCTGTCTTCTGTTGGTTTACTCTGATTGGGAATACTGGGTAGACACAAATGCTGGAGTAACTCAGTGGGACAGGCAGCATCTCTGGAGAGAAGGAATGGGTGACGTTTCGGGTCAAGACCCTTCTTCAGACAGTATTAGCTCAAGTATAAAATTGATATTCTAACATTGTAATGAAGGGTGTAAGTCTGTGGGTGAAGGCGCAGGAACTGACCTTTACATGTCTTTCTGTCAGGCTGTAACGTGAATCCCACCGGACAGCTACAGCGGACGCCAGTGGCAGCATCCTGACACGTGCTGTCACAGCCTCCATTGTTCACAGCGCAAGTCTCTGCGGGAAGGAAGACAGAGCGGGTACAGGTCATACATTGTCATCTTAATTACCGCCTGAGTTTAGCATCACCATGCACATTCAGGACATCAGGACTTCCTGAACAGAAATACCTGTCATCCTGCAGTTATGTGGAAAAGAATAGAGGGATATAGACCACATGCAGGCAGATGGTATTAGTTAGATTAGCATCATGGTCAGTGCTGACATGGTGGGCTGAAGGCCCTGTTCCTGTGCTGTACTAAAACACAGTGCTGGAGGAACTCAGTAAGTCAGACAGCATCTGTGGAGGGAATGGATTCCAAAGTTTTGTGTTGTGATCCTATTTCAGACTCGGTCTGAAGAAGGGTCCCGACCCAAAACGTTGTCTGTTCATTCCCTCCACAGATGCTGTTTAACTGGCTGTGTTAGTCCAGCACTTTGTGTATTGCTGAAGAAACCTGCATCTGCAGTTCCTTGTTCCTCCTATGCTGTACTATTCCATTTTGGTATGACCAACACTGTGACAAAATGGAAAACCCCAAGAGTTAAGGAATGGAAGTTAGGCAAAGGCTTGTACATATATTTAACAAAGCACTTTTTTGCCACCCTAACCTGACTTAAACTGCTGCCTTTCACTAACTGTGAAAGCAACTCTCCTCTTGTGTCTTGTTGAGGTCGCCATTCTTTACGCCAGAATCAAATTCATGTGATTTCACTTTATTCAGTTTAGCCTGATTTGAAAAGGCCAATTGATGCTTCATACCTATAGGGCGTTATTAGGTAAGAGAAGTTGTGGTCAGGCCCAAAGAGAAAGACAGGCCTACCCTTCTGTGTAGGCATGTTGTAGCTCTCAGAACTCAATACTCAATTCAATAAATGGAGACAACCTATCTTTCCTGGTTGTGTCAGAATGCCCAGTCCTTATGGGGATTCCGCCTGCAATGTTCACTCAGTTTCTCTCTCTGCTAGAAGAGAGGTAGATCAGGTAGATGCTACTAACTCACCTCCCCTACATAAATGTTATTGCTACCTGATCCGCTGAGCATTTCCAGATTTCTCTTTTATTTCAGAAGTCCAGTAACTGCTGTATTCTGCATTTTTTTCTCCCTTTTCTGCTGACATCCATCTAACTCTATTTACCCCTCAGCTTAATGGATCAGCTATGATTAGAAAGCTTTCATCGCCCTCTCTTAGATGGCAGCAACAACATTTGTGTCACCTGGATTTCCTTGGTCTTCATGGTAACACAGACATTCTTGTTTTCCTCTCCGACCTTCTTGCTTCTCTGCAACTTAAAACACACTTGTTTTCGCACTTTTGCAAAGCTAAAATATTAACTTTTCTTCTCTCCCCCCAGATGCTGCCTGACCTGTTAAGTATCCCCAATGTGCTCTGTTCATATTTATGATTCCCAATGCCAGTAATTCTTTTAATTATGAATGATTGAAAGACTAATTTGTTCCAAAATTGTTGTCCTTAAAAGTTAGCTGTCTTCCTCATTTCCCCTACATAAACCTTGTTGCTTTCTCAATGGAAAAATGCCAATAGTAACAGAGTCATTCAGCACGGAAACAGGCCCTTCAGCCCACTGGGTCCGTGCTGTCCATCAAGCACCTATTTTAAACAAATCTAAATTAATTCTCCTCACCTTCCTATCAATTTTCACATTCTATTACTCACCTAAACACCAGAGGTAATTTATGGTGGCCAATTCATCTTCCGAACTGCACATCTCTGGGACATGGGAGGAATCTGGAGAACCCAGGGGAAACCAAAACACTCGCAGGAAACCCACGTGGTCACAGGGAGAGTGTGCAAATGCAGTGTTCAGGATTGAACCTGGGGTTGTAGGAACTGTGATGAAACACCTCTAGTTGCTGTATCCCTGTGCCTCCCTTTGACAGTATCTCATCCCTCCCCATCCCTCTCCTCCTCCCCTCTACTCCACAGGATGCTGACAGCTGATCAAACTCAAGCAACAAGCACAACCCTCAGGCTGAATACTAAACAGAATTTGAGGTTAGTGTGTGGGTTTCCTGAGGTAAAAATCAAAAGTATAATAACTCTGTGGAACAGACACAGCGTAGATTGCCGTGAATAAAAATGATTTGCAATGTGCTGAGCTTCCTAGAAATCTGCCTGCAGCAAAATGCAAGTAATGACTTAGAGTCATATGATAACACCATCTAATTAATGTCAATTGATCAGCTCCACATGTCTTACATAAACATCACATGACACTGAATTTAAACAGATCCTCTCTAAATCTCTTGACAAATCAGTTAAATACAGAACAGCTTTTCCATATTAAATCCATAGGCCTATAAACAGGTGGAATTACATTTTTTAGTACCACATGTTTATACAGTACATTACACTGCTCTGTCAATTAAATTTTGTGTTAAGGCAGTGTATCCATTCACTCCAGGATGGAAGGGCAGTGGAGCTGATAACTTGATGTGGATCATAACTGATGGCTATAAAAGAGCTCTGCAAACATCAATAATGCAAAGTGCAAATTCAATCCCAAACAACAATGATAAGTAAGGAGTCCTAGCCCAAAACAATGTCCATTCCTCCCCAGATGCTGCCTAACCCGCTGTGTTCCTCCAGCACTTTGTGCATTGCTGGAGGATAAGTTAGGAACAATGTTTAAAAGAGCAAACAGTAATGTTAGTTCAAAATAAAGTAATAAATAATACTTATTTTAAAAAGACAGGAGTAACCAAGTTGACGAGCAGACATGCTGTTGCATGCAAGACCAAGACAGAGTTTCGCTCCGATATGCTGAATAGCCTTCATTTATTTATTATCTTTTTGATTGATCATTCTTGATTAAATCAGAAAACAGTCTATAACTTCTTGCTTGAGGAGGTCAATTTGTGTAACACCAAAGCAGGAAATAATTTTTAATAAGCAAAATATTTTAGAATTATTTCTCATGAAGGTCTACTAATCCTCTATAATTTAATGTTCATATTCTGCTGCCATTTTGTCAACTGTTTTCTGCTATGGCCACTTGACCGTCTCTCCAATGTGTCACCAGCTCCTAAGTTCTGTGCTCTAAAGTTCTTTTCCTTATCACCTCTCCCTCATCATTTCATTCAAGATGTTCCTGGGAGACCTTGGTCAAAGCGATATAAATAAGTAAGGATGCTCAGGCTCTTCAGGAGGTAGGAGATTCTCCAAATACAAACTTTAAAACAATGGTATTGATGGTGTTTATTATTGTTGTGTGCACCAAGATATAATGAGTAGCTTTGTTTGCGTACTGATCAGTCAAATCATACAATTTGTGAGTACAATCAAGCCATACACAACTATAGCAAGTAGTGGAAATTAAAAAGAAAGATACAAAAAGATGCAAAAAATGCAAAATACAGCGTTACAGCCACAGAGTAAGTGCAGCTAACAAAACGAGTGCGAGGCCCATCAAAAGGGAGATTGGAAGATTGGGACTGCATTCTTAGTTTATGAGAGATTTGGTCAGTAGATCTGCTCCCTCATAAATCTGACAATGATGGAGAGATAGTTAGCTTGACACCATGTTACTAAGCTCTCTATATTCTTCCTGTACTCCATCTCGTCGTTGTTCAAGATCCAGCCCACTTTGGTGATGCTATCTGCCGATTTATAGGAATCCTCCATATGGATAATGGTATATTTCAATTGTATGCGATTATGTGAAGGTGTTAGCTGATTCACTGAGCTACAAATTGACAAAACTGTTGTAAGATCAATGTTATGTACTGACTGGCCTCACAATCTACCTACACTGCAGAGCGTCAGTATATTGATGTTCATGGAGACACTGTATTGGACCTTGAGGGCTTTTACTGCACACATTTTTTCAAATACTTTTTATCCTGTCATCCATGACAAGTACTTAATGTTTTCTGTTGGCTCAGCTACATCCTAGGGGCTATGGGAGTATAATGAAACTGCCAGCAACGATTCCCTATTGAATGGCAGCAGCCAACACAAACACTACTAACTATGTAATGTTCAACCATCAGAGAATTCAAGAGAAATGAACAAACGTAAAATGTGTTAATTGTTTCCAAACAAAAACATGGTTTCTTATTTGATGATTTGTTTCAAATCGAACTAATTCTGAGATGTGTTGCAATTGCTACAGGGAAACTGTGCTTCGGTGAGTCAACCAATTTAAAAAAAGTTCTGAAGAAGGAATTCGACCCAGAACGTCACCTATCCATGTTTACAAGTTCACAAGTTCAAAAGTAGAATTTGAGTCGACTCCGCCATTCATTCATGGCTGATCTCTGCCTCTAATCCCATTTTCCTGCCTTCTCCCAATAACCCTTGACACCCGTTCTAATCAAGAATTTGGCTGTCTCTGCCTTAAAAATATCCACTGACTTGGCCTCCACAGCCCTCCGTGGCAATGAGTTCCACAGATTAACTCCCCTCGGACTAAAGAAGGTTCCTGCTCACCTCCTTTCTAAAAGAGTGCCCTTTAATTCTGAGGCTATGACCTCTGGTCCTAGACTCTCCCATCAGTGGAAACATTCTTTCCACATCCACTCTATCTATGCCTTCCTATGTTCTATGTTCTCCAGAGATGCCGTTAAGTTGCTCCAGCACTTTGTGCCTTTATTTTTTTATAGTTTTTCCTCAGTTCAACATGCCAGGTAGGCTGGGCACATAGCATATAACAATGCTGTATAATCAGAACTTTCCTTTTCTGCCTCACCAGCCACCTCGTCAACCCTCACTCAGAAGCATTGGTTCATCATTACATTCAATTGTACTCCCCAACTTTCCATTTCAAATTTCACTCAAAATTTCTTTTTACAGCATCTCATAAATTTCTTCAAAGTCTTTGCCAATCCAAGTGGGGTTATTGTGACCTTGGGAATAGATGTTATATTGCACCAGAGAACAATTTTCAATGGGACTATCCTGGAATCCTCTTGACCAGAAGCAACACTCTTTGAAGTGCCCTCCTAAAAAAGGTCCCAGTCCAGCAACAAAAGCTTGAGACATATAGGTCTCCTACATTTCTCAAGCCTCCTAATCTCCAGATCCTACACCCCTGCTTCAAGGATGTCCTCCCTCTCCCAGAAGACCCCAATCTCTGGATACCCTTGGGAAAGACCCAAATCTCTAGTATTCCACCACCCACATCCTAAGACCATGATTTCAGATTCAATCCCTGGACCCAAACCTTAACCACTGGAGTCTTCACCTGCAAGATCTCAGGAGAAAATGGATAGGCACATGATACATGATTTGAGCATCTGCACTTGGTATCTTAGGTAATGGTGGTTATCTTTTATTCAGAATTTTAGCCAAGCTAACACCTATTTTTTTTCCTCTTGAGTATATTCCAGAGGGATATAACTCACTGGTTATTAGCGGCAAAGATGACAGCTACTCTTTTTCGTCTTCTTTGTTTTCAGACAGCTGATACTGATATACCTGAACTGCTAATATTTCTTGCAATTTAGCTTTTTATTTCATATTTCCAACATCTGCAGTTGTATGCTTTTGGATTTTTATAACACGTTAACCATGCTGCTAGAGCAAAATTCGTCAGCACAGACTTTAAGTACAAAATATGTTCCCAGTACAAATGTTGCGGGGAGGATGTTAAACTACACTGAATAAATGTTTACACAGAGCTGGGGCCAGATATAATGGAGCCAAAGCCAATGACAAAATACCACATAGATCTATGGATTGACCCTCTAAAAACTGTGTGCCCTTTTTGGAACAGATATGCAAAATTGTGACTAGCTTGGTTGGGTATTCCAAATGATTCATCCTTGTAATATCGTATCCAACATAAATACACTACCCAGAAGTCACTAAATCTTACACAACAGGTCTACTGCCCAATGCTGCGATTTATTTCCTCATTTGGAAATGAAACAAGAACAAGCGATACTTTTGTCAACATTTGTCATTTTTTCTAATGCTCCAAAATCTATTGACACAAGGGATGAGAGTAGATGACTCAGAAGAATGGGCCTCTCTCACATTGAATGGATGGGATATGAGTTTGCACTTGCAGTTCCCAGACCCCTCTTGTACAATTCAATTTTTTAATCAACATTTTGCTTTCTTTTTGCAAGCATGAAGAAGTCAAGACTGCTCTCTGTTTTACTGCCCTTTGGAAATAAATCAGGTCAGTATTTACTTAACTTCTTTTCTGGCAACAGAACGTTGGTCAAATCACCCCTATTCTCAAAGTCTTCTGAAATCTGTGAACCCATCCAAGCCTAGCCATCAGGTTTTTGGCAGGCTTCATTGACCATCTCTGTTTCCCATTATATGTGGCAATGGTGTATGAAATTGTAAATCCAAGCCATTTCCTTGGGTGATTACATCAGATTTCTCAACTCCAAAGCCCTGTTTCTTATCCTTGTTTGCAAAATCTTGGTCTGAGCCAGCCCACTCACCAACGCATGTTTTTCCATCAGAGTGCAGGGCAAATTTCAGATGGCATCCACATTTCGGCCCTTGATCAGTGTCATCACACGTATGCTGGCAACCTCCGTTTCCATAGTTACACGTCACTAATGAGAGAAAATACATTACTGCCTCAATAAATGCTGGAGGGTGACAGTGAATGTGTCAAAGAACATATTTTGAGATCTTTATCTAACCACAGCTGAAACTATCGCCTTTCATAGTTGAGAAGCAAACTATCTTGGGAATGTTTCTTTTGTTAGTTTATTTTCTTTAAAAAATGCTACTTGTTCGTAAAAAAAATGTGATCTAATCCAGAGCACATTTTCAATCAATTAAAACAGAAACAATTCAAGTCGTTTTTGTCAGACATTTTCTTGGAACAATGAGCTCCTTGACAGCAACTCCATTCTTTGGAAAGTGTTACCCGCATTCTCTTGGTGGATCAAAACTAAATCAACAAAAAGGCAAAACTCACAATCTAATAACAAGTTACTGCAACTTTTAAAGTTCTTTCCTGGCAACTCTTCCTTATTATCTCTGCCTAAACTGTAAAACATCCCCAGGCCATCAGGACCAGTAAGGGTTGTACCTTTATCCCACGTCTACCAAGAACTTTAAGGATCAAGGCATTCCTCACCATCTTGTGGCATGGTACCACCTGAAGATTACTAGAACTTGATGCTTTTCCTTCCAAGCATAATTGCAACTGTTCTTTATGTGTAGCTGGAATTAGGGGGTTGACAATTTTTATTTTTCTTGGTGTAAAGGCACACTGAAATAAATCTGTGAAAATGTTTAGTTTGAGGCTAAGGCCATGATGGACCTTTGGTACAATGCTTTGACCACCAGTTGTGGCATCGGAAGAGTTTTGAAGGCACTGCCTTTCATTTGCTGTCCCACATCAAGAAGGAAAAACTTGGTTTGTGTTGGAACCACAGAGAAAAATTATCTTAGGGAAAAGCAGTATGTCTTATCTTGTGGAATAGAGGCATATTCCTCTCATAAAATGGCAACAAATTGTGTTGTGTTAAAATTTGTGTTCTCTGCAAAGTCCACTGAATGGAGGGAGGAAAAGAATCTTAAAGTATTGTTTGCCCATTTCATGGCCAAAAAGTCTCAGAACTCCTCAATGTGCTTTTGAATCTGCACTGACCTCATGCTTCTGCTCTCCCATTTCTCTTCTGCCTCACTATTGGATTAGGATTGTGTTTATACAAGTGAGTTTCACAGTGGGGCCAAGGTTGTGATTTGTTATTTCTGAGACAGATGGCTCTTGTCGGGTGAAACCCTGGAACATCTTGCTTTGCTCTGCCAATATGAATATGGTAATCCTAGATGTTCGGATCAAAGGACATGCTAGGAAGGCCCGGTTACCATAATTTAGAAAAACACTCCTTTGCTCCCCTTCTTCCACAATCCCCAATGACTGCCATTAATTAAGAATGTTGGCTGTTTTGCAAAGTACAGATTGACCACAGGGGGCATATATTATCTTTGTAAATATCTACCAGATGATAGCAATTTTTATTTTAAATGAAAAACAAAGAATGTTCAGCAAATCTGTCACCATTATTTAAGGGCTGCACAGTGGTGCAGCTGGTAGAATTGCTGCCAGGCAGCATCAAAGATTCTGGTTCGATCCTGACCTCGGGTGTGTCTGTCAAGAATGAGCAGATTCTCCTTGTGATCACGTGGGTTTCCACCGGATGCTGTGGTTTCATCCCAAAGACGTGCGGGTTTGTACGTTAATTGGCTGCTATAAATTGCCCCGAGTGTATAAGGAATGGATGAGTAAGTGGGAAAACATTGAACTAGTGTGAACGGGTGATCGATGGTCGGCGTGTTCTTGGTGGGCCAAAGGACCCAAGGCCCATGGTTCCATGCTGGATCTCTAAATAACTACATAAATAAGAGGTCAATGCCTAAATTAATTATCATTCTGATATTGCCTTTGGTTTTGGCATGAACAGGGTAACAGAGACTGGCTAATTTAACTAAGTGCTGAATGGAAGAGTTTTAGAGTTGTACCATTATTGCACCATCTTCTGGCCAAATATTTTGGTACCCGATGTTGCCAGTTTTTTTTGTTCCATGACCTCTTATTTGTTTAGTTTTACAACAGCGATGCCAAGCACCTTTAAAAAAAGGGTATTAGAAAACATTTCTTTATGAACTGCGTGCAAACTCTGGTTAGTTATTAATTAAAATTTGAGCATGTTTTGAAGATCTAGAAGCTTCATGTCAAAAATCCTTCTGATCTCACCATCTCTAATTTTAAAATGGAATCCTCTTGATTGGAATCCTTCTGGTTAAGAAAGTAATTTCTTTCTATCTATGGTTTTGAATCACCTCATTTAACCTAAATGCAAAAATTAGAGAGGTGTAGTTTATGTATTCTTCGTTCTTAAATCAATCCTTCCAAATCTGGTATAATTTGGTACATCTGCTGATATCCTGTTCAACACTACGAACACGTTCCTCTCCTTTTGCAAAGACCTTGAAAAATGGATCATTCAATACAACCCCATCAAACAGATGTTTATCTTTTCCAAAGGATTTTTATTATTTCCAATGCCAATTTTTTTTCCTACTCTTCTGTTGCATTAAGCATAACTTCACTGATGAGTCTTTCCAGAAGGTTCTAGGCAACAGAATGGCTGGATGGATCATAACAAAGAATGTTCTTTGTCATGCTTCAATATTTGGACACATGAATTTTGAGTACAGTGCAGGCTGGAATATAACAAATGTAAATTCTTGTTGATTATTTTTCATATTTCTCACTACTCTAGTCCACTTGCACTCTCACTTTTTAGAATCAATGCTCCCGGTTCCAATTCATTCCCAGGTCAAACCCACCCCTCACTAACCCTCCAAGACCAACGTCACAATTAGGGATCCAGAGCTGCAAATATCTACCGTTTGGTCCATTGGTTGAGCATTTTATCTCTCTCATGACGCAGGTTGCAATTTCAAAGCCGCCAAAATTTTCCTCAGGCGAGCAACGGAGATAAAAATCATACCACACAGAGCTTCTGACTACCTTCCAATGAGGAAGTAGCTTTAATTCTGCAAAATAAATGTTACCGAGGCACGAGTAAATGGTTGAGACTTACACTTGCAGTCCCGTTGGTTCTTTGTGAGTTCAAACCCAGGCCTGCATTCACAGGCTATCCCTCCCTTCGGAGTTTCTCGGCAGATGTGAGCACATCCATGGTTTTTATTCATGCAGTTCATTCCTTCTGCAAAGAACCATAAATTTAACAAAAAGATTTAATTAGTGCATAATAAATACATAAATATAATGCAACACCGACAGTTGTATCTGGAAATTACATCTGAATATAAGCAAGATAAACATCTTAGTCTATTATCATTGATTGCAAAAAATATTAATTTTATTTTCAGTCCTTGTATGTTTTTCTAGGCAGTGCTTTTTTAACATTTGTTTCTCCTTACGCCACTGAGCCTTATAGTAAAAAAATTACACGAGGATTGCAGAAACGGTGCCAGAATCGTGGTGACTCTATGTCTACTCACTCAGAAGAAATCTACTTTTTTTACACTACGATGGATGCACTCTTTTACTTACGTGTGATTGTGCCTATGTATGGTATGATTTTACTGGATTGTATACAAAACTAAGTATTTCACTGTATTTTGGTGCATGTGACAATAAAGTTACTCAACCCTACTTAGTTGCAAAACATCACAAGTGGGTAACCTTTATTTGTTAGCTTTGGTAACAAACATAATTTTGTATATATAGACTCAAAATTCTGGAGTAACTCAGCGGGACTGACAGCATCTCTGGAGAGAAGGAATAGGTGACGTCTCAGGTCGGAAGAAGGGTCTCGACCCGAAACATCACCCATTCCTTCTCTATGCTGGCCTGCTGAGTTACTCCAGCATTTTTTGTATATCTTCGGTGTAAGCTAGCATCTGCAGTTCCTTCCTACACATGTTGTACTTCTATCTCCGTGCATGTATATGTATGTGACTGTCACAATCAAGACTGTTTCTCTGTCCTCCTCAAACCCAAGAGCTACATTTTTTTTTTACAGGAGAGAAATAATGGAAAACATTCAGGAGCTGGAAACATGAAAGCATTCTTCTTGATAGCTGTCCCGTCCTCCAACCACCTTGCTCCATGCTATTCCTACACATTTTGGGTTCTGGTATTAAACTCTGACACATTTTGAAATGATGGGTGAAAGGATATATTATTGTACAAAAAGTATCCTGGAACCGAGAAATACCTAGTTCTCATATTTGCCTTGTTCTCCTCTTTTGCTCCTGTAGCAGCACAAAGGACACTCTAGGGATTTCTATTAATGAATATTTCATATTATCCTCTTATTCTTTTAATCTTGTTAAGAATCGCATTAATGTTGGTACATTGCCATCTACATGCAAATAAAATCAATGGAAATGGGGCAAGAAACTTGAAATGAAAAGCATGAGAACAGTGAATTTCATATTTAAATCATGTATACTCATATCTTTGGTGAAACATTACCCTTTTTGGGCCTCTGCAGTCTTAATTAAGGAGCACAGTTCAATATGGCAAAGTAACACCTTCAATTCTCACAAAGACAAAGGTACAATGACATTTAGAAGGAGGAAAAGTAAAAAGCTCGAGCAAAGTGTTGACATTACACTCAGCCTTTTTTTTTCTTTGGAACTATGTAAAGACATCTCCTTGCCAGAAACGAAAAGATATATAAAGGCATGATCATTGTTATTCAGATGATCTGAACATCCATTATAAGGACCAGTTTCGAATCTGCTCTTTGACATTCCTAGTAAAGAAACCACAAAAATAAAGATTGGACAGTTTCTCGGTTAATCCCATGCAGGTCACAGGGAGAACGTACAAACTCCGTACGGACAACACCCGTATCGGGGTCGAACCCGGGTCTCCAGTGCTGCACGCACTGTGTGGCAGCAACTCTACCGCTCTGCCACCATCCTCTGCATAAAAAACTTGCTTTCGCCATGGCATCTATCTAGTATTTGATATTTGCATCCTGGAATTAAATTAGTCACTGTCTACCTTATCTATCCCTCTCGTAATGTTCTAAACTTTTATCAGCTCTTCCCCTCAGCCTCGGATTCTCCAGAGAAAACAATCCAAGTTTGTTCAACCTCTAATCCAGGCAGCATCCTGGTAAATCTCTTCTGCACTCTCTCCAAACCTCCATATCCTTCTTTTAATGGGGTGGCCAACAATCCACACAATACTCCACATGCAGCTTAACCGGCTCTCTGTTTTATTGTCACCATTTAAGTGTTCAGCATGACTTACACTGACCTGCGTATTGGTGTAACCCACCTTTTAGCTGCAGCACAGAAACATACGCACAAGATAACCAACCCCCTGCCAAGTGGAGTGGATTGGCAGGAATTGTCTTTTGACACTTATAAGTGATTCTGAATGGTGGGTTTAAAATGATCTTCCAAACCACTTAATTCCAGCACTTCAACACTACCCATCAGCATTCAAACACCTACAAGTGTGTTGTTCTAGGGTCCGAAGCAATATTAATTTTGAACAGTCCAAAACAAATCCTATTCCACACTAATCTGCGTGACACCACTGTTGCCCTGGGCTTGCTGATCATCACTAGGTCTCTGCCTGCTTACGTTTCAATTTCCTTCCAATGCCTCAACCCTCCCCACCACCATTATGTATTTGAAGCCAGTATTTCTCAAATGCTCATCCTTTAGGTTTGTTCTTCACTTTTCATTCGACTTGCTTCTCTTTAAACTGCAAGGCATTCAGCCAATGTGCCCCTGAACTCTGGCACATTCTTTGTGTTTTGTTTGCCTCCCTCCCGCCGCCTCTCCTTTTAGAAGTCTCTCAAATGTTGCTTTGATTCACCACCCTTCATCAATTTTTATATTTTCAACTGCTTACTGTGTGCTTTAGAATGGTTTATTTATATTGGGGTGCTACACAGGATTCAGCACTTTCACAGCTCGATAGATAAAACTCAGTCAGTTGCGATTCCAGCAACATTGTCTTGTCTTATCTTTTTTTTAAATAATGAAATAAAATCTTAGTCTTAAAGAATTCTTCAGATAAACTTCAGCTTGGTATACAAGCAGCTGGTATTGGTCTTCCTCTGTGGACTCAGAGGGCCATTGCAATAAACATTGAAGACTTAATGCAATTTCTCAACCTCAGTGCATTTCTATGGGTGATTGCTGCCATCTCCTGCTCTCCACTTATCTAAACACAGAGACTTCAGAGGATACCATTAAAAAGGCAATCTCCAGAGCATTTTGAAATTCATTCCCCTTTTTTTCCATCCTGGTCAAAATGCAGACCTCAATCTTTGAAGCAACAGGTTTTATTGAAAGATGTACAATTTATTAGTAAACTGTAAAGCTTGGCATTTTGAGAATCATGGCACAGAATGAGGCCACTCGGCCCATCTCTTCGCAAGAGTCTTCCAATTAATCTCTGTCCAAGAGCAGCATTTCACATTAACAACCTCCTCGCTGTGCAACCAGATAGCACCATAAAAGTCCATTCCTCCACTAAATATGGTTTTTAGAGCTAAGTTGGTGAGTTTAGAGGAAGTGATGTCCATGTTAAAGAAAGTAATTGATTGTCTTAAAATGTTCATAAGATCATAAGTGATGGGAGCAGAATCAGGCCATTCGGCCCATAAAGTCTACTCCACCATTCAATCACGGCTGATCTATCTCTCCCTCCTAACCCCATTCTTCTGCCTTCTCCCCATAACCTCTATTAAGAATCTCTGTGGTAAAGAATTCCACAGATTTACCACCCTCTGACGAAAGAATATTGATGGACAGCAAAGGGAAACCACCCCTCAAGCTGGTGTCTGATCATTCACCCAGATAGTTGGAAATCAATTATATGCTGAAGGAATAAAACAAAGAGCAGCTGGGGGTACTCAATGGTTTAGGCAGCATCTGTTGAGGGGAATAGAGAAGAGTAGCGATCACAGACGGGAGCAGATTCCACCATCTGCAGTCTTACTACTCCACTGTGAAGTCTCTTCAAGGTGTGTCCTCTTTGAAGAAGAATCCATCCTATCTTCAATGGGAGTTCTTTGAAGCCCTCTCTCACTGCTCCCTTCTGTAATTTCCACTGTTCCCCAACTCTGTTTTTTAGCTCTTACCTCACCCCTCTCACCCCTCTTTACGCTAGCTACTTCTCCTCTACTCTTTCAATCTAGGTGAAGAGTCTCAATCCCAAACGTCAACTGTCCATTTCCTTCCCAACTACATTACCAAAATCAAATCCCATGCCATCACCACTAATGAACATAAGATTAACTCAAAGCCAAATGAACATTAAAATTCCAAAACCAGGTCAGATGCTGACTAACTTTTCAACTTTTTGAATCAACTTCTGATTCAACTTTTGACCTACTTGTGTTTCCTCATCTGCAAGGATTGCGTTACCTGGTTACGGAATTCTCTTAATTTACTTGGATTAATGTTAAACACTCAAGGAACTTAATATCTTTCAGGACAAAGTTGCCCACTTGATTGACATCCCATTCTCCACACTAGGTCTACACTCCCCCTGCACGCTGTGGCTGCAGCCAATATCATCTGTAAATTGCATTGCAGTTATTCACCAAAGCGTCATCTAAAGTATTTCCAGACTTGCAACCTCCACGAAAAGCAGAGAGGAACAACACAACCTGGAAGATTGGACTTTACCTTGCACTAAACGTTATTTATTTTACCTGTATCTATACCCTGTGGATGGCACGATTGTAATCTTGTGTAGACTTTCTGCCGACTGGTTAGCACGCAACAAAAAGCTTTTCACCGTACCTTGGTACACATGGCAATAGACTAAACTAAACTAGATAAATTCACAAGATCTGATGGAAGTATATGGGATTATGAGAGACATGAATAGGGTTGACAGTTAAAACCATTTCCCCAGGGTGGAAAAGTCACAGATGAGAGGACATAGCTTTAAAGGTGAGAGGGCCAAAGTTTAAAGGAGATGTGCAGGGCAGGTTTTTATACGGAACTAGGCTAAGTGGAACCTGTTGGGCCCTGTTCCCCCCACGCAATATTCCACCACTCACCCATAGCCCCCAACTGCACAGGCGTGGCTGACGAGTTCCCGTTGTGACGCCAGAGATCCCCGTTGTGACGCGGGTCACGGCAACCCTCCCCCAACCGCTTCTGGCCATCCCTCTTCCTACCCCTGTCCTCCTCCATTCTCCCTCATCCGCCAGCATTCCCACCCCCTCCTCTTCACCCCCCCTATTCTTTCCCCTCACCCCCCCTCCCCTCCCCCCCCTCTCACCTTTCCCCTACTTTCAGTCACTCCCTCACTCCCTCCCTCCCTCCATAATCCCTCTCCTCTCCTTACCCCCCTCCTCTCCCTCTATCTTCCAGCTCCCCCACTCCTCACCTCCCCCCTATCCCACTCCCTGACGGGTTTAGGGTATATGCTGCCAGGGTTGGTGGTATGGGGGTAGAAATGAGTGGCATTTAAGAGACTTTTATATAAGCACAAGAATATGCAGGGAATGGATCATGTGCAGGCAGATTTAGATTTGTTTATCCTGCCATTACCTTCGGCACAGATATTGTGGGTCGAAGGGCCTGTTCCTGTGCTCTAGGTTTCTATATTCTATGTTCATTGTTGCCTAATTAGTTGACCGCGATTTGGATTCTGAATAGTTACAGAATAGGCTGCATGGGTTTGTTTTACAATGCCAGCTTCACAAGCATGTATGGCTAATGTCTGCCTCACAAATGAGTAAAGTCTCATTGTTGCACAGATGTAAAACAATCTTGTTGGATCAAAGGGAGCTGGATCAATCTGTAACGATCCAGGTATCAGATCAAAACATTAATTTAATCGTAGCCCCATTACACGAATTGCATTCTGAGGATTTGTGAGAAACTGGGAGAGTTATGCCGCAGTTCAGCAATACCCTTACAAGGTCATACCAAGAATTCCAGACTCACACTCCATCTCTGTCAACATCATTTCGACCAACAAATGTGGCCAATTGAAAGTGGAATGCAGTGATTATGAATGCTGAGTGAGATTACCCTGGGAGTCTGCAGCATTGAGTCCACATACACTGATGCCTCATTCCTTCAGATAAAACAAGGCCAAAAGATTCACAACTGATTACCACCTATTGATTGCACGAAACATACAGATCAGTGCACTTCAAACTGAACTTTATTTGGAGAAATGTTTTTGCAATGTAAAAAGTAGAAGGTTTCTATGTGTGACGTTAAGTGTTGCACAATGGTATAATCACTGGCTAAATCTTCCATGTCTTTTCATACATAACTACTAAAATAGGTGTTGAGGGGATGCAAGTCACATCTATATAACTAAAAGTCTCATCTTGCCCACTTCCTGTCTGCATTGTATATTGATTTTAGAAAAAAAAAGCTACCAAATATCGCTTTGATTTTTGGCCATCTTTCTCAAAGTCCTCCTCCGCTGAGGCAGCCCCGAGGATTTTCCGATCGATTAAAAATAAAAAAGTTATGAGTGTTTAAAAAATCTTGAGATCAGCTGATTGGTCCTCTCGCATGTCAATCACCATGATGAAGGCAACGCCCCTTCCGGGAGGGCAGGACTATAAAACCCCGGATGCCGTCAGTCTACTGGAAGTTCACAACTGTGATTCTAAGCTGTGAATCAACTGAACTGTGAGTCTGCAATATAATTGCAATAAATACTTTGTTAGCCCTTAATGACAATGCAATGAGTTGTTTGGCCTGCCCTGTCTGTGCTTGAAACTGCAATGCAAAATTCAAAATGAAATGACAATGCCATGAGTTGTTTGACCTGCCCTGCCTATGCATGAAATTGCAATGCAAAACTGAAAATGAAATGACAATGCCATGAGTTGATGGGCTTACCCTACCTGTGCTTGAAACTGCAATGGAAAATTGGAAATGAAATGACAATGCCATGAGTTCTTTGGCCTGGCCTGCCCATGCTTGAAACTGCAATGCAAAATTGAAAATGCAAATGACAATGCAATGAGTTGTTGGCCTGCCCTGAGCTTGAAATGGATTGACTTGACTTGAAATGGATTGACTTGACTTGACTTGAAATGGATTGACTTGACTTGAAATGGATTGACTTGACTTGATTTGACTTCAAAAAGTCAAAAGAGTTTATTGTCATGTGTCCCAGACAGGACAATTAAATTATTTATTTGCTTAGCACAACAGAACATAGTAGGCATTGACTACAAAACAGATCAGTGTGTCCATATACCATTATATACGTAAATACACACATGAATGAATAAATTGATAAAGTGCAAATAACAGAAAAAGGGGTATTAATGTTCAGAGTTTTGTCCGAGATGAGTTTAATAGCCTGATGGCTGTGGGGAAGTAGCTATTCCTGAACCTGGTCGTTGCAGTCCTCAGGCTCCTGTACCTTCTACCCCAAGGTAGCAGGGAGATGAGTGTGTGATCAGGGTGGTGTGGGTCCTTGATGATGCTGCCAGCCTTTTTGAGGCAGAGACTGTGATAGATCCCCTCGATGGAAGGAAGGTCAGAGCCGATGATGGACTGGGCAGTGTTTACTACTTTTTGTAGTCTTTTCCTCTCCAAGGCTCCCAAGTTGCCAAACCAAGCCACGATGCAACCGGTCAGCATGCTCTCTACTGTGCACCTGTAGAAGTTAGAGAGAGTCCTTCTTGACAGACTGACTCTCCGTAATCTTCTCAGGAAGTAGAGGCGCTGATGATCTTTCTTAATAATTGCATCTGTATTCTCGGACCAGGAACGATCTTCACAGATGTGCACGCCCAGGAATTTGAAGCTCTTGACCCTTTCAACCATTGATCCGTTGATATAAACAGGACTGTGGGTTCCCATCCCACTCCTTCCAAAGTCCACAATCAGTTCCTTGGTTTTGCTGGTGTTGAGGGCCAGGTTATTGTGCTGGCACCACATGGACAGTCGCTCGATCTCTCTTCTGTACTCCGACTCATCCCCATCAGTGATACGTCCCACTACAGTGGTGTCGTCAGCGAACTTGATGATGGAGTTCGCACTATGACCAGCTACGCAGTCATGAGTATAGAGTGAGTACGGCAGGGGGCTGAGCACGCAGCCTTGAGGTGCTCCCGTGCTGATTGTTATCAAGTCTGACACAGAACCACCAATACGAACAGACTGTGGTCTGTGAATGAGGAAGTCGAGGATCCAATTGCAGAGGGATGCGCAGAGACGCAGTTCTGCGAGTTTGGTAACCAGCTTGGAGGGGATGATTGTGTTAAATACCGAGCTGTAATCGATGAATAACAGCCTGACATATGAGTTTTTGTTGTCCAAGTGGTCCAGAGCGGAGTGGAGGGCCAGCGAGATCGCTTCCACCGTTGATCTGTTGTGGCAGTAAGCGAACTGCAGTGGGTCCGGGTTTCTGTCGAGGTAGGAGTTGATTTTCGCTATGATCAACCTCTCAAAGCCCTTCATCACCACAGGCATTAGTGCCACTGGTCGATAGTCATTGAGGCACGTCACCCTGCTCTTCTTGGGCACCAATAATATTGATGCCCTTTTGAAGCATGTGGGAACCTCAGACCTCAGAAGTGACAGGTTGAAAATGTTCGTAAAAACTCCACCCTTTGGTCCGCACAGGTTTTTAGAACACGACCAGGTATACCATCAGGTCCAGACGCTTTTCGACGGTTCATCCCTCTTTTTGCTTTTCGACGGTTCAAATTCTTCAAATTTCCTGACATCGGCCTCTGTGACTGAGACTAAAAGCGTGCGTAAAACGCAATGAGCTCATCAGGGAGTGATGTATCGCCGACATTCAAGCTGCCTCCTGGTTTTGCCTTGTAGGAGGTGATTGCATACAGGCCCCGCCACAGCTGCCGAACAAAATTCATCCAAGGTTTCTGATTGGGAAACACTCGGAAGGTTTTGATGGGGATGCAGTCCTCCACACATTTCTTAATGAAGTCTGTAACGACTGTGGCGTATTTGTTCAAGTCCGTTGCCAAGTCCTTGAACATTGCCCAGTCTACAGACCTCAAACAGTCCTGTAGTTGTTCCTCTGTCCCCCCCGACCAGCTCTGTACCGTCCTCAGCTCTGGGAGTGCTCTTTAATTGCTGCCTGTGGGCAGGGAGAAGCAGCACCGCGGTATGGTCGGATTTACCAAAGTGAGAGCGACGGATAGAGCGGTAGGCATTCTTGATGGTGGTGTAGCAGTGGTCGAGGGTGTTTGGTCCTCTGGTGCAGCAGGAGACATGTTGGTGGAAGTTGGGGAGTGATTTCTTGAGGTTTGCCTTATTGAAGTCACCAGCAATGGTGGTAAATGCCTCGAGGTAAGACGTCTGGTGTTTGTTGACCACGGCGTGCAGCTCCTCCAGTGCCAGACGGACGTCTGCCTGGGGTGGGATGTAGACCGTGGTCAGCATGATGGAGGTGAATTCCCTCGGAAGGTAGAAGGGGCGGCACTTCACCGCCAGATGTTCGAGGTGTGGAGAGCAGGAGTTGGACAGGACTGCCACGTCTGAGCACCACGCAGAGTTGACCATGAGGCAGACGCCCCCTCCTCTCCCTTTCCCAGATGCCAGTGTACGGTCCATGCGGTGATGGAGAACCCTTCAGGCTGGACCGCTGAGTCTGGGGAGCTGGGGGTGAGCCATGTCTCTGTGAAACACAACACAAGCATTCCCTCAGTTCCCTTTGATAAAGCAGTCTTGCCTTAAGTCCTCCACTTTATTTTCAAGGGACTGTACGTTGGCCAGTAGGATAGTAGGGAGAAGGGGCCGAAGTCCCCTGCCATCCTGGCCACTTCTATTGGCTGTTTCTCCGGACCTGCGCTAGAACGGGAATTCCCTCACAGACGGCAGCTCCAGCTCCGTAACAAACAGGGGTTCCCTCAGAGTCAGCAGCTCCAGCTTCATTTTTTTCTGGGAGATCCAGCCCGTCGGCTCTGGAGGACATCCTGGGGTTTCCAGGTACCGTACCTGGGATCCTCAGTCGAGTCGGGAGTTTCACAGCCAGCGTGGGAAAGTTTAAAGTCCGGGGCTCCCGCAGCGGCGGGAGATCGCAACATTGCCAGCGCTTTCAGCTGCCCGTCTGAAATGGCACCGATTACTGCTGTTTTCCTGATCCAGGTAAGTTGTTGGGAGCTCTAGTTGAGCCTTTTATGTTCCGGAGCTCCGCAAAAGTCGGCGCAGGCAGGCGCCATCTTACAATTTCATTTTGGGACTTGAAATTGATTGACTTGACTTGAAATGGATTGAAATGGATTGTTGGTCCAGCACTCACTGTGCTTGACATGACTTGAACCACAACACAGAATGGTGTAAAGATTGTAGTGAAATCTAAAGTAGTGAAAACAAAGTTCAACAGCAGAATAACCAAATAAGGTAGAGTTAATAATAAATACATTGCAGCACCTCCGGGGAGGGAAGTCAAAAGGATGACTGGTTCACCAGTCTAATAGTAGTGGGAAAGAAGCTGTTAGTAGGTCTGGATCCCCGGATATTCAAGCTCCTCTATCTTCTCCCAGAAGGCAGAAGAGAGAAAAGCAAATGGCCAGGATGGCAGGTATCCTTGATGATTATTCCAGATTTCCTGATGCAATGCGCCATGAAGATTAACTGCAAAAAAGGAAGTGATGAGCTTGGGATGGACTGGACTACGTTCACCACTTCTTGTTGGTGGAAGCAGTCAAAATCAGTGGCCATACCAGGCTGTGGCATCCTGTCATAATGCTTTCTATGGCATATGTGATGTTTTAGAGAATCCTTGTTTTCATACTGATTCAGTAAACAGTAGACATACAATAATAATAAATTATCAGCATATACAACGAGTACAAAGCAGCAGAATGTTGCAAAGATCTAAAGTAATGAAAAAATATTATAACTGAATGAGGCAGAGTGAAGAGGAAATGAGTACATGGTAGCATCTCCAGGAAAGGTGCGTGATAGAGGCAATTGGTTCAGGAGTCTGATAGCAGTAAGGAAGATGCTGTTTTTAAGTCTTGTAGACTATGCTTTCAAATTCTTGTGTGTACTACCAGAAGGTACTAGAGAAAATAAGCAATTGCCAGGGTGCCAGGCATCGTTGATGAGACTTCCAGACCTCCTGATGTTTGAACCTTGAAGATGGTCTGGATGGAAGGAAGTGATGAGGGTGCAAAGGACTGAATCATGCAGGTTCAGGTAGTCAAGTGCATAACCATACCAGACTGAGATGCACCCTTTCACAATGCATCCCGTCAG
This sequence comes from Okamejei kenojei, assembly GCA_035221665.1. NCBI lineage: Eukaryota > Metazoa > Chordata > Chondrichthyes > Rajiformes > Rajidae > Okamejei > Okamejei kenojei. The sequence continues at coordinate 34,186,494 of CM069154.1, forward strand.
ACAACTATCTAGAGCACATCTGTAGAAGATGGACAGAATTCTCAGATGCAGAAGAAAGTAAAGCACTTTCTTGATTACCACATCAGTGTGAAGGAATCACATTAGGATGTGGTGACACAAGGAACTGCAGATGCTGGAATCTTGCATTGAATACGCAATGTAACAGCAGACCAGGCAGCATCTCAATGAACAGGAGTCAATAAACAGCAGTCTTTTAAGACAATTCACTTTATTTTTCTGGGAGACTGGAATAAAGGATGTATTCTTAAAAGAGATGGGGACAGTTGACTGTTGAAGAGAGAGGTTAAGGATGTTGGCAAAGATTGTAGCTGATTGATTGGTGCACAATTTCAGGACACGTTCTGGGCCTCCATCTGAGGCGGCCACTTTATGAAAGTTTACCATTGTGAAAGCAAATGTGGCTCTGCCACTGAGATGTATGGGACAGAGCCAGTGGAGAGTGGGGGATATGCCTTGATGGAACTTTCTCTGCCTGTTCAACATGGGCATAAAAGGCATTGAACTCATGTAATGCGCAGAGATGCATTGTTGCCAGAGATTGCCCCTTGTTTCAGCATGAGATGATATTCAGGCCCCTGCCACAGACACCTGGCAGTAAAAGACAATGTGCTGGAGGAACTCAGAGGGCCAGGCTGCATCTGTGGAGGGAGATGGACAAAACATTTGGATTGGAAAGATGGGTCGACTGTTCAGTTCCCTCCACAGATGCTGCCCGACCCACTAAGTTGCTCCAGCTCTCTTTGTTTTTTATCCAGGATCCAAGCATCTGTGATCTCTACAGATGTCTGTGGGTCTCACAGTCTGTTTTGGAATTCCATCAAGGAAAAGAACGATGAACACTTCTGATATTCAACAGCACCACCAATACCAGATCCCTTACCAGTATAATCCTGGGAGACACCATTAATCAAAAGCTCAAGAGCTTAACAGGCCAAGCCATCAGCTGTCAAAGCATTGCTTCAGAATTCCCTCCCGATAATTGCCCTCTGGTCCACCTGTCTTTCATCCACTGTGATGCTTCTTAAAACCTATCGGTCATCTCCTGCCATGCCTCATGACATGGCCTGGTGCCAAATTGTGTTAGATGATGCTATAGTGAAGTGCCATGGTACATTAAACATTACATTACGTACATTAACAATGGAATTGAAATTATGATATTATTGAACCAGTCATATCGACATTATCGCTGTTTTATTCGAGTGGATTCTGTAACATAAGGTTCATCTCCTGAAATCTCAATCCCTGCCATTTATAAATCTTGTCATGAAAATAATAGAATACTTATCAGTCCATTATTATCATATCATTCATTATCAATGGAATACTATTTTCACTTCATCCAATTACTTGGGGCAGCACATTGGCGCAGCGCAGAGTTGTGGCCTTACAGCGTTTGCAGCTCTGGAGACCCGGGTTCGATCCTGATTACAGATACTATCTGTACGGAGTTTTTACGTTCTCCCCGTGACCTGGTGGGTTTTCTCCGAGATCTTCAGCCCCCTCCCACACTCCAAAGGTGTACAGGCTTGTCGGTTAATTGGCTTGGGTTTGTATACTTATTACAATTGTAAAATTGTCCCTAGTGTGTTTAGAATTGTGTTAATGTGTGGGGATCGCTGGTTTTTGTGGACTCGGCAGGCCGAGGGGCCTGTACCTGCATTGTATCTCTAAACTAAACTAAACTACTAATGGTCATTCACGTGCACAAGGATAAAATGTGCATGATAGTGAATTGAGATGATTTGTAGATAATTAACCACAGAAAGCTCCCAAGTAATCCTCCTGACCACAAAGCTCTGACCATCTCCAATATTTCCATCATCAGTTTGAAAATAAAACTAAAACTGCAGAAGATGGATATTTAACATAAAACTGAAAATGCATCAAATACGTAATAATAGGCCAGTCAGCATCTACGTAGAGAGGAGCAATGTTGATATTCCAAGTTTACAAACGTTTCATCAGATGAAAGCTCCCCTTAAAACTCTCCTTTACTCTCCATACCTTGACCAAGATTTTATACATACATTCCTCTCAAGTTTCCTTCCCTGCCTTGGACTCATTTAAAAAAATATTTAGATTTCAACTTCAAGTTGGGACACTATCCATGTTAAATGGATGGTACGATATAAATGGTAATCATTAAAGGACGGGAATTATAAGTAGGGAATGCTTCCTTAGGCAACTAATGGTGAGCAAGTTGCTCCCTCCTCACGGAATCCATAGCTAAAATCAACTGAATTGTTCAGATTTGCAAACAAACCGAAGGCTTTCTGAACTGTTTATCTATTGTCACAGCTGTCAATAAATGCATAATCTACCTTGAACCTTTCTTTAAACATTCAGTATACTCAAGATCCATTTAAACAAGCTGTTATCAAATCAAAGATGCGTACGTAATAACTTCATTCTGAAATTCAGTAATGGAAAGTAATTTTACTTTTTTACATGTTTAGCTTGCTTCCAGCATTATGCTTTGATTTCAAATTTCAGTATTTTTTTATTATTACTAATGTAATGCCATTATGTTTGCAACAACATATTTTCTTAAAAGGAATAAAATTATAAATATTACATTTTATTTAATTTTAATTAAATGTTTTATGTTTTTAAAGTAAATAATATTTATGAAATTCTGCATGTCAGTAGAAACTGCATCTTTGCCACCTTGCAATTTTGCCAAATTATGCCTGGTTTCTCTTCCAAAACTGACAATAGCCTTCGTAATGTATATACACCATTAAGCTGGATTAATGTCATGCCATTCCAAATGACATCTCCAGATACCTAACCCATCCTGTTCCAGGACTGAAGGAATTTGTGAAGACAGACCAAAGGAAAGGGGAGGACAGCTGTAAGCTAGTGGAAATGGTGCAGCTGCAATCTGAGCCATTCAGTACACTATGAATTCAACTGCCATTATGGAGAATCAAGGTTTATGTAAAGTCAACATCAATTCATGTTAATTTATACCAAAAGAGCTTTTTACAATTCAACTTCAATACTTCAATTATGCCGAATAGGGGTGTAGAAATTTTAGCCAGTTTGTTTATGTAACAAAGATTTTCAGAATGGTATTTGATGTGTGTTTTTTATTAATGGTTTACGAGTTGCTTTTGGCACAATTTCACTTCCTATATATTTTGTCTGAAGAGAAGTGGGGGCAGAGAGTTTTTGCTTTTAACTTTTCAAGGAACTCTGTGGTATTGGGTTAGTGAATCACCTCACTAATTATTCTACCCTGTTTGGTTTAAAATGAGATTTGAGAAACAGATGGTGGTAAAAGTACCTGGTATCTCAATTACCAAAGTATGGAGGGTACACAAAATGCTGGAGAAACTCAGCGAGTGCAGCATCTATGGAGTGAAGGAGATGGGCAATGTTTGGGCCGAAACTTTCTCCAGCATTTTGTGTACCCTCGATTTTCCAGCATCTGCCGTTCCTTCTTTAATACCAGAGTATGGAGTTCATTGATTCATGCTGGGCACATGTGGGAAGGTAAATTGAGTCATCTTTTTTGCTCCATCTACCAACTAATTTCATCAGCTTAGATTGGATGGGTTGATACAGGACACTCAATATTACAACCCAGTTTTGGAGTACAAGAACTGAACCGGGCTTGAGACCCCAAGCACCCACATCCCCGTGATAGACAAAAAAAAACTGGAGTAACTCAGCAGGTCAGACAGCATCCCTGTAGAAAAGGAATTGATGATGTTTCGGGTTGAGATCCTTCTTCAGACGACACAAACCAAAGTCTCAACCCGAAACGTCACCTATTCCTTCTCGCCAGACATGGCGTCTGACCTGCTGAGTTACTCCAGCTTTTTGTGTCTATCTTCGGCATAAACCAGCATCTGCAGTTCCTTTCTTCACAACCAGATCCTCATTCTCTCCAACCTTAGGTTGTTTCCCACCAAAGCACACTACATCTTCATTAGAAACTATGAAGCTATTCCTTCACAGTTGCTAATTCAATTCCTAGGAATTATGAAAAAACACAAAGTGATGAAGTAACTCAGCAGGTCAGGCAGCATGTGTAGAGAGAATGGACAGGTGACATTTTGTGTTGGTATTTTTTTTCTTCAGAAGGGTTGCCTGTTCACCTCTCCACAGATGCTGCCTGACCCCCTCCAAGTTACTCCAGCACTATGTGTTTTGCACAAGATTCTAGCATGTGCAGTTCCTTGTGTTCCTTTGGAATTATATTCCCATTCACCCTTCGAGTGCATCATCTCCAAATAGACAACAGTGGGGCAAGATGTAAAGCCTCCAACACCTCCTTGGATCACCCTGGGTGGGATAATCTTTGCTGCTTATCCAATGTCCACGTATCACAATGGAGACAGAGGAGGTGGTCCATCAGCATTAATAAGCTGGGGCTTGGGGCTAGTTTGTGTTGGAACTGTTCAATCCAAGGCATAGAAAATTAAAGGGATCACTTTAAATCTTCTGTACATTTTATGCATGTTTAATGTTAGACAACATAAGTCATAATCAGCTTTGAGCTGTATCTTGGCTTGCATCCTTTCTGGTTAAAGTAAATTCAAATACAATAATCATCTACATTAAAATATAGATGTGTTATCCTCATGGGGCATTATTTTTTAAAGAAAATACAAGATTTAAATAAGTTGTGCATCATTCAAGCATATAAAGCAACACATATTTTGATTGTTGGTTGCCATGAAATGTTTTTAAGCCTGCAGTTCATCCTTTACATGTTTTGAGATATGCAAGTTATGGTGTCCAGAACCTAGGCGAGGATGAGGGGCTGCAGGCAAAAAACATTTGTTTTGGGATGGGGCAGGGGATTATGAGGAATGGAAGCCTGATGCGGCTAGTCAGAGATTAGCGCTGTAGAGGGTGGGGATGGGGGCAATGTGAAGATTAGGATGCGATGGATAGCTTGTGGCATGTAGGACATGATGAAAGGGCAGGGAGAATTGGCAACTTTATGGTGCGGCCAAGAGGAATCATGTGTTGGGGAGAGTTGAGGGTCATGAGGTCATAGGTGATAGGAGTAGAATTAGGCCATTAGGCCCATCAGGTCTACTCCGCTATTTAATCATGGCTGATCTCTCTCCCTTTCTCATTCTCCTGCCTTCCCCCCCAATAACTTCTGACACCTGTACTAATCAAAAATCTATCTATCTCGGGCAAAGAAAAGATCTACTGACTTGGCCTCCACAGCCTTCTGTGGCAAAGAATTCCACAGGTCAATGAGGCCAATGTATTGTGGGGAAGTGGGTAAAGTTGGTCAGCGTAATGGGACTGAAAGAACCTATAATAAGTCTCACTTTGGTCAGACTCCAGAAGCTTGCAGCATTATTAATAAATAATTAACAACACTCATTTCTCAAATCAGCGTGGTGTAGTTTGGCTGGCAATGAACAAGGGATGATGTCATTTGACAAGGAAATTGTTTTGTGCACTTGTGCAACTCATTACACGAATTGGTTGAATTTCTGGATCAACTCAAAATGACTGGGGAATGATCATTAGCATGTCTCACTCCAAGAAAAGTGCACATTCACTCATGCACAGCTTAAGTAAACAGCATTACTCATCGTATTTTCTCTTCACCTTGTGGGTTTCCTGGTGTCATTTTCCATGCTTTGGCTCAGAGAACAACTTGTGCCAAATATGGACAACTTGGAAGGTGCAAGGAAGTAGGTCCACGCATTGGTTTGTCTTATTTGGCTCCTGGCCTGCACGGATGAGTTGATATTTCCAAGCCGGACACTGTTTGGACATCCTTTAGGCCTTTCTGGTTAACCTGCTCAAAAGTAACTCATTTTTGGCCATGTATCCATCACATGGAGAGTGGAAGAGCCAGGAAAGAGATTACATGCCCCATAAGGACAATAAAAGGGATCAACCATACAATGGGATCATTTTATTTTAAATTGCTGCCACTTATCAAAATTGCATCTGAAAGCCAAGTCAAAAGGCAGAATCCTACACATTAAGGCTAATCTTATATAATACACCAATTATTTTAAATTGCAAAATTTGTAATTGGTTCAAAATATGCAAGTTTTTTTCAAATAAATCAAGTGGGAAAATCTAATCCCACAATAGAATCAATTGAACACATCATCTTTTATGCTATGGAGCATTGTATTTCAGCCACTCCACCATAATACTAATTTCTTATGTGTACAGCCAAAGCCTTTTCTTCAATAGCTTCCTTCTCAACCTCACATCATCACCTCTGCCATTGAAAGAATTTATCCTTGGATCTCTTGTTCAATGACGCAAAGCCATATGAAGCACAAGATTACGCGTTCTGTCAATATCCCTAAGTCTCCTCCAACAGTTGTAACCCCTTCTTGTCTGTGTAGTATCAGTTTGCATGCACAATATCATGACCTAGATGATTGCAATTTCCTCAAGGTAAATATTTTTAAGACTGAAGCCTTGTGTTTGGCCTTAACATTAACTCTATATTCTTGCCATTAATTATTTCTATTTACCAGTCACCACATCAGGCTGAAGCAGACCATTTACATCCTTGCATTGTATTTGAGCATTAGAGCAACTTCAAAACTCATGAACTCAGCATCATAACCTCCCTGCCGTCCAATAGCCCTGTCCCACGGTACTAATCTGAGATGTGAAATCTTAGGAGGGAACTCCAGGGCTTCAGAGTTTGATGTCTGAAAGTAAAGCTGCCTAGGGTAGTGCTTACAGTCAGAGGGGTTTGGAGGAGAGATCGAGAATGAGCCCAAGTTGGAAGAACTTGTATAAGAGGAATACATAGAGTAAAACCCTATTAAGAGCTCTCCCGATTTAAAAAAAATCAAACTCGTGGTAAGCACGGAGAATGAACGTAGCGGGTACATCAGACTCAGGGACGTCTCTTAGCACTAACGGCAGGTACTCGGGAAGACTCGCTAACGGCAGGTAAGCATGGGAAGACTCGTGAAGATTTTTCAACATGATGAAAAATGTCCACGAGAACCCCGAGTACCGACGAGTAGCCATTACCGTAAATCTCCGAGTTCAAATCAGGGCAAACTCGGGAGAGCTCTTGGAATGAACTTGTACCGTGGGACAGGGGTTTTACTCTATGTATTCCTCTTATACAAGTTCTTCCAACTTGGGCTCATTCTCGATCTCTCCTCCAAACCCCTCTGACTGTAAGCACTACCCTAGGCAGCTTTACTTTCAGACATCAAACTCTGAAGCCCTGGAGTTCCCTCCTAAGATTTCACATCTCAGATCAGTACTGTTTTCTCGCAATATTATCTCAGGGTTGCTAAGAATAACATGCATGGGAAATGAACTGATTCAGACTGCAGAAAGAGAGATTTAGAATTAAGAATTAACTGGTCAAGCAAAGAGTGATTAACCGCATAAAAGACTCGACAGTACTTGACACATACACTCCATAGGGACACTAATTTAATTCAGAGCTCTGCTGTTGCCTTTTACAAGTCCTTTGCGATACACATCGGATAAAAGTCAATCATCCTGCATATTAAACCACCTTTTAAGAAGCTTAGAGTACAACATCGAAAGAGAGCAAAACTTCTATAAATTAACTCATGCCGTCTGTGGTTCAATACCTTACTTTTGTAAACACGGGGATGCGCAGGGAGAGATAAAATAGATCTTTTAGCATCAATCTTACTGTATTATTAATTTAACTGATGAGCCGGAACAGAGATGTGTGCTAGGATGGTGAAAGATTTGGACTTCTTTGGCAAGTACCCTTGCAAAGGTAGCCTGAAAGAATCTGTAACAATAAGGCAACAATCTGTGACAACGAGCACAAGTGGCGAATAGAATTCAGTTTACTATTTCACTGGCCACTAAACAAACCTTGTCCTTTAACACACAACTACTCAGTCTCCATACTTTCTGTTGCTTTTTCCAGCGATGCTCTAACATTGATCTTTTACTGAACTGACTCAGTCATAAGCAACTTCTTGTAATTTACTCTTCCTCTGACAAATAAATGAAAGTAGCAGAGTGTGCCATTAGACAGGATGTCACAACACAGGAAGCTTTTTGTAAATAGTGATTGATGTTACCCGCAGCGCGCTCCAGTAATAAACCCAATTCAAAAAAAGCCAAATGTTCCAGTCTTTGTAATAATTAAGGAACTCAGTTACATATAATTCAAAACAGAATGTCCATGCAAGCGTGCCAGCAAACTAAAACCAGGTGCCCATTTGTCAGTGACATTACTCGGAACTGGGAGACATGGGTTTATGCACCATTCTACCACACTGATGCACAGCAGGAAGTAATATCAGGAAGTACAAAGACCAACAAACCTTGCAAACTGTTGCCAATTTTCTTTGATGCAACCCTCATCCCCAATTGGAGCAAGATGTGGTTTATTCAAGATCCTGTGTCCTGAAGGGATCTACGTGCTCACTCCCCCTTGCCCCACTTATCAAGATGGTCTGTGATCTTACACATCCAAACGCACAGCCATCAATCTGCACAATTAGCAGAACTAAACTGGCAACCAATCCAGGAAGCTGGCCTTCCCAATATGCAGCACATTTTGCAAAAACATGACAAGACAAAAGCTCAGTTCTTATTTATGATGATGGCAAAAGTGTGCCCAAGAAAGGAATATCTGGTGGGTTACAGACAATAGAAAATAGGTGCAGGAGTAGGCCATTTGGCCCTTCGAGCTAGCACCGCCATTCAATGTGATCATGGCTGATCATCCCCGTTCCTGCCTTCTCCCTGACTCCACTATTTTTAAGAGCCCTATCAAGCTCTCTCTTGAAAGTATCCAGATAACCTGCCGCCATTGCCCTCTGAGGCAGAGAATTCCACAGACTCACCACTCTCTGTGAGATAAAATATTTCCTTGTCTCTGTTCTAAATGGATTACTCCTTATTCTTAAACTGTGGCCCCCAGTTCTGGACTCCCCCAACATCGGGAACATGTTTCCTGTCTCTAGTGTGTCCAAGCCCTTAACAATCTTATATGTTTCAATGAGACGCCCTCTCATCCTTCTCAATTCCAGTGTATACAAGCCCAGCCGCTCCATTCTCTCAGCTTAAGACAGTCCCGTCATCCCGGGAATTAACCTTGTAAACCTACGCTGCACTCCCTCAATAGCAAGAATGTCCTTCCTCAAATTAGGGGACCAAAACTGCACACAATACTCCAGGTGTGGTCTCACTAGGGCTCTGTACAACTGCAGAAGGACCTATTTGCTCCTATATTCGATTCCTCTTGTTATAAAGGTCAACATACCATTCGCTTTCTTCACTGCCTGGTTACTTTCATAGACTGATGTACAAGGACCCCCAGATCCCGTTGTACTTCCCCTTTTCCCAACTTGACACCATTTAGATAGTAATCTGCCTTCCTGTTTTTGCTACCAAAGTGGATAACCTCACATTTATCCGCATTAAACTTCATCTGCCATGCATCAGCCAACTCGCCCAACCTGACCAAGTCACCCTGCCTTCTCATAGCATCCCCCTCACAGTTCACACTGCCACCTAGCTTTGTGTCATCTGCAAATTTGCTAATGTTACTTTGAAATGTTATGAAAGAAGCTATTCAACATTTCAATGCCTTAAAGATTTTAGGTTTTCCTTTACTCCCTGATGACAATGGAAAGGCTGAGCTGAAACCAGAGACACAAAGTGCTGGAGGAACACAGCGGGTCAGGCAGCATCCCGGATAACATGGATAGGTGATGTTTTGGATTGGGACCCTTTTTCAGACTGATTCAAGACGGGTCAGGACCATCCGTCTGAAGAAGGGTCCAGACCCAAAACATCACATATCCATGTTCTCCAGAATTGCTGCCTGATCTGTTGAGTTATTCCAGCACTTTGTGTCATTTTTTGTAAACCAGCATCTGCAGTTCCTTGTTTATACATTTTGAGCTGAAACCAAACTATTAATAAAATAAGTACTTCTTACAAAAGCACTGGTTGAATCATTCCTACACGGGATTAAGTCTTCCTTAAAAATTACATTTCAACAGCGCCTTCTTAAAATTGTTCCTAAAATCTCCATTGTCACAATAGCAATTTCTCTTTCTGATAACAGCAATGTAACTCTTTTCCAGGTGAATGGCAATGTTGAGATTCTTCTTGCTATTCAGATATTTTCTACATAATGCACATTGGAAAATAAGATTTTTTTTAAAATTACAGAATTAATCATGTGAAAATGCAGAAAGATGTCAAACAACCAGCCCATCTCTGTGTACATTTGCAGTTCCCGAGCAAGCCTAAAGAACAAAACAATTCATGCGTAAGAACTTGGTTTGTTATGAACATTTGGAAATTGGGCAAACCTGATTTAAATTAGCCTGTCCCTCCAAATAAAATGGCTACGTGAATATGTAGATGACAAGATCTAGAAATTCAGAGACACTAGAGACAACACATTCTGAAATGCCAACCTAAAACATCCCAGATCCTGCTGAGATGCTGAGTTCCTCCAGCACTTGGTGTTTAGAATAAGAAATTCTCAAGTTAAGTTCTTGTTATTGGGAACCAAAGAACTGCAAATGCTGGAAATCTGAAATAAAGACAGAAAATGTACAACAAGGAACTGCAGATGCTGGTTAATACACAAACAGACACAAAGTGCTGGAGTAACTCAGCAGGTCAAGCAGCATCACTAGAGAACATGGATAGGTGATGTTTTGGGTTGAGCCTCTTTTTCTCAGACTGGGCAGTTTGAAGAAGGGTCTTGACCTGAAACGTCACCTATCCATGTTCTCCAAAGATGCTGTCTGACCTGCTGAATTACTCCAGCAGTTTGTGACCTTTAAAGACGGAAAAGATTGGAACCTCTCAGGTGATCAGTTAGCATCTGTGGAAAGATCAAGAAAGTTAACAGTCCAGATCAAATATCCATTACCAGAACTGGAAACGAGAGAAAACAAGTTAGTTTCAAATTATAGAGGAGTGGGGGAGTGCGAGCGTAAACAAAGAGTGGGCCCTGGGTTGTCATGGTGAAACATTGATAATGAAGCAATCTATTGAGAGATTAATAAGGAATGTCAGAGAACGAAAGGGGACATGTAAAAGGTGTGGAATGCAGGTCAGTGCTGCAGGATATGTTCAGGCTACATCAGGGAAGAGAGGAAAAAATCCCAAATTATATATGGATAACTTGCTGCAGAAATGGAGAGTTTTTGATATGAACAAAGAAAACATGTTACTTGAAATTTGTAAATTTGATACTGAGTCCCAAAGGCTCCAACATGTCCAGCCGTAGCTGAGGTGTGCTCTTCAAGCTTACGCTGCCCTGGTTGGCACAGTGGCAGGAACTACAAACTGACAGGTTAGAGTGGGAGTGTGATGGAGAATTAAAGTGACAGGAAACTGGAAGCTCAGGGTCAGCTCTACTAACTGCAAACAGGTGCTCACCAAAGCAGGCATCCAATCTGCATCCGTTTTCTCCAATTAAAGGAGAATGTTCGGTCTTTGTTGAGTTACTTCACCACAAATAGGTCAGCTATAGAGGAGTTATAATTGGCTTCAATGTCCACTAATCTGGGAATGTACATTAAGGTGATGTTTCCAATCTAGCTTGGATATTAAAAGATTTGGTTAGAAATTTGGTCTTGGGTTAGAAATAATAGATTGAAGTCAGGTGACACCATCTACACTCGATGTTCCTATCAATGTTAACATCATCATCTTAAGCTCATAATTAATAAATCACCAGTATCCAGCATCTAGAGAAACAAAACTAACACTTTGGAAATGGGAGAAAAAGAAAATTAAAAGAAAGAGATATTGAAAGTGAACGTTGTGTGGATGCAGAGTTATTGGGCACGTGCATTTGCAAATCATTTGCAAGCAAATATCATTCACCAAACATATGAGGTGCAAACTATTATCTTGACCGTTGTATCTAAAACAATCACCTGCATTTCTTGTCATGTGCTAGCAAATATTACGGTACTATGGGAAAAATAATTCAACTCACCTCTCTCGTGTTTTTTGCTACCTCCCATGATCTTCCCCTGGTTAAAGCTACCTTTTTAAAAACTGCGAAACAATATGGTTTTTGTCTATATTAAAAGCACTACAAATTCCTATTGTTGTACTGATGGTTCTTAGAAAATCAACATGCATTAGAAGAAGAAAAAAAAAAAATTTTTAATCCACATCCACTGAGTACATTCCTATTAAAGGGACAGTATATTCCATGAAGCTGAAACAGGTTCAACGTTAATCTAAAAGTAAATTGCCTCATAGACGTGTACTTTTAAAAAATTGTGCACATTCATGTACGGTTAAAAGCTGAAAATGTAGAAGATAATGGTGTCCAAGCAGGTTACCTTTTAAGCAGACACAGTGAAATGAAACTGTTTCCTTAAGATAGCTTACAGAGGGGAAGTTTCAGATAAATATTTATCTAACTTTGGAAGTTATTAGGTTAGAGCAAAGTGTGTAACCTCCATTGCTTGGAGCTCCCATTTCTAATTTAAAATCTTTCACCTCTTAACGACCTCACAAAGCCCAGTAGAGTAACAGGCGTTTTAACAGTGAGTTTGCCCATCAGGATCCCTTTTAAAAAGCTGTTACAGAGATTATTAACGTCAATGTCCTATTTTTTTTCTCCTCAGTCCATCTGTGTTGTTTTTGGGATTCTTTTCCCCCTCACACACTGAGTGTTATTGAGATTACCATGAGAATTGGGCTGAAGGAGAAACCGAACCAGACATTGCACAGGAGCTGAATGAGCTCATAATTAAAACAACACAATTGTTGATGTGACCCGAGGTTAACCGCTGCACCTCTACTCATGACTTTCCGTCAAACTACTTCCATAAAATTCCTATATGTGCGACAGACCGGCAATCAATCTGTAAACCCTTTAACACTCTGGTAATAAAATGAAGAAAAGGTTGACTAAGAGCTCTATAATCTATGGAGCACGAGAGCAAAGGAAAGCTACCTGCCTGATCAAGTCTACTCCATCAACAAAGCAAATATATTTTCTCCACATGAATGAGAACCAAGAGCATGTATCACGCAGAGCATGGAATCAATTCCATAGAACCCAGCAACAGCCCAATACTTAAGCAACTATCCATTTTTTGCTTAATACAACAGCCTCCTGTATCTAAAATGCTGTTGCTAAATTTCATTGGATATTTTGTGCTCATGTAGTGTTCCTTATCTGGTGCAGGTCCTCCATGTATATGTTACTTTAACGTATAGAGGTCGCTGATCAGGCACAGCATTGTCAAATGATGTTAAACGTACACTTTGAATGCAATACGCAAAATTAATTTTTCATATTCAATGTCCTCCAATGATATGGGCTACTCACATCGAAGCAGACCTAGATAGGAGAACTAAGGTCTGCTTCAGTGTTCACTAAGAGGGAGATTGAACTGAAAAGACTGCAGTAGCTGAAATGTTGAGCAGAAAACTCAGAGTGCTGGAGGAACTCAGTGGGATATTCAGCATCTATGGAGTGAAAGGGGCAGACAATGTTTCATGTCCTCCAGTACTTTGCGTATTGCTCAGAGTTAAGTAAAGTGGACAGACCTGCTGTTCCACTGCCACAGAAACTCTGGTATCCACCGTTATGGAGTAATTCTTCCTTTCAGTGCTTTGATGTACCTTTCCAGATGTGGAAGAATATTTAACCCAAATTCATGTAAGGTTGAGACCTTGATCTGATTGTTGAGTACCAAATATCAACAAGCTGCTCATATTAAAGGATTTCTAATGTCAGTTAGCTTTGGAATGACTGTATGGAATTGTTCAGAAAGAGGAATCTCAGATCAAAGAAAAATGCATCATTGTGGCATGGCAGCACAGCTAGTAGAGCCACTGCCGTTCTGTGCAAGGGACCCGGGTTCAATCCCGACCTTTGATGCTGTGTAGAGTTTGCACGTTCTTCCTGTGACCAAGTTAGTTTCCTCTGGGTGCTTCGGTTTCTTCCTAGTTCCCAAGGACATGCAGGTTGGTAGGCACTGTATATTGTCCCTACTGTGTAAGCAGTTGTAGCATCGGGGGTGAATTGATGAGAAGGTGGAGAGAATAAGAAACAGGATTAATGTAAATGGGTGGATGATGGTTGGTGCATGGTTCCATTCTCTCTCTCTCTCTCAATCTCCCACTCTCTCTCTCTCCTCTCCCTATCCCTCTCTCCATGAAATGACACATTTTTTTGAAAACTAGATAATATTTCTTCATTGGTGTTACATGTTCAGAAAATGATCATTTACTGGGCTCCTGGGTATATATGACAATTTAACCCTATTTTCCCCTCCATGACACACTATCTAATGTTACTCTCTTCTCACTTCACACACTGGACATCCAATCTCTCTTGCATGTAAAGTATTCATCATATAATAATACATTAATGACTTGCTTCAATTAACTTCAATTGTATTCCAATCAAATATGCAATATGCCAGATTATAATACAATAATCATGCGCAATTTTACTCAGCCCAGCAGTGAAACAGTTATTTTAGTCTTACTGAAAATACTTGTTGATCATTTTAACAAGATTGTAGAGTTGATTTTGCTTGTGATTATGTGAATACCTGAGTAGCTTATGGAAAAAAAAACTGACGTTGGCTCTTTAAGATACTATCATATACAATATTTACTTGCTACTGATACTAATGTGCCGTGTCTAATAGGAGCAGTTCTTTTTAAACAAAACATTTTTCTTGCTAAGAACTGCAGAATTATTTCTGTGTTCTCTGAATTGCATTTACACACAAGAAATCCAGTGAGAAATCTCAGGGAGTTAAACCAGAGGCTCTAAAGTTTCTGCGTGTTCTCCCGTGCCTCGCATGAAGCTCTATCAGCAATTAAGCAGAAAATACTTGAACCTCATTTATTTATAAGATGAGGCACTGAAAGGTGGAATGATAGAGAGCTGCAACGATGACATCATAATACAGGGCTGAGAGAAATGCATTTATAATTAGTTCAGTTCAGTTTAATTTATTGTCACGAGTACCGAGGTACAGTGAAAAGCTTTCCTAGCGTGCTGTCAAGTTAGCAGAAAGACAATACGTGATAACAATTGAACCATTTATAGTGTACTAGACCATATGGGACCCATTGGGTCCTTGTCACATGGGAGGCCTGGTCCCCCAACACAACTCATTCCCCCAACGCAATATTCCACCACTCACCCATAGCCCTCACAGGAGACCTGGTCCCCCAACGCAACCCGTTCCCCAACGCAATATTCCACCTCTCACCCGTTCCCCCATATTCCAGCACTCACCCATAGCCCCCAACTGTGCAGGGGCATATCCCCCTCCTCTTGCTTTGAGGATTTTAAAAAATAATGCAATAGCACTTCCCCTGACTCCCCCAGCACTCCTGTTCTGTTTTTAAAGATAAAAAATTTGCTGGCAGGACGGAGTGTTCCTGGATTGCAACTTTGTTGCAAGAGGATTTGGATCCCAATAACTGCTAAATATTTCTTAAACTTGAATTTGTAAAGCTAAAAATGTGAATAACTTGTAAAATATAACATCAATCTGAACTAAACTTGACACAAACCACAACGGGACAACTGTGAGTAAGGTGGTGCAAACATTTTAGTGCTATCGTGTACCATTTTGGCATATTTCCGGGATCACTCGAACAGACATGCACGCACGCACGCTTGCACGCATGCATAGAAACAAACAAGCTGGGAGTTTTAGTAATATATAGATAGATAGATAGATACATGATAAGGGAATAACAATTAATGCAAGTTAAAGCCAGCAAAGTCATGAATCATCCGGGTCACCAAAGAGGTAGATAGTAGTTCAGCACTGCTCTCTGTATGTGGTAGCATGATTCGGTTGCCTGATAACAGTTGGGAAAATTATATCCTTATACAACAGAGTAGCACAAAATGGGTTTACATCCGCGATGGCTTAGTTCACAAGGTATTCACAAATTTAAATATAAGTATATACAACACAGCTGGGTGTCCAAGAACTTTGATAAGGAAAGTCATGCCTATCTTCAACATATCTTTGGTCAACTGAGAAAGCGATCTGGTATCAAAAATGATGGTCTTCTCAGCAATGGTGGTCTCTGCCCTCCCTCCTGCATCTGAGACTGGACTACCCACAGAAGACACTGTAAGGCATTGCAATGTATCATCATTATTGACACTGCTAAATCTTCAAAATTTACGATAAAAATAAGTGAATCAATATCAGTGTCATCTTTCAGGTCAATGCCTCCTACATTGAGGCCTGGCACTGTCATGTCTGGCATCACACTACCTGAAAATTGTGTAACTGTGAACCCAACAGTGAGAGAAAAGTTATTAGAGGCATTGAAAGTTATTCAGAGGTACAAAATTAATGTTTTCTATGGAAAGACTGAGACTAATCAGACATTTTCTCCAGAGATGCTGCCTGACCCACTGAGTTACTCCAGCATTTTGAGTCTATCTTTGGTGTAAACCAGCATCTGCAGTTCCTTCCTACACAGACATAGATAGCATGGCTTTGTCAAAAGCAATCTTGTCTGGGCCGTCTGATCAATTTTTTTGAGAAGGAAACAAAAGTATACTGATGAGTGCAGTGCAGTAGGTGTAGTTTACACAGGCTTCACTAAGGCTTTAGACAAGGTCCCTTAAGGGAGACTGGTCCAAAAGATTAGGCCTTAGGTTCTAGGCTATTGGCAAATTGGACCAGTATTGGCTCAGCAATAAGAGATAGAGGGTGATGGTAGAGATTTGCTTTTGTGATTGGATGCATGTGTTCAACATTTTTTCTCTTGTTATTTCTAATGTACATTATTGTTTGCATCTGGATGTAAGTGGCATGTTGAGTAAGTTTGCAGAGGACACAGATTGGTGGAGTGGTTGACAGTGGGAGGATAGTTTTAGCCTAGAAGGTGATGACAAAGTGTCGGCAAAATGAACTGAAAAATGGCATTTTGGGATTCAATCCAAATAAATGAGATGAAATGCACTTTGGGAGTATAAATGAGGCTAGGATAAACACTATCAATTTTAGGGTCCTTGGGATTATTGGGGTACGGAGGTTCCTTGGTGAAACCTTAGGGATTGTAACATCCAGTCCTACTAATCAATCTTAAAGATGGCAGCACAGTTAGGCAAGGTCGTTAAATAGAAGTTAAGAGTTGTGAAAGGGAAAGTAATATGAAACTGTGAACTTTTCATAAACTAAAATGTAAAATGTTCCTGCAATTATAGCAGCCTTTGAAAAGCGCACAAATAACCAATTGAAGATTGCAAACGAGCAGTGTGGAACATGTGTGTTTACATATGAATGTGTCCAATAAGTGTAGTATTTCACAGTGAATGTAGAATCCTCTTGTGCGAATAAAACAAACTGCTGGCAGTATGCAGCAAACCAGGGAAAACATCTGTATTTGAAACAAGGTTAATGTTTTCCACTCAGAGATGCTGCCTGTTTTGCTGAGTAGTTCCAGTATTCTCTGCTTTTATTTCAAATGCTCAGTATCTGCAATGTTTAGCACCTTGCCATTTTGTTATCATTCCTCCAATATAATTCCACCCCTCAGAGGTACTCTCAGTCAATCCATGGGTCCATTCACAGATAGAAATGCTGGGGTAACTCATCAGTAACTCCATTCACACATTTGAGACAAAGGCTGCATCCTCCAGCCATTGTATAGTTTTATCCTTCTTGTATTACAACTACACAATATTGTCCAAGAGCCTGGTTAAACTGTCGACCTATTCAAAAAACATGCACCAAAACTAAACTCTCAGGACACAATGAGATTGCGTCTGTTTAGTTATGTTTCCTCAATAACTTTATTATCTGCTTATACCGATGTGAACAATATAACAAACACTTATTAATGCAGTTTTTACCAGTTTTTGCAATATAACAAACACTTATTAATTCATGCAGTTTTTATCCTGCATGAATAAACTGCTTCCTAAATTTCACACTTGCATGACTGTTTTCTATTTTTTTAATTATATTGTTTTCTTCTCAATTAGCACAGCAGGGAATTTAAATTCTGATTTATAGTTAGACAGGTTGAGAGTCGTTAATATACTTGACTTAGAAGACTGAATTATCTTAATTTATTGAACTTTGTTCTGTTGTATGCACTGGTGTCTTTTAAATAGAATAAAGCATCAATTCAGGCCACGCTCAGTTTAGTCATATCCAGTGCAGAGCCTGCAACATTTTATTCGTGAGAAGGTAAAAGATGGGTAGAAATGCGCATTATTTAATGGAAATTCTTTAAGTAAAAGACTTGTGATTGAATGGAATAACACACAGCTCAAATATCAAAACTACATAATATAGAATACAATCTGATAGCTCAAATAGCCACAATAAATTCAGAGATTAAGCTTGGATGGCATTAAAACTTCAAGACTTTATTAGTTCAGCTGTTATATTAGCAAGTAAATGCCTTGTGACTAATACTTCCTATGGGGATACCTCCCTACTACTGCTGCCATTTTGTAGATTGTTGGAAAACCTTTTAAACGTTCCTGCTTTCCTTCACTGTAAATCTATTCAAATCTTTGACAGCTGTAACTCACACCACCGATTCCCCCAGCTTACTTGCCAACCTATATTGGCTCCTGGTCAAAGTGTAATATTTGCATCATAGTTGCTCAGGGCTTTAACCTTTTCTTTCTTCTGAATCAACCAAAGGTCTGGATCTTCCATTCAGAATTCCTTCAGTGCTGGACTCTTGCTTTTCCCCACTACTGGCTGCTGACCCCCACACTGCGCAAATCCAAAGCTCTTCAATTCTTTGGCGATAAATCAAAGCAAGGCTGCTCCCAACTTCAAGGTATGGAGCAAAGTCATCCCCTTTCATATACAGGTCCACCACTGATTTTCCATCACCCTTGGTACAAGAACCTTGCTGGATTATCCGTTTTGCCGGATCAACAGAAGTTACGGCCTCCGATGGCCAAGATAGCAGCCCACAAAATTAGCCGCGCAAGTCGGCAATGGGAAGAGATCTGCTGGCTCTGGCCAGGATGGAGTTCCAGAGCCGCTGCCACTGGGGGCAAATTTGTCCCGCCGATTGGCGCGGAAGTCCTGATGAGGTCCAGATCGGCCGCCTCGCCACACGCATCACATTGTCGGGGGACATCCGGGAGAGATTTCAGGTGCGCTCTTGTAATATTGGCCTGATTAAAGGAGGTGCTGTACCACCAGTGCCGTAAAATCGGTGGTGGACCTGTACTTCGTGCATAGCATGTGGATATTGTTGGGAAGGTCAACACTTATTACTCTTGAGAAGGTGGTTATGCTCTACAGCTGCTAGTTTTTTCACACTACTTTTAGGAGGTAAGTTTGAAGATACTGACAAAGTTAAGTTGCAGTGATAGTAATGCAATTTCAAGTGTCAATGGTTTGTGACTTGGAGGTGTACTTCTGTTAGGTAATATTCACATGCATCGGGTGCTCGTGTTCTTCCAGGTGGTTCCAGAGGTTGTCAGCTTCAAAGATGCTGAGAAAGAGTTTAGGCAAGTTGTAATAGTTTGCAGTTGTGCACTCTGTGTATGGCACACACTGCAGCTAAGGTGGTTGAAGTGAAGGTTTAGTTTGGGCGATGGGTACTAAGCAAGACAGTGACTGGTTAGTGTTGATATCTTCGATGCATTCAAGCAAAAGGAAGATCTTCTATAACACCCTTGAAGAAATGAGAAATGCCTTGGGATATCTAGTGAGTCATTTACTACAATATAGCAGCCTCGAATCTGCACTTGTAGTTATAGTACATACGTAACTGTTGCAGTCAAATTCCTAACCATCTGTTCTTGTTTAGCATTATACAATGGTATAATGCTAAACAAGCTGCACCTACGAAAACTGTCAAGGACATTCCGTGAAGTGACCTTGAGGTGTTTAACCCAACTTGTGCAAAGGCACTTTAATTGTGCAACCAAACATGAAGTCCGGCACTGTTTCTGCTCTAGTTTAGACCCTGTATAGCCATGCATTGTGCCAGACTGAAAAAGTGTCTCAACCCGGAACATCACCCATTCCTTCTCTCCAGTGATGCTACCTAACCAGCATTTTGTGTCTATCTATGTTGTAAACCAGCATCTACAGTTCCTTCCTACATATTGTATTTTGGAACCTTTTATCCCATCTATCATCTTTTTATCCTCCTGAATCAAGCTTTTCCAAAGCCTGAATATTTAAAAAAATCTATTAAGACAACAAAGTATTTCCTTAAAACAAGCCCCTACTATGAAAGTAAGCATGCAGGTACAGCAGGCAGTGAAGAAAGTGAATGGCATGTTGGCCTTTACAACAAGAGGAATCGAATATAGGAGCAAAGAGGTCCTTCTGCAGTTGTACAGAGGCCTAGTGAGACCACACCTGGAGTATTGTGTGCAGTTTTGGTCCCCTAATTTGAGGAAGGACATTCTCGCTATTGAGGGATGGCAGCGTAGGTTTACAAGGTTAATTCCCGGGAAGGCAGGACTGTCATATGCTGAGAGAATGGAGCAGCTGGCTTGTTCACTCTGGAGTTTAGAAGGATGAGAGGGGTATCTCATTGAAACATATAAGATTGTTAAGGGCTTGGACACACCAGAGACAGGAAATATGTTCCCGATGTTGGGGCAGTCCAGAACCATGGGCCAAAGTTTAATAATAAGGAGTAAGCATTTAGAACAGAGACAAGGAAACACTTTTTCTCACAGAGAGTGGTGAGTCTGTGGAATTCTCTGCCTCGGAGGGCGGTGGAAGCAGGTTCCATGGATGCTTTCAAGAGAGAGCTAGATAGGGCTCTTAAAAATAGCGGAGTCAGGGGATATGGGGAGAAGGCAGGAACGGGGTTCTGATTGGGGATGATCAGCCATGATCACATTGAATGGCGGTGCTGGCTTGAAGGGCCAAATAGCCTACTCCTGTACCTATTGTTTATTGTCTATTGTTAAATTTGAATAGAAGGTGTTTGGGATTAAAAGCGCATGTAATTTCTCCTGTGTTTAGAGAACAGCTGGAAATACACCCAGCTCGTGTTTCAATCAGATTCACTCAGAAAATGCAAGATGTTCGACTTGCTCTTGTTGCAGCAATTGTCACAAATAGGTAATGGGCTTGAGAGAAATTAAACCATCAACCTTCTTTAGGTATGTGAAGAGGAAAAAAATAGTTAAGACAAATGTGGGCACCTTCAAGACAGAAACAGATGAATATATTATGGGGAACAAAGCAATGGCAGACAAGTTGAACAGGTACTTGGGATCTGTCTTCACTAAGGAAGACACAAATAATCTCCCAGATGTACTAGTGGCCAGAGGACCTAGGGTGACGGAGCAACTGAAGGAAATTCACATTAGGCAGGAAATGGTGTTGGGAAGCCTGATGGGACTGAAGGCTGAAAGACCCCAGGGCCTGATGGTCTGCATCTCAGGGTACTTAAGGAAGTGGTTCTAGAAATCGTGGCTGCATTAGTGATAATTGTCCAGTGTTCTATAGATTCAGTATCAGTTCCTGTGGATTGGAGGGTAGCTAATGTTATCCCACTTTTTAAGAAAGGAGGGAGAGAGAAAACAGGGAATTATAGAACAGTTAGCCTGACAACGGTGGTGGGGAAGATGTTGGAGTCAATTATAAAAGATGAAATGGTGGCCCATTTGGATAGCAGTAACAGAATTGGTCCGAGTCAGCATGGATTTATGAAGGGTAAATCATGCTTGACTAATCTTACGGAATTTTTTGAGGATGTAACTGGGAAAATGGACAAGGGAGAGCCAGTGAATGTAGTGTACCTGGACTTTCAGAAAGCCTTGGATAAGGTTCCACATAGGAGATTAGTGGGCAAAATTAGAGCACAAGGTATTGGGGGTAGGGTACTGACATGGATAGAAAATTGGTTGGCAGACAGGAAACAAAGAGCAGGGAGTAACGGGTCCCTTTCAGAATGGTTGGCAGTGACTAGTGGGGTCCCGCAATGCTCGGTGCTGGGACCGCAGCTATTTACAATATACATTAATAATTTAGATGAAGGGATTACGAGTAACATTAGCACAATTGCAGATGACACAAAGCTAGGTGGCAGTGTGAACTGTGAGGAGGATGCTATGAGGATGCAGGGTGACTTGGACAGGTTGAGTGAGTGGGCAGATGCATGGCAGATGAAGTTTAATGTGGATAAATGTAAGGTTATTCACTTTGGTGGCAAGAACAGGAAGACAAATTATTATCTGAATGGTGTCAAGTTCGGAAAAGGGGAAGCACAACTTGATCTGGGTGTCCTTGTTCACCAGTCACGGAAAGAAAGCATGCAGGTACAGCAGGCAGTGAAGAAAGCTAACAACATGTTGGCATTCATAACAAGAGGAGTTGAGTATTGGAGCAAAGAGGTCCTTCTGCAGTTGTGCAGTTGAGACTACACCTGGAGTATTGTGTGCAGTTTTGGTCTCCAAATTTGACAAAGGTAATTCTTGCTATTGAGGGAGTGCAGCGTAGGTTCACTAGTTTAATTCCCGGGATGGCGGGACTGTCATATGTTGAAAGAATGGAGCGACTGGGCTTGTATACACTGGAATTTAGAATGGAGATGAGGGAAAACATTTTCACACAGCGAGTTGTGAATCTGTGGAATTCTCTGCCTCAGAAGGCAGTGGAGGCCAATTCTCTGGATGCCTTCAAGAGAGTTAGGTAGAGCTCTTAAAGATAGCGGTCAAGGGATATGGGGAGAAGGCAGGAATGGGGTACTGATTGTGGATGATCAGCCACGATTACAGTGAATGGCGGTGCCGAATGGCCTACTCCTGCCCCCTATTGTCTATTGTCCAATACTAATGAAGAATCAGCGGGAAACAGATATCCAGCCTTTAACATCTATAGACCATTTAACACCCATAGACAAGACCAAGTAGCATCTGACTGAGGATTATAAAAAAATTCTCACATGAAATGTTGCATGCCAGCAGGTGATTCCCATGCTTTTTAAGTCTAAGAATGGGAAAGGAAATCAGTGTCCGCCTCATCCCTGCAGGAAAGAACATGTTTGCGGATATTGGATTGCAAGAGATCGATTTCTCTTCGGGATCGATTTAAAAGATAAATCCCGAAGAGAAATCGATCTTTTAAATTGGACCAAGGGATTGTTAAATTATGTGACTGCCCCTTGACTGATTCTAAAGTAACACCGGAGCCTAGCAGACTCAATAAACAAGGTGTGCAGATGTAGAAACATGCTTGTTTTCATCCATCCAAAACCCAATCCTGCTACCTCCTCATTCCAACAATTACCTTCTTAAGTGAGCCCAGTTTAATGGCATTAGCGACCACTCTTAGAAACAAAATTCAATTGTTAATTACTGTGGATATCAGTCCAAAATTTGCCTCCAAAGCATGAAGATGCAACCTTTTCTCCAACATATTAGCCTGAGGTTTCTTGTTTCTATCCTGTTGATTACTCTTCAAAATATCTCTTATCAAAATTGGATCTAATGTACACAAATTATTTTTGCAGCTATCTTTCACTAGGGTCAGACTCCTCCGAGATTCCTTATGGACCTCTTACTTTGCATCCAACCAAATGCTACTGGGCATAGCCCATGGAAATATTACCATTTAAACTGCATTCTCGTAAATATACCTCATGTTTTCAAGGATCAAAACTAACAAGGCCACCAAATATTTGGGAGAATTTCCAAGGAATTCCAGTGCACCCGAGAGGACACTGTGGAATGTGTTAATGCACTGAAATGAAACTAGTACAATATCTGCAACATATTTTTCTCGGATAACTGGATTTAGATTTTGGCTTGGGGCCGATCTGGGAGCAAGAGCCCTTGGATCAGCCAATTATCAGCATTATCAATCAGTAAGGCTCTGGGACTGTCTTCTCAATTTGGGGGGTGGTGAGGGGAGAGGACTGTCAACCAGTGACATTGCAAACATTTCACACCACTTCATTCCACTCCAGGTCATACACATCAAATCCCTGGAGGAGTATAGGGGGTAGTGGTGTAATGTGTACAGTCACCCTGCTAAAAGAAGGATGTTGTTAAGCTGAAAAGAATGCAGAGAAGATTTATGAGGATGTTGGCAGGACTGAGTTATAGGGAGAGTTTGACCAGCAGGGATGTTATTTCTTGGAGCGTAGGAGATTGAGGGCTGATCCCATCGAGATGCATAAAATCATAAGGACATGCAGTAGATAGGGTAAATGCACATAGTATTTTTCCTGGGCATGGGGAAACAAAAGATAGAGAGCATAAGTTTAAGGTGAGTGGGAAAAGATGAAATAGAAACCTGAGGGGCAAGATGTTCATGCAGAGAGTAGTATGTATATGGAACGAGTTTCAATTGAGGCGGATACCATAACAACATTTAAAAGACATTTGGACCGGTATAGGGATAATATGTAGAGGGATATGGGTCAAACACAGGCAAATGGATGGACATCTTGGTCACATGGACAAGTTGAGTCAAAAGACTTGTTTCCGTGCAGTGTGACTTAATGACTCTATCATTCCATCCCTCGTGTTTTACTCAGCACTCCAAGCATCCATCAGTGGTGCTTCTGTGACTAAGTCTGAAGAAGGGTTTTGGCCCGAAACGTTGCCTATCTCCTTCGCTCCATAGATGCTGCCGCACCCGCTGAGTTTCTCCAGCATTTTGTGTACCCCCGTGCTTCTGTGGCTTATAGACAGAGATTGAAGTGTGAGACACAAACACCAAAAGTAATGTGGCAGTGGTTTAAGGAGACTCCACGTCTGCTTTGAGTGAAAATGTGCAAGATTACTTCATCCAGCCTGAATAAGTGTACTCACCGATTTCATCAGGAAATGCATCGATGACTGCATTCCGTAAAGACAATTAGGACCTATTCTAACCGGAAACCAGTGATAAATAGGATGATTCACTCTCTGCTAAAGTCTAGATCTGAGGCATTCAGGAAAGATGACTGCACTGCACAAAGGCAAAGTAAGGGTCTCTGCAAGGCTATCACGGATACCAAGAGGGAATTCGATAACTGGCTGCAGGCTATGGCAGGGCCTGAATGCCATCATTCAATGGAGGAAGCTGGAGCTGAAGCTTTAGCAGAACAACATGGGGGATATGTGGAGCGGTATGAAGGGTGTTACAGGCTACAAGAAGACCAGTGGCCTGGGAAGAGAAAGCAATCAGGACTGGGCCAATGAGCTAAACCTGTTGTTAAATAGATTTGATTGTGGGGCCTCTGCTCACCCTCCCGCCTAACAGAGTCTCCCCTCAATCCCCCTGGTCCACGTCGTCTGCCCTTTCTTTGCCGTGCCTGACCATCAAGGCTGAGCAGGTGAGGAAGGAGATAAGCAGACTCCGCCAAGGCAAAGCTACATGTCCCGATGTGGTCAGCCCAAGGTGTGTGCCAGTCAGTTGTGCAGAGTACTCCAGCATATCTTCAACCTTAGCCTGAGCCTGTAGAGGGTTCCTGTAATGTGCAAAACATCCTGCCTGGTTCTTGTACCAAAGAGGGCGCACCCCAGCTCCCCCAATGACTAGACTGGTGCTGCTGACTTAACTATGTGGTCAAGTACGTTGCCAACTCAATCTTGAAGTTTGCCGAGGGTACCACTGTTGTTGGATGGATCGACAACAACAATGAGACGTGAATAAGCGTATGTGGTAGCACTCTTAAACAACAATGAGGACAGAAAAGAGATGGAGAACCCTGGTGCCTTGGAATCATAAGAACAACCTAGCCCTTAATGTCAGCAAGGTGAAATGGTTGGTTGTTAAAGAAGGAACTGCAGATGCTGGAGAATCGAGGGTACACAAAAGGCTGGAGAAACTCAGCGGGTGCAGCAGCATCTAAGGAGCGAAGGAGATAGGCGACGTTTCGGGTCGAGACCCTCATAGACGGTGATGTGGAGAGATAAAGAACAATGAATGAAAGATATGCAAAAAAGTTTTGATGATAAAGGGAACAAGCCATTGTAAGCTGTTTATAATGTGAAAATGAGAAGCTAGTGCGACTAGGGTGGGGGAGAGAGATAGAGAGAGAGGGAATGCCAGGGCCCGAGGGCTGAGGGAGAGGTGGGAAGGGGAGGAGACAGCAAGGGTTAACAGAATTGAGAAAATTCAATGTTCAAGCCCAGAGGATGCAGACTCCCCAAGCGGAATATGAGGTGTTGTTCCTCCAACGTGCGGTGTTGCTCACTCTGGCCTTGGAGGAGGCCCAGGACCGAGAGATCGGATATGGAATGGGAGGGGGAGTTGAAGTGCTGAGCCACCGGGAGGTCGGGTTGGTTATTGCGGACCGAGCGGAGGTGTTCGGCGAAACGATCGCCAAGCCTCCGCTTGATCTCACCGATATAGATCATCTGGCATCTGGAGCAGCGGATGCAGTAGATGAGGTTGGAGGAGGTCCAGGTGAACCTCTGTCGGACCTGGAAGGACTGCTTGGGTCCCTGAAAGGAGTGGAGGGGGGAGGTGAAGGGACAAGTGTAGCATTTCTTGCGGTTGCAAGGGGAAGTGCCCGGGGAAAGGGTAGAGCGGAAGGGGAGGGAAGAATTGACAAGGGAGTTGCGGAGGGAGCGGTCTTTGCGGAAGGCAGACAGGGGGGGGGGAGATGGGAAGATGTGGCGAGTGGAGGGGTTATGTTGGAAGTGGCGAAACTGGCGGAGGACTATGTGTTGTATTTGACGGCTGGTGGGGTGAAAGGTGAGGACCAGGGGAACTCTGCCCTTGTTGCGAGTGGGGGAATGGGGAGAGAGGGCAGTGTTGCGGGGTATGGAGGAGACCCTGGTGCGAGCCTCATCTATAGAGGGGGAGGGGAATCCCTGTTCTCTGAAGAATGAGGCCATTTGTGATGACCTGGTGTGGAACACCTCATCCTGGGAGCAGGTTGATTGTTGGTTGGTTGTTGACCTAAAGGAGCAGCAATTGATCACAATCCAGTCCTCATCAATGCATCTGCAGTAGAGCTTCGAGTTTATGCGGTGATCACGAAAGCGCGTCAGCGCTTTCTTTGCTCCCGAGATGACTTGGCATGTCCATGAAAATGCTCTCTGACCTCTACAGCTACACTCTAGAAAGTTTTCTGATGGAGCACAACTCAGCTTGGTATGGTAGCTGTTCTGCTCCTGAACCTGCAGAGTGGTGAACACTGCCCAGTCCCGGCTCGTCACTTCCTTCCATGCAGTCCATCCTCACTGTGCTTTACATCTGGAAGACTGGGAGTATCATCAAGGCGCCTGCCATCCTGGCCATTCTTCATTCTATCTTTGGGAAAAGATACAGGAGCACGAAACCCTGGACATTCAGACTTAAGATCAGCTTCTCCTCACTGCTTTCAAATCGTGAACCTCTTTCACGCTCTCTTCCTGGAGTGCTACCACATACGCTTACTCATAACTACCTCGTTCAGTTATCCATTGTGACACTTTAGTACTATTTCAGATTGCACTACAATCTCTGTACGTAAGAGCTAGGAATTTCATTGCACCCTGATGCATATGATAACAGACAACTCGAATCTATTCAGTCTATACTACAGCTACGTATCAAAATGAATCATTAGCAACTAGCAGATAAAATAATATTCATGTCTGGGCAACTTTGGCCAAAAACACATATGTTTACAAATCCTTGGCTTTGCTTGAACTGAATTTTAAATAGAACAGTCACACAATAGGTCAGTATTAAAAAGATTGAATAATCAAGTAATACTTTTAGCCATTTTCACTGTACATATCACCTAAGTTGAAAAGAGGAGAGCAAGACTCTACCAGCAGCAAGGGCCAGACCCTGTAGGTAGAGCGACACACTGCAAACCAAAGATTCTCTAGTATCTTTGCTGCAAACACTAAATGTGGGTTGTATGTTAGAGTGGCAGTAACGAAGAATCACATTTAGAATTCAACACATAAGGCTAATCTAACTTCACAAAACCAATTATTGAAGCTGTCAATGATTGTACAACATAAGCAGCAAAAAAAGTGAAAGCTTAGATCTGTTTTCACTTTGAAACCAAGGCAGCTTTCTCTAAACAAAGAGAGTCACTGATTACAATGTCCCTAAAATTTTAATTGCCACCTTGTCTGTTTCGTTTCTGGCTGGAACTTATACAAATTCCAGCTCACACACACAATGATTATCCAACCATCAGCAAAACTCTGCTTTAGAAAAGATGCTTGATCATTTATTTTATTTTCTATCTTGTCTGATAAAGGTTACTAAAGCACAGGAATGAAGAAGGCTCAGTCTGAAGAAGAGTTTGGACCCGAAACATCACGTAGCCATGCTCTCCGGACAGGCAGCCTACCTTGCTGGGTTACTGAAGTACTTTGTGCCTTTTTTTGTAAGCCAGCATCTGCTGTTCCTTGTATTGACAATAATAAGTCTTCTGTTTGAGCCTAATCATCGGCAACTTCAAGGTCTCCAAACACCTTGCTAAAGGGATTGTCAATTCATTGCACAATTAATAACAGCTTTTTGTACGGGGAACTATAGGCATTTTCACATGACAATGATTACTTTTGAGGTTATGAAAGTGAGGTATGTATACATAGAAAAAAAAGAAAAGATTTTAGTCAAATTGCACAGATTAGTTCTTCTATATTCTACTATCCTATTCATCCTTTAATTAATGATTTCACTCAAAGATTATTAGTAATTTGATTCAATCTAATTGACTTCTATATTACCAGTTTCAACTGTCCCATGATAAAACACAACACTCAATCTTTTTGAAGGGAAATGTTGGTCTGTAATCTATATATGAATTAAATTCATAGCACAAGACCATTGATATTAACAGTAAAAAACTGGGATGACTGAAGTAACAATCTTCGATCGCCAGTATAACTCATTTTCTTTACTGTCCTCCTTCCACCAACTTAGGCTCAACCAAACTGCTACATTTTATTTTATCTATCTTGATCCTGTTCCCAGCTATATCGTCGGACATTCTCCATCACAAAGATTAATATTTTTCATCTCTGCAACAAAGAAGGTAGACACCCAACAACAAAATGCTGTTCTCAGCGAAGGTGGGAACACCAGGTGTCAACTTCTCTTCATCCGCGAGACCAGGCGCAGGCTCGACAATCGTTTCGCTGAACACCTCCGCTCAGTCCATCTTAACCAAGCTGATCTCCCGGTGGCTCAGCACTTCAACTCCTCAACCCATTCCCAATCTGACCTTTCTGTAGTGGGCTTCCTCCATTGTCATAGTGAGGCCAAGCGCAAATTGGAGGAACAGTACCTCATATTTTGCTTGGATAGTTTACACTCCAGCGGTATGAACATTGACTTTGCTAACTTCAGGTAGCCCTTGCTCTCTCTCTCCATCCACTCCCCCTTCCCAGTTCTCCCACCAGTCTTACTGTCTTCACCAACCTTATTTCTTTGTCCCGCCCCCTCCCCTGATATCAGTCTGAAGAAGGGTCTCGACCCGAAACGTCGCCAATTCCTTCTCTCCATAGATGCTGCCTCACCCGCTGAGTTACTCCAGCATTTTGTGTCTACCTTTGGTCATTAAGAATAAGTTCTGAGCATGGACTTGTGCAAACACAATATCGGAGAGGTATTTATCATGAGCATGGTCAGTAGAAATGGAGTACATTGGAAAAATACACTGCTCATCATATACTGTGTCATGCTTGAAATTTCAAAGCAGCAGTTCCAAAGCAATTATGAAGCCACCAACAACTCATGTGTTTTAGAACAACAAGACAAATTTATGTGTGGGAAGGAACTGCAGATTCTGGTTTACACCGAAGATAGGCACAAAATGCTGGAGTAACTCTGATTCTGAAGAAGGGTCTCGACCCAAAACGTCACCCATTCCTTCTCTCCAGAGATGCCGCCTGTCCCGCTGAGTTACTCCAGCATTTTGTATCTATCTTCAAGACACATTTTTCTTTGGTTGAAGACTGGTAATATAAATAAACGAGCTAATCACTGTACATTTTAAATGTTGCAAAAATATTGAAAATTAAACCGGACTTCATCAGAATTCTTGAATGAGCGTCTGAACTCTCTGACTATTTTTCCAATGACATTTCCATATTATGCTTCAATGGAATCACTGAAATAATTCAACCACCCTCCTAATTCAATACTGTGGAAGTATAAGATTGACAGAAGCATTGTGGACTTTGAGATGGGCTCCAGATGCTAACCATCTCAACTATGTCCACATCCCAAGAATTAATACAAAAATTCCAAAAGGATACTATACAACATACAAAAAAAAAAACCATATTAGTTTACTTTTCCAAGGGGGACATTGTTACATTTTCTTTAATTTATTCCTGCCTGCTCCAGCAATTTATTTTGTATGTTATATAAAGTGCAAATGCAATATTGTGGAAAATATATCTTTTGGTCTTCAAGGTTCAAAGAGATGTTAATATTCCAAGATTCGTTATAATTGGCATTTATCAGCCTCACATCTGTCACCAATTTGGGTTATTGTCCATGCCAATAATTAACAACCAATGCAATTGCACACATCCAGTAAAAACACAATGAAATGAACTCTTACATTAAATAAGGTCAGGCAACGTTTATCTTCAGCTTCCTGCCCTTAAACATTATTACAAAAATGAAAAAAATGCAGCGAAACAAGGAATGAGAATGCGAATCACATAATTTTTAAATTCCTAATAAAAAGCCGATGCAAAAATATACAAAAAAAGTTTGAAGCACATTTCATCGCCACATCATCAATATAAAGGGGAAAGATCCATTGGCTGAGATGTCTCGTTTTCTTTTGAAACCCTGGCAACTTT
Source organism: Okamejei kenojei (assembly GCA_035221665.1). Classification (NCBI taxonomy): domain Eukaryota; kingdom Metazoa; phylum Chordata; class Chondrichthyes; order Rajiformes; family Rajidae; genus Okamejei; species Okamejei kenojei. The sequence goes on from CM069154.1 coordinate 34,217,197, forward strand.
CTGTGGGTCACCAGTATCAAAGTTCCAAGTCAGAGTCAACCATTTGTATGAGGGGGCCACAAAGCAAAACAAATCCCCTTCAAACTTATCTTCATCATCATCAATAGAAATCTGAATTGACCAGGTAAACACAGATTCTCAATGAAACTACTATGTGTGCCCAAGTGTGAATACTAAAGGGCCTGTTCCATTTGGGTGTAATTTGCGCGACATTTACGCTACATCCTAAAAATTGGTTGGCGCGTCGAGGCGCGGAGGCGCAAGCAGTGACACACAGTACTGCCATATCGCCCCAGGATTTTGGAATGTTCAAAATCCTCGCACACCACCTGCGTGACGTATCTCTTGCGCACGCTGATGTACTTATGGCATACACTGACGTATTGATGGCGTACGTGTAGCGCGTGGTGACGCATGGTTACGCAGGAACATTGCCTATGCTAATTTATCATGCATCACCGTACATCAACGTCCGTAAACATGTGTCACTGCGTACACCGTTGGCGCGCCATTTGAGGGCCGCACCACGTGATCACCCGGGTATAAAACGCGCCGTTTTGAAACTTTTTCACTGGGAAAATCCTTGCCACGGAGATCTGACTAAAATAACAGTACAGTACGAACGACATCGCAATGGCTCCCAAAAGAAGCAGGGCCCTCAAGAGCAAAGCGCGCGACTGTCATACTGCTAGACGATTTTCGCGTGTCAGTCACTGCCGGCCTGTCGCATAACTGATGCACAAATAACTCCCAAGTGGGACAGGCCCTTTAGTGTGAACTAGTATAGGTGACTGTTTGAACCAGAGGAGAATTATGTCTTTCAATATTCTAAGACTGTTGTCTTAGCGTGCTAGAGACTTGGGCACAATCCTGACCTCTGGTCCTGTCTGTATGGAATTTGCACAGTCTCCCTGTGACTGCGTGCATTCCTTTGCCTGTTCCAGTTTCCTCCTACATCCGAAAGATGGGTTTAATTGGCCTCTGCAAATTGCCCCTAGTGTATAGAGCGTGGATGAGAAAGTGGGAAAACATGGTATGAATGAGTGATTGATGGTAGGCATGCCACATGATGGTGGGCTGAAGGGCCTGTTTCCATGATGTATCTATAAACTAAACACTAGTTAAGGGGTCAAGCCCAAGGACTATCTCATACCTAAGGTAGAACACCAGTGAGTATTTCATATCCTGAGCAGGACACCATCAGTATCATATCCAATGATAGACAGAGTACCTTGGAGTATCTCAGATCTAGAGCAGGACCCTGGCTCTTGGAATTTCTCTGATCCAGAGCAGGACATTGTCCCTTGAAGCCTCTCAGGTCCAGAAAAAAAACACTGTCCCTTGGGGACACTGCAAGCGTTAGATGTGGCCCTTGTGGCTAAGGGGATCAGGGGGTATGGAGAGAAGGCAGATACAGGGATACTGAGTTGGATGATCAGCCATGATCATATTGAATGGCGGTGCAGGCTCGAAGGGCCGAATGGCCTACTCCTGCACATAATTTATATGTTTCTATGTTTCTACTTGGCATTTTAGATCAATCCTTCAGTCGGCGCTTTTATTGGGGAAGCTGCTGTATCGTCAGGTTTGCTTTTGTTGCTGTTCATGGAGATTCTTTAAATCGATTTTAAATTGACTTTAGTTGACTGCTGTTTACTGAGTAAATACAATATGTTTGCTCTGAAATAAAATGTTCAATAGATTGAATGTGAAGGAAGGTCTCGACCCAAAACATCACCCATTTCTTCTATCCAGGTATGCTGCCTCTCCCGCTGAGTTACTCCAGCATTCTTGTCTATCTTGGATTGTTTACAATATCCTGCCTCCAAATTGTTCATAGTTATGGTAACTATCTCAATTAAAACTGTCAACTTTTCTTTTATCTTTGTTTTGATTACTCTCATTATTTTGCGAATGGCGGTGATTTCAGTGCTCTATCGTGGGTAGGTCTGAGTGGGCTAGAGTGAGTGCACAAAGAGATAAAGAGGTACTTAGTAAGTTAGTAGCACCCAAAGTGGGAATGTTAACTGACTGGATTGTATGCACCTGAGGGACGTTTACCCCCTGATCCCCTTAGCCACAAGGGCCACATCTAACTCCCTCTTAAATATAGCCAATGAACTGGCCTCAACTACCCTCTGTGGCAGAGAGTTCCAGAGACTCGCCACTCTCTGTGTGAAAAAAGTCTTTCTCATCTCGGTCTTAAAGGATTTCCCCCTTTCTCAGAGGGAAGACCAATACGATTACATACTGTATCACAGACAAATCAGTGTCTTGCAATTGCATTGTGTAATAATCTGCAAGGGAAATCCAAAGTAGATTTATTGAAGGAAAGTTGTGTTTGACAAACTTCGCTGAGTTCTTTGTGAGCTGGTTAAGGGGAATGTGGTTGATGTTACAAATATTCAACTTTCAGCAGCAAAAAGATGAGTGCATGGGGTTAAAGAAAAAGGGGCAAAATAAAAGCCATTGCCCCTGAGCTCAATGTTCGCCTGCTATTTTTAATGAGAGAGAACTTAAAACTCAGAAATTTAATGAGTTTAAGATAAGAGACTTCAGGGAGACATGGTGAAGTGGGCAAACAAGTGACAGATAAAAGTTCATGGAGAAGTTTGCAGTTAATAATATCAACAATATAGAAGAAACACATCCATCATACAAAGCATTGCCTGAACTGCAGAATATCCAAACCCGAAACATCAGCAATCCATGTTCTCCAGAGATGCTGCTTGACCCACTTCAGCACTGTGCTCTAGGCTGTTGTCTTAAGTCTTTGAAGTAGTAGGACAAGTTTAGAAGGCTATTGTAGAGGGAATTTAGATTTTCGGCTTTATCATTGAAAAGCTAGAATACAATAATAATCAACTTCCATAAAACACTGTTTCTGCTCCATTTGGGGAACTGAATGCATTTTTGGTCACCACACTTTAGGAAGGAAGCCAGAACATTGTGGGAGACTATTAGAAAATGTTATTAAAATATCACAATTAATTAACTATTCGCATTTTGTGGAGAGATTAAAGAAGGTCAGATTGCTCACCTTGCAACAGTGAAAGCTAAAGAGAGGTTTCAGGGATGCTTAAAATAGCAGAAAGTGTTTGCAGACAAATGAGGAAAAAAGCCTTTCCCATGGCAGAAGTGTCACCAAACTGTTTTGATTTTCTCATGTAATGGAGGACATTCTTGCTTTTGAGGAACAGTAGAAAAGATTCACTGTGTAGGAAGGAACTACAGATGCTGGTTTACACCGAAGATAGACACAAAAAGATGGAGTAACTCAGCGGGACAGGCAGCATCTCTGGGGAGAAGGAATGGATGATGTTTTGGATCGATCCTTCCTCGGACTGCATTGGTTCCTGAGATGGGGCTGCGCTGTCTAGATATATTACGTAACATTCTCCACGTAGAGGTTATCATTGAAATTTGGAACATTCTTTTTTTTGTTTTTGTTTTGGTTTTTTTTTGTTAGAGGTGCAATAGTGTGGTACTTGAGTACCTAATACATTAATACATATTTCCATTCTTGTACAACTTCGTATTTTTAATTTAATAATAAAAGAACAGTGAGAGAAAAAAGAAATAAAGAGCGTCGGAATAGATAGACAAGCGAGTAGAAACAGATAACAAAAGAAATAAAGGACAGAGATGAGAAGCTAAAAAGATTGAAAAAAAAGGTAGAAAGTAGAGAAAAGAGAGATTAGGAGAGATCTACCTATTTCGTATATTTTTGCCCATCCGTCACCCGGTTCTAAACCATTTAATTTCTAAGGTTATGTTATGTTGCACCATCTACTTGTAAAAAGTTGATAAAAGGAGACCAAGTCTTTAAGAATTGGAACATTTGGAACATTCTGATGGGGCTTGATGAGGCAGTTAAGAACGCAGGAGCTGAAAGCAAGAATAGGCCATTTGGTCACTGGAACTCTGCTCTGCCATTCACGATGTGTAGGAAAGTAAACTGCAGATGCTTGTTTAAATCGAAGGTGGACACAAAATGCTAGAGTAATTCAGCAAGACAGGCAGCATCTCTGGAGAGAAGGAATGGGTGACGTTTCGTTCAGTCCAAAGAAGGGTCTCAGCCCGAAACATCACCCATTCTTTCTCTCCAGAGATGCTGCCTGTGTTACTCCAGCATTTTTTGTCTACCTGCCATTCACGATGATCATCACTGATTATTTTTTACCCAGCACCACTTTCCTGCATTAATTCTGCATCCACGGTGCCCTTAATATCCAAATGTCATCCCTCTCTATTTTGAATTTATTTAGTATCCATTGATATTGTGGGGGTGATTCCGCTACTAGGAAAATCTAGAAACATAGGCCATTGAGTCAGGATAAAACGATATCCATTTAGGACTGACATGAGAAAATGATTCCCACTCTCAAAGGGTATTCTGCTGATATTTCTTGATCTTATAATCTTATGGTCTTATAAGCGAGTAACCTGAAGGCATTTATTGAATGAAAGAGGCAAAAGAACTGGGGTGATGAGAGGAAACTATGTTTTAAGCAATCAGTTGCTATATGTGTATTGCAATGCCCAGCAGTGAGATGGATACCAACTTTCAAAGGGAAGTACTTGTAGGCGAAAGCTTTACAGGATACAATGAAATAGCAGGGGACTGGGATTAAGTGGAGGCTTTTTCAAAGGCCAGGCACAGCATGATGGTTCTTCTGTGCTACGGTTCTGTGAGCATCTTCTGATGGCATTGATGTTGTTGGGGAAATGCAAAATCAGAACAAAGACAACTGAACTCTACACGAGACAAAAAAAAAGAAAAAGACAAAATAACCTCAACCACTTGACCATTCTAGTTGTAAAAATAGGTTCCCTGTGGTTTTCCAGATGTAAACACTTATCCACCCTATAACCAGGCCATAATAAATTCTTCCGTTCCACTTTTTAAACACTCACTAAGCGCTCAGTTGGGTGTGCACGAGAGTTTACACGAAAGAATATTACGCTGACTTAGTTTGTGGATGCCATCAAGAAGAACTAAAGTGCAGGCAAAGCTACTCAAAGCTGTGAACTGTGGAGCTTTACAAGTCAGCCAGCTGGGAACCAGAGATTTTAATAATATGAAGCATTGTAACTGCCTAGCATTACTGCTAGAGTTCCCAGAAATGAGTGACCAAAATCACTGCCTCGACACAAGTATCTCACAATTTACTGCTGTATCAAAGAGGATAAATGCGTCTGTTCCTTTCATTGGGGTAAAGGAGCTACGATATTATAGTGGTTATAAAGGCATTATATGGCAATAATATATTAATGAAATATATAATATATTTCAATTTAACCAACTTCACAGAGGGAACTGGGGACTTACGACGAGTTGCATAGATATCAAGGTTTTCCTCCTGCCCATGTGTATTTGATGCACTGGGAGGAGTCCAGATGTGTACAGCAGTGCCCAATGGCATGAAACACAATACCAGCTTCCATTTCCATGATTTTGTGTGTTGCACATGAATACATGCAGGTTGTTACCACAGTGTGGCCGCTTGGCTTGTCGTTCGGTAGCTTTGGGGGGCTCTCTAAGGGAGGCCTGGACCATACTGTCCAGCGCTGAGGACTTGTTTCAGATTATCCTTCAATAAACATTTTATTGTACCCATGACTGTTGAATTGCAATCCCTACCCTATAAACATCAACCTTGATCGTGAGCCCAGCTCACCTCTAGCCCAATCCCAAGTACAACCGTTACCCACCCCTAACCCATTTGCGAGCTTAGCCGCCGACTCTTGGATGCAACCTACTCCTTCCCCATCCAATGATTGAACCGACCCTCAAGCTTCCAAACGCCCCGAATATTATTTTCAAGCCCCTTATTTCCACGTTCCTTTCCCCTTTAATCCAGCCCCACAACCGACCCGTTTCCCTCCACATGCGCCACAATAGCACCATTTTAGATTGGGTGAACACTTGAACAAAATGTTTGTTAGGCCACTGCACACTGCTGGCTTCGTACACTTTTCCAGGCACTGCATAACCTCCAGCCCAGGGTATCTGCACATTCTCAGATATCATCTGTTTCGGTAATGTATCGTTAATATGCTTGTATAAAATTCCTTCATTGGTTTAATAACTACATTAAAACAGAGCACAAAGGACATGATGTGAATATATCAAATAGGCAAAGCTAAATTCCTTGGCAGCTTCTATGACCAGTGTTAAAAGGCTAATTATGGCTGCAGACTGTGGACAATAGGTGTAAGGGTATCTCGGGTTAATGGCTGTACCACAGCTAATAAACAGTTATGTTTATAAGTAAAACAACTTGTGCTTGCTAGGAATTTAATACCACAGCAATTAACAGCAGGAAAACATAGATATCAAAGCACACCCTGAACAGAGGTTACAGAAGTTACTGTTAAATATGGACACAGCAAAGTTCAAGAAAACCATGAACAGCATAACAATATTATATCAACCTTCAAGGATAAAAATGATATTCCCACATATTATTTTCCTGCCAAAGAGCCATTGTGCAGGTGACTTTTATGGCATTGCATAAATCATCTATAGCTTCCCAGAACATAGCATTACAACAGGCAGTAAAAAGATTTAGGGAATTTGAGGTTTCATTAAAGTATAAAGACCCATTCATTTTCTGCATTATATTTTACATACTGTATAATGATCTGTCTGAGCAGCTGAACAGCCCAGAGGTGGAACGACACTGACTCTACAGACTTTCCTGGGCAGCTCCACAAGACATTCACTCACAGTCTCAAAGAGCTCCCTTCATTTCTTTCACTCACAGCTACGAGTTTGCTGTTTTACTGCTCGATAATGGATACCAGAAGTATGGCACTGTTCTCAACAAACACGTTTTGCATCTATTAAACCAATTCCACGTTATATTTAAACCTAGTGCCTGCAAATATAACCCCATAATGCTGTTTACCTTTCGCAATTGATTGAGGATCTGAAAATCAATTCTTTTCTGAGTGAACCATGTTTAGAAATACGTCCATGTCATTTTGAGTCAGTTGGGAAAATTGGCCCGGTGGTTCTTGTACCTTGTGTGGTTTGGACACAGGAATACATGGGATGAGGATATGTGCCATGCCATGCATTGCAATGTCATTTTGAGCATGTTGTCCAAGATGCACCCATTGATAGACACTTGCTGGAAAATGTGGTGACCTCGGCATAGGACTCTGGTGAGTGAATAACTTAACGAGGACCTTGGGCAAAACCGTTGCCTCAATAGCTCTCGAGTCCTTAAACTGTGACCACACATTCCCCCTCCTCTAGCCAATTTCTTGTCCTCCAATCCCTCATTCCCACCACACTGATGCCAATGTGATCCCTCATTCGCATGTTCACGCCAATGGCTCAGCGCCCTTAATCCCTCCCACTCCCACTCAATAAACTTGCCACATAAATCCCTAGTCTGTTCTCCCTCCTCCCGCCCACACTCTGCACACCCCAATGCCAGTAAGTCCCTTGCAGGAGAAGGCCTGGTGGGTAAGTTCAAGCCACCAAGTGAGTCTGGGGTGGAACTCTTGAAAACACCTGGTGAGTCGTCCCCACCTGTATTTTTATGCAATAGGAAATCAAACACAACAGACTATCTCCTTCGCTCCTTAGATGCTGCTGCACCCGCTGAGTTTCTCCAGCTTTTTGTGTACCCTCGATTCTCCAGCATCTGCAGTTCCTTCTTTAACAACAGACTATCCCCCCCGACTGAGTGCCATTCAAGCACATTTTAGTCCAGAAGGATAGTACCACTGCATTTGGATACTTCAGCAAATTAGATTTCAGATTATTAACATGTTATTTAATTTGACACTTTTAAAACAACAAAATAATTCAGTGAATAAACACAAAAAGCTGGAGTAACCCAGTGGGTCAGACATTATCTCTGGAGAAAAGGTGACTTTTCAGGTTGCGACCCTTCTTCAGACTTAGTCAGGGGACAGGGAAACAAGAGATACAGACGGTAATATCAATGTTATCTCGCGTTTTCCTTTCTCCAGACTCTGAAGAAGGGTCTCGACCCGAAATGTCACCTGTTCCTTTTCTCCAGAGATGCTGTCTGACCCACTGAGTTACTCCAGCTTTTTGTGTCTATCTTCGGTTTAAACCAGCATCTGCAGTTTCTTCCGACAAAAAATAATTCAGTGCATCAGTTTGCCACAGATGGAGCACACTGCTAACTTTGTGGCTCGCTTATAATTTGAGATGGTTTTGATTTAGTTCAGCAAAATAACTCACTGAAAGTTTTTGATTCAGTTTGAGTTTGAGACAAGTGGATTAAATACACTGATCAAAATGTTATTTTCTGCAAAGTTTTTCTGAGAATTATTGTATTCAGGAAATAAGTAAAATATATTAACTTACATTTACAGACTACTGAACAGGATAATGGAGGGCGAGGGGGATTCAAAGGCTCAGAACGACAATGTTTTTGTTGTATAAATAGGCAGTGCTGGAGATGGCTAATATTTGAGGTTTAAATTTCAGTCTTTGATTATAAAGAAACCTGAAAATGCACTGCTAGGTTCAGTTCAAATAAGCGACAAGAGGGAAGGCATAGATAGCTGGCCATGAGAATTGGACCGGGGACAAGCATACTCATTTCGTGATGATGTTAAGGAATTACTGTATATTCCATGTAAAAATATGTGCTGACCATTCCCAAGTAAGTAAGTTATGAAATAAGACAAGTCTGCTGTCTGTGCGGAGTTTCTGCATTCTCTCTGTGACCGTGTGAGTAGCCTCTGGGTCCACGGGGTTCCAACTACATCCCCAAGACGTGCAGGTTTGTTGGTTAATTGGCCTCTGTGGGCTACCACTAGTGTGTGGGGACTGGAAAGGCAGGATGGCATACAGCTCGTGTGGGTGAGTAATCTGTGGCTGGTGTGGTCTCGGTGGGCCAAGGAGCTGGTTTCTATGCTGTGACTCGAAACTAAACTAAGCTAAACTACAGTGGACCCATATAAGTAGGTCTGAGATTTGCCAAGTGACAAATGGTTGTATGTCTATGGACCACTCCATCACCAGAGTCCATTTGTAACCCAGTGGGAGAGCCCAGCCCTGTTGGGACGCTCCAACATCATGCTGGCCTCTCTGCCCATCTGATTCCACGTCAATCAGACCTGGTGCAGAATCGTGCAAGCCTTTTATTTCAAGGCTGCGATTCTCAGTCTGCAAAGATGAGGAAGGTCATTAATTTTAAATAATTGAGTTGAGGTGTTTCCATCGATTTGCAAATACTTCAATGTGTTTTTGGTTAACTTTATCTTCACCCCCAGCTTCAAAGAGTAATGCGGGGAAGGAAGGGGCAGGAGCACAGTGTGATGCTGCCTGAGGCCTCTTCACCCCTGACCTTGAACTGTCTCCCAGGCACGGAGGGTTGGTGGGGTCAGCCCCCTGTATCCGGCCCGTGTTGTACACTCAGCGACAGTGGGCAGTGATACCAGGAGGCGGGCTGGGCTCAGCATGGTCCAACCTCCTGACTCTTGGGCGTCTGCATCAGGCTGCGCGGGATTGTAAATCACACTCAATATGCATGAAAGCCCCATGCGCACAGATTATCCTTCACCCTGCCAGGGGCAGGTGGCCTCATAACCAGCACTGGTTTCCTGCTGGAGCTGCTTTGTGTGTAATCCCTTGGTGGTAATGCCTAGAAATGGTTTTGAATGTGTTAATTTGACTGAAAATTACTTTTGTCGCTTTAACCGTTGAAGCAGTCTGAAGGAGCCTATCTCTCTGGAAATGTTAACTCAATTTCTGTCTCCAATGATACTACCTGGATTGCTGACTTTTGTTCCAGCTCTTGTTTGACATAAATTTGCTCTCGATTTCATGCACGCATCATGTATTGTTTGTGTGTTATACTGCATTTCCAAAATATGGTGCCACCGATTACAATGGAACTGCACTGTCTGATTTAGTTTAGTTTAGTTTATTGTCCCTTGAACCAAGGTACAGCAAAAAACTTTTGTCGTGTGCTAACCAGTCAGCAGAAGGACTATACATGATTACAATCTAGTGTACATATATAAGATAAACTGAATAACGTTTAGTTCAAAATAAAGTCCAGCAAAGTCCATGAAAGATAATCTCCAATGAGGTTGACGGTAGCTCATTATAAGAAGAATATGGGCCAGTTGCTTTAGGATTGCTTCCCACTGGGTTTGTGCCGAATGGCCCTGCATTCTCCCAGTCAGATCTTTCTCTGTGAATTCCACCTAATTTGCTCATGGATGAATAGCCGCTATAAACAAATTATACCATCTTGTGCTGTAGTGTGGCATAAATATCAAATGCTGTGGTCTGGTGTAAAGGCAAGGCACATAAACAGTTTTCTAAAGGGAGAACAAAAAATGCTGAAAACACACAAACCCAGACATTCTTTAGCTATCAGAGATGGGTGTGCACTAGCATGTGTGCAATTAGTTTAGTTTAGCTTAGTTTAGAGTTACAGCGTGGAAACAAATCTTCGGCCCACCGAGCCCATGCCAACCATCGATGACCAGTTGGCACTTGTCCTATGTTATCCCACTTTGGCATCAAGCCCTACACACTGGAGCAATTTTAGCGGCCGACAAACTCGCAAGACTTTGGGATGTGGGAGAAAAACCAGACCACCCAGAAAAACCGGACGCAGTCACAGGGAGAACATGCAAACTCCACAAGGACAGGACCCGAGACCAGGGTCAAAACCTGCGGGACGGCACCTATACCGGCTGCACCACCGTACCAGAGTAACATTCTATCATGCGTGATGCACACTCAGCACCATCGGAATGACTTGCACAAGTAAACGCCACAAAGGCTGTCCTCCCAAAACATGCGAGTTGTGGAGCACTTGCAAATCGGGGATGGGCGGCAGTATGTGGTGAGAACTTCATAGTCAGATCAATGGTGTTTCGATGTGTAATTGGGTATGTTGGGGAGTTGTGGTGGGAGAGGGGAGTCAGAAATGTAATCTTACCAAGGTCAATGGGAATTACAATCAGGGGGCAGATTCAAATCAGCATCAATGGTCTAAAGAAGGGTCTCGACCCAAAACGTCACCCATTCCTTCTCTCCAGAGATGCTCTCTGTCCCGCTGAGTTACTCCACTTTTTTGTGTCTACAGTGGGGGAAGTGGTCTGTATGTGTGAGGGAAAATTATAACACAAAAGAAAATAAAGAACTTCCATTAAAAGTTCCTGTATCAGCTGCAGAGGATCTAAAGAGGTGGATGAGTTAGGGGCTCATCCATTAACATTGCTAAATGTCAATTTATCGAAGCAGCTGCCCTACATTTATCCTATACCCCCTCTGGCAGCTCATTCTATTGACCCACAAGCCTCTATGTGAAAAAGCCGCCCCTCGGGTTTTTATTAAACCTTTTCCCTTCTTGGCTTAAACATATGTGTCCTGGTTCTTGATTCCTCTACTTTGGGTAAAAGACTGCAATTACTCCATATATCCCCTCCTCATGACCCTATACACCTCTGTAAAATCACCCTCACCTTCTTGCACCCCATGGAATAAAGTCCAGCCTGCCCAACCTCTCCCGATAGCTCAGGCCCTCAAGTCCTGGCAACGTCCTTGCAAATCTTCTCCGCACTCTCTCCAGCTTAGTTTTCAAAATATATACTTCATCCCATTGAGATTAGATGGCAAAGGAAATGGAGACTTGAGATTCATATGAAGAGGCATTGAGTATAAAACCTTGGAGGTAATGTTGAAATGATAAACAACATTGGCTAAAACACGACTGGACTACTGCTTCTAATTCTGGTGACTGCATTTAGAGTCATACATATAGTCAAAGAGCATGGAGGCAGGCCCATCGGCCCACCTTGCCCACGCCAAAGGTTTAGAAAGGTTGTAAAGGCCAGGTGTGGGTGCCGGAGAGAGATGCTAGCACTGTTCCATGGCTGAAAGATTTCAGCTGGAAAGTTCAATTGGAGTAGCTGATATTGGTCTCCTTCCAGAAAATAAGTTTAAAAAGGTGATTTGATAAGATAGCTTTTAGCTAGGCCCCTGGATTTGCAGGGAATGGAGGCAGACGAGAACTGTTCAGCTCGGCATCATCACAAACATTGTGGGTCGAAGGACCCGTTGATACTGGGCTGTACTGGTCAATGTTCTATGTGTAAGATCTTGACAGGTTTGAAGGGATAGAAAAAGTGTGTTTTGAGAGCCAAGGACATGGATTCAAAGTGATGGCCAAAATACTCTGCTGCAGTGTGGAAACAGCATCAGAAAGGCATGGAATAGCAAGAGAGAAAAATAACTCAAGGCTGGGGAAAAGAGCAGGAGAATGGGATTGAATAGATGTCGGTTCACCTAAATTCATGGAGTTACATGGCATGGAAACACGGCAATCAAGATGCTTATTGAGGCTAGTTCCATTTTCTGGCATTTGGCCAATATCCCTCTAAACTTTTCCTGTCCATGTACCTGTCCAAATATCTTTAAATGAGTCAACTGGATTTTAATTCTATGATTTTGTGATAATCTTCTGTGGAGAATATTGTTGTTCAATTTTGCCCATAAAATACCTATTGTGGATAGCATCATACAAGTCAAAGGTTCACTGCCAAGACTTACTAAGACTGTACCACTACAATAGGTTGCTTCAGCACTACTAAATGAATCAATCATAGAGCACATAAAGAGACTAGTTAACCTATCTTATTCTTTGGGAGAATTGTCTAATATACAACTTTACTTACTTTTCAAGAATATGTTCACAATGACACCAGTGACCCAGGTTCAAAGCTGATCTTGGGTCCTATTTGGAGTTGAAGCATTCTCCTCCAGACCAGGTATTTCAGTTTCCTTCACCACCCCAAACCCTCACACCACTCCCCACCCCCACTCCCCAGCCTAAAAATGCTGGTGGGCAAATTAGCTACTGGAAGTTACACTTAATATTGGTATGTGGCAAAGAGAATCAAAATGATGTATTGGGCATGTAAGAGAGGATGTTTTCATTTTTCAGAAAATAAGAAGCGAATGGGACTTCTGGGATTGTTTTGCTTGGAGATGGTTTGGGCCTGACGGAATGAATAACCTATTTCTGTGTTAAAAAAAACAAGTTAATCCTCTTTTGAAAACTACCATTGAATCCGTACCCACACTCTTTCCTGACTTCAAAATAATTGTAATTCATTGCGTAAAAGTAAAAATTAACTTTCTGGTTCATTTACCATTTATATTAAATCTGTTGTCTGTCTACTAATTATCCTGTAATAATAAAAATAGAAAATGCTGAAATACTCAGCAGGTCAGACTGCGTCTGTGGGAAGAGAAACAGAGAAGCTCACTTTTAAACAAATCGATGTTGGATCTCAGCACCAGGCAGCTTCTCAGGAGGGAAATGGATAGAAACATAGAAAATAGGTGCAGGAGGAGGCCATTCGGCCCTTCGAGCCAGCAGCGCCAATCATTGTGATCATGGCTGATTGTCCCCAATCAATAACCCGTGCTTGCCTTCTCCCCATATCCCTTGATTCCACAAGCCCCTAGAGCTCTATCTAACTCTCTCTTAAATCCATCCAGCCCTGGATGCAGTCTGAAGAAAGGGCTTGAAAGGATCGTCTTATGTCAAATTCCCATCGCAGAAGCTGCCTGGCCTGCAAAGTTCCTTCTTCAGCTTGCTTCTTGCTTAAGATTCCAGCAGCTGTGGACCTCTTATTTTTCCACTTTGCTAACTCTCCCTTTGGTGGAAGTAATTCTTATTTATTCGACCAGAATCACAGCAGATGCACTCTTTCTTTGTCACTTGTAGTTTTATCCCATGAAAGTTAGACGACCACTCACGAGTCTTTCATTGGAATCTGAGCGGCCCTATAACTGGACGAGTGAGGTGCCAAACACGCACTGCATGTTTAAAGAGGTATAACTGGTATAACTGTTTCTCGGGAAGAGATTAATTCTGTACATTGATAACATGTGATAACAATAGCATGAAACAGAAGTGAAGCCACTTGATTTATCTTCAACACATTGATATGTTTTAAGAGGTAACAGAATCCAACCTTCAGGACGTAGGATGCAGGTGTGCTGGTTGTCACTGAGGAAGAAGCCCTCCCGACATCGGCACTCGTAGCTTCCCATCATATTGACACAGATCTGCTGGCATCCACCATTGCTATCTCCACATTCATCCACATCTGGAGAAAGAAAAACAGAAGTCATTAAAACTCACTGATGACATTAAATCCCAATACATTGAACCCTTGTTGAGTGTCATTGTCTGTAACTCATTTTCACCATTTGACCCACAGTTAACAATGGCCTGTTTCCTTTAGCATTATTACTTTATTGCATATGTTTCATTCATTTGTTCTATATTTCTCTATATCACTGCCTACATCTCTCGTTTCCCTATTGCTGACCCTCAGAGTCTCAACCTGAAACGTCACCTATTACTTTGCTCCAGAGATGCTGTCTGACCCGTTGAGTTCCTCCAGCTTTTTGTGTCTATCTTCAGTTTAAACCAGCATCTGCAGTTCCTTCCTACACAACCCCTCTCGGTTGCTAGGTACAAGCTGATGAGCAACACATATTGCAAATGTGAACACATGGAGTGCTGGAGTAATTCACCATCTCAGTTGAACATGGTTAGGCGACGTTTTGGGTCAAGACTCTCCTTCAGATGTATTGTGGGGGTGGGGGGGGGAGAATAACTGGAAGAGATGAGAGGCAGGACAAAGGCTAGCAGATTATTTAGCCGACACAGGTGTGGGTTATTTGATAGGCAGATGGTTGTACACAAGCCAGAGAAGAAAAGACAGAAGGTGTGAGACAAAAGGATTGAAGAGTTGTGCACTGTGAAGCCAGCGGAAGGAATGTGGGTGGAAAGGGAGAAGGAGGGGAGAAATAGGTGTGAGTCCAGGTGGGGGCACAGGGAAGAGAGGGGAGGGAAAAGTGGCGGGGATGTTATAAACTCAGAATGTTATGTCAAAAAGTGCAACAAATCCATATCCTCTAAGTAATGTCACACTGAGAGGCTTCTCCCAACCTTGCCACTTCTGTGGGAAGAAGATGCAGTGTGATTCTGGTTTTAGGTTCATTGAATCATACAGCACAGGAACTGGTGCTTCACTTCATCATGTCCGTGCCGATCATTAAGGATCCACCTGTATTAATCCCATTTACCAGGACTGGATCCATGGCCTTTATGTGCTCTCCAAGATACCTTTCAAACACAAGAGCACTTATCCGAATATTATTTTATTATTATTCGGATATATTATTTTACTTCTTTTAATTAAGTCCAATAGTTTTGATTAATTTATAAAATTATAATTGTAAATATATGTGCTATTTATTAATTTTCAAAATCATTTTTAATTTTTTGAATGTACTTCAATTATTTTCCATTTCTTTAAGCATTGGAGTAATTTACAAACAGAAGGCCTGTTTTCTGCACTTGATTTGGATTTCTAGCACTTTAACTTATATGCTCTGTTAAAATGGCAAATCTTGTGCTCTGTCAAGTGGACACAAGTGGATTCAATAGCACTTGTCAAAGAGCAAAGCGGTTTGTCCAATGTCCTGGCCAATATTTACTCATCACTCAACATTTTCTCAACAAATCCATCTATCACCTCCTGACATTTAATTGTATGAACATAATTGAATCTTCCACTATCAATTACCTCGGGGTTACTATTGACCAGAAACTGAAATGAAGTAGCCACATACACACTGCGGCTACAAGAACAGGTCTGAGCTAGGAATCCTGTGACGAGTAACTCACCCGTTAACTCACAAAGCCTGTTATCATCCACAAGGCTCAAGTCAGGAGTATGATGAATACTTCCCAGTTGCCTGAATGTGTCCAGCTTCACCAACACCCAGGAAGCCTAACACCAGGCCGGACAATGTAGCCACTGGATAGGCATCCCATCCACCTATTCACTCACTCCACTACCGATGAACAGTAACACCAGTGTGTACATCTACAGAAGGTACCCTGGCAACTCACCATGTCTGCACCTTCCAAACCCACAACCTCTACAATCTAGAAAACAGGGACAGCAAATGCATGGAACACCACCACCTGGAAGTTGACCTCCAAGCTACGCGCCATCCTGACTTGGAAATATATTACCGTTCCTTCACCGTTGTTGGGTTAAAATTGCTGAACTCCCTCCCTAAGAGGTAGTGGGTATAGCCACAACACAGAGACTGGCAGTTCTCCACCATCTTCTCAAAGGCAATTAGGGATGGGCAATTAGATGCTGGCACAACCTGCATCGCCCATATCCCTTCAATGAATAATAAAAAAAATATACTTGTTTGTCAAGATTTGGTGTGTGAAAATCTACATTACAACAGGAACAATACTTAAATGATGCTACATTGGGTCCTAAGCATTTTTCGGGCATTGAAACTGCTGAAGACACTAAGCCTCAAGCCTACTCCACCATTCAATAAACCCATTGCACAACTAGTAAAGTGACTGCCTCATAGTCTCAGAGACCCATCCAATCCTGACCTCGGGCGCTGTCCATGTGAAGTGTGCAGGTTCTCCCAATTTACATGGGCTTCCTCTGAGTGCACCGCTTTCCTCCCACATCCTAAAGATGTGCAGCCACAATGAACTGCAGATGCTGGAATCTTGCACAAAACACAAAATGCTGGAGTAACTCCAGCAGGTCAGGCATCACCTCTGGAGGAAATAGATAGGCAACGTTTGGGTCAGGATACTTCTTCACACAGCAAGTCTGAAGAAGGGTCCCAATTCGAAACGTAGCCTGGCTATATCTTCTTGGGATGCAGCCTGACCCCGTGAGTTACTTCAGCACTTTAAGCTCTACTCCTAAAGATGTGTAGGTTGGAAGATTAGTCGGCCATTGTAAATTGTAAGTGTGTAGCTAGGTAGAGGAATCTGGAGGAAATTGTTGACAATATGAGGGAACTTAAAAAAGGATCATTGTAGGAATGTTGTTTAGTTGATAGTCGGCATGGGCTTGCTGTTTCTGCACTGTATCTCTCTGTGACTCTTCTAGCAGCTTAGCAACTTTCCTAATGGGAATCATTCAGATCAAACAAACAGTTTACCAAAAAATGACAAAATGCAGTTTGTGATTAAATAGTAAAGACATATGGCTTGTTTTTACTTTATTTGAAATACTTATTGCATCACGTCATTTTATCGTAAATGAACCTGTGATTAGAGTATCAACATTTGGAAATTGGAGTATGAAGGTTTAAACTGGCGTCACATCCTCACAGGACGAACATGAAGACATTCCCAACACCACTTTCCTTTTTGGGAAGAAAATTAATTTATGTTCTGAAGTGGAACTTGAAGTAAGCTCAAGGATTTTGGAGTAGATATGGGGAAGTACTAGACACGAGGGGAATATTTGTAAGACTGAATGAAGTAGCTCAGTAAACCTGCTCCTTCATGGTGAATCTGGCTAGCTGTCTGCGACAACATCCATGACTACTTTGTTCAGCCAACACCCCATGCATTTTGCACGGAACAGCGGCAGTTCCTAAAGATCTAATTAAATATCATTAACAGTTACAGTGATTTTATATCCAAGTCGTGTCTGAATAATTGGCATCTAATTGCAAATGTAGTAGTTTTGTTTAAAGTAAAATTGGCCTAGGATAAAAAGGACAAAGGGATAAAATGGAAATCTGAAAATAAAAACAGAAAATGGCAGAAACACAAATCAATCAGAGCAGAAAAAAGGATAGTTTCAAGTGAGCCTCTTTGTTAGAGTCAATATTTTACAGATGGTGTACATGGCACCTGGAGCCATTATATTTATAATAGCAGCAACAAATAAAGAGCGTATTTAATGAACAGATCCACTGCCTGCAACGTTAACTGATTATCCCACATACCTATTTGTGTCAGTTATTATCCTGCCACATTCTAGTGTTAATATAAATGTTAATATAATTTGTCCAACATATTATTGTCCAACGTATTAACATTAATTTTCCACCATATATAGTGATGTAAAAAAGATTTTACTGCTTTGCACAACTGCATTAATCTAAATTTCCTACTAATGATTTTAATTTGTATTTCCTATAATGCAATTTTCCAAGTATATAATGTTTATGTGAAATAAGACCATAAGCAAGGAAGTTAATGGAAATTGCCTGTACTACATTGCTATAATGTTCCAGGTAAATGCAGGTTTAAAAAAAAAAAAATTGTTTACTATGTACAAATGTTAATGCAATGTACCTGCTCCATGATCAATAATAGTGAAAGAAGATGTAATTTAATAATGCCTGTTGTAATCATTAGTGGTTACCTCCAAAATCTCATCATTTAGGTAAATGTATTTCAAAAGTTGAGAAATATCCGTAAAATAACTGTCATAAATTGTCATGTGTCATACATTATGAATAAAGCATTTTTAATAGATTCCATAGTAATGGAAAATGGTTGGTACAATTTGCATGATGTAAGTGATATGTGTTTTTATTAATTATCAATAATGGGTAGCTTGCAATAAAATCTGCTTTAAAACATAGTTCATAATTTAAAGCACACATTTTTTTTCTCAGGCATAAAGACTTAGGTGAAAAAACATAGGCACTGTGTTAGAATTGAGCTCAGCAGTAAGACAAGGAGTACGGTTAAACATCCACCAGTCAGTCACCCACACCAGTTAGTATTGATCCACTGATTACAAGCTGGCTTTCCCCACTGTACGGATTTGCTTCAATGCCTCTACAGCCTCTTGGCCACGTCAGTAATAAAGGGTTTTGAAGATGATCTTTTTCTTGATTAGAACTGTCGCCTTATAGTAGGCTGAAGTGCTCTCTTCATTAACTCCATGGGCAGGTGATACGACCAGCCATTTTATGTGGGTCTGTAGGTGAGCTGCATTATTATCTGGTGATCATTGTTGCCATGCACTGTCAGCAAGACTTGCTGAAATGTGACATTCCCATTATAATCAATTGCATCCTCATTGTCAATGCTAAACGATTAAACAATATGACAGTGAGATTTCAAGGACTACACACTCAACATTCATAAATTATTTTTTTAAATGCATATATTAATGTTCATTTGCCTACAACGTTCACAGATAAACTGGAGCACATCCACCTCTGTGACAGATTACTGTAGGTTCCAGACTGAGTCTGTGCTTTAAGTCCATAACTTGGACTCAGATTTGGAACAGCAGAGGTCTTGAGGAAGGAATTAGTCTTTAATCAATTCAGCTAAATGTGTGCAAGTGCAGAGGCCACAAGTTCAACCCCCCTCCTGCACACTGATGTTAATGTAATTGAATGTGACAAGGTGATGAAAACCATTTTCTTACAAGGTTTATCTCTTTCTTTAATTCAAAAGCTCTTTCTTTGGTACAGGGAATTATGAAAGATTCCTATAACAGATTCTTCATTCATACTGGATTACTACCATCAAATTAACTGGTCATTTATTTCCCAATAATTGTAGGGTAACATATAATCCCATGTTTGCTCATAGAGAGCGGCACAGTGGTAGAGTTGCTGCCTTGCAGCGCCAGAGACCTAGGTTTGATCCAATCAATGGGTGCTGTCTGTATGGAGTTTGTATATTCTCCTTCTGACCATGTTGGTTTTCTCTGGTGCTCCGGTTTCCTCACGCATCCCAAAGATGAGCAGGTTTGTAGGTTATATAGGATCTGTATATTGTTCCTTGTGTGTAGGATGCGAATATGGGATAACACAGAACTAGTGAATGGGTGATTGTTGGTCGGCACAGACTCGGAGGGCCAAAAGTGTTTCCACGCTGTTTCTCTAAACTAAACAACAGTGACTCTCCTTAATTGGCTGTGAACAATTTTTAAATGTCCCAAGGCAATGAGAAATTCGACATCCCTGTGGAAAGTGTGAGGTCTTCTTCTAATCTGCCCCAACATGATCAGAGCAACTATTTTGATTTCAGAGCTAAATGAAGAGTCACCACAGCGCCACAATAAAGGTTTAAAGCAAAACAACATCACAATCCAGGTTGGTACCTGCATTTAGAAAGTGCAAGCTAAATACTGACTATTTAATGCTGAGAAAAGACCCATATTCTCTTCATTAGTCTGTCATGAAAGACAATTTTGTTGAGGATTTACATTATCAAATAAATATTTTGACCCTAAAAAGTGTTGGATCCATGTGTGAAGGACTAAAGTCTAAATTCCAGCATTGTATGGTTGTAATTTGCTCTGAATGTTGAAGGAATTCATTGTTATCGTCCAAGAAAGTCACCTCCAACAATCCTTTCCCTTTTCCATTATCAGCTGCTGCTGGCATCAGTTCCAGCAAATCCCGATAAACCAGCATCTCTGATTCTATCAAGATGGTTTAACAGCCAATCTAAATAAAGAATCCTCACGGCATAGGGGAAAGTAGAAAGCCCAATTTTAAGTGAATCCTTAAAACATCTGGGAAATCCAGGTCAATGCTTGCCTGGGGGACATTGGCCTGATACAGTGATTGGGTCATGGTCCATGGCAAGATATGAGGAAAGGGGGGCACGGTGGCGCAGTGGTAGAGTTGCTGGCTTGCAGAGCCGGAGGCACGTGTTTGAACCCGACTATGGGTGCTGTCTGTATGGAGTTTGTACGTTCTACCCGTAACCGTGTAGGTTTTCTCCAAGATCTTTGGTTTCCTCACACACTCCAAACACGCACAGGTTTGTAGATTAATTGACTTGGTAGAAATGTAAATTGTCCCTGATGTGTGTAAAATAGTGTTAATGTGCGGGGATCGCTGGTCGGTGCAGACGCGGTGGGGCAAAGGGCCTGTTTCCGCGCTGTATCTCTAAACTAAACTAAACTAAAAAAACAAATGTATGTGAGCCCTGACTAGGTCTCTGTGAGATAGAGGTCAGTGAGTTCTAGCCATACCAGCACCACCCTTGTCAATGGCTCGTGACGGTATCAGGGCTCGTCTTCAGTGAGAAGAGTGGTGCACTTTCAGGAAGAATAGATTAGAGTGAATAAGGAGTATGAAAAATTGAGATGGTTGATGTTGCTCGTGCAGTTGATGATTAATACATTTAGGGAGGGGGGAAGCCAGGAGGAAGGGTTCAGAAGATTCCAACATTCTGGATGTGCGAGAAAGACAATTTTTACTATTTTCAAATGCATTCAATAAAAACATTAGACTCTGGCAACTAAAGCTAGTTCAGGAAAATCTGCCACCTAACGATTGAAAATCTAAGTTAAAATTTCCGCAGGTATTCTTGTTTGTAAAATACTCTGATTTGTGGTATATTTGTGTTTCGAATATTATGTTAAATTTGCATAGAAGACGCTCTCATCCCAAGGAAAATCAATTGTACGTCTTAGGAACGATGATGAGGAAGAACTTCTTTAGCCAGAGAATGGTGAAGATGTGGAATTTATGGATTATGGTCACTGTGGAGGCCAAGTCTTTTAATCGAGTCCACATCACAAGATTAGAAATTGTTCAGCCAGAGCTGAACACCCTTCTCGGCATCTGCATACAATGGCGCCTTGCACTTCCTGTGCGTAGTGGTGGAAAGATTGGTGGAAAAAAGGCTTGACCCCGAGGCCAAGTCATCGGGTATCTTTAAAGCAGAGATTAATCGGTTCTTGATTGGTAAGGGCGTTACTGGTTGCAGGGAGAAGGCGGAAGAATGGGGTTGAGAGGGAAAAATACATCAGCCTTGATCGAAAGGCAGAGAAGACTCGATGGGCTGAATGGCCTAATTCATAATTTCCCAGATAAATGTTTAATAATATAATGTTTTGGATTTCCCCGAGGGGACTTGCTGCATGCAGTTGATTACCAGTTACTCCAATCCCTCAAACAAACCCTCTAAACACCAAAAAGGCTAATTTTACTGATCCAGATACGGGAGCTGACTAGGCCCCGAGCAGCTTCATGGCTCCACATGTCAGCAGGCCAGATAAATTCAAGTATACTCAAGGAGCATTCATCTTATTCTTACCTTCAACCTCAATATCTCCCTACTACGGCTCGTCTCGTGTAAGTGCTGGGGAATCGCAGCACACTCCTGCTCTGCCACTGGGCTCCACAAGGAGTTGAGGCAGAGGAGTGGAGCTGGAAAACACTGGCAGAGCTCGGCCACTAGGTTTGGGACTTCCACATTCACATGTTCATGCTGAAAACTAGCAGCATTTACACTGAGAAAGAGCAGAAACCTCATGCAAAATTACTGGCAAGACACAGCAAAATCTTGGCCAAAATCTAAATTATCACTGTTGCAGCACATACTGAGGGTGCTTAACACTTTAATGAAGCACACCTAACTGCTGGATATCGGTATCACAGCTTTGATGTGCAGCGTATTAAGTGTTACCATACCGAACATGGAGTTAAGATAAATCAGCTGTGATCTTACTGAGACTTCAGAGACTAAATGACCTACTTCGGTCCGTGTAGACTTGATTCAGTATTTGACAATAAATCAACAATAATAAGCATGTGCTTTTGCTTAAAGAAATATATCTACGAACCATGAACGTTCTCACCACCTTATTCATTACACGTCAACCCTGAGCCAGTACAAATATAATATATTTTGCTGTTGAATTATAATGACATATTCTGACAACTATTAAGTAATATTGAGTGAAAATGATGTAACATTAATTATCACATAAACTCTACTTCTTCCTTTCCGATGATATATTTTTAGCCAAGTGCTTTTCATTTCCATTTAGACTGCAGATTTCCTAAATGTACATGGTTTCCTTCCTTATCAGACTTCATGCCTATGTATCTATATTTGATGATAATTTGATAATTACAGATAATTTGCAAACTTTTCATGAAATATGGAACCAAGGAACTGCAGATGCTGTTTTACAAAAAAAAAAAGACACAAAGTGCTGGAGTAACTCAGCAGGTCAGGCTGAAGAATATGGATAAGAGACTTTACGAGACAAATCCTTCTTCAGACTAAGCGGGGGGTGGGGAGAGAAAGCTGGAAGGGAGATGCAGCAGGACAAAGCCTGGCAGGTAATAGGTTGGTACAGGTGAGGTTTCTTTTTTTGATAGGCAGATGGATGACGGCTGAAGAAAAAGAAAAGACAAGGTGCGAGACAAAAAGATTGAGGAGCTGAGAATTATGAAGCTAGAGGAAGGGGAGGGGGAGGGAGAAAATAGGTGCGAGTCCAGATAGCACACTGGAGAGCGAGTGGTAGGGAAGAAGAGGATTGTTTTAGGGAAAGAGGTGGATGGGGTTTATAGTTACCTAAAATTGAAGAAATCAATGTTCACACCATTGGGTTTTAAGCTACACAAGCGGGATATGAGGTGGTGTTCCTTCAGTTTGCATGTGGCCTCATTCTGACAATGGAGGAGCCCAGAACGGGAAGGTCAAGATGAGAAAGGGAAGGGGAGTTAAAATGGTTAGCAATCTGGAGATCAGGCAGGTCTGGGGGGACTGAGCATAAGTGTTCGGCAAAATGAGTCTATGCTTAGTCTTGCTGATGTACAGGAGGCTACATCGGGGACACTGGATACAGTAGATGAGGTTAGAGGAATCTCTGTTTCACCTGGAAGGATTGCTGAGGTCCCTGGATGGAGGTGAGGGAGGAGCTTTTGGGACAGGTGTTGCATCTCCTGTAGTTGGAGGGGCAAGTACCTGGGGAGGGGATGGTTGAGTAGGAAGGGATGAGTGAATTAAGGAATTGCAGAGGCAGCAGTCTCTGTGTAAGGCAGAATGCGATGGGCAAGGGAAGATGTGACTGGTGGTGGAATCATGTTGGAAGTGACGGAAATGTATTTTCTAGTGCAAGTTATCTGCACAGCATCCGCATCTGTACCAAAGGGCAGCACAGCTGTGCAGCAGCAGAGTTGATGCCTTACAGCACCAGAGACCTGGGTTCGATCCGGACTACGGGTGCTGTCTGTACGGAGTTCGTAGGTTCTTCCTGTGATTGCGTATGTTTTCTCCAGATGCTTCGGTTTCCTCCCCTACTCCAAAAAATGCAGGTTTGTACATTCATTGGTTTCTGTAAATTGTCCCTAGTGTGTAAGGTAGAATGGGTGATCGATGGTCGGCATGGGCTCGGCGGGCCGATGGGCCTGTTTCCACACTAAGTTTAAACTAATCAAGTGTCTTTTTGGGCACATAAATAATTCCAGCTCATTATTCCTTTAAAAATGAATGAAACTAAAATCACTGTGTCTTTCAATTCCAGGTCAATGCGTTATTTATTAATAACTTTCTGTTACATTTTCATATCTCCCCTTAAATTTGTTCAGTACATATCCGTGCCTGCATTTGGCTTCCTCTAATGACCAGGTATTTTGAAAAAAAACATCTTGCTTTCATTTCTGCAGTGGTGCCCGACTACCTTGATGGAGCTCCACTAACACTAGCTAATTCACCAAATACAGCAGAATTGCACAATAGAATGTGCAGACTTTCATTTCAAAATCAAACAAAAAAACATACCGAGTTTTTGGCCTTTGCAAAATGTTTTACTTTAAGCAAAATGTGCGATTTCAGCATAGTATCGATATTGCTAATTTTAAATAAAAGACACTGGGAAGCATAGACACTGGCATAGAAATACATAAACGCACCACACACAGACGTTATTCTGTGCCCACTCATCGCATGCAATTTTAGACAAAAGATCTTTCTGTCCTCAATGGCATTTTACAAATTATGTTCCCCCAGATATAGTCTGCCTACACAGGATGAAATGTCACTTTTGATGTGGTTGCTGTTTAATTCTCTTACCTCTTGATCTTGTCACTTTGATTAATCTAATGTTATCTGCCCTCAAGTACAGTTGCCTTTTTTCTTTGCTTGGCTGAGAGGTTCAAATTAAGCTTTTATGCACTCCCTCTGGCTTTCCCCTACTTTTAAAAAACAGTCTGCATCCCCATCCATCACAGACATTGGATACCAGAGTGCAGGAGCTTTTCTAATGTTGCTGGATAAATGACACGTTCTCCGGAGAAATTGAGCTTCCTACTTTGTGCAGCTCCACCTCAGTTATGTGAAAAGTCCCCACCACAGCAGCACAGTGGCAGCGGGTAGAGCTGCTGCCTCCCAGCGCCGGAGACCCGGGTCCAACCTTCACCTTGGGTGCGTCTGTTTGCTCGTTTCCCCTGTGACCACGTTTATTTCCTCCGGGCGCTCCGGTTTCCTCTCACATCCAAAGACGTGTGGGTTTGGAGGTTAAATGGCCCCTGTATAATTGCCTCCCTGTGTAGGGAGTGGATGTGAAAGTGGGAACAACACAGAATAAGTGTGAATGGGTGATAGATGGTCAGCATGGATGTATTGGGCCGAAGGGCCTGTTTCCATGCTGTATTCTAAACTAAACCAAATTAATCTAAACACAGCATGGGGCATAGCAGTAAAACATTTGGATTTCCAGCCAACATATGTAATGCAAAATTGCTTCATGATCAATGCATAGAGAAAGCTGCAAAAACAAGATAACAAATATCCTTGCGAGCATCAAGGAAAGGGAGCTACTGTATTTCTGGTTGATATAATGGCCCAGATTTCACTTGGATTTATAGCCGTGGATGTTGTTTAATTTCAGGATTATTGGTACCGGCAAGTGTCGTTTCACATACCAGTTCAAACACGTCTTCTCGAGGGCCTGCTGGATGCTGGCACAGCGTATCTCCTTCTTACAACTAGGTTTCTGATTCGCAGTTTCCTCAGGTGAAGCGTAGAGTTAGAAGCTGGGCCTTTGCAGTACGACACAACCAAAGAGGCCTCTTTTTGCCACCTCTTGATATGATGATCTTCTCCCCTCCATAGGCCAAAGAGCGGTGCCCATTTGGGTTATAGCCGGATTGTGCATGAAGATGAGTGATCTTCCCAGTGGTGTTCTCGAGCGAGGCTTCACACCAGCCCAGGCCCCAGTCCAATGACAGTCTTCACTATGTCCGTCTAGGCCTGCACAATCTCCCCGTTGCTAAACACTTTAATTCCCCTTCCCATACTGACCTTTCTGTCCTGGGTCTCCTCCTCTGTCAGAGTGAGGCTAAAGGCAAATTGGAGGAACAGCTCCTCATATTTTGTTTGGGCAGCTTTCAACCCAGCAGTATGAACATTGATTTCTCTAACTTCCTAACCCTTGTATTCCCCGTCTCTCTCCGTCCCTGCCCCACCATACTTCTCCGACTAGTTTCACTGTCTACCTGATTACTGTTTACTGTTATTTACTGTTTGTATGCCTGTTGTCACCTTCCTCTCAGCCAACAATGAACCATTGTACATTTCCTTGACCATTATCAGCTTTGTTCTGTCATTTTCACACCTTACCCTTCCATATCTCCAGTTTCCCTCTCTTAGTCTGAAGAAGGGTCTCGACCTGAAACATTACCCTTTCCTTCTCTCCAGAGGTGCTGCCTGTCCCACTGAGTTACTCCAGCATTTTGTGTCGATCTTCATTATAATGTAGACAACCATGGGAAGTTAGCCTGATCCCACCTGATACATGACATCACTGTTAGAAACATTCCCTTTGTCCCCGTCCCATCTTCTCTGATCCCTTGGCCAACATGTTTCTTTGTGCAGAAAGGAATTGCAGACGCTGGTTCATACCAAAGATAGACACAGAGCGCTGGTGTGACTCAGCGGAGCATCTCTGGAGAAAAGGGATGGGTGACGTTACGGGCTGCGACCCTTCTTCTGACCCCTTGAACTGAAAGAACCTGATTCTTTCTTTCTCAGTTCTGAAGAAGGTTTCCTCATTTGAAATGTGAACCGGTGAAAGTGTCCCGATCCAAAACATCGCCTATCCATTCTGTCCACAGATGCTGCATGACCCGCTGAGTTATTCCAGCACTTTGCGTTTCACTTTCACATACCAGCATGGGCATCAAATCACCAACTGCCCACACACATCTGACATATGCAGGCAAAACACAAGCCGTCACATTGCTCAGGTTGCCAGGTAGCACAGCTCCCACTCAAAATATGCACTCAAGCTTTGTAAACTCACTGGTACACATGACACCAAAAAAGCAGTCCATTTCAAAGCTAGAATTTCCAAACTTCCATGCATTACTCCAAATGTGACTTTATGATTCATTGCTTCAAGTCACAATAACTAGTTTCACCATGATCAACCATCCTTGAAATGCCTCCAAGTACATTTTCATGGTTACTAACAGCTTCAAATTAATTTAATATACAGAGCAAAGAGTAAAAATGATTTCCACTTAAGCAATTCATTCCAATGCTGATAGCTCATGGATAGGAAATTCTTACATATTATTAACTGTAGACCATATTTTAAGATGTCTCTCACATATGACCCAGTTTATAATTTATTTAGACTATTACCGGCTAATTTATGTATGGTGTTAAAAAGAATTTGTGAAAACTTTGCTAAGTACAAAACCATTGCCATCAAGCACTCAACGAATGCATCAATCATTCCTTAGTGTTGAATATTTTTGGCTTTTACTTTTAAACAAAGATCTGGGAATTTTAGCTGATTTATTTTCTAGACATTAAAACTAAGTTGATGGGAGAATAAAAATAAAGGGAAAAAAAACTGAAATTGGTGAAAAGAAGTGGTTATGTATTGTATATTAGCTTTCTCATTTATCACATACTTTTCTATGTCATAGAAACATACAGTATGGAAACAGGTCCTATATTCTAACTTATCCATGCTGACCACGATGCCCCATATACTGTACACACCTGCCTGCGTTTAGCCCATATCTATCGAAAATGCCCTATCCGAATATCTTTTATGTGTTTTCTATGTGTTGTCGAATCTTTGTCAGATGGGATAACTCCTCATACTATTCTTTCTCCAAACCCTCCGCATTGCAGAATGACTGTCATGGACTCAGGGGCTCCATCTTTGAGGGACCATTTGTTTGGCTTGCACTCCATGAGCCGCGGGTAGGCAATAGGACTGTTAGGGACGCCGAGTTCTCACACCATTCTCGCCCCTACGTCTGACTTCTGCTTTGAACTGGAGATGGCTGGCGTCCTCCCTGGTTTCCCCACCACGGACCAGGAGCTGCGCTCTGCCTTCCACTCTGCGGAGGCTGAAACCCCTCCTGCAAGGATTCCTCCCATGCTGAGCCCTTCCCTGGAATCTTCCATTCTGCACCAGAGGCTGCGCCTCTCATTCTCCATGGGTTCCTTCCATCCTGATCCCAAGGATTGTCTTTCCTCCTCCCAAGCTCGTCCCAGTGATCCAGAGGCTGTGCCCCAACCCAGGATGCCTCCCCCCTCCCCCGACCAAATGCATCATAGATCATTGACCAGAATAGCACAGAAACTAGCTCTTTGATCCACTATGTCTCTACTAGATAATGATAACTATACAGAAACAGATCATTGACCAGCATAGCACAGAAACTAGCTCTTTGATCCACTATGTCTCTACTAGATAATGATAAATGCAAGCCTGCTAGATGAACCCATGCTGATCACGATGACAATTTAAACCTCCCACCTGCTTTGCTTGCGTTAGTTCTCAATTGTCCCAATAAAATCCAGTACATTTTCTTCACAGGGAAGAAATGAGCAAACATCACTGTTCATCACCATGCCATTCAGTAATAGAGGGTGGTTTAACAGTGAGATTTGGTGAAATCCAAACATTTCTGGGACTTTCCCTCAGTTGGTAAATGCATCAAACAGTAGCCTTTATGTGCAATCCTCCCTCTTTGAAATCTTGTTCAATTGACTTCAAAACATTTCAAATTCAAAGTGCCCACAACTTAAGCTGCAAATGCATCCGGAAAATGAAAAGCATAACTGCATTTGTCTCCCAAAACCTCAGAGATTTGTTCAAAGCCCATTAAGGATTAAAATCAAAGGTAGCCAAAAGTTCGTAATCCAAATGGAGAAATTAAACATGCCAAATAAATCAAAATATGTGCATGAATGTAATATTTTAAATGTTATATTTTAATGTAATTTTCAATGTTATTCCTCCATTTTCATTTTGTCAATCGATTCCCCTACATCCTGGTCTATTTTTTTTTATTCCACGAAAGCATCAGAATCTTATTCCATCTGTTCTCAAAGGGTTAAACTAGTATAGAGACAGCTTTATGACTAGTTTTGTTTGCTTAACAATGAAGGAGTTGACCTACTGTAAAAGTGATCAGCTTGTAGTACAGCTATAACTCTCCATGCATATAATTTCCTGGCAACCCAGACTCAAAATGAGTAGGAAGAGACTGATGACAGTGACCTCTTTGTCAACTGTGCAAACATGAATTTTGTTTAAAATCGAGTGTGGTTTTTAAATGTTACTGAGGTGAGACATTTTAGTGCAAACATATTAAGACATTTGGACAGATTTGTGGCAGAAATGCTACTTAAAGCTATTTCAGTAAGCTATTTCTCAGCAAGGTATTGCATTCAATGCTTTCTCTGCACTGATATCCAGAGAAGAACTTCCAATATTCATCTGCAACCATTTAATGCAAGTATACTACATTCCTGCTCGTCCTGCTTTCACACAAACTGGATGAACAATTGAATATGAAATTCAACTATGAAATGAACTATCATCATGGAACTGGTGGCTCCCTCCGTTGATAGATGGTGCCAAATAAAAAGAACTGGCCCAGACCTTAATTAACAGAACTAATTAGTTTCAGTACTTAACTTTAGAGATTAAGACACACAGTGCTGCACAGGGCGGCACGGCTAGTAGAGCTGCTACTTCAGAGCCTGAGATCAGGGTTTGATCCTGAACTTGGGGGCTGTCTGTGTGTAGTTTACACATTCTTCGTGTGACTGCGTGGGTCTCCTCTGGGTGTTCAGGTTTCCTCCCACATCCCAAAGACATATAGGTTTGTAGATTAACTGTCCCTTGCAATTTGCCCCATATGTGTATTGATTGGATGAGAAAGTAGGATAACATAGAACTAGTGTGACCTGATGGCCGGCACGGACCCGGTGGGCCAAAGGGCCTGTTTCCACATTGTATCTCTGAACTAAACTAAACTAAGACTGTGAGACGATGGAAAAGAATGAGATAATAAACTAAACTAGTTATTAGACCAAATATTTCAGGCATCTTGCCCAAATCACAAAATAAAGAAATAATCTCTAAAAGTCTGAAGAAGTGCTCCTGATCCCAAAACATTATCTGACCATTTCCTCCATGGATGCTGCCCGACCCGCTGAGCTCCTCTGGTACTGTGCGTCTTAATCTGCAAAATTGCTGTCTACTAAAATAATTAAGTCAATATGACTGTAATTTAAATGAAGAATAATAATCATCACTTGAAGGACATCCTCAGGCTATGAAAAATAAAAATAAAATTTGAAATACTACTGATCCATCCAAATCCAACCTCCCCACAAGCCCTTCTGAAACCCGTTGTCATCGCCTTATGCACGAGCGCACACGTTTGCATGGCTGAAAATGATGTTGAATGTGAAAGAGATAAATAAAGACAGGGTGAGTCAAATACTCCAAGAAACACAATCACTCCCACGAAGAAGGAACCAAGCAAATATTATTCTTGAAAATAACCACTCGGTTTAAACGGTTGAGGAAGAAATTACAGGTTGAAAAATAGCATTTTCATCATCTCCCGCTCTCTCTGGGAAACAGGCAAAAATATTTCAAGACCTTTCCTCAGAAAATTAACTGACTAAAATAATAACCATTCTGGGAAAGATCCATGAAGGAATCACCTTGATAGCCTGAAGGTTCCTGTTCTGTACTCTGCTTCACATTTCACCAGCATGGATTAGGTTTTTTTTTAAGTCTGAAAACTCATTCCAAAGAGCTAGATTATTCACCAGCCTGCTCAGCCATTTAAGGAGACCATGAATCAATTCCATTTATCCAACTTTTGTCCTACGCTCTTCAGATATTATTCAAATGCGGCTGCACATGCAGGCTGGCATTCATCGCCAGCCTCTAGCTTTTAGCTGTTGACACCGGGGAGTGGATACATACTCATCTGAAATCAATTTGCTTTCTGTTTACATAGTAAAGACAGATCCACAGGATCAAGTTCCTTCTCCCTGCATCTTGCTACAATAATAAACCAGGAAAACAAAGTAAAAGAGCTGCAAACTCCATGCTCAGAGCACACTGAGAGAAAGCCAAGGAAAATTGGAAAGAAATGGGCACATGATTCCATTGGGAAAACCGCAGCCCCAATTAGGCTTGTGCAAAAGATACAGAAATAGTAAAGCACCTACTCAGACTGACTTTTATACTGTATTTGGCAAATAATGTGGAGGAAAGACATATACCTCCAACGGAACAAAGGCAGAAACCAAAATTCCTGGAAAATAAATGTTTTGTCACTTTGAAGTCTAAATGTGTAAGTTGTAGATTCTAAAATATTTTCATTATTCTAAGTTTATTGAAGTCACTGGTTGGAAAATTCCAAAAAAGCTAAAATCTGTTTTACCCCCAAAATGTGTTAGAATAAATTCACTCATATATCCCCTGCAATGCGCATTAAACCCAGGTCTCCCTTCCCCCTGGAAGTTTCATGATTGGTCCTGAACCTTCCAGTGCAGGGAAATCCTGGCTCAGTTATCTAAACTCAACCTAAAAAACAGCTGTGGGGTTAACGATTTTCCTTCTGAAACACAAATTACACTGAAGCATTAAGCCCATTTTGGCTAGTGGCTTCAGATGGATCTTGTTTCAATATATTCTTGCTTAATGTATCATTGGACTCGAAAACTTTAAACCAAGGTGTCCCAAAAAAAAAAACACATTTATGCAAACAGCAAATTAAAAGTGCTACAAAACAAAATGTAACTCATTCACATGGGAGATATTTAGAGCAAGTGACCAAACACTTGGCAAAGAGTCAAATTTTAAGCTCAAAGGAAGAAAGAGCCACCAGCGATACTTAAATGCCTTTTGAAATATTATTTAGTTGTACTACAACACTACCTATGCACAGAGAAAGAATACAATTGGGCAGACAATCTGCCATTGATAACGAGTTAACCAATATGAGATATAAAACTACTTGACTTCATCCATATATATTTGCCAGTGGTGGATCAATCACAATAATACTTTATTATCCAAGTATGTGTTGCAAAACATACGAGGAATTTCATTTGCCAAGTCAGTCATACAAATGAAAAGCAACGGAACACACAATACACATTTTAACATAAACATCCACCACAGTGACTCCTCCATATTCCTCACTGTGATGGAAGGTGAAAAAAAGTTCAAATCTCTTCCGTTCTATGCGCCTACCTATAACATTATTGGTAAAAGTAACCACAGCAGAATCTTTGGGGAGACTTCAAATAGCCCTTGCTTTCCCTCTCTATCCCCTCCCCCTTCCCAGTTCTCCCACCAGTCTTACTGTCTCCGACCACATTCTATCTTTGTCCAGCCCACTCCCCTGACATCAGTCTGAAGAAGGGTCTCGACCCAAACGTCGCCCATTCCTTCTCTCCAGAGATGCTGCAGCATTTTGTGTCTACCTTTGGGGAGACAAGTTTGTCCATTCAAACTATCAAGTTTTGTGGCACCTTGATTGTAGTGGGATGACTACATCACCACATTAAATGAGATTGATTTAACAGACCAGACTAACAGATGGAAGCAGAGCATCCAGGAGCTGTGGGCCTTCAACAGCAGCAGATAAACACAGCACCATGATCTGCAGCCTCATAGCCAGGCAGATCCCCACCTTCAATGATAATGGCCCCCAGCATGTAAAAGCTAAAGACAAACACACCCGTCCACAAAAAAGTGATCCACTGTTACTTCCTGCTGAAAGCCCCACCATTGCTGAAGCCAGTCAATTTATTCAACATAATATAAGATACTGCTAAGGGCAGTCGTAATAGGGTGGTCACATACCTTCAAAGCTACCCCAGACTACATATTAGGTGTAGTTTTGAAGGCATGTGCTCCAGAATTAGATGCTCCTCACAAAGGCAGCCTAAATGATCAAACATCCACATTCCCCTGGCCACGCACTTATTCCGGCCCCGACAGCCAGAGAAAAGTTGCAGGAGCCATCGGCATCTAGAATAGCCTCTTCCCAACAACTAGCAGACTCTTGATTGCCTTCCCTCACAGTGGGAAACGTTGATTCCGCTGTGTGGGGATGTTCATGTTAAACTCTATCGTGTATTGTGTTCCTTGTATTCGTGTATGGCTGTTTGTAGCTCAAATCTCACTGTACCAATTGGTGCATGTGACAATAAATGTAACTTGAACTTGAACACTGCAAAATACTAACCTCAGCAACTATGAACTTCTGTGACTGTCTTTGGTTGCACTAAGGACTTCTGCTTTTTAACTCTAGTATGATGCTTATCAATTTACTGCATTTTCTTAAATTGTTACATTTTACTGGTGTTTTTTGCATTTACAAGCCTGCTAAGCTGCTGCAGGTAAGAATTCTTTGTTCCGTTGTCAGTATATGACAATTAAACACTCTCAACATTTTCACTTACCTTGACCTCTCGGTTTACAGCTGCAAAGATGGCATCTTACAGATAACATGGAAAATTATCCAAGTATCACAAAAAGTAGGTCCACAGCCAGACTAGCCAGAAAACGCCTGATCGTGACTGATCTTGAAAGCTAAGCAAGATCAGGACTGGTTGGTACTTGGATGGGAGAGTGCCTGGGAATACCAGGTGCCATAGGCTTTCTTGGACTGGATGCCTGAAGCATGTGTCAAGATTTGGCGCTCGGCCCATTACTGTTTGTCACCTATTTCAATAATATATATGGAGAGGCTGAGCAGGCTGGGACTCTATTCCTTGGAGTGCAGGAGGATGAGGGGTGATCTTATAGAGGTGTATGAAATCATGAGAGAAATAGATTGAGTAGATGCATAGAGTCTCTTGCCCAGAGTAGGTTTAAGGTGAAGAGGGAAAGAATTAATAGGAATCTGAGGGGTAACTTCTCACACAAAAGATGTTGGGTGTATGGAATGAACTGCCAAAGGAGGTAGTTAAGGCAGGGACAATTATAACATTGAAACATAGAAAATAGGTGCAGGAGTAGGCCATTAGGCCCTTTGAGCCTGCACCGCCATTCAATATGATCATGGCTGATCATCCAACTCAGTATCCTGTACCTGCCTTCTCTCCATACCCCCTGATCCCTTTAGCCACAAGGGCCGCATCTAACTCCCTCTTAAATATAGCCAATGTACTGGCCTCAACTACCTTCTGTGGCAGAGAATTCCAGAGACTCACCACTCTCTGTGTGAAAAATGTTTTCCTCATCTCGGTCCTAAAGGAATTCCCCCTTTTCCTTAAACTGTGACCCCTTGTTCTGGACCTCCCCAACATCGGGAACAATCTTCCTGCATCTAGCCTATCCATCCCCTTAAGAATTTTGTAAGTTTCTATAAGATCCCCCCTCAGTCTTCTAATTTCTAGTGAGTACAAGCCGAGTCTATCCAGTCTTTCCTCATATGAAAGTGCTGACATCCCAGGAATCAGTCTGGTTCGTTTAAGAAACAATTAGACAGGTACTTGGATAGGACATGTTTAGGGAGATATGACCCAAACGCAAGCAAGTAGGACCTATTGTAGATGGGACATGTTGTTTGGTGTGGGTAAGTTGGGCCAAAGGACCTGTTTCCCTGTTTCTGTGACTCTACGACTTACGTCGGACAAATCCAATCTAGACAATTATTGCCCAATCCACTTATTACCAATCATCATCAAAGTGACGAAAAGTGTCAACAACAGAGCTAACAAGTGGCATTTACTGTCAGGAACTGTCTGGTCATTTGGCAGCATCTATTGGCTCCAGACCTTATCACAGCTTTTGCTTGAAACAAGGACACAAGAGCTGAATTCCAGGGGTGAAGCAGAATGACTGCTCTCGACAGCAAGGCAGCATTTGACCAACTGTGACATTGAGGTGCTCTGGTGAAACTAAACTCAATTGTCATCAGACTCCAGTGATTGGAGCAAATTCTTTCCACAAAGTAATGTTGCAGGAAGGAACTGCAGATGCTGGTTTAAACTGAAGACAGATACAAAATGCTGGAGTAACTCGGCGAGACAGGTACCATCTCCAGAGAGAAGGAATGGGTGATGTTTCGGGTTGAGACCCTTCTTCAGATTCAGATGCTCAACATCACCCATTCCTTCTCTCCAGAGATGCTGCCTGTCCTGCTGAGTTACTCCAGCATTTTGTGTCTATCTTGCACAAAGTAAGGTGGTTGCGAGTCATTTAGCATGTCACCTGTCATGGGAAAATGCTAGAATCACCCAGTAGAAAGTGTCATCAGGTTATCTGAAAGATCACGATGCAATCCAGCAGACTCAACATAATTCTGATAAAGTCAAACCTTGTTTGACAGACATTATAGTTTTTTTTAAGTTGATAATGAGCTGTGTAAAGGAACATCTGAAAAGTTAGTACATATGAACTTCAAGAGGCATCCAATAAGTTGCCACAAAGAAAATTACCCCAGAGGTAAGAGCCTGTGCTATTAGTCAGTACAATATTTTAATATATGGATGGGCAAGTTTACTGGAAACATTTGGGATAAATAAGTAAAAAACAAACTGCTGGGGGAACTCAGCAGGTCAGGCAGCATCTGTGATTGCAAACAGACAGGGGAGACAGCAAGGCTGGAGGTCAAAAGTAGAGACGACAAAAGGGCACAAATGGTGGAATCTAATTCTCGTCAGTCTTTGTTACCATCTCTATCCTCTCCCACCCCCCGGCAATTAATTAACCTAACACTTGCCAATTCTTGCCCCACCCCTTCTTCTCATCTCATCCTACCAGTTCTCTCCCCTCTCCTCCATCAGTCTGAAGTAAGGCCCTGACCCAAAATATCACCTGATATCTCCCTTCCAAAGATAGGCTTAGTTCCTCCAGAAGGTTGATTTTTACTCAACATTGCAGCACCAGTTGTCTCTCATGTCTCTGGGATAAATAGGTCATTTTTAGGTTGGCAAGATGTATCAAGTGAGATGCAATCAGGTAAGTGGCTGGGGAATTTGAGGGATCCTTTATATGGAGATTGGGGCCTACATGAGGGGACATGAGGACTGAGGGGTCAGGATAGATTGCATGGTCTAAGAGTAATCAGGGGATTGTTGAGGAAATCGATGGGTGATGAGGGATTGGTGGGAGGAAGGAAGTCATGGCAGAGATGGAGGGGGGGGGGGGGGGGGTCAGATTGTGGATTGGAGAATAAGGCCAAAGCTTTTGAAGGGCATGGAGGTTCAATACTATAATGAAGGGGACAGAATGATAAAAGGTGAATAAAGGTAAGTATGAGACTTATCTCAGTGGGATAGCAATGACCGTCTCTGCGAGGGCAATGCAGTTTAATTTCATCTTCAGTGTTCCACAGGGGGAAAAGAAATGAGGGAATTTGATCTATGTCTGATGTAGAAATAATGTTTGATATGCAAGTGTGACATATGTTGGGAAGCATCCAGTTAAATGTCTTTATTGGCAGAACATGACTCAGAAACGGCTATTATACTGTTTTGCTACATGCCCAGTCCATTGTTAATTGTATTCTTCAGAAATAAACAGTTTAAAATGATCTAATGGTTAGAAAAATGTTAACTATGACTTGTAAAGTGATGGATAAAATAGTGCTTCAAATGTTACCCCCATCTTTCAACATCAGGACTATATTTTACATAGTGTCAGAAAGACAAGATATCATTATAGTACAGTTAGTTTATTATAGTGTTGGGTAAACTGCAGTTAAGGTTACACTGCTACAGGACCTGTAATCATGAACTTCATTACAGCCTGCTCATAAAAAGGGCATCGTCCACATTATCCCTGAAGACCACTAAGGCTACACCCACAACATGAACACATTTAACGCACAAAAAAACGGACATCTTTTGTCAGCGGCCAGGTGGCTGTACTACAAAGGCAAGTCGGTCACATCTGTAGTTAAAAATTGTCCAATCTTCACATACCAAGCACCTTGAGGAACCAAAAGGACTTTTGAATAGTTTCAAAAAACAGGCTGTGGGATGAAAGGAACAACAAGAGAAACATTCGTATTGAACCACAAACACAGTGGACAGCACACTAACCCAAGGAAGTAAATAGAGCAAACCAACCACAAAATGATATGTATTTATTTATTTCTAACTGTCTGCCTTCGGCTCTGAACCCCTGCAGTCTGACTGTCCACATAACGTACAAATCTACAAGCCCATGGTTCCACTAAGTCTAGCTTTGTACCCAACAGCCTTTAAAGTGCTGAAGATTTAAATCATCAGTATTATAAAAACTCAGACTTTTCTCCATCTAAACCTATTTGCTGTGACAATGTTCCATTTTCAGAATGTCATTGGCAATAAAGGACGAGTGCACTAAATGTCCAATTTGTGAATGTACAAAAAGCAGGATAAAGATAATACAATCAGATGGTTCTGCATCAGTCAGTCACTCACTTGATCTTTACATCATAAAGGATGTTCATGGCAAATGTTATCAACTTGCAAAGGAACTTAGGAAAGGGTCCATCATCTGTGAAACTGGGAACGGACTCCTCCAATTGATCGGCAGGATGAGTCACATTCAAAATCAAAGAAAAACCGCATATAAGTAGATTTAAAGCCAACATTGTATAAAAGGATAGACGCAAAGTGCTGGAGTAACTCTGCGGGTCAGTCAGCATCTCTTGAGGACATGGATAGGCAACATTTCGGATCAGGATCCTTCATCAGACACCATTGTCCCGACCCAAAACTACGCCTATCCATGTCCTACAGAGATGTAATCAGACCCACTGAAATACTCCAGCACTCTGTGGGTATTTTTTCCAAGAAGATACAGACTATCAGAAAGTAAAGCAAAGTATTCAAAGAACATTCAGTATGGTGCTTTGAGAGCCATGATGATTTTCATCCTAGCTGGTCAAATTCGGAAATTATAGTGTCAAGGGGCATCTGTCCAAATCACCTCATGTTAGATTTACCACTCTTATCAATTCTGACAAAAACTTGATTATGGATAATTGGGCACTCATTCAACTCACCACATACAACATCAGAAGTTTCAACACAGTTAGATAATGCTTCAGAATGTCTCCATTTAGTGATGCCTGTGGTTAGTTCATGATTCAAGAGACTCCGTGGAATTACCAATGTTTCTTGTGTTATATGCAATATCCAACCAAGGATTCAGCGTGGTTCGCAAGCAAGTAAGTAGATCTTAATTTGTGAATCTGACATCAGAGGTAGGCAAGCTACTGGAAAAACTCTGATGTACAAGATTAATTTACATTTTGAATGACAGGGATTAATCAAAGATAATCATCATGGCTTTGTCGGGGAGAGAGCCTGTTTGATCAACTGAAGATGTACCATAGCATATTAAAGGGCAGTGACAAAGATATAGTGCACGTGGACTTCAGTAAGGCCCTTAACAAGATCTCACATAGGAAACTACATCCAAAGTTATCTTGGTATTTGGCGGCAGAGTGTGATGGCAGATAATGACTTTTCTCATTGTAAACCTGTGACTAGTGTACACACTAGGGTCGCAGCAATAAATGTTGGGACCCTAACTGTTGTTACATTTGTTAGCAATTTGGACGCGAAAATAGGAGGTGTGGTTAGTACATTTACAGATGACAGGAAAACTGATGGTGTCCTTGATAGTGAGAGGTAGTACAAGACAATATTAATCAGTTGGTAAGGCGGGCAGAGCAATGGTAGGTGGTATGTATTGCTGATCAATATGAGGCGATGCATTTTTAGGAACACTAATAATGATAGGACACACACACACAATGCATGGTAGATCCCTAGGGAGTATTTAGGGACAGTGGGGCTTTGGTGTACAATTCAAAGGATCCTGAAAGCAGCCACATCAGGAAATAAGGAGATTAGGAAGGCATATGGGATACTTGCTTCCCTTGGCCAGGGCACAGGTTCTGGTCCATGTTTACAAACAACTAGAGTACTGTGCACAATTCTGGTCGCCACACTTTGTGAAAGACATTGTTTCACTGGAGATGAGATTCATCCAGATGTTGCCTAGGATGAAGCTTTTCAGTTATCCAGAGAGAATGGGTTTGTTTTCCTTGAGTTAAGGAAGCTGTTCGAAAGGTACAAAATAATGAGTGCCATAGATACGGTAGATATTGGGAAACTTTTCCCCATAGCAGTGATGTACAAAGACAAAACCATTGGCTTAGAGTAAGGAGGAAGATGAGAGGGATTCTGAGGAGAAATATTTTCACCCAGAGGATGGTTCTAATCTGTAAGGCACTTCTTGAATTGGTAATGGAATGAGCAACTTCCACAAAATTAAAGGAGGACATGGATCTCCAAAGTACAGAAAGCTACAAACCAAGTGCTACAAAATGGGATTGGTGTAGATGGGTAATAGATAGTCAGCATGGACTTGAGGGTCTTAAGGGTCTAATACTTTGCCATAAAGATTGATTACTCTTATATATTAATGAACATCTCCTTAATAAGAATATTCTGCTTTGACAGAGCCGAGATAATCAATTTTGCTTCCCAAGTGGCTGCTGAGCATCAACTCTTTCTTCACCTCTAGCTTTTGTCACGTACTCCATCCATTTGCCTATCAAACTCCTCTCACCTGTATCCACCTGTCACTTATTAGGCTTTGTCTTGCCCCGCCTTTCTTTTCCACCTCCCCTCCCCACACTTGAATCAGCCTGAAGAAGAGTCCCAGCCCAAAGCGGTGCCAGTCCATTCCCTTCCGCAATGTTGCCTTAACTCACTGAGCTCCGCCAGCACTTTGGGCTTTGTTTCTTCTTCCCTCCAGTGCTGGGCATGAAACCACACCTTTGCCTTTGATCACAGCAATGTTCTGCAGCTTGCCACACAGAGTTAGTGCACTGCCTGCTCCCTCCAGTCCCTGCAGTAAAACCCTTGGATGAGGTTCAAACCTCAAAATATGCTAAATATTTCACCGACATTCTGGCAACTCAAATTTGCAACTTTTGGAACATCTCGTAGATGCTGAGAATGGGGTTGTGTTGTGGTGCCAAAAGACACATTTTGAATGGATATGCTACTTGAACGAAATGTAAACCACCTAATTTGTTTCACTCAAAAATAATCAGAATTTACGATTTACTTGAGATAAAGGATTCACAAGCATTGCTAAAACTGTGCATTCACATGCAAAATATTTTGGCAATGGTTTATGAAGTAGACGTCTTTCCAGTCAGTTGATCCCACTTTTAACTTTTCGAGGACCTAAATAACCATTTGGCTGTGTTGTCTGGTGTTAAAAGGTTTTTTTTCCCTCTCGACTTTCAGTGTGTTGACTTTAATGCATTCATCAGAGTGCAGAATCTTGCATGTGTAATGTGTTATGGAAATATAAACTGACTGATTCTTTCTCTTGCCTGGAATTAAATGTCTGTGAGAAAATTGTGAGTGCCATCATTATTTTATTACTTTTACTGGCACTGCTATATCCAAATGTGGTTTCTAAGCCAATGCTAGACTTCTCATAATTTTAAACAGAGGCAGCCCCATTTTAACTAGGAGTAGCTGTAGAATTCAGTGGACGTGCAGTCCTAGACACACCATTTCTCTCAACTTCTGCATTTCTTCTCTCCTCACAAATGGGCCAGCCAAGCGAGATTGATAATGATCCCCGAGCTGGAGTGTGGATTGAAACAAGGCAAACTCTTGAGAATATCGACTGTGGGCCTTGGGTCAGTGGATAAAATTAACATTTTGGGTCAGGAGGATGTGGCCACAGATTTCTGGGTACTGAACTGTAGTGGCTAGTGAACTGTAGATCCAGTGATAAGAGTTCAAATCCCACCAAAGCAGCTAGGGTATTTAAATACAATTAAATAAACCTGGTATTAAAGCTAGGCTCTGTAAATACTGTACCAGTGTGAAACTATGGGATTGTTATAAAACCCGCCTTGTTCACTAATCTCCTTCAAGGAAGAAAATGTTCTTCCTACCCAGTCTGGGCCATATTTGACTGCAGACAACCAAAGTGTCTGACTCTCAACTGCGTCCTCTTTCCTAGATCAGTATGGGAGAGACAATAAATGCTGGCACCATTACCAACACCTTTATCCATAAACAAATACATTTAACGAAGGTACACCGTCACGTACTCAAAACTCTTGGCAGTCACTCGAGTGCAATGCTCAGGGAGTGTTGTATTGCTACCACTTCTATCCAAAATGAGGCATTAAACCAAGGCCTTGTCTCACTTCTGCTTTGGTGCAGTGGCCCGGATGTTGCTGAGCTTTGCTGGCAGCTCGACACACTGCAAATATATCCGTGTAAATGCCCGTGAGTTTGAGTCCACTCAGAGCGAAGAATCTGCTTTTGGATCTTGCTTGAGAAGGAACTGCAAGAACGTTTGCTCACGTTGCGGGGAAGAGGGAAAGAATAAACTGTGTTATGTTTTAAATTATTTGTGTGGTTTTTAATAATTTCCCTTTATTTGAACAGTTGTAGTTGAACAGTGTACGCATGGACCGTACACTGGCATCTGGGAAAGGGAGAGGAGGGGGCGTCTGCC
The DNA here is from genome assembly GCA_035221665.1 of Okamejei kenojei. Lineage (NCBI taxonomy): Eukaryota > Metazoa > Chordata > Chondrichthyes > Rajiformes > Rajidae > Okamejei > Okamejei kenojei. The sequence goes on from CM069154.1 coordinate 34,258,600, forward strand.
TCATGGTCATCTCTGCGTGGTGCTCAGACGTGGCAGTCCTGTCCAACTCCTGCTCTCCACACCTCGAACATCTGGCAGTGAAGTGCCGTCCCTTCTACCTTCCGAGGGAATTCACCTCCATCATCCTGACCGCGGTCTACATCCCACCCCAGGCAGACGTCCGTCTGGCACTGGAGGAGCTGCACGCCGTGGTCAACAAACACCAGACGTCTTACCCCGAGGCTTTTACCACCATTGCTGGGGACTTCAATAAGGCAAACCAAAATAAATCACTCCCTAACTTCCACCAACATGTCTCCTGCTGCACCAGAGGACCAAACACCCTCGACCACTGCTACACCACCATCAAGAATGCCTACTGCTCTATCCCTCGCCCTCACTTCGGTAAATCCGACCATACCGCGGTGCTGCTTCTCCCTGCCTACAGGCAGCAATTAAAGAGCGCACCCCCAGAGGTGAGGACAGTACAGAGCTGGTCGGGGGGGGCAGAGGAACAACTACAGGACTGTTTGGAGTCTGTAGACTGGGCAATGTTCAAGGACTCGGCAACGGACTTGAATGAATACGCCACAGTTGTTACAGACTTCATTAAGAAATGTGTGGAGGACTGCATCCCTACAAAAACCTTCCGAGTGTTTCCCAATCAGAAATCTTGGATGAACTGTGAGATCCGCACTTTTTCTGAAGACCAGACACCGGGCGTTCATGTCTGATGATACACTGGTCTACACGAAGACCAGATACGACCTTGGTAAGGCCATCAAAAAGGCCAAAAGGGACTTCTGCTCCAAGCTGGAGATGAGACAGATGTTCGGCAACTGTGGCAGGGACTGAATGCAATCACCTCCTACAAGACGAAACCAGGAGGCAGCTCGGATGTTGACGATACATCACTCCCTGATGAGCTCAATGCGTTTTACGCTTTGATGGGGAGAACACCGATGTGCCTTCCCGAGCCCCCATTCGCTGTGATGGTATTTCAGTCTCAGTCACAGAGGCTGACGTCAGGAAATCCTTCAGAGGGGTGAACCCTCGAAAAGCGTCTGGACCTGATGGTATACCTGGTCGTGTTCTAAAAACCTGTGCGGACCAACTGGCTGGAGTTTTTACGGACATTTTCAACCTGTCACTTCTGAGGTCTGAGGTTTCCACCTGCTTCAAAAGGGCATCAATAATACCGGTGCCCAAGAAGAGCAAGGTGACGTGCCTCAATGACTATCGACCTGTGGCACTAACGCCTGTGGTGATGAAGTGCTTCGAGAGGTTGATCATGGCGAAAATCAACTCCTACCTCGACAAAAACCTGGACCCACTGCAGTTCGCTTACCGCCACAACAGATCAACGGTGGATGCGATCTCGCTGGCCCTCCACTCCGCTCTGGACCACTTGGACAACAAAAACTCATATGTCAGGCTGTTATTCATCGATTACAGCTCGGCATTTAACATAATCATCCCCTCCAAGCTGGTTACCAAACTCGCAGAACTGGGTTTCTGCGCATCCCTCTGCAATTGGATCCTCGACTTCCTCATTCACAGACCACAGTCTGTTCGTATTGGTGGAAATGTGTCAGACTCGATAACAATCAGCACGGGAGCACCTCAAGGCTGCGTGCTCAGCCCCCTGCTGTACTCACTCTATACTCATGACTGCGTAGCCGGTCATAGTGCGAACTCCATCATCAAGTTCGCTGACGACACCACTGTTGTGGGACGTATCACTGATGGGGATGAGTCGGAGTATAGAAGAGAGATCGAGCGACTGTCCATATGGTGCCAGCACAATAACCTGGCCCTCAACACCAGCAAAATCAAGGAACTGATTGTGGACTTTGGAAGGAGTAGGATGGGGACCCACAGTCCTGTTTATATCAATGGGTCGATGGTTGAAAGGGTCAAGAGCTTCAAATTCCTGGGCGTGCACATCTGTGAAGATCTTTCCTGGCCCGAGAACACAGATGCAATTATTAAGAAAGCTCATCAGCGCCTCTACTTCCTGAGAAGATTACGGAGAGTCGGTCTGTCAAGGAGGACTCTCTCTAACTTCTACAGGTGCACAGTAGAGAGCTTGCTGACCGGTTGCATCGTGACTTGGTTTGGCAACTTGAGTGCCCTGGAGAGGAAAAGACTACAAAAAGTAGTAAACACTGCCCAGTCCATCATCAGCTCTGACCTTCCTTCCATCGAGGGGATCTATCGCAGTCGCTGCCTCAAAAAGGCTGGCAGCATCATCAAGGACCCACACCACCCTGGCCACACACTCATCTCCCTGCTACCTTCGGGTAGAAGGTACAGGAGCCTGAGGACTGCAACGACCAGGTTCAGGAACAGCTACTTCCCCACAGCCATCAGGCTATTAAACTTGGCTCGGACAAAACTCTGAACATTAATACCCCTCCATCTGTTATTTGCACTTTATCAATTTATTCAGTCATGTGTGTATTTACGTATATAATTGTAGTCAATGCCTACTATGTTCTGTTGTGCTATGCAAAGAAAGAATTTCATTGTCCTGTCAGGGACACATGACAATAAACTCTTTTGACTTGACTTTGACTTTTGACTTTATTTTTAATTTTATTTTCATTTTTAAAACATTTAAAAACTGTTAAAAACGTATTTCTTAATGGCAGAGACATGGGCAGGGCTTCTTGGTATTGCTTTATTATTGTCATGTGTGCCAAGATACGGTGAAATATTTTGTTTTGAGTGCAATCCAGGCAGATCATACTTTATGAGTACAATCATTACGTACATGAGTACAACAGGTAGTGCGAAAAGAGAAGGGAAACAAAGAGCAGAATATAATGTTACGGCTACACAGAAAGCGCAGATTAAAAGTAAATACAAGAGTCACAATAAGGTACATTGGGGAGTCGGGAATGCATCTTTAGCATTTGAGAGGTCCATTCAAAAATATGATAAAGGTATGGACAAAGCTATTCTTGAATCTGGTGGTATGTGCTTTCAAACATTTGTATCTTCTGCCTGATGGGAGAGGGGAGAAGAGAAAATGATCATGTTTGGGTGGCCATTGACAATGTGGGCTGTTGTCCCACGATAGAGTGATGTGTAGATGGGGTTGATTGGAGGAGGAGAGTGGGGATTATACCAGTTTGTGTGATGGACTGGTCTGTGTCTATAACTCCCTGAAATTTCTTGTGGTCTTGGGAATAGCAGTTGCCATACCAAAGCTGCATCGTATCCCAATATATTGCTTTTTATGGTGCTTCTACATGCATTGGTAAGAGTCATTGGATTCACACTAACTTTCCTTAGTAATCTGAAGAAGTAGTGGAGTTAGTGTGTTTTCTCAGCTGTAGCATCGATCATGTTGGACTACGTCGAGTGTTTGGTGACGTATTCTCCTGGTCAGCCCATGTCAAGTCAATGCATCATTCGAAACCTGCCTCTGCTCAGGTTCTCATTACTTGATTTGGGATCATGGCAGTTCCTGAAACCATCACCTATCCTTATTCTCCAGGGATGCTGCCGTACCTGCTGAGTTATTCCAGCATTTGGTGTCTTTTCCTGAAACCGATCTTCCTGATTTGAGAAAGATGTGTTTGGAGCAATGGGAATTGTGGGCAGCATATGCAGACAGGCAGCTGGCCCTACTCTGGAAAATCCAGGCCAAAAAAGTCCCAAATTCACTATCAAAGTGCAGCTGAGCAATGTTTATCACCATTAATGAAAGAAGCAACATTAATAATCTTACTGTTATCAGATTAGTATTTGATGAAGCTTGCTGCGAGCAATGTGTCTGTTACATTTCTAATATTACCAGTGACTACACTTCAAGGGTCAGTCGTTGAATGTAAAGCACTTTGGAAAGCACCCAGAGATCAGGAAAGGCACAATATAAATGCAAGCATTTTCTTGTTTCCTTCTGCACAAAACCTCTGGTATTCTTTCTTTTGCCTTACCTGCATTCTTTAAGCATGAATGAATAACACACAGATACAGTAGCTGAAACAGAGAGCGCATTGAATTTCCATATTCACCACTTTCATTTCCACCCCACAAGTAGGGGAAGATAAATTCAAGTTTAACACGGCATTCACATTTAACTGATTGCATTTGGGAGAATTCTTTGGACCTTTGACATTATTACTTATTAATGCTGGTGTATGTATCCTAATAAATTAGCCATCTTCACAGTTCAGCACCTGGCTAGGCATTGTAAAATCAATATGAACTAAAAACTCCAATTAAAATGGAATAAAAAACAATACCTGAATTGTATTGAAGAAATGGAAACACAATTCATTATTAATGCATCTGAGCACATAAAGGCCTTTGGATACACAATATATAATCGGCCATGATACTGCATCTGCACCACTTGCCCCTAATCTCTTTTCAAACTGAGTATATAATACAGCTGGACTACAGTAAATTCTTTACTATTCTCGCCCTAATCATCAAACAAAACAGTTTTAATGTTTTTTTTATTTTCTTCATCCAGCTGTATAAACTTTAGATCTATTGTAGTAAAGTGCACATCAGGAATTAGGAGTAACGTACAACCCATGTGAACTCTGGTGGACAGACAGACCTATCCATAATATCACATACAGCTGAAGAAACGGGGAGTAAACAATTGACATCCCTTCTTTGACTTGCCACGAGCTTAGGTTTTGCATGACAAACCTGCAGTTACCAACGAGTAATCGTTGATTAACAGTTAACAAGAGTTATTCTTATTAGATGGGTACTGATGTAGTCAAATGGGAAAGCAAGGGCGCTGGTAATCACATCCATACTTCTGTGTATAGCACAAAAAAATGCAGATAATGGAAGTCTGAAAATGCTGGGACACACATCAGGTCAGGCAGCATCAGAGGAGAGAGTACTGGGGTTGGTTTCAATAATCTTCACCAGAATTGATACAATCATTAAAAAGAACGACTATGAATTAATGTCACTTTTGTGTTAACTTTTTTGAACTATAAAATCCCGTTTTCCAAAATCTGCAATCAATTATAAATTACTAATCTCTCATCAGTTCAACCTTGACTTTTCACAATACAGAACTTTTGTTATTCATAAATATTTCACCACATCATAGCATTTATGCACTTTAAAGTTGTGCACTCCAGAGCCAGCACTGAAGACGCAACAACTAAGGTTCAGCCTTGTTCTGGATTCTCTACAAGGCAATGCCAGGGGAATGGCAGTGCGGTGATGCAGCAGTTAGTGCTGCTGCCTCACAGGAAGGGCAACCCAGGTTTGATTCCTTTTGGTTACCCTTCCATTTACCCAACAACTTTCCCTAAAACTAAGCCTGGAAGATCTCCTTGCTGAGATTACTACATTCTGAGTAAAAAGGTTCGCTTCAATGCCCATTAAGGATTCTTTACCTTCTACGTATTTTACACCATTATTGTGCAGGTTAGTGTTAGAGTAATGTCACTGTCTTATTATTATTGCGTTTCTCAAAAATGTAGATATTTGTTCTCTGTCTCTCACTTCATGTGCCAAAGGTACTGTCCCAACATTATAGAACCTTTCTCTCAATGTCAGAAAGACAAAGGATGTAGTGATCAACTCCAGGAAGTGAAGCAGTACATATACCCCAGTTCTATTGATTGCACCAAAGCAGAGATGGTTGAAAACTTCAACTTCCTAGGAGTCAATATCACCTACAACTTCTGACCACCCATATTGAAGCAATGACCAAGAAGCACCACCAATGCCTTTACTTCCTTAGAAGGCTTATGAAGTTTGGCATGTCCACTACAACTCTCACTAACTTCTACAGATGCACCATTGAAAGCATTTAATCAGGATGCATCACAGTTTGGTTTGGGAACAGCTCCACCCAAGACAAAAATAAATTGCATTTGTGGATACAGCCCAAACAATCACACAAACCAACCTCATATTGACTCCATTTATACCTCACAATGCCTCGGCAAGGCCAGCAGCATAATTAAGGACGAGTCGCACCCTGGCCACTCCCTCTTCTCCCCTCTCCCCTGAGGCAAGAGATATAGAAGTGTGAAAACGCACAACTCCTGATTCAAGAACAGTTTCTTCCCAGATGTTATCAGGCTACTGAATCATCCTACCACAGAGTGCAGCGCTGAACGATCTATCTCATTGGTGACCCTCGGACTAAATGTTATCTATCTCTACCAGTGACGTGTATTGAATAGAATAGAATCCTTTATTGTCATTGTACAATATACAACGAAATTTCGTTTGGCAGCATCTCCTTCTGTAGCAGCACCAAGCATAAATCGTAAAAAGAGATAAAAATAAAATAAATAAATAAAAAGTACAGTAAAAACAGTAAAGTGCAAGTACAGTTAGGTAAATGAATGAAAAAGATTGTGTTTTTTAAGTGCAGAAGTTATTGTCCGTTGGCTGGAAGGTGGTAGTGTGTGTGTGTGTATGTATGTGTGTGTGTGTGTGTGTGTGTGTGTGGGGGGGGGGGGGGTGTCATAGTTTACTGTAGCAGACTCTTCACAGCCATGGGGAAGAAACTGTTCTTCAGTCTGTTGGTACGTGCTCTCATGACTCTGAGTCTGCCAGAGGGGAGGATGGAGAATAGAGAGTGCCCTGGGTGGGTGGGGTCATCCTGGATCTTTTTGGCCCGATGGAGGAGACGGCTTGAGTAGATCTCCTCCAAGCGTGGAAGTGGGGAGCCGATGATCCACTGAGCAGTCTTGATGACCCGCTGCAGTTGTTTCTTCTCAGATGCGGTGCAGCTGGCATACCACACCGTGCATCCGTAGGTCAGGACACTCTCTATTGTGCAATGGTAAAAGTTTTCCAGCAGAGGTGGAGGGAGTCTGTTTCTCTTCAGCGTTCTCAGGAAGAACAGACGCTGCTGGGCCTTTTTAATAATGTGGGTGGTGTTCACAGTCCAGCCCAGGTCCTCTGAGATGTGCAGTCCGAGAAATTTGAAGTTTTTGACCCGCTCCACCTCTTCCCCGTTGATGTTCAGGCCTGAATGTAGTGTAGTCCTTGTCCTCCGGAAGTCAATGATGACTTCTTTTGTCTTCTTGGTGTTAAGGTTGAGGTGGTTGTCGCTGCACCAGGCCGTCAGTGTTCGGACCTCCTCCCTGTATGGTGCCTCATCCTCTTTGTTAATCAGTCCAACAATGGTTGTATCATCTGCAAATTTGATGAGGGTGTTGGAGCCATGGGTGGCAACGCAGTCGTGGGTGTACAGTGTGTACAAGACAGGACTCAGAACACAACCCTGGGGAACACCGGTGTTGAGGACAATGGTGGAGGACGTGGTGGTGCCCATTCTGACATACTGGGGTCTGTTAGTCAGGAAGTCTTTTATCCACAGACAGAGGGAGGTTCCAAGTTGCAGTGTCTGTAGTTTGTTGATCAGCCGGCTGGGACTGATGGAGTTGAATGCTGAACTAAAGTCAACAAATAGCATCCTGATGTATGTGTTGGGACTTTCAATATGGGTGAGAGCGGAGTGGAGGGCAATGGAGATGGCGTCGTCTGTGGATCTTTTGGACTTGTAGGCAAACTGATGTTGGTCAAAGCCAGGTGGGATATGGGCCTTGACATGTTGTAACACCAGCCTCTCCATGCATTTCATGATCACCGGTGTCAGGGCCACAGGCCGGTAATCATTCAGTCCCATGATGGCAGAGGTTTTGGGCACAGGGATTATGGTGGCAGTTTTCAGGCAGGTGGGGACTGTGGCTTGCTGCAGCGAACGGTTAAAGATGTTAGTGAATACTGCAGCAAGCTGATGGCTGATTGATCACCGCATCTCCCCGAGGAGAGAGAGGGGGGAGCCGTGGCTGGGAGGGAGGGATAAAGAGAAGGGGAGAGAGAGAGAGAGAGAGAGAGAGAGAGAGAGAGAGAGAGAAGGGAGGGAGAGGGAGAGAGAGAAGGGAGGGAGAGAGAGAGAGAGAGAGAAGGGAGGGAGAGAGAAGGGAGGGAGAGAGAGAGAGAAGGGAGGGAGAGAGAAGGGAGGGAGAGAGAGAAAGGAGGGAGAGAGAGAAAGAAAGAAATGGGCGAGACAATGGGGAGAGAGAGGAGAGAGAGAGAAAATGAGAGAGAATGGGAGGAGAGAGAGAATGGAGAGAGAGAAGGGAGTGAGATAGAAGGGAGAGAGAAAGGAGAGAGAGAGAGAGAGAATGTGGAGAGAGAGCGAGGAGAGAGGAACGATGGCACGTTATAACCCGCAGCCATCCCATTCTGACCACCGCCGAACCCCCCACCGCACCTTTGCCCCCTTCTTCACTGCGGCCCAGTGATGACTCGGCTCTGACAATTCGAGGGATCTAACCGGTAACAACACTAAGAGCAGCCCCGGGCCGCCGCGCTTCCCGACTCGAATCTGAGCTTGACAAATCAGGTGGTGGGCCTGACGTGTCCCGCGGGCCATGATTTGGAGACTCCTGCCTTACATGAACTAAACAAAAATGTACAGAAGTACAAAAATTGATTACTTTATTATTGTGATAAGTATAGATCCATTTTTATTTTAATCTAACAACTTTCTAATGTACCGACATAGTCTACCTTCCCAAGTGGCGTATCGTGTTCCGCTCCATGATCTTTGGTCTGTGCCGCCTCTACTGAAGCGAGCTAATGTAGAGGGAGAGTGAAGCAGCGTCAATTACGTGGGCAGAGCCTAGTAATTGACGCTCGCTCTTCCTCCACTGGGCTCATGACATGCCCCCTTGTGAGGCAGATGTGATCGCTGCCTCCCCTGGAGCTTTTTCAATGCAGTTTTATGTGAGACCAGCGAGCACAAATTTAATATCTTTATATGTGAAATACGTTACCTGCACTATGGAAGGTAAGGACATGTAATGAAGGGGTTTACACACATTACTTTGGTGACATACATAGAGATAGTAACAGGCACACGCTTATTGCCGGCACTCCATGCAGTTTCTAAGAGGTTGCGCAATCAGAGGGGAGGCTCAGCTCGCCGCTGGCTCACCTCTCATCTCTCCATGTATTTGCAGCGGAGCTGTGGAAATTTTGCAATTTTTACTTTAAAAAATGTTTAGATTCATATAGAAATGACATTTATAACACAGATCAGTGGAAAAATATTTATATTTATTTTATTTTATTATTATTTTTCTTTACTTTTCTTAACAGCTATTTTCATTGGGAGTATGACAGGTGAGGCTCTGCCTCCCCTGACTGCAAGTCCCTGATCTCTACACTGTAAATTACTCGATTGTAATCATGTATTGACTTTCCACTGACTGGTTGGCACGTAACAAAAGCTTTTCACTGTACGTCGGTACATATGACAACAAAACGAAACTAAACTAGAACATGTTATTTGGCCCCTTTATCACATCTCTAATGTTTCCTGAACCAACAAATGCCCTTTTCATCCTCTTTTATTCTCATCTGAAAACAATACTATAGGAACATGGCACTGCCACTTCCACCCATCCACAGCCAAGTCTCAGAAATGACCACAATTTCACACTGCACTCAGTTTATTACCTATATTTCCTCTATTCCTACCATTAAAGTACATACAATTAAGCACTTAAATGCACGTAATTTAATGCAGGGAACTTCTAATCGTGTTCGCTAAACCATTATTTTTCACATCCAACTTTGCCAACATTGTGAATATCATGATTTTGTTCCTCAATTCAACCTACATGGCATCACTTGTAGAACTGAAAGTGTTGTCAAGTTCCTATCCCACTACAAGCTTGTATGAACTTTCCCAAATGTCTATAGTAAACCTAGCTACAAGAATAGTTTTTCTGACCCTACTGAGGTGCAATTGTGCAGATGATATAAATGTCACCTCTCGAGGAATCTAAAGCCCTGCTACCTGCAATATTACATCAGTCACCACACATTTATATAAACATACCCCAAATTAGGCAATGCAGTAGGACAATCAAACTCACTAGGTTGCCCTGCTATTTACTAACATTATAGCAGATTTGATTGTAACTTTACATCCATATTCACACCTATCTGCGATAACCTTTCACCCCTCTGCTTAACAAGTGTCATAGAACTTAGAATGGTACAGCAGGTACAGGCCCCTCAGGCCACAATGTCTTGCTGAACATGATGTCATGATAAACTAATCTCATCTGCATATGATTTATATCCCTCAATTCGCTACATATTCAAAATTATCCATCCAGCATAGATACAAATTGCTGGAGTAACTCAGCGAGACAGGCAGCATCTCTGGAGAGAAGGAACGGGTGACGTTTCGGGTCGAGACCCTTCTTCAGACTGATGTCAGGGGAGTGGGGGGTACATAGAGAAGAAAATGTATGGATAAGGAAGTGTAAGGTGTTTAAACAGGACAAAGGGAATGGAGATCAAGGAAAATGTAGAATAGATCATTGTTAGTTGGGAGAAGGTAAAAATAAAGTAAACAGAGATCAAATGAAGCCGGAGACAGTACAACTGGTCGGAGAACTGGGAAGGGGGAGGGGACGGAGAGTGAGGGAAAGCAAGGGTTACTTGAAGTTAGAAAAGTCAATGTTCATACCGCTGGGGTGTAAGCTGTCCAAGCGAAATATGAAGTCTATCTATCGAGCTCTACCTTAAAACTATTCAATAATTCTGGTTCCACTTCCGTTTGAGGAAGACGGTCCCAAAGATCCACAACTCTTTGAGAGAATAAATGTTACTACTTTTGAGGTGCAGCTTTTTATTCTCATTCCTAGTTACCTGGATGCTACCTGCACCGTTCATCCTTCTTTCTGTTCATATCAATGATATCGAAATGGACAACCTGGCTGTGCACCCTCCCCTCGGAATACTGTGTTCAGCAATATCCCTCACCCTACCACCACAATTATTGACCTCCCACGTCACCAAATCTGTGGGCTTGTCGGTTAATTGACTCCTGAGTGTGCAGGTGACTGGTAGAATCAGGAGGTGTTGATGTGAATGTTGGGGGGGAATAAAGACTACATAATGCCCACTATGAACAGTGGGTAAAACAGCCTGTTTCTGTGCTGTGTGACATTATGAGTTATATCATAATTTTTGTCCCCTAATTTGAGGAAGGACATTCTTGCCATTGAAGGCTCTTAAGGATAGCGGAGTCAGGGGATATGGGGAGAGGGCAGGAGTACTGATTGGGGATGATCAGCCATGATCACAATGGATGGTGGTGCTGGCTCAAAGGGCCGAGTGGCCTACTCCTGCACCTATTGTCAATTGTCTATTTAAATATATGTTTATAAAAGAGGCAGTTGTTATATTGGAGATTTTGACAATTTTTTGCAGAGCAATAAAGTCTGATCAAAATTATTCTCCACATTTCTCTCACCATACATTAAGCGATGTTTAAATTTAGTCTTTCATTAATTACCAATGATTTGTGGTTTTGTATTTCTGACCCTGAAGGAGGCCATAATTTTAGTTTCTGTCAAAACAAATCTACCCCATCTAATCGTCACGAGCACCATTGAACGTGCCGATCATCGTTATTCAAATAACTGTCAAGACGATTTCTTATTTCACCACCTTTTCTTGCACTGCTTTCTAGATCCACACCAACTTTTGGATAAACAATAATTTTTCTCATTTCTCCTTAGCACCATGAGACTTGCCTCAATGACTACTACAATAATGAAATGCTCTGAAAAGTTGGTTGTGGCACCAATCCATTCCTGCCTCAGAAATGGCCAGGTTACATTACAAACGGTCGACCGCAGAAGCTATCTCACCGACTCTCCACCCTGTTCTGGACCGCCTGCTTAACATCAGGCTGCTGTTCACCGAATACAGCTCAGCGTTCAACACTATCATCTCCTCCAAACTCATCACCAAGCACCGAGTCCCGTGTACCTGCCTTTGCAGCTGGATCCTTGTCTTCCTTGTGCGGCCTGCCAGCAACATCTCTTGCACTACAATGGACTTGCTTTTCTAATTGTCCATTCTTTTGCACTAACTTCTCCCCCCCCCCCGCCCCAGTCTATTTCTTTTCACAGTATTATAGAATTTATGTGTAGTTTTTGTATAATTTATGTTTTTGTGCGTTTGTCTGGGACCTTGTGCTTGTGATGCTGCAGCACTCAAAATTGTCATTGTATCTACCTCACCATACTTGTGCATATGACTGTAAACTCGATTTGACGACTCTAATCCTACTTTAAACCTATTAACCTGGCTTTTAACCCTTTTGTTAATGGAAATATTCCTTAACCAAAGTCACCTTTGGTTATATTGCCTTCTTGAATGTTCTTGTGGTGGTTTATTTTGCTTTAAACTTCATGTTATAGATTAATACTGCACAATTATTGGTGAATAGATGTTGAGTTCTGGACGGACATTTTCTTAAGGCACAAGAAAGCTTTGCAATAAAATTCCTTTAGTCCTTTAATGGGTAGTTTAAAATGTCATAACAACTAGCTGCAGTAGTAAGAATCTGAAAGTTATTTTACTGGATTTGTGGAAAAATTACAAAGTAGGATATCATTGGAAAAGACAGTTTAAAGTCACCAATAGTCCACAAATTCCACTATAAAAAAAGTCAAAAATTGAAAACTAAATCAAAAAGTTCATGCTGCAGCACATTGAGAGTCTGCTGAAATCAAATGTTCCCAGATGTGTAATGACGCAGCAGTTAAACCAGATCCTTGCTAATTTTTGCAGGGATCTATTTCTCAGAATTTTTCAATGAGGCAACACATCCCTCTCAATATTTTTCTGCAAAAGGTATAAAACATACTTAAAGAATTCCATTCTATAGTACGCTAATATCAATTATACACTATTCAGTGAACATGGAATTCTAAAAGTAAACCAAAGTCATAGATATAAATTTCAGCTTAGTTATGTGCAGTTTGGTCGAATAATCTGAGGTCAGAATGCCTGTATTCATAGGAATCCCAGCAGATTCTGGAGGTAAGTTTCAATTTCAACAAGAAGTAAACCTGATGGCAGTGGTGTAGTTCCTGTTATGTACTTGATTAATCTTCATGTGTGATTTATCAGAGACAGGAAATCAGGTAGATTCATCTCTGCCAAGTTAGATGTGGGAATGACCTCTTGTTCTTTGCTTTGTCATGAGGTACTATTTGGCATTTTGCCTGGTTAAGTTTAATACCTTTGGGCTGAGGTAAGATGGGCTATGTTTTCATATCTAAAAAACATCCACTCTGCATCTGACAAGCTCAAACTCAAAAAGTAAAGACAGAACCTCCACAATTATTTAAAACCCGAGATTTTATTTCCTCAGGAACAAATCCTTCAGCAGAATTAGTGAATATCACTGAAGCATCCTACCAACCACTATCTACCTCATTGGAGACCCTTGGACAATCTTTGATCAAACTTTACTGGACTTTATCCTACACAATGTTATTCACGTTATTCCCTTTATCATGTGGGTGGCTCGAATGCAGTCATGTATTGTCTTTCCGCTGACTGGTTAGCACGCTACAAAAGTTTTTCACTGTACCTCGGTTCACGTGACATTAAACTAAACTCAAACTCAAATATTACAAAATTGGAGAATTAGATAATATACATAAAGGAAGAAGACAAAGGAAAGGGGGCAAGAGATAAACGCAACATAAAATCCAAATCGTATAATGAACGTAAATTGCTAGCATATAACAACATATTAAGTAGGTACAATATTATTTGTGAGACAGGAAGAAGCCTGGTGGGTGAAATGAAAGAAATTTAAGAGAAACAAGGTGTGAATGTCAAATGATGAAGGGAAAAGGAGGCAAAAGAGATAGATGTAGAAGAAGACCAAAGGAAGCTGCACCTAACCAACAGCTAAAGATGTAGCAGGTTGGCATAACTCGTGCAGAATACTCCATCAGCACAGGAGACTCGCCCCGTTTACCAAGATTCCAGTCTTGGTAGTCATCTCTTTCCAGAGATGCACAATAGGTTTGCGGTGGCGATAGCTCCTGTGTATAAATGAAAGCAAGTTAACAATTTGTCCGGGTTTACACAAGCGTCACATGATGTTGGGTGTCAACACTGAAGCTTCTTTATTTTAATACCTCAAAACAATTCTTAAACCAAGTGAGTTAATTCTGATAGAATGTTAAAGGCCAAAGAACAAGTATTGAATTCTAATAAACCATTAAAAAGTAATCATTTAAAAAAAATCAGTGCGCAAATGTCTCATTGGAGTCCATAACCTGAATTGAAATCTTTCACTTTTTCTCTTCCTATCCCCTCCTCACTTGCATTCCTACACATTAGATACTTCCACTCTGTGAATAATAAAACAAGACACTGAAAGTGCAGAAACAAATGGACAACTGGCAGATCAGGCACATCCAATGGACAAACCAGGTGATCGTTCCCCAGCAGGGCAGCAGGGTGGTGCAGCGGCACAGATGCTGCCTTTAGGGCCTGTCCCACTTGGCCGACATTTGCGCGTCACTGAGATGGCGCGCGATGATTTTGTACAGCACAATATCCTGCGACGGCCGGGCGTCACTGCCTATGTCATCCTATTGCCTCCTTAATGCAGGTATAAGAGAGCTCTCAGCACCTAGTCTTTCCATCACCTTTGGAAACTTTTATTGCTTTTTATCAACATGAGGACCAAAGTTGTGCCAATTAAAGTCAAAGAAGCCATTATGAGACTGAGAAACAAGAATAAAACTGTTAGAGACATCAGCCAAACCTTAGGCTTACCAAAATCAACTGTTTGGAACATCATTAAAAAGAAAGAGAGCACTGGTGACCTTACCAATCGCAAAGGGACTGGCAGGCCAAGGAAGACCTCCACAGCTGATGACAGAAGAATTCTCTCTATAATAAAGAAAAATTCCCAAACACCTGTCCGACAGATCAGAAACACTCTTCTGGAGTCAGGTGTGGATTTGTCAATGACCACTGTCCGCAGAAGACTTCATGAACAGAAATACAGAGGCTACACGACAAGATGCAAACCACTGGTTTGCCGCAAAAATAGGATGGCCAGGTCACAGTTTGCCAAGAAGTACTTAAAAGAGTAACCACAGTTCTGGAAAAAGGTCTTGTGGACAGATGTGACAAAAGTCGGGCCCAGAGCTTCAGCAGCGGGACAGCATGGACTTTCCATCGCAGAGCGGGGCGATCACTTGCCGGGGATCGCCAGAGAAGAGCTCCGACCGCCGGCCTATACCATCCTGAAGCCGGTAACCTATACCATCCTGAAGCCGTGGTCTCCGGTAAGGAAGTGGCCGATTCAGGAACTCTAAGCCACGGAGTATGTTCAATCTGTCCCAAAGTCGGAGCTTCGATCATCCCGACGAGAGGGCTTGCACATCGGGCCGTCCGTAGCGGCGACTACGGAGGGTCAAGGCCCCCAAACACGGGTGAACAAAAGGAGGAAGGCCAATTGAACATTTTTGCCTTCCATCACAGTGAAGAATACTGTGGTGGATATTTATGTTAAATTCTATTGTGTATAGTGTTCTTTTTAATTGTTTGGCTGCATGGTAACTCATTTCACAGAAACTTAATTGGTGCATGTGACAAATAAATGTGAACCTTGACCTGGTGATGTCCATGAATCGCAGAAGTCAAGCAGTCATTGCATGCAAAGGATATGCAACAAAATTGTAAACCTGTCGGGTCCCTGTCACACAGGAGGCTTGTTCCCCCAACGCGATATTCCACCACTCACCCATAGCCCCCAACTGAACAGGCGTAGCTCATTTCCCCTCATCCCCAGTACTCTCGCCCCCTCCTCTTCACTCTCCCTCTTCTATCCCCTCCTCCCCCCCCCCAATCCCCTCCCTCACCTCTCTCTCCCTTTCCTCTCCCCTCAGTCACTCCCTCCCTCCATAACTCCTCTCCCCTCCCTACCCCCCTCCTATCCCTCTATCCCCCACCTCACTTCCCCCTATCCCTCCACACCTCCCCCACTGCCCTCCTCTCCATCTATTCCCCACTCCCTAGCTGCCCCCCTCCTCAACTCCCCCCTCCTCTCCCTCTACTCCCCCTCCTCCTCCTCCTCCTCCTCTATTCCCCCTCCTCTCCCAATCTCCCTCCTCACCACCTCCCTCTTCTTTTTCCTCTCCTCCTACCCTCCCCCAATCCCTCCCTCAACTCTCTACCCTCAGTCACTCCCTCCCTACTCCCCTCCTCTCCCTCTACCCCTCACCTCCCCGGAGGAGCATCAGCCTCCGTGGATCCTCGGCCTGGCCCGGAAGCACCAGCAGCTACACCCACGCCGGCGTGTGGGCTGGGGGTGGAGAGCTCGGAGAAAGGGCGGAGGAAGAGCCATGGGGGAGAGGGGCAGACGCCAGCAAGGGGAACCGGGAAGGGGCTGGAGCTGCAGGATGTTGTGATGGAGGCGCATTTGGGACTCACAACGGGCGCTGCACAACGGGCCCTACACCGGGATCAGATTCTCCGCTTTCCGTTTGGCGACATCTCCGATTCCGGGCCGGGCCGCTTCTGGTCCCATCGAAAATTGTGTCCGGTTGGAGACTTCCGCCGGCCACCTACAGCGTCCCGCAGCTCCAGTAAAGACGCGATGACACAGGAAGGGGCGGACCGTCCCGCGGAGTGACAGGAGGAGAGACCAATCCACGCTGCGCTGACGGGCAGGAGAGATCGATCTGCACATGCGTTTTTTAAGATTTTTAAACCTCGTTAACTTTTACCATATACCACCAATCGGAACGAAACATGTTGCACTCGCGGCACATGAGAACGATGAGTGAGCTGGCGAAAAATCGTAGCCCTATCGCGTACTGTTTTTATGCAAATAGAAAAAAACGCGCAAACCGGAAGAGCACAAGATCAGAGTTTTAGTTGTGTCTAGATGGCTATTTTAATTTACATGGCATTGCTGTGTCCCAAATATTATGGTGCCCTGAAATGGGGAGGTCTATGTATAAAGGCTATGTACAAAATTGCTGGAGATTCTCAGCGGGTGCAGCAGCATCTATGGAGCGAAGGAAATAGGCAATGTTTCGGGCCGAAACCCTTCTTCAGATGATGCAGGGTGGGGGTGGGTGTGGGAGGGGGGGGGGGGGGGGGGGGGGAAGAAGAAAGGAAGAGGAGGAGCCAGAGGGCTGAGGGGGAGCTAAGAAGGGGAGGAGACAGCAAAGGCTATGGGAAATTGGAGAAGTCAATGTTCAGCCATTGGGGTGCAGACTACCCAAGACTAAACACTGCTGTAATTTCTACATGCTGAAACCTAAGTGTATAAAAATGACTTTTATTAAAATCTGACAATGTGCACTTTAACCAGATGTGACTTTTTTCTATTCACAAATCTCAAATTGTGGAGTACAGAGACAAATAAATAAACGATGGGTCTTTGACCCAAACATTATGAAGGGCACTGTACAGTTTTGTAGGTTAATTGGCTTTAGTAAAATTGTAAATTCTCCCTAGCGTGGTCAGCATGGACTCGGTGGGCTGAAGGGTCTGTTGCGGCACTGTATCTCTAAACTAAACACTCCGTCAGACACTTCCAGAGCTGTGCAATGTTGTCAGCATTTTATGTCCTTGTAGGTTATTTCACATTTATGTTTTTAAACATGAAGATGACAGGTGAATCGCTATTTGTACTGACAAACACAGAAGATGGCAAATCTCCACCTGTGACCTGGCCCAGTCATAGTCTCACTTCCAGCCCCTTAGAAGGTGTGAATCTGACAGTGTATCTGCTTTATTAGGACAGCATGCTTGGATTATACAAAACTTTGTTGTACATATGTCTATGATTTCTTAGCTTATGCCAGCAAAACCACAAAGCAATTCAGAAGGCAGCATTTCCCAACCTGTAGCCTGTACCACCAAGAAGGACCAGGACAGCACGTTCAAGAGAACATCTGTAGATTTCCCTTCAAGCTGCACATCTTCCTGAATTGGGAACATATCGCTGAGCCTAGATTGTCACTGGATCGCAATCCTGGACTACACTCCCGAACAGCAGTATGGGAGCACTTTCACCTGAACTCAACTCACCATTATCTTCTTAGGGTATTAAAGAAGGAACTGCAGATGCTGGAGAATCGAGGGTTACACAAAAATCTGGAGAAACTCAGCGGGTGCAGCAGCATCTAAGGAGCGAAGGAGATAGGCGACGTTTTGGGTCGAGACCCTTCTTCAGACTGAAGAAGGGTCTCGACCCGAAACGTCGCCTATCTCCTTCGCTCCTTAGATGCTGATGCACCCGCTGAGTTTCTCCAGCTTTTTGTGTAACCCCCCATCTTCTCAGGGTAATTAGGAACAGCAATTAATGCTGGCCTTTTCAGCGAGAGCCAGAGCGTATAAATGAAGTTTCAGGGAAAATGCGTTGACATGCAATGGAAAGTATGCATGGGCCAAGTATCATATGTTTTAATAAACTATTTCACAGTCCTTTTGCCCACAGTACACTCAACTTGGCAGTGCTGATGCAAATATTGCCTCAATATAGGAACCATATTTTCTGTGGGAGTTAGGACAATGCCCTTATCAGGAAAAAAAGGTACCATGATGGAAACCACAAATACAGCAAAAAATGTCTGTGGTACAATCAAAGAGAGGAGAACGAGTCAGTACTTCAGAGATGTCGAGGGGTTCAGATATAAGATTATTACATTGGTTTTGTTTATTGGGTTCCATTTCCAATATTTTCTGTTTTGAATTCAGATTTGTAGCTGATTATTTTACTTTATTTACTGTGGCTTCAACTTTTCATCCTCCTACTGAGCTTGCTAATTAAATATGAGTCAGAGTCTTATGTTATGCATTCTCATTGATGCAAATTCATTTAGTTTAGTTTTTGTTGTGCAACTTTCTAAGGCAGATTACTTTGATCTCATCAGATCTGGGTGGCTCCAAGTTCTGTTTGATTCTTCAGAGATCCCGCAGACCTATTGATTCAAGACTTTTAATTGAATTTCCCAGATGAAACAGCAATATTCCACCCACTGCTCCTTCACATTGCCATTTTTTTCCCTACAATTGTTTTCCTCTTGTTGATGTTTTCCCTGAGGGCAGGGTTTTTGTTAGATGTTAGTTCATGAACCTCAAATGCCCTGTGCTACTTTCGTTATGCATAAATATTAAACAGGCTATTCAACTGTTGAAGGAAATTACAGCCAGCACCACCAATTTACAAGCCATTTTTAATGTCAACAGCAAGTTGGAATTCTAGCAAATTTCCCCTCCCTAACCTAGGTGCAGAGAACTGTTCAAGCAGATCACTGCTCAACTAAGATGTTTCACCTTATCACAGATTGACAATCGAAATGACTCCATATTTATACTCCATATTTATGATTCAGTTGTCCTTTGGTAAGACTTGTTCGACAGATGGGCTTGAAACTAAATGGTGCATGATAATGTAGACTAATATTTATAGTCCATAATCTTCATGTTCATCAATAAAGGTATCTCCCACTTCAAGTCCGCAATACTGAATGTATTTTGCAGACACATCTTTGCATTGTTCTGTGCTCCAAAATGTATCATTTGAGCTTTGATTCTTAAATCTGGCGAGTACCTTCTTGGTCAATAACAGTACAACGTTCAGCATCAGTAAAACACAGACACAAAAATATGTGCTTCCACTTTTAAGAGTGCACAGAATTAGAAACGATAAATTTAAGCTGTTCACCAATGATCTTGTCAGGAATTCAGCAGATTCTCATTAAAATTCAGAAATGATTGAAAATGGTACTTGCTATTACAAAATGTACCTTGGCAACCAAAGGAAATTGGTGGCTGGTTTGGCTCAGCCACCAAGCACGACACCTGGAGGCTGCAGCGAATCATCCGATCAGCAGAGAAGATTATTGGCTGCAACCTTCCCTCCATTGATGAACTGTACACTGCAAGGGCCAGGAAGCGAGCGGGCAAGATCATCTCTGACCCCTCTCACCCTGGCCACAAACTCTTTGAATCACTTCTCTCTTGATGGCGACTCCAGACTGTCAATTAAATATTGCCATAAATATTGCGACTCCGGACTGTCAATTAGAAGCTGCCACAGCCAGACATACCGTGGCTTGCGAAAGTTTTCATACGCCTTGAACTTTTCCACATTTTGTCACGTTACAACCACAAACGTAAATGTATTTTATTGGGATTTTATGTGATAGACCAACACAAAGTGGCGCATAATTGTGAAGTGGATGGAAAATTATACATGGTTTTCAAATTTTTTTTTACAAATAAAAAACTGAAAAGTGTGGCATGCAAAAGTAGTCAGCCCCCTTTACTCTGATACCCCTAAATAAAATCCAGTGCAACCAATTGCCTTCAGAAGTCACCTAATTAGTAAATAGAATCCACTTGTGTGTAATCTAATCTCAGTATAAATACAGCTGTTCTGTGAAGGCCTCAGAGGTGTGTTAGAGAACATTAGTGAACAAACAGAATCATGAAGCCCAAGGAACACACCAGACAGGTCGGGGATAAAGTTGTGGAGAAGTTTAAAGCAGGGTTAGGTCATAAAAAAAATCCCAAGCTTTGAACATCTCACGGAGCACTGTTCAATCCATCATCCGAAAATGGAGAGTATGGCACAACTGCAAACCTACCAAGACATGGCCGTCCACCTAAACTGACAGGCCAGGCAAGGAGAGCATTGATCAGAGAGCAGCCAAGAGGCCCATGGTAACTCTGGAGGAGCTGCGAGATTCACAGCTCAGGTGGGAGAATCTGTCCACAGGACAACTATTTGTCATGCACTCCACAAATCGGGCTTTTATGGAAGAGTGGCAAGAAGAAAGCCATTGTTGAAACAAAGCCATAAGAAGTCCCGTTTGCAGTTTGCCACAAGCCATGTGGGGACACAGCAAACATGTGGAGGAAGGTGCTCTGGTCTGATGAGACTAAAATTGAAGTTTTTGGCCTAAATGCAAAACGCTATGTGTGGCGAAAAACTAACACTGCACATCACGCTGAACACACCTTCCCCACTGTGAAACATGGTGGTGGCAGCATCATGCTGTGGGGATGCTTTTCTTCAGCAGGGACAGGGAAGCTGGTCAGAGTTGATGGGAAGATGGATGGAGCCAAATACAGGGCAATCTTGGAAGAAAACCTGTTAGAGTCTGCAAAAGACTTGAGACTGAGGCGGAGGTTCACCTTCCAGCAGGACAACGACCCTAAACATACAGCCAGAGCTACAATGGAATGGTTTAGATCAAAGCATATTCATGTGTTAGAATGGCCCAGTCAAAGTCCAGAGCTAAATCCAATTGAGAATCTCTGGCAAGACTTGAAAATTGCTGTTCACAGACACTCTCCATCCAATCTGACTGAGCTTGAGCTATTTTGCAAAGAAGAATGGGCAAACATTTCAGTCTCTAGATGTGCAAAGCTGGTAGAGACATACCCCAAAAGACTTGCAGCTGTAATTGCAGCGAAAGGTGGTTCTACAAAGTATTGGCGGGGGGGGGGCAGAATAATTTTGCACGCCACACTTTTCAGTTTTTTATTTGTAATAAAATTTGGAAACCATGTATCATTTTCCTTCCACTTCACAATTATGCACCACTTTGTGTTGGTCTATCACATACAAATCCCAATAAAATACATTTACGTTTGTGGTTGTAACGTGACAAAATGTGGAAAAGTTCAAGGGGTATGAAAACTTTTGCAAGCCACTGTAAAAACAGTTTTTATCCACGAGTAGTTGCTCTACTCAACAGTCAAAAATCTGTAGCCTCCCTTTGATCTGGCATTTTGTTGGTTCACATACTTGATCAATGGTGTTTTATCATTAACGTTTTATTATTATGTTTTTGAGTCATTCGTAATTGTCACTGTATGTCATGCTGTTACTTGTGGGCGGAGCACCAAGGCAAATTCCTTGTATGTGAATACTTGGCCAATAAACTTACTTACTTAGAAGAACAGCAGTTGGAGCAAACACATGAACACAGTCCAGTTTTAGGGCTGTGAATGTTATAGGGTGGCAGGGCATATTGGATAATTGTAGAAAGCACACAATAGCATAATTGTCCTCGTTATCATATTACTCCTTTAAACTGCATTCCCTCTGATATCCTTAACATGTTTAGCCCCTCTCATGTATGTGATTCATTAACAAATTTCACTTGCGAATCCACAAGGTGAATTTATAACACTGGCCCATTAATCTTACAGCCATCTGTCAGCACTGTGGATGTGAACCTCTCACAGCCCAAGCTTCAAAAGAGAAAGACAATTCCCAACGTAAATCAATGGGAAATATTTCAACATCTAATGTCTGGAGGTGACAACAAAAAATGCTATTAAAGAACAGTTTTTAAATACATTTGGGCTGAGATAAAATAACAGTTTTACATTATGCCAGAAGTCATGTACAGATCTATAGCCTTGAAGGACCACAAAAGACAAACATTTCACAATGAAAATATGAAACAACACCACAGCTCTCAGACTTTCGATATAATGAAACCCCCGAGAGCATGTTTATCACATGAGGTAATGTTTTGAATGGCAGTTGTACTGCTTACCTTATACATTTGTTAGTCCCAATGAAAAATATACATTTATTCACACTGATTGCAGACACATGTTATGAGTGTTACAGTACACTGCATTTGTTACAGTTCCTTCGCACTAAATGTTAACATTTTTCATCTGTTCTTATTTACTGTCTCCTCCAAACCAAAGAAAAATTAGTTGTATTTCAACACAGATTTCCTTCGCTAAAAAGCATCTTCGCTTTATTGTAAAATGTTTATACAATGAAATCTATAAATTCTTCCTGGGCTAAAACCTCTTTCTTTCTCCATAGAAGCTACTTGAAGTCCTTGTTATTTTCAGCATTTTACGTTCTTCTTTCAAATGTCCTCCTCTAATTCCTTCACACTGCTATGAAGTACCGTGACGTGTTTGTTGCTTTGTGGTTGAATCAAATGGAAACAGTTCCAGGAGTTTCGTTTTTTGTGAAATTCGAAGTTACGTGAACATAATAGGAGCAGGAGTCTACTGCTCTATTCTCTCCATACCCATGACTGCGTGGCCGGCTCACTAATGCCTCGACTTCCTTAGAGGTTTGAGGAAATTTGGCACATCATTGTATACTCTAACAAATTTCTATAGATGTACCAGACTAAGTGGAACCCGTTGGGTCCCAGTCACATGGGATGCCTGGTCCCCCAACGCAACCCATTCCCCAACGCAATATTCCAGGGGGGGGGGGGGGGGTGTTGCGGAGGGGGGGGGGGTGTGGGAGTTGTGTGGGAGGGGGGTGTGTGGACGGGGGGGTGGGCGGGGGTGTTGTGGGGTGGGGAGGGGTGTGTGGGCAGGGGGGAGTGGGGGAGGGGTGTGTGGGCGAGCGGGTTATGGGGTGGGGGGGTTGTGGGGTTGAAGGGTGTGGGGGCGGGGGGTGTGTGTGGGTGGGGGGGTGGGCAGGGGGGAATGGGTGTGGGGGAGGGGATGGGTGACATTTTGGGTCAAGACCATTCTTCAGACTAGTTACGGAAAAGGGAAACAAGAGATATAGGTAGTCTCCCTTTTCATGAAACGTCACCCATTCCAGAGAAGCTGCCTGTCCTGTTGAGTTACTCCAGCTTTTTGTGTCTATCTTCAGTTTAAACCAGCATCTGCAGTTCCTTCCTACACATCAAGGCTCTGAATTGGCTTAAATTCTGAAATTCCCAATCAAGTAACTTTGAATTAAATTTGCTCACTTGAAAAAGTAATAATCATTGCAATGATCATTAACTTTTTTTTAAACCCAATTTAAATATTCAGAGCGAATGGCACAAAGCAAAAGATAGAGCTTGCAACAAAAGATTTATGCTGAGCTAACAACACAAGCCCAAACGTTTTAATTCTTAGTTTGGACTGTTCTTATCCATGAGTTAATGAAAAGACAGCAGCAGAACCATTTGCTTGCGTTTATGTTGTAAGATATCTGGTCCTCCCTAAAACATTCCAAGACACAAGGACACTTTTCTACATGGCATTCAATTAATTTTACTCTCACGGCAACTACAGACTTTAGAAAGAAGATTTTGTTTTAATGTAAAATGCTGATTGCAAGCATGGAATGATAAATAAGAACAAAGATGCTTTTAGGGAAAGGTTACGGTGGGTGGGTGGGGGGGGGGGGGGGAGAGGGTGATGGATAGTGAGAGTAGTAAGAGAAAGAACAAAGAATCACAAATCATGACTGGATCTAATCTCCATTCACTGTTAAAACTCTGACACTCCAGTATCCAATTGTCAGGATAGCCAGATGGTCTAGCATCCAACTCACTCATTTGTCTGGAGTACGAGTCAGGGGGTCTGAAGCGCAAGCAGGGTTTGGACTATCAGCCGGATGTGCAGCCGGAGTCAGAGTGGACTGGTACTTACAAGCTGAAACTCACTGGGTTCTATTGCCTACTTCCTTTACTTGGCTCACTGAAAAATATCTCACACGGTGGAATGATTGACGAAAATAGTGAAATAAAAATTTGCTGAGGTATTCATAAAAGTAACATCCAACAGTACAGAAAACCTGCTAATCCCCACCATCAAAGTCGCAAGGTGCCAATTATTGGAGTTTACAGTAATTAAATTCAATGCTTTTTTTCTTCTTAAGCCATAAGTGAATCAGTGAATAGCATTCACAGATGGCTTTGCTGGTTCTGTAACATTTCAGAGTACGAGTCTGCCACACCTGCTTTTATTGCTTTGTAACCAACATAATTGCTTTTTAATCTAAGATAGGCAGAAAAAGCTGGAGTAATTCAGCTGTTAGTGGTCGGACAACAGCTCTGGAGAAAAGGAATAGGTGTTGTTTCGGGTCAAGACCCTTCTTCAGTTTAAACCAGCATCTACAGTTCCTTCCTACACATTGCTTTCTATTTACTTCTTCTCATAGCTTCCAAACCAATGCTAAACACTGAATTATTGCAGCTATTTTCATTAATGCACGACTATAGGCAAAGATATAATAAACAAAAAAAATGCTTCACAGCTGTTACCTTGAGGCAAGCAGATAGCATTTGATGTGATTTACTTTGCAATTAGTACCAGTAAAAACAAAGGATTAAACGTGACATCCATACAGATTAAATGATTTGGAACGGTTTTTATCTGGGAATAAACCCCAGGAAAATGATCATTCAATTTGCTGCCATTTGAGTAGCGAGTGACGAGGAAATAACGTTTTCCAGATAAAAAGGAGTGACTTTCCAGACATTACAAGAAAAATAAAATCACAATGAAGAGAAATTGAAGAGAAACTGATGTGTAAAATAAAATAATGAGATTTAATAAGGCAATCAGAGAGGGAAATAATGAGGTACCTGTAATCCTAATGCAAGCAAAGATAGAATTGATTTAAAAAATTCAGAATGGAGGGTAAAGGACATTACTATGATCATCATTGGAAGAATGCAATGGCAACATTTCCAACGCACAAGAACTCAAGAGGCTACAGAGAGTTGTTGACTGAGGGTGCAGTCCTGACCCGATCTCCACCATCAAAAGCATCTACCATCTATCATCAAGGATCCCCACCATTCAGGACCCATACCCTCATATCACTGCTACTATTCGGCAGGAGGTACAAAAGCCTGAATTCTCACACTACATCAGGTACAGCTACTTTCCTACAACTATCTGGTTCATGAAACAATTTGCAAAACCCTAATCATACCTCAGCCACAGAACACCACAGGCACTTCTCGCACTGCCATGGACTTTCTAATTCTGTTTTTGCACTAATGTCTTGTTTACACAGGTTTTTTTCACAAGCCGTCAGCTGACTTTGAATGAAGATTTATGGAGGGTAAAGAAAGGAAGGAACCCCAGCCTTGAACAGCCTACTCCAAAGGTGACATGGGCTACAGCAGAAAAGGAGCTGATGGGAGGCAGAGCCGAACAACGTTACAGAAATGGAAATTATTTCAACAGCTTCTTCACTTTAATGGAGCTAAAACATTATTGGAAATTTTGGTGAAGATGGGCATGGATTTTAGAGGCAGTGTGTGGATTTTGGACTGGCCAAGGGATTTGACAATAAAATGGTGGTCAACGGTTATTTGCCTTAGGACATGAATGGTGATGACAGGTTTGAGTAATAGGAGAACAGATCCTAAGGAAAACTATTAATAATTTCACAAGAAGTAATGCCATGTTACCAGGGCCTTAAAAACACAAGATCTTATTTTGAGAGATATATTTTTGAAAAGCATGTAAGTTATACTAAAACTACATCAAATCTTGGTTAGACCACAGTTGTGTATTGCGTATAATACTGGGGTCTATAACATAGGAAGGACTCACAGGCAGTGAGAGGGTGAAGAGAAAATTAACAAGGATTATAGCAGACATGTGAGGCCATACACATTTTTAGGAAAGGAAGATCAGACTTCTTTCTCTGAAGAAGGCTGACAAGTGACCTAATGGAGGTCTGGGAAAGTGTTTTCAAAAAGAACGCGTCCATTTGTAGAGATGAGCATAAGTGGATTAATAAGTCAACATCTGTATGTTAATTACAAATAAATGCAATAGGGAATTCAAAAGAAGGTTTTATCCAAATGTGGAACTTGTGACTGGCTAAATAGTACATTCACAGGAGGTTGGACGAGACCACGATGAAGAAGGAACTAGAGGGTTATGATGATAGATCCAGATGAGGAAAGAGAAGGAGAGGTTTAATTGGAAGACAACCACCAGCATAAACATGTTGGGCCAAATAGCCGGTTTCTATGCTGTATGTTTAATGTAACCCAATATAAGTTTGTAATCAGGCCAATGGTAATCGATCACTGAAAAAGCCTGAAGAAGGGTCTTGACCCAAAACGTCACCCATTCTTTCTGCCTATCCCGTTGAGTTGCTCCAGCATGTTGTGTCTATCTTTGGTATAAACCAGCATTTGCAGATCCTTCCTACACATAGGAGATTTATTTAAGGTAGACACAAAATGCTGGAGTAACTCAGCGGGACAGGCAGCATCTCTGGAGAGAACGAATGGGCGACGTTTCGAGTCGAGACCCCTTCTTCATTCTTTATTTAACCTGGTTTTACTGAAACTACCCTGTTACATCCTGTAACATCTATCATCCTCACCCCTGTCTCAGTCAAAATACTTTTGGAAATTCATCCAAGATTAACGTTTCACATTCCTGGCCAGCTTCCTTTGTTCACCCTTCATAATCTTGAAGTCATCCAAATGTTCACACACCATCGTATGTTTAGTGATTTACACTGAATTTCGTTGAAGCCTTGCTTTTAACATTTATATTCTCATTTTAAATGATTTTCATTGCTGTTGCTCACCATATCTCTGTAATTCTCCCATAAATTGTAATCCAATGCAGAATCTGCACCCCTCTAATTCTATTTTGCTCATCCTCAAATGTAATTATTCATCCATTGGTTTATTGTCCTTGAGGATGCTGTTAAAAACCTACCTCTTCACCAAAGTTTTGATAATACTCAAGTACCTCCACATATGGCTATGCAAAGCTTATTTAATAACACTCCGTGAAGTGTCCTAAAAGATTTCCCAGAATTAAAGGCATTATAAACTACAAATTGTTGCAATGGGTATATCCACTAAGTTATGAGGTCAATTTAGTGCACATGAGGAGAGTATCTATTTAACGATACTGTACACAATCTGATAGAAAACCGAGTTTTATATTCTTTCAATAAATAAGTGAGTAGGCAATATGCCAAGCATTATAGCTCCATGTAATTTGAGTAATACTCTGTTGGAAGTACTTTAATGTCAAAAATCCTCATTTTGGGAGCAACTTAATTAAATACATAAGTAAAACAAGGACATGAACTTCATTGCCATATACTGAGAACGAGAAAAACGCGTAGCCATTAATGTTAGTATATGATTAGGAGGTCAGATGTTTAATTCAAACCACAACAACATTATTAAACTTCAATTTAAATTTATAATGGCTTTTAAACAAAATGACCAACAACATTGGTCATGTGGAAACACACCCGCTATTGCCAAGAAGTGACCACTCAAGCATTGACATAGAATCAAATATCTGGGACAAGCATCATCATCTGTGAGACTCTCTCTCACTGCTCCCAGTCTGTAAATCCTGCTGCTCTCCTGGTCTTCAGCCATATTCCGGCCCAGATCTTACTTGCTAGGCTTTATCCCATCCCCACCTTTCCTTTCCAGCTCTCTCCCCCTACTACACTCAGTCTAAAGAAGAGTCCCAACCCAAAATGCCACCTATCTATTCCCTCCACAGATGCTGCCCGACCCACTGAGTTATTCCAGCACTTTATATTATTACATTTTTTTAAAGGGTTGGCTGAGGGACAGAATATGTACATAGTCAAAGTGGATTATGTTTTCCACTTTGAATGATTTTAGTTTAAACAAATCTTTCAATGCAAGTTTGTGATCATTAGGAGTTCAGGACATTGTGCTGAAAGGGTTTACATTCTCACTACAGACATCCTTCAGGGCAAACATTACATGGGAATCCTGCTTCTCTGTTCAAAGAGATTTAAGGCTTAAATAGGAAGGCGGCAAAGTTGGAATTCTAAAAGAACAAGAAAATGAAGGAAAGGCCTTGATCGTTAAAACTAATCACTTAGGTGTCAGACTTCAACAAAAACAAACTCAGAGTTTTAGCTTAATTGTAATTATTCATTGCTATTTCACGATTAGTTTTCAAGATAACCAATATCCAGGGAGAACAGCCTCAACTCAGCAAAGCTATTAAAATACTCAAATCTTCTGGGCTGCTCCATTGATAAAGCAAAAGAGATAAGAGCCTTTTTAATTACAACAAAATAATTAAGGACAAATAATAGAATGTGCGATTATGGTAAAATGGAGATCTGCAGTAGCATATCATATTCGTACAATGCAAACAAATCGCAAAACAAAGAAAATATTTATTAAAAAATCATTTATTTATCCATAGTTGTAGATCCACGATCAAAACCTCAAAAATAAGGAAAAAAATCAAAGAAAAAGACCATTGCACTATCTTAATCTAAAGGAACAAATCTTCTATTGACAAATTTACATCGTATTGGCAGACCCCAGTAGGGCTGATCATTCTTTCGAAGTAGCTCGTCCTTCTGATGCGCCATATGTAAATTTACTACTTCTATCATACTCATGAGTGGTTCACAGGTTCTTGCTATGAACTTCCACAATTTGATTTATCGAGGTACAAAATAAATGCATTTGAAGCAGATAACAATGTGATGAAACGCGACAGTGTCAATTGTGAGCTCTCAGCACCATGTGACAAGGAAGTGGCCATCGTTTATGGAAGGCCAATATATCTTGTTGCAAGTTTTGTCATGCACAGATATAGTTGATTCAAGGCATTTTAGTCATTAACTTGATGTTTCCACTAATAGTGAGCAACATTGTTCAAAAATTGGAGTAGCCAAATGGCCTCCTTCAGTGCAAGAATCTTCCTTAGATACTAGTGACTATATCAGATAAAGTACATGTTCTACAGCAGGTGCTGTAGAGCTGTAACACTAGGTGTCCTCAGCAAGCTATACAACACATGTCGCTCTCTGGAAGGATATCCAAATCCATAATTTATCAATAGGTTTTAACAATAAAATGGTTCCTAAAACTGCCTTGTTGGTTTTACAATGCAAATGAATCAGTTTTGCAAATACTGTGTTAAGAAGGTAATAGAAAAAAAAAATCAATGGCATGGCACAATGTCAATTGAGTTATTTGAGATGTAGCTGAAAATGAATATAACACATTTACAATATTGCAATTTTTGTGTCATCCCAATTCCAGTTTGCCCAGCATTAGAGAACAAGACACTAGGAAAGAATTACTGACTCCTTCAGTAGTTACCAAGAAAGGGAAAAAAAGCCTTTCGATTAGAGCACCATAATGATAAGTATTACTCAATCAGCCTGTTAAATAGGATCAAACAGATATTAGTGGCAAGTGCTACACTGCAAGATGCAGCATTCATGAAATGCAACTCTCAGTCACTGCACTTTGAATCACTCTAACATTTAAATCTTTTCTAATTGTAAATTACATGATTTTTTGAACAATAGTAGATGGCATCCTTAGATTAGGGCATCCTTTACATCACTATTTGCATGCTTTAGGATTCTTAATTAAACAACACTCCCTGAATAAGTAAATTACGTAATTTTTCTGTTACCTATAATGAAAATTGGTGAATGTTAACTCAACTTTCGGCACTGTTATTTTCTGCTAGTTGGCTTTACCATTGTTATTGCACTCAGAATTTACCAGAGAACTTGAAGGAAAGTTTAATACCAAGTCAGCCAGCTCATTGCTATAGTTTAGTTTAGAGATACAGCATGGAAACAGGCCTTTTGGCCTACCGAATCCATGCACATCAACACACATTAGCACTATCTACACACACAAGGGACAATTTACAATGTCACCAAGCCAATTAGCCTCTAAACCTGTTTGTCTTTGGCGTGTCGGAGGAAGCCAGAGATCCAGGGGAAATCCTATGCAGGTCATGGGGAGAACGTAGAAAGTCTGTACAGAGAGCACCCGTAGTCAGGATCAAAGCCGGGTCTCTAGCGCTGTAAGGCAGCAACTCTACCGCTGCGTCACCATGCCGCCCAAAGTGTATAGTGTCTAATTTTCAGATAAGTGTAGATACAAGGAGCTGGTTGCTGCAAATGCTGGTTTACAAAGAAAGACACAAGGTGTCTTTCAGCGGGCCAGGCAACATCTCAGCAGGACATGAAGAGTCTCAACCCGAAACATCGCCTATGCATGTCCTCATAAGATGCTGCCTGACCTGCTGAGTTACTCCAGCATTTAGTGAATTTTCCGATGAGTATTGGTTTTCGTATAGATTTATTATTATCACATGTACCTGCATTGAGATACAGTGAAAAATGTTGTTGTGTTTTGTGTAGTAACCAGACAAATCATACCATACATACTGTAGAACGTGGAACTTAGAACAGGACAGCACAGGGACATCCCTTCAGCCCACATTTTCTGTGTTAAACATGATGCCACATTAAACTAATCTCCTCTGTCTACGTATGATCTATATTTTCTGACCCTGCATATCCTTGTGCTTATCTAAAGGAATGATTATAAACAAACCATAAATGAGTACAAAAGGTCGTTCAAGAAAAAAATTGGGAAAAAGAGCGCAGAATATAATATTACAGCTGGAGAGGAAGTATTTCATTTATTGCAAAGCTATCAAAGATTCAGCATTATTTAAATAATAAAAACCGTACTTTCTCTATTTGCTGCAATTCCAGAAACTAAGGCAAGGCTAATACAGAATATGTTTTCACATGAAAAGTTCTGTGACACTAGATTAAATGTACAAACATTATAGGGCCAAATGTAACTAAGATCTTAATGAAGTGAGAGTTATTTGTGGTGAACCTAACTAAATGCTCTTGCCAAACATACAACCCTTAGGTTCTAGAGGAATTTCTAATTCAGTATAGAATAATTGCTGGACAACAGTACCTGAAATGAACTTTACAAGAAACAAATTCCACACTGAATGCTCACAAAAACTAGTTGAAAATTCAGTTCCAGGAAACAGGTAACAGGCAAAGTGTACATATTTTAGCCAAGAATAAGGCTGAATAAATGTCCAATTCAGAAATGTTTTGAAATAATAGCTAGAAATTTTCTACACACTATTCTACACTCACTGTGTATTATACTGCCTGATTTCATAGGGGCAGTTTTCCTTAATAGCTAGAAATGTTCTTCACCCCAAGAAAAATTGCCCCGATGAGATCAGGCTGCATAATACACAGTGGAGAAGAAGGGAGAGATATTTGGGAATAATACGAAGGTAAAAAATGGAGAAACAGGTTGAAAAAAGGATAACCTTCTCAGTATTTTTGGTGAATTTCAAACACAATGCACAGTGTTCCTTCCATACAGCTATTATCCTGGGAGTAGAAGGGAAAGATCAACTGACCATCACACAAACCAGAATTCCCACTATTGACTCTATCTACACCACACTGCCTCAGAAAAGCAGCCAATTTAATCAAGGACTTGTCCCATCCTGGCCATTCCTTCTTCGCCCTGTTACCATCTGGCAGAAGGTACAGAATCTTGAAAGTGTGCACCACCAGACTCAGGAACAGCTTCTTCACCAGTTAACATGCTTCTGGACAGCTCTTCCATAAACTAAGTACTGTCTGATTCACCTTTACTCATTGTGGATGGGACATTGAACTTTGTCTCTGGAACTGATGTGCTACAATGCTGAGAACCATATTTTGCACTCTGTATCTTCCCCTTTGCTCTATCTATTGTACGAGTTTGACAATTGTATTTATGTATAATATATTTGTTCTGTGCGTTTAGTATGCAACACAAAGTTTTTCACTGAACCTCGGCACACATGACAATAATAAACCTAAATCTAACTGCAGAGCAATATCGCATTAACATTGCACAATGGGAATGGGAAAGATGAAATCCCGTGTGTATTCAAAGGGGATTGTCTTATGTTCAATGAAGGAGGGAGAACTGTTAACTTGGATTAATGGTCTATGTTGGAATTTGCTTGTGGGAGAGATGTTTGGTACAATACCACAATATTTCTTCTCAGTAAAGGAGGGAACAGGAGTATGTATTTGATTTTCATGTGCACTTTATGATGTTGATGAGTGGTGACCATATGATCGTTAGAACATTTCAGATCTTATTAAAAGAGGTGATGTGAATCTGTCTACTTTTCCACAATTATTTCTGCAACCTGTTCCATTTGATAATCCTTGACCATATGGGATGACTTATGTCTCAAGGAACTTGAGTAAATATACTTTTACTCACCTCATCTGCTGTTAGTCATAGAGTCAAAGAGTGATAGTGTGGAAACAGGCCCTTTGGCCCAACTTGCCTTCATCAGCCAACATGTCCCAGCTACACTAATCCCACCTTCCCATGTTTGGTCCATATCCCTCCAAGGCTGTCCTATCTATGTACTTGTCTAATTTTTTATTAAATGTTGGGATAATCCCTGCCTCAACTACCTCCTCTGGCAGCTTGTTCCATACACCGACCACCCTTAGTGTGAAAAAGTTACCCCTCAGAATCCTATTAAATGTTTTACCCTTCACCTTAAACCTACGTACTCTGGTCCTCAATTCACCTGCTCTGAGCGAGAGACTCTGTTCATCTACCCAAACTATTCCTCTCATGATTTTATACACCTCTATTAGATCACCCCTCATTCACCTGTGCTCCAAAGAATGGAGTCCCATCCTACTCAACCTCTCCATAGAGCTCAGACCCTCTAGTCCTGGCAACATCCTCGTAAATCTTCTCTATATTCTTTCCAGCTCGTCAACATCTTTCCTATAACATAATGTTCTCCATGGAAATTGATGCTGCAATCAGTGATACGTTTCGGAAATGCACAGAAGGGCCTTGTTTGTTATAAGATACTCTGATAATGTTGGATAGAGTAACATTTCATAAAAAGCCATGTAAATTGGCAGGACTATCTATAGAATACTACTACTAAAACCGCACGCAGTTTTCAAAATGAATGGAACTGAAATGTGGTCAATATAATTTTGTAAAAATCATCAAGAATACATGAGTTTTGATCATCACCGTCTCATTCGTACAAAAATATCAGCCAATAATGGTGTTCAAGTAAAACACAAAGTGCTTGGGTAACTCAGCAGGTCAGGCAGCTTCTCAGGAGGACATTGGTGAGTATGTTTTTGTACTTTTTACTGAGTCAAAGCTGACCTGAAACATCACCTATGCATGTTCTCCAGAGATGCTGGCTAACCCACTAAGTTTCCACAACACTTTGTGGTTTGCTCAAGTTCCCAGCATCAGTAGTTCCTTTCATCTCCAATAATGTATGTTATTATGTACACCTGTGTACATCTGGATCTACTCAATGTGATTGAATGTGCACAGGTAGATACAACCAGTGGACACATTTTTCATGTATTTTAGTGCTGGCAACTAAAGATTAAAATTTCCCCAAACCATGAATATTAAATAAAGTTAAATGGTGTTTAAAATATATATATATATATATGCTAGTGTGACAGTAATTTCATTATAATAATAGGATATTCTTCAATCTTCAAGTTGTTGTCAGGTATTTTGATTAATGGCTTGGAAGGTAAAAAAAAGACCGACAGTAATAATTAAAAATAATTCATCAAAGAATAGGAGGGGGGGGAGATGAAGAATTATATCCAGAGGGTAGTAGAGGTCTGGAACTCACTATCTGGAAGGGTGATAAAACAGAAACCCCCATCACGTTTTAAAAGTACAATATATAATTAAAGAACTGTGAAATGAAGGGCAATGGACCTAAAAGTGGAACTTGGGATTAGGTTGGATAGAGATGTTTTCCAGTATGCACAGACATGTTGGGCTAAATGGCCTCCTTCTGTTTTGTTTATTTTCTAAGGCTTTTATGATTCTACTATTCAAACCAAATAAGTCAGAAGACATTCAGCAACATCACATTGAGCTCACAATGCATTTCTTCCCAACTCCCAAAGTGCATTGAAAAGGATCCCCCTGATACCTATCACTTGCCAGCTTTGTCCCGCCCCCACCTCTGTTCCAACTTACTCCTCCCTACAACAATCTGTCTGAAGAAGGGTCCCAATCAGAAACATCATATCCATTTTCTCCAGAGATGCTGCCTGAGCCACTGAGTTACTCCATCACTGATGTTTCTTTGGCATCCAAAGAATGATGTTCCAATACAACGAATGGAACAAGACCTGAGCAAAATTGGGAGTCTTTTCCTTAAGCAAAGGGGAAACCTGTTAAAAGACAGAAATTACTGAGGGACTTCCACCGCGGTTGCAAGAGAAAAGGGAAACAAACTATACATAAGAATTTCCCAAAGAAAACAAATTGAAAAAATATATATTTGCAGAGTACTGAGAAAGCAGAATGGAGATTGGTTGCAGCTGGCAGGAACTTGTAAAAGAGATGAGGATGAAATGAATTAAGAAATAGCAGCATGGATGTCAATAAAGGGGAGGAGAGCAAACCTTACCTTAGACTGGTCCAGCCAAAGGGCCTGTGCCCAGGCAGTAGATCCTTTGGCGGTCTGGAGTTCTATCTAATAAGTACCATTATTCTATATAGAGAATGGATGTGCATTGCTTGCACATACATCAACTTAGGGCCTATTACCAAGATCTAAAGCAGTTAAAATATGTTCAGAATTT
The DNA here is from genome assembly GCA_035221665.1 of Okamejei kenojei. Classification (NCBI taxonomy): domain Eukaryota; kingdom Metazoa; phylum Chordata; class Chondrichthyes; order Rajiformes; family Rajidae; genus Okamejei; species Okamejei kenojei. Next base: position 34,293,650 of record CM069154.1, read on the forward strand.
AAAGGGTTTAGTGGCAGGGTAAGATGGTACTGTTCACGGGCCCATGACGTAAGATTCAAAAACACACAAGGATTGTGCCTAATTGGGCAGGTCTTGCACGTGAAGAGTGCAAAACCTGCCCGTGAAGAGTCCTTTCGAATCCTTAAAGGATATTGGGTAAAACCAGTCCAGGACTGACAGATTGTGGCACAGAGAGAATGAGGTTGAGGGTGGGGGTGTGGATGGGGAGGAGGGAGGTGGAGTGTGGGGGGTGGCAGAGTGTCAGGGACTGCAAGGTGCTGGTTAGTTGAGGTTAGAATTGGTAACTGGGGCTTAGGGTAACAGGACGTTAGACAGGGATAGATGGTGGTGTGGGCGGAAGGGTGTTGGGTTCAGCAGTATCTCAATTCAGTCAACAAAATAGTGAGAGTACAGAGGAGATTTACTAGAATGTTGCCACGGTTCCAGCAACCATGTTACAGAGAAAGGTTGAACAAGTTAGGTCTTTATTCTTTGGAGCGCAGAAGGTTAAGGGGGGACTTGATTGAGGTCTTTAAAATGATGAAAGGGATAGACAGAGTTGACGTGGATAAGCCTTTCCCATTGAGGGTAGGAAGATTCAAACAAGAGGGCATGACATGAGAATTAAGGGACAGAAGTTTAGGGGTAACGTGAGGGGGAACTTCTTTACTCAGAGGGTGGTGGCTGTGTGGAATGAGCTTCCAGCAGAAGTGGTGGAGGCAGGATCGATTTTAACATTTAAAAGTAAAGTGGATAGGTATATGGATGTGAAGGGAATGGAGGGGTGTGGTCTGAGTGCAGGTAGATGGGACTAGGGGAAAACAAATGGTCGGCACGGACTGGAAGGGCCGAGAGGGCCTGTTTCTGTGCTGTAATTGTTACATGGTTATATGGTTATGTATCAGAATTGCTAGCTAAAGAATGTGCTGATCAAATATAGTGGTGGTGAAATTTAGTAGATAGTGAAGATGCAGGAAGCTGGTAAATTGACTGGTGGAGATAGGCTGAAAAAGGCATGAAGTTGCTATGTGTGTATGGGTTGCCATGGCATAGAGAAAGTGAGTGGTATGGACATGGTATTGGATGTCAGGAGAGCAGATTATCAAAAGGGATGTTCATCAGGCAGAGTCCCAATGCTGGACAGGTATATACCCTCTAAGTAATGACAACAAAAGCACCGTAGGTGCTGTAAAGCCTGCAAGGGTGGTCTGCAGGTCTCGTGCTCAGAGAAATACTATCGATTTGGTAGGACATGTCTGGGCTCCAGTGACTGTGACTGTATCAGGCACATAGAGAAGCCTAAAGGAAAATCAAAAAACATATAAACGATAGTAAGACCGATTTTCCATTATGTATTAGTTTTCACTGAAACTAAATTGCATGATGCAAGAGGGCATAACGTTACACCCTCTATTTTCTAGGCTGCTTTCTGTTAATGGCGACACCCATTCATATAATTCTTCAAATGGCATTGATGCAAGACCAATAATAAGCAGGGGCAGAGAATAACCAAGTTTGAATATCACCGAAACTGATCATTACCACTGGGCTTTAGTAACCAGCAGACAAGAGTTCATTATGTTTCACATGTTGGAATAGTTTATGGAATGAAGCCATGTTATGTATTCTTTACTCAGACACTTTAGTAAAATCAACAAGAACATCATCAATAACTGCATGCCTTCCATTTAGCTCAAACTGATGTGTTGGTTTCTCACAGAAGTAGACGGGATTATAATATAGACAGAACCACCTTCTTGCACTCATTTCATGGCAACAGTGAAAATGGGAAACGCGGACTAACTGGATTGGATATCCCTTTCCCAGGGGACAAAAATACAAGAGGGGAGATTTACCTTACCACCTGTCAACCGGGCCTTTCTCATGGAAGAAATGCCGTGCAAAACAAGGTAAGAAGATAAGAAATAGAAGCAGGTTGCAACCATTTGGTCTGTCTGATCCACTCTCTGGCTGACCTTTTACATCAGTGCCACATTTTTATTAATTTCATATCCCTTATTATTTTAAAAAAATATCGATCTCTGCCTTGAATATATTGGATGAGCAAGTCCCTATTGCCCACTTGAGTCAAGATTTCAAAGATTCACTGTCCCCTGGGGAGGAAATTTATTTTTATTACTCATTTGAAGGCAGCGATGTCTGGTTGTGGACGCTCCAGCCAAGGGGAACACCATTCCCCCATCTCCTGTAGCGAGCTCCATAAGACGTTTGTACAATGTAATAGGATCACAGTGTTTAAGAAATTTTTTGATAGGGACGTAGATAATATCTACTAGATATGCAGGAATTGGTGAGATATGGATTACTCACAGGCAGAAGGGATTAGTATAATTGAGTACAGATATCGTGGGCCAAAGGGCTTGTTCCTGTGCTGAACTGTTCTATGTTTAGTTTAGTTTTGTTTAGTTTAGAGATACAGCACAAACAATTTTAGGCTGAAAAATCGCCTAAATGGAACAGGCCCATTAAGGGATGAAATTTGTGGACACCTCATTTTTAAAAGATCGGTTCCCTATTTTGTAGCCATGTCCTCTTGTCCGCATTTCTCACGCCAATCGAAACATCTCAACATTTCCCTGTCAAGCCTTCTTAGGATAATTTCTTTTTAATAAGATCACCGGACATTTTCCTGAACTCCAAGGAAGCTCTCTATCTCACTCTGTCTCTGTCTCGCCTGCTACCCTTAACCCAGTGAACTTTGCATGATTTGAGGAAAGCATCAATGAGATCAGTTCCCCACATCACTTTTTCATCATAATTTGGGCACACTAATTTGGTCCTAGCATTTACAATTGCTGCTGCAATAGACTCAAGTTATGCACACTAACCAAATGTGTCTTACAAGTCAATGATTTCATTCAACGGTTCTCTGAGTAATTCTAAAGTTCACCGTTCTTTGCGTGGGCAGATAAACAGTGATATTACCAGAAATCGCCATGACACAACAAATGTTAATTATATGAAATGTTCCTTAAGTGGCCAAGAATTTGTTTTATGAGGTACAAGACAAAGCAACATCTAGTGTCTACTATGTTGAACAGACTGGATCAACAGAAACTTTCTTAATGCTTATGGACATTGCAACATGACCCCGACAAACAGTAGATTGTATCAGATGTGCTGTGACACATTCCAAGTGAGTCACATTAAACCAAGACCTACAGTATGTCTAGTGCAGAGCATCTTCCACTCATCACTGGCCATGAAGGTCAGTGAAACCACACAAAGAAGCCACAATTCCAAGGTGATGCATTGACCAAACAACTCATTCCTGGGCTGGCATGGTAGCAAATGTATTCAGAAAGTTCCACTGACTTAGACTTCTCATTGAAACACAACAAAGCTGTTCTGTGAGAGGAAAATCAATGGGAAATCTTCAGATTCAATTGTATGTGTAATACCTAACCTCTCAAAATCAACAGAAAGCCTGAATACTGGGTGGCCGTTACTAACCTGAGGCATTCCAATGCAATTCACATGGATGTTTATTTCACAATGTGGTGAAGATCGCTGCCATACTCGCAAACCCTGCAGATAAGTCTTAGGACTCCACACAGCCCAAGTTTCTACGAGGCAATTGCCACATCTGAACGTGTTATATACCTTTGAGGAGATGAATTTGGTCCAATACAAAAGCATCATCCTGTTTGTATGTAAGTTATAGAAATGGACCCCTCCACCTTTTGTGCATGTCCATTTGAATTAATTTGATGACATTATGTCCATATCCCTCTATGCCTTGCCTATTTTACAGTCTGTCTAAATATCTCATAAGGATAGTGATCGTATCAAATTCCACCAAATCTTCTGACAGCAAGTTACAGATATCAATTATACTTTTCAACCACAACATTCTGCCCAAAATCCTTTTAAAACTCCTCCATTAAACTTGTTCCATATTGTTTTTGCTACCCATGCTGTAGGAGTGGATTCTACCCAGCTGCCCTTTCTATGACTCTTATACGGTTAAATACTTAGAAGAGTCATGGAAAGTCACAGCCTCCTTCGCTCCAGGGAAAACAAGCCCAGCCTCAGTATTTCTTCCAAGTAAAGGGCCTGTCCACTTACGCGACCTTGGCTCGCAAATTACGCGTCCTCGTGGTCGCTTGAGGCGTATGGGCCGCATGGGGCCGGTCCCACTTAGAAGCGCGGAGGCTTATGGAGTTGTGTGGGTCTGGTCCCGACATCGCGCGGGGCTCCGAAATTCCTGCAGTGTCTGAAAATTTTGCGCGCCAACGGCCTGTCGGCACGCAGGCGCATTGCAGTCAGACGCAGCGTCTGGACGTCGTACGCAGCGTCTTATCGTCGTGCCCCTAGCACGTGGCGTTGCACGATGACGTCACCGCCCGACATCGCGTGACGCCCAAATTCAGTCGGCCCGCCTCCTGCCCAGCTGATTGGTCAGCATGACGCAAATGACGTCACGTGCGTACTTTGCGTGAACTCCGCTTCCGTTTGGTCGCGCCAAACACACAAAATCGCATGCAAGTGGGACAGGCCCTTAACTAAAGTAATCCAATCCACATAACAGCCTGGAGAATATCTTCTGCGGTTTCTCCAGCACAACCAAACCCTTCCGATAATGTGCCAACCAAACTTGACCAACAGGTTCTTCTTGGGGCCATGAAGGGTATCCTTCATGCACGATTCCTTTCCCCTGGGCAGTCTCCATGATGGGATAGGGGGTGAAAATGCAACCATTAGCACCTGGCTGCCATGACCACTGAGGAAACATCCACAAATGTAGATCTGAATGTCTGGAATAATCACGTTGTTTTAGTTTAGTTTAACGATACAGTGTGGAAACAGGCCCTTCAGCCCACATCGATCAATCATCACCCATACACAAGTTCTATCTCACACCCATGGGACAATTTTACAGATATCTATTAACCCACAAAACTGCATGTCTTTGGAATGTGGGAGGAAAATGGAGCAGCCGGAGAAAAACAACACGGTCACAGGGAGAGCGTGCAAACTCCATACAGACAACACCCGTGGTCAGGATCAAACGTCTGGTACTGTAAGGCAGCACTGCCCCACTGTGTTGCCCTGTGGTCCAGAGAAGATTTTAGTTTAATCAGCTGTACCCTGGAAAAGACTATGCCTTAACTTCACTGGATTTAAACACATATGCAAAGTCAGTAAAATCCTCTTATTCCTGGTATTCAACCCTGAGGGCATCCAAGTCTGAAACTCATTATTATACAGTACATCTTTATGCAAATATATAAATGCATTACGGGTGCATGTGATATAATGATGTCATTATTATATGCAACATAAAAAGTTAGCATCTGTTCTGAAGCTTCTGCTGTCAACCTGCGCTTACTTTATGCAGTTTTACAATAGTTAAACATAGGTCATCTCTCAATTCAATACATCTATTGATAAGGAAAGCCTATAAAATCTGACATATATTGAGGCCAGAGGGAAAACAAATGGTGTGCTTTAAAGAAGCTCTTTGCAGAGCCTGCTAAGATTCAGTGATTGACTGAACTGAACTCAGAACTTTGCAGAGCCTGCTAAGATTCAGTGATTGACTGAACTGAACTCAGAAGATGAAAAGCCTGTTGCTGAAAAGGGAAACTGCTAAGAGGTTGAAACGTTGAGGATTCGAAGCACACATTGAAGTCAGGCACTGTGAAGGCAACCCCAAACTCCTGGAAGATAGCACTCAATTAAAAAGGCAGCAGTAGTCACTGATGCTTGTAAAAGACCGAAACGTGACTTTTGTGCAGAGGTCTTGAGTGCAGGGGCCGCAGACCATTTTTGAAAGTGGGGGAGCTGAGCGATCACTGATCACTGGCCCCGGGGGTACACGGTGAGGGAGCGGAGAGACTGATCAGGGGGAGGGTGTGGGTGGGGGGGCACAATTATTATTTTTTGTTGTTGCTCGACCTACAAAAACTGGGGGATAATACAGACCATCCCTCAACTCAAAAAGTGGGATATCCTCCATCCCTCTCTCTCCCTCCCTCTCGGGGCTGACCCTCTCTCTCTCTTTCTCTTTCTCTCGGCCGATCCTCCCTCCCTCCCTCCCGCTTGGTGGCTAATCACAGCGCTTCATTCACTGCCCCATATCTCGACTGTGAACCGCGCTGTGATTGCCCGTTGAGTGGAGGGGAGGGAGGGTTTTGGGGGGGTGGGGGGGGGGGGGCAGTCGGTTTCCACCACGGCTGGTCGTGGTTTTGCCGCGCTCACTGTGCGCTTGTTCTGAGATTCTGGATGTCGGAGGTCCTCAGAAGAAGTGAAAAATACGCCTGCAGGATGGATAATTTTGGGTTGTGAAGCATGTCTCGCCAAAAACGTGGAGGAGCTGCAGCCCCCCCGGTTCTGCGGTCCATGTGTTGGAAATTGACAAAACTGAGGCTTCTTGGCTGATAGGGCATAGAGGAACGAACAGCTGATTATCTGAATCTTTCACAACATACACATCCATAATAACATTTGTGCAAATAATATTTTGGAAGTAGATGACATTGAAATGTGTGGCTGCCATAATATTGCCATAATATCATATTAGAGAGACATAGCAGAGAAACAGTCCTTCAACCCACTGTCTATGCGAACCAGTTTACACTAAAACCCCGTTTGAATTGATTGATTGAACACTGACCCTTCAGCCCACCAATTCCACACCATCCATTGAACACCTGTTCTCACTGAAAAAGTTCAACTTAAAAATAGACAAATTACAAATTCTTAAGACCATACAAAGCTTTAATTTTAATGTCTGACAGGTGTGGACCTAGAGACCCAGGGGCAACAGTTTTACGTCTGAGTACTCTAGCCAAATCCCATCATGCATTACAATAGGCTTTTTACAACAGGAAAGCTTAAATATGACAACAATAGATTAATAACTAACTCTTTCATCACTAATTCTATGTTGTTCCATTTTTGTTGCCACACTTCTGTCAGAGCCCCTGGACAGAGTGGAGGGAGGAGATATAGGGTCAGGTGTTGTATCTCCTGCGGGGGAAGGTACCTGGGGAGGGGGTGGTCTGGGTGAGAAGGGATGAGTTAACCATGGAGTTGCAGAGGGAATGGTCTCTGCGGAATGTGACTAGTGACAGAATCCCGTTGGAGGTGACAACATTGACGGAGGATTGTGTGTTTCATGTGAGGGCTGATGGGGTGAAAGGTGAGGACTCGGTGGACTCTATCCCCGTTGTGTCTGAGGGAGCGGGAGCAAGAGCGGAGGGAGCTGCAGGGTACCGAGGAGATATGTGTGAGGGCCTCGTCGATGCTAGAAGAGGGGAACCCCTATTTCCTAAAGAATGAGGACATCTCAGATGTTCTGGTATGGAACACCTCATCTTGGGTGCAGATATGGCGTAGACAGAGAAATTGGGTGTTGGGGATATAGTCTTTACAGGAGGCAGGGTTGGAATAAGTGTAGTCAAGATAGTTGTGGGAGTCAATAGATTTATAATTTGTGTCTATCTACGATATAAACCGGCATCTGCGGTTCCTTCCTACACATCCTACAAAGCTGCATGTCTTTGGTTTGTGGGAGGAAACGAGAGCACCCAGAGGAAACTTATGCGGTCACAGGGAGAATGTGCATCTCCACACAGACAACTCTCATGTCAGGATCAAACCTGACGCTGTTAGGCAGCAGCTCCACCATCTGTGTCACTGTGCTGCCTTCAACCCACTTTCTTCTTCCCACTTTCCCATCAACTCCACCCAGATTCTACCAGTCACTGTCCACCAAGGGGAAGTTAGAGTGGCCATTTAACTTAACCTCTAGTGTCACTGGGCATGTGGGAGGAAACTGGAACTCCTGGAGAAAACCCACACAATCATAGGTAGAAAATGCAAGTTTCACGCAGAGCGCTGGAGTTCAGGTTGAACCCTGACTCCCTAAACCGTGAGGCAGCGGCTCTACAAGCTGTGCACTATGCGGTCCTCAAGAAAGCTATTCAATTTACATGGATTGGCACAAGACCCATTGCACACTACTGATCGGAGATGTTTCTGAACTAACATGGCAGTTATTAGTTCAATCCACAACTATTTGCGATAGCAGAACATAGAAAGTGAGGGATTAAAGAGCAGATGAAACAGTCAATCTCCCCGTTGGATTGCAACCTTGTCGTGTTCGGGGTGCTTGCTTGTCTCAGTGACCCATAGAACTATGCCAGTGGGAGATTCATCTCCTGTTAGGGTCTCCCATGCTGGACAGGTCGAAGGGTAGAGGTGAGACTAAAAACAATCCACTGGTCCTCCAGGTTGGAGGTTGAGCACAGAGCTAACAACCCTGTCTCGTAAAACAAATATGTTACGGAAACAGCAACTGAAGGAATCAACACTACTGGGTGTGATGGACTTCCAGGGCTACCTGACCTGGGGTAGTATCCAGAAGCTGGCCCAGAACAGATAGGAGTGTAGGACCTTTGTTGCTGCCCTACATGCCAGGAGGCATAATAGGCAATAAGAGAAAGAAAAAAGAGAAAGTCAATGAATACATTGTTAGATTCATGGATTAAGAATTTACTCAAGAACTCATTTGTTATTTAAGATGCATCCATATTTATCTGGGCACAGTTTAAGAATTCACCAGACATTGTAACTGTGCAGTGATAGATTCCTGTGTAGCATAAATAGGGAGTGGGTTCAATCCAACTTATTATGCAAACAGACTCTCATGTGAGATCTGGCTTGCAAATGTGTAGCCTTAATAGGAATGCTAAGGATTTCATTCATCAGACGCCACCAGCTAAAGTATAATTCTCAAACAAAAATACACCTCATGTGGGTGCAAGTTGCACGATATCTTGCTAGAGATGCAATGGCAGCCAGACCCCATGGGTCTGTTCTTTTCTGATGACAAAATTAAACATGTCAGAAGGAGAGACTTCCACTGATAGCCTGAAAATCCAAACACAAAACAGCTGACCAGAGCATTGAGAGAAAATACAGTGAGGGAGTCTTCACAGCTTTGAAGTCAACTCCATTGGAGTAGCACCAGGCTTGCAAACACTTACTCCACCTGCAGCACGAGGCCTTCCAATAAAATGCCACATTTATTTTTATACATAACATTTCTTCATGAGAAGCATATATTTTAACAATCATGACACAGACATTTGATTTGCCTTCATAATAGTCACATTTCTTAGCTAATAATACTGATCTATCTGCGATTGCATTCCGCAAAAAATCATTTATGAATCTTTTGGGCTGCAAACATTTGGGGGTTTGGATCCTACACAGAAATTGTTGAAGAATGCATGAAATGAGAAGTAGTTCTCCGAATGTGCTTACCAAGGCAGTTATGGCCATCATGCGCTAACTTGAAACCATCGTAACATGTACAGCGGTAATTCCCTGGGATATTGATGCATTCATGGACACAGCCCCCACTGTACTCATTGTCACATTCATCAATATCTGGAAGACAATTAATAAAAAGGTAAGATAACTAAACATATACAGCAAGTCATTTTATTTTAACTAAAGCAAGGACAATAGAAGACTAAGATACTGTATATGCTGGACCGTGTTCATGACTTGCTTCATCTTTTAGCGTCTCTGTTAAATTTATCGAATAGCAACCTTTCCCCATCATATAACCAGCATCAATGGAAAGAGTTGTATTCTTAACTTCACTAATATTCACGATAGGGTGGTGAATATGTGGGATTCTTTGCCACAGAAGGCTGCGGAGGCAAAGTCAGTGGATATATTTAAGGCAGAGATAGATAGATAGATTCTTGATTAGTATGGGTGTCAGGGGTTATGGGGAGAAGGCAGGAGAATGGGGTTAGGAGGGAGAGATAGATCAGCCATGATTGAATTGTGGGTAGACTTGATGGGCTGAAGGGCTTAATTCTTTCCTATCACTTAAGCAACTGCACTTACATCAGGTTCAATCAATCCTGGTCCACCATATGTCAATGGTTATGCAGGGAACTAATGACTGTCCTCCCCAGTGATTGCTAAAAATATACAAAAGGCCTGAAATATTTTATACAGCAACGTACTTGCATGAACTCTGCATGCAAATCATTCCCCTTGTTAAACACAAAGAAATTCCCAATTCTTTGAAAATGAAACACAGTCCATATTTGGAGAGGATAGCAATTGATGGAATTTGCATACAGAGGAAACAGATTTGTATTGTTTTTCTGCAAACCAATGAAAATTCACTGATTGTAAACGGCAGGATCAGCAAGCACGTTACATATAATTTGACAAAAAATAATAAGTAGACAAGGAGAATAAACAGTACTCACAATGTCTTGCTTACTTAGTACAGCTGAGTTATGATCTTAAATATAAAAACTTCACACAGCATGTTTAAACGTTTCACAGGTTTCTTAAAAAAACATTTTAAACATTTCTTGAAGGATGTAATAATCTGTGAGACCCATTGTGAGATTTGTTCAAAAGCACCTATTGTAGATCCCTCCTCTCTGCTCGAGTACCAGAGCAACAATGGTTCCTATTATAATTCACTAATTATAGTTTAGCACCAATTGTATCTCATTGCAAAACATTTTTAAACTTGGCTTGAAGTACACTTCTAAATAAGTGTTAAATGCCTGAAAATGAATTCTTGCCAGTTAACAGTATTACATTTCTAGTGCTTCTACATTATATCAATCTGTTCTCCGGATGCTTTCAAGAGAGAGCTAGATAGGGCTCTTAAAGATAGCGGAGTCAGGGGATATGGGGGAGAAGGCAAGAACAGGGTACTGATTGGGGATGAGCAGCCATGATCACATTGTACCTATTGTCTATTGTTGGCAATAAAGGGTTCTTTTCAAAGGTAATGTCATTATTATGACAAGATATAGGAAAATATTTGATTATAATAATTGCAAAACATTGATTAATATAGGATGTCAACAGAAGGGAAATGGTGATAACAGAAGGGAAATGGTGATTTGGTAATGTTACTACATAGATTCATATTGAGTTTTAGTCAAAGTGTGTGTCAACATTTGGGAAATGATGAGTGGGTAATGTCACTGCCTCCTCTCTGAAGAACAGTGATTCTTACTGTTTTTGCACAATCCAAATCAACAATTAATTTTTCTATGACAGCATCATAATAAGCTTTCCAAATTTTTAGATACTTGGCATCCTTTATATTATTATTGGAGAAAATACAAATCAGAAAAATACATATTTCAATTAATAAGGAGACATTTAAAAGGCTGAAATATGTCTACAATTTCAAAACAACAAGCCACTGAATAGAAATTTGCTTTAATGTCAATTATAACAAAAAAAGCTTTTGTGCGTCACGAGACAGGTACAGAAAATAACAGTACTGTTCATTATGTTTCAGCAGGCAATGCAATGGTTATGTCATTCAAACAGCAGCTCCCGGTTTCAATATTCATAAATCATTCTGTGAGAAACATTTGCTGCACAATCTTCAATTCTGGCTTCACCCGGCACGGGACATGTTTATTAGACGGTAAGTACAATGAATATCGTAATATAGCTCAAGATTATACTACCTTCACACTGTTTGCCATCTCCTGTGTAACCAGACTTGCAGATACATTTGTATGATTTGGGAGTGTTCTGACAGATAGCATCAATATGACAATTATCTGTTCCTTCAACACATTCATCAACATCTGAAACAGCAAAAATGAGATGTTAGGAAGGGAGCATTACTTTGTAGTATGCTAACCATAATAATTTCCTGTGGTATGTAAAACATCTAATAATCTTGGACATAGTATGCTTTGTCAACACACAGACACTTTCTAAAAACATATGTTGAAGGAACTCAGCAGGTCATACAGCATCTATGGAGGCAAAGGGATAGTTAACATTTCTGTTCGAGACCCTACAATAGTCTGGGTTCCTCAGGCAGCTTGTTTTTCACTGCAGATTCCAGATCTGCAGTCCCTTGTATCTCAACACTTCCACCTTCGCCTTCTACTTGCAATACTTGTCCTGAACCGCTATATTCCCGAATAAGGCAGCAGATAGCTTCTTCATTTTCTTTGTTAAATTAATTTGGTAAATCTGATTTTTTTTTTCACATTGGCAACTCAACAGAGATTTGATTCGGAACAATCAAATTATTTTCTAGATAGTCATACAGCACAGAAGCAGGCCTTTTGGCCCACCATTTCTATGCAGTCCATGGTACCTATCTCCACCAAGTTCATTTATGCACATAGTCTTCTAGACCCTGACAATTCAAGTACTTTATTTTAGTTTACTTTACATTACTTGCCGAGATGGTTCTCTTCAGAATCATGTCATAAGTCTAATTTATCAACCGATTGGCTAGCAGGGCTCATAAATATGGCCACAGTTGGAATCGTGATAGAAAGAGATCTGTAATTCTTCAGAGACAGTAGCTTCCACACCCATGACCACCAGCTAGAACAAGGAGAGTAAAAGCTTGGTAATACTACCACCTGGAAGTTGCCTTCTAATCCACACACTACCTGACTTGGAAAATATATAGACATTCCTTCACCATCGCTGGGAATAATTCCTACAACTTCTTGGAATAGAATACTTAATTGTCACATGAAAGGCACAGTGAAATTCTTTGCTTGTTTACCCAAGGTATGTAAATATAAGTTGCCATATAAACGGTGCTGACAAAAGTTACAAAGTACCCCCACGCCAGGTCATCCATTGTTTACCCCCCTCCCTCACAGCTAACAACATTGTGGGTACACCCATACCTCAAGAACTGTAGTGGATTCAAGAACTGTAGTGGATTAACAGCAAGGGCGAGTAGGGGTGATTAGGGATGAGCAATTAAAAATTGTCTCAGCCTGAGAAGGCCACATCCTTTCGATGAATATAAAGTGCGACAAAAAAAATCAATGCAATGATTGTCGGAGAAATGTCAGAGGGGGCAGTAGCAGGCCCAGAGGTGCGCTGCTAAGATTCCCGACATGTCCTCATGGGCCTAGCTGAGTATCCTGGACCTTCACCACCCTTGCCCTGCCCTCCTCCTTCAATTATAAACTGCTCAGCGCCTGCAAGTTAAAAAAAAAGTCTAGTACTACTTACTGCCTGTTCCAGAGATTCTGAAAATAGGAGACAATTCAGAATTCACATTGCTGCATATATAATGTTACACTGTGAAGTATTTTGTATTTGGGTATTTATGCTCGCACCACATTCTATACTCTGATACATCAACTTTGGCAAAATCTTTCTGGGACATGTTGATTACATTGCACAAATTGTACATTTGTTATTGCATGTGAACCAATCATAGTATAGTAGCATGATTGACCCCACCTTACTGTATGCTTTATATTAACACCCACATCCTACATTAAGTAGTCTTGGAAGCGGTGATGATGAATTAACAACTAGCAACCTGCTGTACCGCTATACTATGTGTTTCAGTTAAAGATGACTTTAACTCCAGACCTGTGTAATGTAACAATCACTTACATGGTGTCAGAAGTGGGAACACATGTATGACATTCAACACTAATCCATTCCCAAGATTTCTATAACTAGTTGATTAATAGATTTCATACATCAATTTCTGTCTTTTCTAGACAACAATACAAGATACATTTATTTGTCACATGCACCAGTTGGTACAGTGAAATGTGTGGTCACCATACAGCCATACAAATAAAAGAACACAACACACGATAGACTCCAACATAAAACATCCCCACACAGCAGAATCAACGTTTCCCACTGTGGGGGAAGGCACAAAGTTAGTCCTCTTCCTCTGATGTTCTTGATGTTCACCCGTGGTCGGGGTCTACTGAGCCCTCCGCAGTAGCGCTGCTCAAGCCCGCTCGCCGGGATGATGGAACTCCGACGTCGGAATGGGAGAACAACCTCAGCGGCTTGGACCTCGGAATCGGTCACTTCCTACCGGAGTTCCGTGGCTCCAGAGGTCCACAGGCCGCGCTGGACAGAGATTAACGTTGGCGGCCCTCGTCAAAGGGATCCCATGACTCCGCAATGTTGAAGTCAACGCCGCCCACACTGGGAGCGCTACGAACCACAGCTCCGCGATGTTGATGCTGCAGGCCCAACACTCCGGAGCTTTAAACGGCGATCCAGGTAGGCATCGCCCGCTCTGCGTTGAATCCCGCACTGCGCCCCCGCTGCTGAAGCTCTGGTCCAGTCCCCGGTCCCCGGCAGGAAAGGCCGCGCCAATCCAGTTGGTAGGCCGCGAGGACGCGACTCGGAGAATAGTCGCATCCTCGCCAGGAAGTGACTGGGAAACGGTTTCCCCCTTACCCTACCCCCCTCCCCCACATAGAAAAACTAAAGAACCCTCCAAAACAAATAAAAAAGATAGAAAAAAGACAAACTGCCTACAGACTGCCATCAATGCGGCGCCCCAATAGACCATTTCATTTCAAAACATATTGTTTATTGTCCTATCAAGTTAAAATAATACCTAACCATTCAAGAAAATAGAAACTAAACAAGGAGGTGTATAGTATACTAGAGTATCAAACACCTCCTTCCTATTTCTGTGGCAGCCAGCTGGACCTGAATGACTTCCTCTCCTCTCTCCATTTATCTCTTTAGTATGATTTAGATCTAAATCCAAAGAGCACAAATACTTTGCAGTTTTGGGACCTCGATTTGGATCTCACCCAAAACAAAGAAAGAAAATTCTGCTTATTCTCAACTAACACGAGCCTCTGTCAGTTTTAAGGCCAATGTGTTTGATTTCACAATTTGAACATGCCGCTGGAAGGAAGAAATTGCATTTGTAATGGGTCTACACATCATTGTCGGTACTTATCTAAACAATTTGCACACAATAAATTTAAACAAGGGGACCAGAAGAATGCCTGCCTCAAAAAGTAGAGTGGGAGTGGTGCATCGGGCAAGATGCAGCATGTCTAAATAAATAAGGGTTTTCTGCAGCAGGAGCAAACCATGCACTGTTGAAGCCTGATCAGTCTAAATAGATATAAACAATTTGAACAGAAGTAATATTAAAGCTGCAAAAGTTAGTAATGGAACACATCGGAACACATCAAACACAACATTAAAGCAGTGCTTTAACTTTCTTTGTTTCAAAAATGTCACAAATACATCAAGGGCTATAGGAAAGGAACGGGTATGATATTGAGAAAGAGGATATTAGTAGCAAATGGCAGAGCCAGCTTGAAAGAATAAATCACCTACTCCTGCTACTTTTTATGTTCCTTTGAAAAATATTTTCTTTTATTTGGATTTTCTAATTAAAAAATAATTATGGTGGCAGCTAAATCTACCAACTTAATTTAAAGAGCTTCCTGAAAATATGAAAATCAATACAAAATTATTTAAATAAAACTAACACGCTGCAGCAAAAATCAGACACATATACTATTTGGGAAATTTAATGTTCCCTCTGTGCTGAACTCAACTGCAAAAATGTTGAGGGAATTACAAATGCCCTGTCCTGAGATTGTGGCTGGTAAATGATCCAGGTTTCCTCCTCCTGATCATTAGTGAGTAACTCCTGTAGGTGAGTCCATGAACTGTGAGTATGTACAGATAGACTTGGTGCATTACTCTGCTCCCATGACTTATGTGATCAGCTAAATAACCGACGAGCACTCTCCAGGACTGAATGATAAAACCAGTGGGAGGGAACATTCAGCCCATCAATGTGTCCTTATCTCCTTCAAAAAAAATATTATAGATGCAGGAAATCTAGAATAAAAACAAAGTGCTGGGCATTTGCAGTGTGTGGAGAGAGAGAAACAAAACAAAGAGTTCAAATCAATGAATATAGCAACATGGAACTGCAGGTCCTGGTATACAACAACAAAAATAAACACAAAGTGCTGGAATAACTCAATGGGTCAGACAACATTTCAAGTCCATCACGTTTCTTTAGGAATTAGAATTAGAACCAAGGGCCTATCGAATTCCCTTTTGAAAGCCCTGACTGCCTTTTTCCACTATTTTCACAAACAGTGATTCCAGATCCTAATCACCTTCTGCTTAAAATAATTCTTCTCACACCCCCAAGGTACCTTCACTCCATGACTTTCAATGTGTATTCCTTGCTCTTTCAGCTATCCACTAAGTAGAATGGCCTCGCTTTCTTTATCCTTTCCAGAGCAGCATATACTATTTGGATACAGCATTTGGATCATTTTATCTTACCCAAGATCATTTTCTCTTACCCAAGATTCAAATCAAGAAGTCTCTTTAAGGAGATGAAAGGAGAGTGAATGACGGGCAGAGTAAAATTCACAACAACATTGCTTGAAGTAACTAAACAGAGGCCACATTCCCGGTAATACTGACATGGTAATATTATCATGAGTGTGAAAGTTGCAACTTTATGAACCCAGACAGGATGCCTGAGCCACCACTGCGCAAATATTCAGTTCATTGGACAGTTGTTCACTCTTAAAGAAACTTTTCAAAGTTTGTTTCAATAACCTTTTGCACAACTATCGCAAACTGCCCACATTTCTCCATTGTTTCCAAGCTTGCAATTGTGAAATGTCTGGTTGCAATCCAGAGGGCAGGACCCGTTAAGCAGCTGGGTTTTTTTTTAAACCAGAGAAAATGTATCTGGAGCAATATGAAGGATACATGCTTGTGCTGGGAAACAGTGAGTGAATTCTCTTGTCCCTGTCTCTGCCTGGAACTCATTGTGTCCATCACGTACCAGCAAACTATTTTGGCAAATCCAAGCTAAAGAAATGACTGTCTGTTATATTAAGTATAAAGAGAACTTACAAGCTCTGTACACCCCTAGACACACATTCAATTAAATAATTTAAAGGCTGTGGTACTGTATAATTGCTTGGAAGTAAGGATTACAAACATGTGTTTGACATGTAACAATCTCTTGTCCAGAGTAGGTGAAACAGGGACCGAAAGGACATAGGTTGAAGGTGAGGATGGAAAGATGAGGGGTAACTCATCTGAGGGGTAACCTGAGGGGTAACTATTTCACACAAAGGGTGGTGGGTGTATGGAACAAGCTGCTGGGGGAGATAGTTGAGCCAGGTATGATCGCAATATTTAAGAAACATTTAGACAGTTAAATGGACAGGACAAGTTTAGAGGGATATGGGCCAAATGCAGGGACCAGTGGAAATGGGATATGTTGGTTGGTGTGGGCAAGTTTGGCCGAAGGGCCTGTTTTCACGCTATGAATGACTCTATGAATGTTCAACTCTATCTGCACAAGCCGAATAAGACAGAACTTCTGGTACAGGGTTTCAAAGAGCAATTATTTGTTTAATTCCCAATTTGATGTTGCCTAATGTTGGAACCTCTGACATTGCATTAGCTATCAACTACTAGAGTGGCACGGATGTACAGCAGTATAGTTGCTGCCTACAGCCTCAGAGACCCGGGTTCGATCCCGTATGGAGCTTGTACATTCTCCTCGTGACCGCGTGGGATCTGAGATAGTGTGTAGGATAGGATAGTGTGTATGGATAGTGTTAATGTGCGGGGATCGCTGGTCGGTGCAGGCTCGGTGAGCCGAAGGGCTTGTTTCCGTGCTGCACCTCTAAACTAAACTAAAAACTAAAACTACTAGCTACTGACCCTAACTTCATAGTTGCAGATAAATATAAGAATTAATAGGTTTGGTAATGGCAAATTATGTTTAAGTGACCTATTTGAGCTCTTTGACTAGTGAATGTGGATGCGAGAGAGACTAATAAGGAATTTATGGATTTCAAAGGAAATTTGATAAAGTACACAATGTAGATGTTTGCAAAGCTGGAATATTATGCAGTTTGGACGTCAAATTCATCAAATGTAAAAATAAATGTTCATTTTTAATGGAAAAAAGACATAGTAATCCAAAAACCTTGCGGAAAAAAAAAATAACGGGCTTGCAGATGACCCACACTTGCAAACGGAGTGAACAGACTTTAGGACGACATAAATTGACTAGTGAAATATATGAATAGCAGCTACATTAACCAGGTACCAGTTTGAGCTGACCCAGAGTCATTGAATCATACAGCACTGAAACAACTCTGTCAGCCAACTGATTACACATTGGCAATCAAGCAACCACTTACACTAATCCTTTTTTTTAAATGTCCTCACATTCCCATCAATTCCCACCGGATTCCTCGACTCACCTGCAGACTAGGGGCCATGTACAGTGGCCAATTATCATTCAACCTACACATCTTTGGGAAGTGGGAAGAATCCAGAAACCTCGGAGGAAACCCACGTTGTGTTCAGACTACGGACTTTAGAGATACAGCAGGAACCAGACCGGTCGGCCCACCGACTCCGCGCCGACCAATCACCCCGCACACTAGCACTATCCTGCACGCTTGGGGACAATTTACAATTTTACTGAAGCTTTAATTTAGTTTAGTTTAGAGATACTGCAATACAGGCCTGGCAGAGCATCACCAGAGAAGACACCCAGCAACTGGTGATGTCCATGAATCGCAGACATCAAGCAGTCATTGCATGCAAAGGATATGCAACAAAATACTAAACATTACTACTTTCATTTACATGGTTTCACCATGTAGAAATTACAGCAGTGTTTATACATAGTCCCCCCCATTTCAGGGCACCATAATGTTTGGGACACGGCAATGTCACGTAAATGAAAGCAGTATTGTAGCCATCTTTAGCTTATGCTTGTTTTGGGGGCTAGTCCCCTTCAGATTTCTCTTCAGCATTTAAAAGGCATACTCAATTGGGTTCAGATCGGGTGATTGACTTGACAACTCAAGAATTGACAATTTTTTAGCTTTGAAAAACTCCTTTTTTGCTTTAGCATTATGTTTGGGATCATTGTCTTGATGTAGAATGAACCGCCGGCCAATTAGTTTTGAGGCATTTGTTTGAACTTGAGCAGATAGGATGTGTCTATACACTTTAGAATTCAGTATGCTACTACCATCAGCAGTTGTATCATCAATGAAGATAAGTGAGCCAGTACCTTCAGCAGCCATACATGCCCAGGCCATAACACCCACACCACCGTGTTTCACAGATGAGGTGGTATACTTTGGATCTTGGGCAGTTCCTTCTCTCCTCCATACTTTGCTCTTGCCATCGCTCTGATACAAGTTAATCTTCGTCTCATCTGTCCACAAGACCCTTTTCCAGAATGTGGTTGTTCTTTTAAGTACTTCTTGACAAACTGTAACCTGGCCATCCTATTTTTGCGGCTAAATAATGGTTTGCATCTTGCAGTGTAGCCTCTGTATTCATGTTCATAAAGTCTTCTGCGGACAGTGGTCATTGACAAATCCGCACCTGACCCCTGAAGAGTGTTTCTGATCTGTCGGACAGGTGTTTGGGGATTTTTCTTTATTATAGAGAGAATTCTTCTGGCATCAGCTGTGGAGGTCTTCCTTGGCCTGCCAGTCCCTTTGCAATTAGTAAGCTCACCAGTGCTCTTTTCTTCTTAATGATGTTCCAAACAGTTGATTTTGGTAAGCCTACGGTTTTCTGATGTCTCTATCAGTTTTATTCTTGTTACTCAGTCTTAGAATGGCTTATTGGACTTTCATTGGCACAACTTTGGTCCTCGTGTTGATAAACAGCAATAAAAGTTTCCAAAGGTGGTGGAAAGACTGGAGGAAAGACTAGGTGCTGAGAGCTCTCTTATACCTGCATTAAGGAGGGAATTAAACACACCTGAGCAATTACAAACACCCGTGAAGCCAGGTGTCCCAAACATTATGGTGCCCTGAAATGGGTGGACTACGTATAAACACAGCTGTAATTTCTACATGGTGAAACCAATATGTAAAAATGCGCACTTTAACCACATGTGATCTTTTCTAATACAAATTTCAAATTGTGGAGTACAGAGACAAATATATAAATGATGGGTCATTGTCCCAAACATTATGGAGGGCACTGTATTTACAGCACCTCACTTAAATGACCCACAAACCTATTGGCAGGAACATTGAATTCGCCAATTACAGGTACCCCCCCATTTTTCCTTCTGATCCACCCAGTTTCTCTCATGCACACTTTTCTGTTCACTTCCCCACCCACCTCATTGTCCTTTTGCTCATCATCACCCCCTCCACCTGATAGATCTCCTGTTCCCTTGCTCCCTTGTTTCTCCCACCCACCAGCACTGCCTCTGGTTCTACGTTTCGCTCCTCACATTATCATATTGCACCATCGCCAGCCATTTGTTTTCTCCACTTATCACCTACAGACTTTGTAACTTCTTCCCCTTACCGGACTGACCGGTCAATCAACCCCTTCTTACCTAGATCCACCTATCACTTGGCAGCTTTTGCCCAACCCTTTACCCTCAACTTTTCCATCAACTATCCGCCAATCTATTCCAGTCTTGAAGAAAGGTCCCAACCCAACATGCCATCTGTCCGATTTTTGCCACAGATGCTGCCTTACTAACTGGGATCCTCCAGCAGTTTGTTTTTTGCTCTAGATTCCAGAGCAGAATCTTGTGTTTCTAAATGCTATTATTTTTGGATTCCTCACATCACAGTGCTTGCATTAAACCTGAGCAGTCGTTAAATGGAAAAATGTCCAACTGTAATTAATACATATTGCTCATTGCTTCTTCGGTAAAACCACATGCAGACTCCTCAGTCTGGCTTTGTATAAACTTATGTCCAAATCTGGCTCCGTCTCATTTTAAGTTGACAATACATTAGGGGAAGATGATTTATTTATGATGAAATATTGCAACAATACTTTTCTGATTTTACATGCAGATACCTTTTATACAGATAGCATTCTGTTTTGCCAGACGCAGTGTATGAAATAATAGCCACATAAAATCTAAGGGCACAAAAAATCTAAGAACTGGTCTTGTGCTAAAATAGACCTAAACAGATGTAATGCTATAATATGCATTATGTTATATTCAGTAAGCAGAGTGCATTTATGTGAATAATTTATTGGGCAAAAATGCACCGGGCTAGAATATATACCCACCCTCTACACACACACACACGCCCAAGCGCACGCACATACACACACAGGCACATGCACACAGACACACACATTGACAATGGGAGAAGGTGGCAGAAAGACAAATGCTAGTAATTATAGGACCCAGTCAGTGCAGGAAAATATTTAATGACCTGAGATGTCTTCTGAATATAACCTGCAACAAATCCAATTTAATAGCATCTGCACAGTTAAGTTTACATTCCCATTACTATTTCATGCTTACATGCACACCTCACATTTTATATATACTTAGTGCCATATGTATATCATATTGAAATGAAGCCTGAAGCTCTATTTTGGTACAGACGATGACACAGCACTACCATGTCTACAGGCCGAGTCATTTGGAGGAGATGATGCTGACAATCATTGGCTCGGTCACCAAAGTGTTCGTGCCATGTGATTGATTGAAAATTGTTTAAGATGGTATAGAGTCATAAAGTGTGGAAACAGGCCCCTTGACCCAACTTGCCTGTGTGGAGATCCCAGGCAGGCATCTACACCAGTCCCACCACACAAAGATAACAGGACAGATATATGTGTACAGAAAACCGGCATGAAGAAAACACACAACAGTTATTGGTAAAGTATTGTATCACAATAATTGCCAGTGGATCAAGAAAACTGTTTGGCAGTTTGCAATGTTGTTTTGCCTGCTTCTGGCTTGAGTGACTTGTGAAGAATAGAGCACTGAGATGAGCAAACAGATGATGGGACCATTATGACTTCCTCAATGGGACGATTCCATTATTTGTTACCATTAATGAATGGTGAATGTTGCTGGAAGGTCAAATGCAAAATGCAAAATAGAAAATGCAGTCATTTTCCCAATCATGGCCCTATTGTGGTGGAGCACACAACCATTCCAGGTAGGAACCAAGATATGCCAACTTTTCAATGAGGTGCTGAAAGTAATCAAAACATTTGCTTAACCCAATAAACTGAGCCACATGACGGATAGAAAAAAAAATAAAGCCATCATATTTCACCCTCCACTCCACACGCAACAAATTAGACGCATCACCCAGAGTGATGATAGAGAATGTGTTTATCCTTACCCAAAACCAATGAATAGACCCAGATTTAAAAGCAAATATCAAATGGCTGGAGGATTCCCCTGCAGGCCAGGCAGCATCTATGGAGGGATACAGACTGGGGAAAATAGACACAAAATGCTGGAGTAACTCAGCGGGAGAGGCAGCATCTCGGGAGAGAAGGATCGGGTGATGTTTCGGGTTGGGATCGTCCTTCAGACTCATCTGCCCATGCAAGGGCTGAGAGATATTGATGGCCTCAGAACTCTGTGTGGAGATCCCAGGCAAGCAGCACGGAATAAGCCAGGAGATTGGCAGATGGCAGTAAAGTGGCGGTGATGTTGGAGTTTGGGGCAAGTTGGGGGAGTCCAAGCTTCCAAGTAGAAAAGCCTGTAAACAGTAACAGTTGTGACTGGCCCACCATCCCAAATTAAAGAAAAAGGTGAAGAAACACAATAAATAGCAGAAAGCAAATGAAACCATGGAGTATTTCCATCCGAGTGTGCCATGCTTGCCACGTTTTATCGATGGAAGCAACCTCAGTGAATGTCACATTATTTCAACCAGGTACTCAATGCATTTGGCTAATGTTCTTCAGATGAGAGTTCATCTAAAAAACCATGAGATTAAAATCAGCCAAAGGGCCTCATGGAAAGCTCCAGGACTGCCCTTGTAGTACTGCGCAATGTCAGTATGTCGATCAAACGCGTAAATCAAACAGCTTGCTTTGATAAAGTATACAACTTGATAGGAACAGAAAAATAAGCTGCACAAAAACAAATGTTAGATTAAAAGAAAGAATAGTCCTATAATATGAACATTTGGAAAATTCATACTATGCACCAAAGTGAAAATAATAAATATATTTTCAAAAATCTATTTATCACCACCGTTAACCATCCTCCAACCTGAAGAGCAATCATCTACCACAACTCTGCCATCTTCCTTTCCCCTTGTGGAATATACATAACCTGAAACATCAGCTCTTTATAGGTCATCCATTGTTGCACTGTAGTTTTGTTTTCCATTATTTGGTTCAATTTTTTCATGTTTTTTAATTCCATTGAAGTTAATCCATTCTAAGTTTAGTTCTTCCCTGGCCCTCTGCATCATTAATCCAAATGTCATCAGTAACTTCCAAGTGTTGACTCATTGGACAAGAGGTCCACATGGCCCATTTCAATTCCCAGAACCAGGTTTCATGCTGCATCCTTCCTTGTAGAATCACATATTTTTATTAGTTAATTTGTTTCAGAATCTAAGCATCACTGGAATGGCGAGCGTCTATTACCTATCTTTCATTGCCCTCAGGAAGGTAAGGATCAGCCAGATCTAGAATGGTTGCAGCTCCTCTGCTGAAGATATTCTCACTGTACAGTTGGCTGGCCAGCACACAACAAAAGCTTTTTACTGTACCTCAGTACACTTGGCAAAAAACTAAACTGAACTGGAGAGGGAACTCCTGGATTTAGACCCAGCAACACTGAAGAGCCAGCTTTATATTTCTCAATATGGAGATGTTTGGGAGAAATAAATATCTTCAACTAAAAATTCAAATGATGATATTAAAGATCACGATTTAATAGATACATTTAAACATTTGATTTTTTTTTTTAAACTGCTTACATCCATAATTTGGATTTAAGAATTTTCAATTCGAGAAAATAATTTCTAAAATATGTTTTTTTCATGAAACACTTTCCGAGTCATGTGTCATCTCAAGATGAAGTATAATTGATATTAAACATCAGTTGTTGTGAATTACAGTGCTTAGTGACTTGGACAGGTTGGGGGAGTGGGCAGATGCATGGCAGATGAAGTTTAATATGGATAAATGTGAGGTTATCCACTTTGGTAGCAAAAACAGGAAGGCAGATTACTATCTAAATGGCCTCAAGTTGGGAAAAGGGAAAGTACAACAGGATCTGGGGGTCCTTGTTCATCTGTCTATGAAAGTAAGCATGCAGGTACAGCAAGCAGTGAAGAAAGCGAATGGCATGTTGGCCTTTATAACAAGAGGAGTCGAGTACAGGAGCAAAGAGGCCCTTCTGCAGTTGTACAGGGCCCTAGTGAGATCACACCTGGAGTATTGTGTGCAGTTTTGGTCTCCTAATTTGAGAAAGGACATTCTTGCTATTGAGGGAGTACAGCGTAGGTTTACAAGGTTAATTCCCAGGAAGGCGGGACTGTCATATGCTGAGAGAATGGAGCGGCTGGGCTTGTACACTCTGGAATTTAGAATGATGAGAGGGGATCTCATTGAAACATATAAGATTGTTAAGGGTTTGGACATGCTAGAGGCAAGAAACATGTTCCCGATGTTGGGGGAGTCCAGAACCAGGGGCCACAGTTTAAGAATAAGGGGTAAGCCATTTAGAATGGAGACGAGGAAACACTTTTTCTCACAGACAGTTGTGATTCTGTGGAATTCTCTGCCTCGGAGGTTGGTGGAGGCAGGTTCTCTGGATGCTTTCAAGAGAGAGCTAGATCTTAAAGATAGTGGAGTCAGGGGATATGGGGAGAAGGCAGGAACGGGATACTGATTGGGGATGATCAGCCATGATCACATTGAATGGCGGTGCTGGCTCGAAGGGCCGAATGGCCTACTCCTGCACCTATTGTCTATTAATGTTAAAACTGCGCTAGCCTCTCCCAGGAGGAAATAACACGGCAGATACTTTAGTGTGTTCATTGAAATGCACTTTGTGTGAACAATTTAATACATAATGGTGGTGCATTTCCCTCTTTGGAATATCCAAGCCACATGTTATCATCTATCTATATTACACATTGCACCCTGGCTGGTCAAGCTGAATATGCTCCCAAAGGCTTTTCAATGCTTCTCTGCAACCAGTTACTGGGGACAGTTTGGTGCAATCTTTCATTCAGTTTCTCCACATTTGCTGCAGTGAGTTTGGCCTCTGTTCGATGCTTCTCCTATTGGTGGTCAGTGTTAAAATTCAAATTATTTTGAATCACAGTGTCAGATAACTTAGCTTAAGTAAATTCATCTAAAATCCTGGATCAATTCATCTAAAATCCTGGATCATTCTGTCCTGCTTTTGAGTCACTTCCCGGATTTCAATATCTCCTTTTAAATCACTGTTCTAACATTTAGAATCAGGTCAGACAAGAAACTCCAATGGAATATTTAATTGTACCCTCCATCCCTCAGTCTATCAATGGTATAACAGGTCTGATACATGTAGTATCAGGGTAGTTTCAGTGAAACCTGGCTAAATAAATCTACTATGTGTAGGAAGGAACTACAGATGCTGGTTTATACTGAAGATAGACACAAAATGCTGGAGTAACTCAGCGGGTGAGGCAGCATCTGTGGAGAAAAGGAATAGTTGATGTTTCGGGTCGGAACTCTTCTTATTAGGATCAATGCAAACACAGCTACAGTTTTCTTCCTTTACCAACAAGCTTAGAAGTGTCACAGCTTACAGAAACACTCGATTATCAGCCTACTCAGCGGATACATGGCATTCAACACTGGGAGGGTCAATAAAAGGCGCAGACACAGAAAATAACTTAACAGCAAGTAACAAAAATGTAACTCAGCTCAGCACAACTCAGCACTGAAATGTTATCCTCGGGGCAAAATGAAATACAAGAGTGACGGAGCTCTCCTCTGCAGCAGTGAGAAATATTTCCAATACTTGGAGACAGCTAGACACTTTATATGCTGCCATTGATTGTGTGCAGGACTAAGTAGCAATAGCTGTCAATGAGAAACAGAAGCACACACAACACAGCACACAGAAGCACACACTTCATCACTTCACGTCAAAGTTAAATGCAACAGGAACTCTGCACAAATTCAATTTACATTAATTTATGAAGAACTGTGATAGCTACAGCTGCCACATGGACAGCTAAGTAATAATGAACCTTTCATCTTTTTTAAAAATTGAGGCCCTGGTTGGGTTACAATTAGACAGAAACCTTGCTTAGTGTGGAACATTCTTTCATCAGATCAACTCTTAATGGTGTGGCCTGAATTTATGCTTCATATGTTGTTTGAAAAATGCCTGAAAAAGATTTCTCTCTTTCAGTTTCCACATTCTCTTGTCAGCGTTAGCCTGAAACCAGTAATTGACCTTTTCCATATCTCCAGCCATCAAATGCGGAGCTGGCATTCTAAATGAATGTTTAAAATGAAATCTAAAAAAGAACCATTCAAACCAAAAACAGTTGGTCAGCTCAGCAACACTAAACCACTGCTGATCCCCCCCCCCCCCCCCCCCCACCTCAGTAAGCATGCCAGAACTGGTGATAATCCAAATCCAATTCCACCCTCAAAAGAAGTGGGAGTAAATGGAAGAGGGAAGTAAACTAACTATATTCCAAGAAGCTTTTCTTAATTACGGTCTAATAACAGCAAAAATACTTATACTCAAATTTTGGAAAAACGCTACCACGCCAACATTCAAAATGTGGATCTCAAACATGTCTGAAATGCTACACCTTGAAGAAATGAGATTCCTCCTACTCGGTAAAGTAGACCCATTCTTAAAGACTTGGTCTCCTTTTATCAACTTTTTACAAGCAGATGGTGCAACCTTAGAAATTAAATGGTTTAGAACCGGGTGACAGATGGGCAAAAATACGAGATAGGTAGATCTCTCCTAATCTCTCTTTCCTTTACTTTCTCCTTTTCTTTCAATCTTTTTAGCTTCTTATATCGGTCCTGTATTTCTTTGGCTATCTGTTTCTACTCGCTTGTCTATCTATTCTGACACTCTTTATTTAATTTTTCTCTCACTGTTCTTTTATTATTAAATCAAAAGTACGAAGTTGTACAAGAATGGAAAGATGTATGTATGTATTAGGTACTCAAGTACCACACTACTGTACTTACTTCTAACAAAAATAAACAACAACAAAAAACAAAAAAAAAGAGAAGTGTGAGTAGATTTAGTTCCATATACGTATTTGCTGGTCCATTCATAAATTATAAAGCAGACTGCATAGCGCGAGGGGCTAAACCTTTTTTATGTTCCCCCTATTCAATTGCTTTGAATTCCCCATTGTCATTAGCAATGACTAAGGCCTACTGAGGGTTGGTGAAGGCACTGGCTTGGGTCTGGTAATGAAGTTAAACAAAAAACAACCCAAAAAGATAGAAACCACTAATCAATTTCCCTCTGTTTTGTATGTCCTTTACGACATACTGATTTTGGTCCTGGATGAGCTGGATATGTGTCCGCACTGACCAGCACCCCAGGCACGTGCCGTTAAGGTAGGCAAGTTAGACCGTGCCTACCCTGACTAAAATTGTAAAATGGTAATTATTAAATATAAATAGTAAAGGCACGGGAGAATTATGCCGACCTAAGAGATCGATCTCTTATGTAGGCATCATTCTCCCGTGCCTTTCATGCACAGATCATGTAATATGCGGAAGTATATGCAGCTCACGTGCCGTCGACGCTGCTTCAAGCCTTCAATGACAAGGGGAGCTGAAGGCAGCTGAATCCTGCCTTTGCACCGTGGAATGCGTACTGCGCATGTGCAGCAGCCTACTGCGCCTGCGCAGCGCATGTTTCTTGGCGGGTTTTTCAAACATGGATTGCCATTATCTTAATAGTATCTTAAGAAACAAAGAGAGAAGAATGGAGTTCATGTACAAATAATGTGGTAAGTAGATTTATTTGAGCTATATGTTTTTAAATATAGTATTTCCCAGCAATGAAGACGCTATTTTTTATTCAAACATTTACCTGCGTCTTGGAGGCCGAAGGTTAGGTTGTAGAGCAACATCAAGTTGCCAAGTCTATCCCTCATTGCTGGCAGCTGATGGGAAGCGGCTGTAAAAAGACAGCGCTGCTGGGGGGGGGGGAGAGTTCCTTTCACGTGTGGGGAGTCTGGCCAGGGGTAAAGTTGCAGGTAGGGCAGGAGCATTGAGAAGGAGGGGGTCGGCGATCATGCCAGAAACTCACTCACTCACCGCTGCCGCGATGCTCCGGGCGCGGAGCCACCGCATTGTGGCCGGGGAGTGCAGTAGCTGCGAGCGGCCGCCAGGACCGGACAGCGGAACCAGCCGCCACCTCAGCACCTTCTGCCGGCCCGCACACCTCTGGCAGTGCTCTCCGTCTGAAAATCTCTCACTTTCCGCTCGCCGGCCTCGCTCATGTCAGCCGCTTCCCGCAAATCCTTAAATTCCGACTGCCGCCGGAAGCAGGGACATGGCCTCACTTGCTGCGCTGGGTGACACTGCATGGCATTCACTTCCCGGTCCCTGTCTTTCAATGTTGACCGGACGGTGAGGGGACCAGCTCAAGAGCGGGTCAGTGGGCGATGGATAACAGGACAGTGGGCGGTGGAGCTTACTCCTGTGTCAGCGCGATCAAGGGACCAATTGAAGCCGACTATCTGCCTACCCTGAGTAATTACGACATGTGCCTGCAGCACCCATACACTATTATATCCTACACATTAGCGACAATTTACAGATTTACAAACCTGCACGTCTTTGGAATGTGAGTGGGATCCGGAGCACCCAGAGAAAACCCACATGGTCACAGGGAGAATGTATGAAATCTGTACTTACTGACAACACTCAGCGCTGGGGCACTATTAATGCACGACTTTCACGTTTGTATTCATTTAACCTGTTGATCAGCTTGTCAGCACCTCGGGTGTACGAATTGAAGAAGGCAGGAGGAAGGGGGTGCTGAAATGTGCGACTTTGAGTGTTTTGAAATATATCTGAGCAACACTTTCTCATTTACCGGTGTGCTTCCACGGATTTGATTCTATTCTACTCTATTCTATTCCGCTTGGAGATACCATTGCAGTCTGGCACAAGACAATAGATTGAAAGGAAGGGAACAGGTATCGTTACTGGCAAGAAGGAAGGGAATCATGTTTTACACTTCATTTTGTTATTTATCAGAGTTGTTAAAGCCGATCATGGAATCACACAATATTTTACCACAAGTGAGCACAGCACTCACTCTAGAATAAATTAAACTTGCTTGGTGGAGAAATCAACACAAAGGCAATAATGCCCTCATTGCAGTAAAGTATATTTACTGATCATGACTCACATCCAAACCAAAAATATATTAATGCAATCAAACTGTATTGTCTCAAACTTGAAGAGATCACAAATATGCTTATAAAAAAAATAAGAAATAGAAATCTAGCTTAAACCTGAGCTGGAGTTATTTATCAGCACGTGTTCTTGAGTAATTGGCAGAGCTCAAGTTTGTGTTTTAAAGGTTTGTAACCAGCAGATGTGACTTTAATGATTCGTTGCATCTCCATATTGTAAGATGGAGAGCCTCATCAAACACGTGTTATTCACGCTCTATGTTTATTCAAACTTGCTGCCGTTGATTGTGATTCACAGGATTATAGCTCCATTTAGGTTCTTCCAAGGCCCCTGCATTCCACTACATGCCTGGGGATTCAATCTCAATAGCTAGTAGACAATTGATTTCCAAAATACATAAAGCTATGTCCCTTTGGTATGGGGGGGGGGGGGGGGGGGGGGGGGGGGGGGGGAATGTTACAGGACATTTAGTAAGGCCAGTATATGTCTAAGTCAGAATGATATGTCATTGGTAGGGAATTAGGGAATGCCTCGAAGATGCTTTTCCATGGACATTAAAGTTTCATACTTCTTGATGCTGGTGCTGGTCAAGTAGTATTGCTCAATAGTTTTAGTTTTAGTTTAATGATACAGCAAGGAAACAGGCCTTTTGGCCCACCGTCCATGCCGAACATCAATCACCCGTTTACACAGTTTCTATGTTATCCCACTTTTGCATCCACTCCTTTCACACTTGGGACAATTTAGACTAATTGACCAACAAACCCGCACGCCTTTGAGATGTGGGAGGAAACTGGAGCGCATGGAGAAATCCCATGTGGTCACAAGGGGAACTTGCAAACTCGACACTGAGAGCATCCGAGGTGAGGATTGAACCGGTGACTCTGGGGTTGTGAGGCGGCAGCTCTACCAGCTGCGCTACTGTGCCACCTTAATGGTTGCTGAAGATTTTATGGATTGTATTGTACATGGTGAACAAACTTGTGTCAAAGTGCAAGTTGTACACAGTGCACCACTAATAGATAATGTGTGTATTAAGTGCAGTGATGAAAGCACCAATCCAGCAGATTACTCTGTTTTGCGAAGCTTTTACAGTCTTGTATCATTCTCAATCCAGCTGCCACACTGCTTATGTAACACCGGTTACAACTGACAACTCCGAATAAACATATGAGCAGAAATGATCAGTTGGTTTCAGTCTGGGTGCAAGTGATTACTGCATATTATGAAATGAAGTTACACATACAGTTATACAGTAAGAAAAAAAAATGTTATTGTGGCAACTGAACAGCTGGGTCAAGAACCAGCAATATAAATACCCCAGTTCCAGTCAACCCACATTCACAGATTTGTATATGAACGATGGAACATTGTAACAGGTCGCTGTATAAACAAAACAGAGGATTTCCTCCAGTGCTGCTTAACAGGAAAAACAAACACTTATCAGCTGCCCACTATTTTGAATAGCACTCGTGCTTTGATTTCCAGTGCATATTCCTCTGATTTATGCAACTGCTCCATTGCTATTCAGAATGGAGGACAGCAATACAGATCTTGCAGCAGGAATTATAAGATCTTTTAATCACTGATTTTATACACATCATGTTTGGCCAAACAGCTGCCTGCACCTTCGAATGGAAATGGAAGGAATGGAGAGGTGGATAGGGGGAGAATGAACAAACTCAGAGATAATATTCAATTCAATTCAACTTTAACGTCATTGCACAGATACAAATATGGGAACAACGAAATGCAGTTTAGCGTCAGTCCGTAGTAATAGCAATATATAAATAGATACAGAATGCAGACGATGTGGACGGAGAGACAATAATATGAAATACATTGGGCTGGAACAAGCAGGAAAATGCAGTCAATTCTGTACATAGCTGCTTTTTCTCTATGTTAATGTCACAATGTTCAGGATTCTCATGCGTCTGACTTTACTGGCTCAACATAGGACTTCAAAGGCAGCTGGAGAGGCTGGAAGCAAACTAGTCTTAATTACCAGCCCTGACTGTGGCTCAGCAACCAGCTCAGTGAGTAATGTTGGACGCACTGCTTTCCCATTCACCTGGATCCAGTTCCTGCGTTCCCTTCAATACACTTTGGTCTCATTGCAGTTCTCCCTTTCTACTCACCGGGCAACACTTTCTATGCTCCATTTTAGCACACCAAATTGATAGGTGGATGGTTGAACAAAGGCCAGAGATGGGAAAAAAAGGTGTGAGACAAATGAATTTCAAAGTTGCAAATTCTGAAGCCAGAGGAAGGAATGGAAGTGGAGGAGGGGGATGAAGGGGTGGGGGCAGAAACGGGTAGGGGACAGGGCAGGGGAGTTAAGTAATAGATGGATTCGATCCAATCAAGGATTTCAGGTGATTTGATGGAGCTAGAGAATGAAATATGCTGTTTATAAAAAAAAACAAATATCATATGATTTAAATAATGCATGACATTTCTTGATTTTTTTCCAATCCACTGTGTGTGCACCATTTATTTTAGATGCTGTTTTTGGCATGAAAATCATAATCAATGTCAAATGTAAAGTTCCAGTAGTTTTTGAGTTAATAATGTATATATGTAATAGTGATACTGTGATGATCACATTAGAGAAATGAAAGATTTGTAATTAAGTTTCAGTAATTGTTACACAGTGAGGTTTGTTCAACAGTTTTGTGCCAAGAATAACAACAGTAAATCTTTGTGCCAACATAAAACCACATATGTTGTGTTACAGGTTTACTTGACTGAAGGAGCTAATGGAAAAAGAATAAAATATATAATTCAACTTTGACAACTAACAGCTCTAAAATGAGGCATGGAATCTATCAATGTATGTGACCATATTATATAAGTTCATAAATGATCGGAGCTGAATTAGGCCATTTGGCCCATCAAGTCTACTTCGCTATACAATCATGGCTGATCTATCTCTCCCTCCTAACCCCATTCTCCTGCCTTCTTCCCATAACCCCAGACACCCGTACTAATCAAGAATCTATCGATCTCTGCCTTAAATATATCCACTTACTTTGCTTCCACAGCCTTTTGCGGCAAGTAATTCCACAGATTCACCACCCTATCGTGAATATTAGTGAAGTTAAGAATGCAACTCTTCCAATTGATGCTGGTTATATGATGGCGAAAGGTTGCTATTATATAAATTTAACAGACGCTAAAAGGTGAAGCAAGTCATGAACACGATCCCGTATGTACAGTATATTAGTCTTCTATTGTCCCTGCTTTAGTTAAAATGACTTGCTGTATATGTTTAGTTATCTTACCTTTTTATTCATTGTCTTCCAGATATTGATGAACGTGACAATGAGTACAGTGGAGGCTGTGTCCATGAATGCATCAATATCCCAGGGAAATGATATGGAGAGATGGGGGGAGGGAGGAGGGAAGGGGGCAGAATTCATTCTACCAGACCCCAGCATTAATTACAGAGATCGATCTTTTCAAGAACCCAGAACACCATTAACTTCAGTTAACATTAATATTAATTTCAATCATTTTTTTGTTAAACTACAGTAGCTGTCTTTTAGATGTCAGGTTAATCTAATGCCTGGCGGTATTTGAAAATGTTAGCCTATCACCCATAATTGCACCACAGCTCCTGTAGACCGTGGGATCTTGTAGGTAGTAACCCAATTTGTGATTATGGATTTTGCATGACACCTGCCACATTGTTCACAATGCGCTAGAAAATAACGTCCACTGAACAATGGGCTGATATTTTCCTCTCCAATTTACATTCAAAGAACGGGATCTGGGGGTCCTTGTTCATCAGTCTATGAAAGTAAGCATGCAGGTACAGCAGGTGGTGAAGAAAGCGAATGGCATGTTGGCCTTTATAACAAGAGGAGTTGACTATAGGAGCAAAGAGGCCCTTCTGCAGTTGTACAGGGCCCTAGTGAGACCACACCTGGAGTATTGTGTGCAGTTTTGGTCCCCTAATTTGAGGAAGAACATTCTTGCTATTGAGGCAGTGCAGCGTAGGTTTACAAGGTTAATTCCCGGGATGGCGGGACTGTCTTATGCTGAGAGAATAGAGCGGCTGGGCTTGTACGCTCTGGAGCTTAGAAGGATGAGAGGGGATCTCATTGAAACATATAAGATTGTTAAGGGTTTGGACACGCTAGGGGAGGAAACATGTTCCCGATGTTGGGGGAGTTGTGAGTCTGTGGAATTCTCTGCCTCAGAGGGCGGTGGAGGTAGGTTCTCTGGATTCTTTTAAGAGAGAGCTAGATAGGGCACTTAAGAATAGCGGAGTCAGGGGATATGGGGAGAAGGCAGGAATGGGGTACTGATTGGGGAAGATCAGCCATGATCACATTAAATGGCGGTGCTGGCTTGAAGGGACGAATGGTCTACTCCTGCACCTATTGTCTATTGTGAGAGCTGGCAGTATTTAGGCATCTTATTTACAAAGACAAAGGCTCAAAGTAATGATATACTATGGTCTTGGTTACTAAGTGTATCTCACACCGACCCCTCACTGGTAAGTGTTTATTGGACCCATCATTACCAGATTTCCTGGCTTAGCATAACATTAGATACATTTGAGAGTGGAGAGAACAGGAAGACAAAAAGCCAGAGGGAGACTATTTGCATCATTTGCACAGTAATGAATTTCATTCTGTTAGATGGGCACATGAAAATACAGAAAATACAGAGATATGGATCATGTGCAGGCACAAGAGATCAGTTCAGCTAGGAAATACGTTCGCCACAAACATTATAGAAACATAAACATAGAAAATATGTGCAGGAGTAGGCCATTCGGCCCTTCGAGCCTGCACCGCCATTCAATATGATCATGGCTGATCATCCAACTCAGTATCCTGTACCTGCCTTCTCTCCATACCCCGTGATCCCTTTAGCCACAAGGGCCACATCTACCTCCCTCTTAAATATAGCCGATGAACTGGCCTCAACTATCTTCTGTGCCAGAGAATTCCAGAGACTCACCACTCTCTGTGTGAAAAATCTTTTCCTCATCTCGGTCCTAAAGGAATTCCACCTTATCCTTAGACTGTGACCCCTTGTTCTGGACCTCCCCAACATCAGGAACATTCTTCCTGCATCTAGCATATCCAATCCCTTAAGAATTTCGTAAGTTTCTATAAGATCCCCCCTCAGTCTTCTAAATTCTAGCGAGTACAAGCCAAGTCTATCCAGTCTTTCCTCATGTGAAAGTCCTGACATCCCAGGAATCAGTCTGGTGAACCTTCTCTGTACCCCCTCTATGGCAAGAATGTCTTTTCTCAGATTTGGAGACCAAAACTGTACGCAATACTCCAGGTGTGGTCTCACCAAAACCCCGTACAACTGCAGTAGAACCTCCCTGCTCCTATACTCAAATCCTTTCGCTATGAATGCTAACATACCATTTGCTTTCTTCACTGCCTGCTGCACCTGCATGCCTACTTTCAATGATTGGTGTACCATGACACCCAGGTCTCGTTGCATCTCCCCTTTTCCTAATTAGCCACTATTAAGATAATAGTCCACCCTCCTGTTTTTGCCACCAAAGTGGATAATCTCACATTTATCCACATTATACTGCATCTGCCAAGCATTTGCCCACTCACCCAGCCTATCAAAGTCACCTTGCAGCCTCCTAGAATCCTCCTCACACCTAACACTACCCCCCCAGCTTACTGTCATCCGCAAACTTGGGGATGTTGCATTCAATTCCCTCGTGCAAATCATTAATATATATTGTAAATAGCTGGGGTCCCAGCACTGAGCCTTGTGGTACCCCACTAGTCACTGCCTGCCATTCTGAAAAGGACCCGTTTACTCCTACCCTTGGCTTCCTGTCTGCCAGCCAGTTCTCTATCCACATCAATACTGAACCTCCAATACCGTGTGCTTTAAGTTTGTATACTAATCTCTTATGTGGACCTTGTCGAAAGCCTTCTGAAAGTCTAGATATAACACATCCACTGGTTCTCCCTTATCCACTCTGCTAGTTACATCCTCGAAAAATTCTATAAGATTCGTCAGACATGATTTGCCTTTCGTAAATCCATGCTGACTTTGTCTAATGATTTCACCACTTTCCAAATGTACTGCATCCCATCTTTAATAACTGACTCTAGCAGTTTCCCCACTACCGATGTTAGACTAACTGGTCTGTAATTCCCCATTTTCTCTCTCCCTCCTTTTTTAAAAAGTGGGGTTACATTAGCTACCCTCCAATCCTCAGGAACTACTCAAGAATCTAAGGAGTTTTGAAAAAATATCATCACTAATGCATCCACTATTTCTGTGGCTACTTCCTTGAGTACTCTGGGATTCAGACTATCTGGCCCTGGGGATTTATCGGCCTTTAATCCATTCAATTTACCCAACACCACTTCTTGGCTAACCTGGATTTCACTCAGTTCCTTCACCTTATTTGATCCGCGGTCCCCTGCTATTTCCGGCAGATTATTTATGTCTTCCTTAGTGAAGACAGAACCAAAGTAGTTATTCAATTGGTCTGCCATGTCCTTGTTCCCCATGATCAATTCACCTGTTTCTGACATCAAGGGACCTACATTTGTTTTAACTAATCTCTTTCTCTTCACATATCTATAAAAACTTTTGCAGTCAGTTTTTATGCCTTAACTCTCTTCCTAACTCCCTAAATTCTCCTTTCAGGATCTCTTCTCTTTTTTTACCCGTGTCATTGGTACCAATATGTACCACGAGCCAAAGGGCCAAGAATCATCTTACCATATCCAGAGAGCAGTCCTGAACTACTATCTACCTCATTGGTGACCCTTGGACTATCCTTCTTTGGGCTTTGCGGGCACTAAATGTTATCATGTATCTGTAGACTGTAAAAGGCTTGATTGTAATCATGTATTGGCTTTCCGCTGACTGGATAGCACCCAACAAAAAGCTTTTCCCTGTTCCTCGGTACATATGTGACAATAAACTAAACTGAACTGATTTCTGTTCTGTACAGTTCTATGTTCTGTGCAGACAGAAACCTTCAAATTCTGAAGTCTTTGTTTTGCATTTAATTTTTGGTATGAATTAGTTCAGTGACCCTGCTGCAGACTTCTGCTGCCTCAACCGCAAGAAGAAGTAGTAAGTGGTATACTGGTTCATGGGATAATGTTTTCTTCAGTTGTTCTATGTGTTGCCCCCGTTAAACATACTTTTCCCACCCCTCCCCCTCTCGTACAATCCTGGTTCTTTACTTCTGAAGAACAACCACCCAAAAGAAAACAATGCAGAAATGTGATATATGGGTCCAAGCCAAAGAAATAATGCACTGGTAGCGTAACAAGCACTAGTACTAAAAGATACAGAAATATGAGTGTTCCCTGGGGTTCACCACAGCACTCTCCCAGGATCCCACAGTGAGCATTAGTGCAAAAGAGAAAAGAAAATCTCTCCATGTTGTCAGTGACTCTGAAGTACAGGGTATGTAAACAGTGCCTGACTCACTCAAGACAGAGGTTTCTATTGCAATGTCAACAATCTCTTGGGTCTATTTGTCAACCCCTCCGGTGAAATTCATAATAGTCTAGACAGTATCCCCAAGATGATAGGTTTAATAAAAAAATGAAACAGTCAGCTGCTAATCCTCCCTCCACATGAAGAACAAAATGTAATTAATAAATACATTATTTCTAATGCAGTTAAATGTTGTGAAGTAGCCCCGTAATGTCCAATACTACAGTTCAGAAAGGTGCAGAGAGAGCAGGGTGTTATCAGAAATGTATAAAGACAACTTTGGCCACATTGGCTTAACAGACACAGCAACTAGCAGAAACCTTGCAAACTGCAATCCTAAAACTCCCGATTGGATGCTCCTCCAGTCAACGTCAAACAAACTTTACTGTCATTTAGAAATACATCGATATATGCAATTCCAAACGAAATTCCGTTGCATTTGGCTCCCCATGCCACACGATAATAAACAGAAGGATAAAATGGATAAAAGGATAAGTTTAAGTTTATCTCAGTTTTCTCCTGTCAGGGTCGGAGGCGTAGAGAAGCAATTGTTTTTTTCTCCAGCCTAAATTTGGTTGTGTTGACATTGTAACAATATATAGTAAATTCTTCACCTACCATATTGAAAGGGCAAAGAGCTGAACTGACACAGGTCAAGAAGTCTGCAATGTTCAGGAAGCAAACTTGGTTGGGATCAACTATTTGCAGAGTTTTCACATATTCAGCAAATGTCATAAAAGATCTCATCATTTTGGAATGGATAATTATTATATTGAAACTGGAATGGAAGAGGAATATTTTTCACAGCTTTCAAACATTTTAACTGAACCATAACTCTTACCCACGTTTCCCAACCCATGGAAAATTCCTGGTCTACATCACTACAAAGTGCAGAGATATCAGGAGTTAAATCTGATTTCACTAGAAAAGAGGCACCAAGGCTACAATGCAAGGCTAACTCAGGGCTAGCACAAACCAAATCCATTTATTTTCCTCACTGTCAGCAATCAGGTAGCATTAGTCATGGCCAGCACATTGTATCTCGGGTTCTTTAGACTTTTAGACTTTAGAGATACAGCGTGGAAACAGGATACATGGGCCACCAAGCCCGCACCAAAGATCCTATAGCGGTTTCAATTCAGCCAGCCCCTCTTAAAGGGTGAAAAAAAAACACACAGGCCTGTTCATTCCCTCCCTCGATGCTGCCTAGGGTTGCCAACTGTCTCGTATTAGCCGGGACATCCCGTATATCTTGGTTCTTGGGCAACCGTGGTTTGGTGGAGAGTAAACCACGGTTGCCCAGCCAGATGCAACTAAATTTAAAGTGGCACTTTCTTCCCAATAACCCTCTCTGGCTAAACCCCTCCCTTCACCACCTCCAGTTTAAATTCCAGTTGGAATATTTTGGAGGACCAAGTAACCAAGAACCAAGATATACGGGATGTTCCGGCTAATACGGGACAGTTGGCAACCCTAGGCAGCATCGAGGGAGGGAATGAACAGGCCTGTGTGTTTTTTTTTCACCCTTTAAGAGGGGCTGGCTGAATTGAAACCGCTATAGGATCTTTGGTGCGGACTTGGTGCTACCAAATTGGGCTAAGTTGGTTTGTCCCATACGGGACCGCCCTTGTCCCATATTTGACTGCTACTACTCGGGTCGAGGGGACTGTTGGGTCAGAGCGCTGCGTCCCGACGTGGTGCAGCCCATGGAGTGCAGCAGCAGCGTCTCGCCCATGGTCGGCAGGCCGGCCAGCTGTCCAACCTTCGGACCTTCGCTTACCGCCGACACCACCATCCCTCCTTCTCATGGCCGATCATCGGTTCATGAGTCGGATGGGTTTGCTGGACTTTGTGCCTGGGCCAAAACTCCTCAGCTGGCCCACCAGCTGGGCTTTGTGTGCAGTCCAGCACCTGGGCCAACTCATCATTCACCCAGCCACAGCCGACGAATTGCAGTCGGGAATTTGTCCCTTATTTTGACCTTTTGTCCCTTATTTGGGAGAGAGAAAGTTGGCAACCCTAATGCTGCCTGACCCACTGAGCTACTCCAGCACTTTGTGCTTTGCTGAAGATCTAGTCTCTTAAAGTTACTTAGTCCCTCAACAAGTTGGTGGAACTAATTTCAGCCTCCCAAGGGAAAAGGCAGAACATAGCACAACTGCATAGAAATCCAGTCTTGTTCAACGAGATGAAGCAAATAAAAGATGTTCGGCATCCTCAGTAGTTCAAGCAGACCTCCACCAAGTATTGGATACAGTTATGACTTTTAAAGACATTTGGACATAGGCATTGATAAGAAGAGATTTGAGTGATATGGGTCAAACGACAGGCAAATGGGACTAGTCCTGAATTCTAACATGGCCGTCATAGATAGGCTGTCAAGGGGCCTGTTTCCATAGAATAGCTCTAAAGCTTATTATGGACTAAGGGCCCTGTTCCCGTGCTGTACTGTTCTATGTTGTATGACTCTACGACTATGACTACAGGTTCATGCTGAAATTGGCCTCAGAGAAAATGGCTTTGTAGCTGAATGCAAGTAGTCAAGCTCCAAGGGCCTAAATGCAGTGCAGGAAAATGTTCAGTAACCTCACAATGTGATCAAGGTCAGTGAATACATTTACACACGTCCCACGTCCTATCAGTTGCAGTGCCTGCATCATACAGTGCTCAATGTACTGCTCTAACACACCAACTAGTAACATCCAGGAATCAGGTCTCAGATGTAAGATTAGTTTACTGGACATCCACCTCTCTCAACTTCCACACATTGACAATAGTTCTTGTGTTGGACAATGAGCTGCAAGCCAGTGGCAGCAGCAGTGACAGAGACCATCCACTGTTGCCCCAGCTAATGTCACCCACTCAACAGGGCGGCACACTGGCGCAGTGCATAGTTGTGCAGCGGACCTGACCTCGGACACTGTCTGTACGTAATTTTTATCTTCTCCCTGTGACCGCGTGGGTTTCTTCCCACACTCCAAAGGTAAAATTGTAAATTGTCCCTAGTGTGTACGGCAGTGCTATTGTACGGGGTGATCGTTGGTTGGCAAGGACTCGATGGGCCAAAGGGTCTGTTTCCATGCTGTATCTCTAAAGTTTAAAAGAAAGTTTTCATCCCCTGAGGAATATACTGTATAAGCAATTGCCAGTTCTACATCCAAACTTCTCCACGCATAAGCAAAATGGGTTCAATTCTAGCCTCATTTCCACAATGGAAAACTGAAGAGATCAAGTACAGCACTGGTTTTGCAATCTGGCTAATTTTACTTTTATATTGTTAATACCTGACACTAATTATAGTCCAGTGTAAAATGAACGTTCCATTTAATACAATGGACTACCTGTCTGAGTGGTTAGTTTTAAATTGGAAATATCTGCAAGCTAATCTATGAAAGCCTTTATATCCACAACCATTTTCATTCGTAAGTGAGACACAGTCATGTACATGCTATGGATTGTAAGGACAGGTTTATCTTTCATTCCATTTAATTACATTTGTAACCAGGTATGATCAGGCATTGCAGCACAGCCAGGGAAATAATTCTGCCTCATGAACATTGCATTGAGAACTATACTCACCCAAATCCAGTACCCAAGGTTGAGTATTACATTGAGGGCGATAATTTTACTGCCTATACAATCAATCAATCCTAATCCTCTGTGATTCGTAATTGAAAGTTATATTTGAGAAAAGTTATTCCAATATTTAAAAGTTAATTTGAACTGTTTGGAATTTAGAATCAATGATAGTGATCTTATTATTTGGTCTTTGGAAGACATTTCTGACATTGGTATATGCGATTTTAAGCATCTTTAAAACTTTTAATGTAAACCAGAAGTGACAGATTATACATTTTGAATCCACTTTAAGTGTGAACTGAAATTGAAGTTGCATAGTGCCATTATATCTCACACAGGGTGACATTTCCTTGCATTGTTGATTGACATTGTATTTTAATACTTGCTGGTTATTTAGGATCAGAAGCTAATTGCGGTATGCTTTCCTGTCCACACGCTAAGAGAGCATTTAATAAAACCATCTGGATGAATCTTTCACTCTTCAGATGTGTTATGGTTGATTACCACCAAATCATCCAATTATTTTGAAAGATGTAACACCTTTTAATAGCACTGCAGTTTGTTAGCCACTGAAATACTCAAAGCATCAATTCAGATTAGCATGTTTAAGAAAGAACTGCAGATGCTGGAAAAATTGAAGGTGGGCAAAAATGCTGCAGAAACTCAGCAGGTGAGGCAACATCTATGGAGAGAAGGAATAGATGACGTTTTGGGTCGAGACCCTTCTTCAGACATCGTCATGGAATGATTTACAACACAAATGACATAATATAAATGCAAGTTGTTGTTTCATGTTCAATTTTTGAAATACAAGTGGGATTTTCTAAAATAAATACATGAAAACAAATGATTTCCCAAATCTTTAATTTGCAATTATTAAACCTGGCATTATTAGATGCTACTCTTCCTTGGTTAGAGTGGAATCAAATTTCAGTGAATAGATCTGAAAACTTTTTCCTGCTAATGCATTGTTTCAATATTCTCAGAAGACGGGGAGAGAATGAGGAAGAGAAGGTAAAAAAAAGACCATTTACAATGACTTGTATTTATTTTAGAAAATCCCATTTGTATTTCTAAATTGAACAGTATCCCACAAAACAACAACTTGCATTTATATTATGCCATTTGTGTTGTAAAGCAAGTAAAGACTGTAGAGCAAGCGGTAAGAGAACTAATCTGAGGAAATAACCTGCTCAACCTCATCAACCCAGCTGCATCACATGTAGGTGCACTTATCGTACTAGTAACCTCTGAACAATCCCCCCACCCATCCACCTCATCTTCCTACTGACACCTTTCTTTGGGTTGAGAAACACCCTCAGCATGATAAAAAAGAGATTCAAAACAGCTCAAAATGGTGTGTCAATGAGACACACCAGTATCATTCAAAATGATCAGACATATACCACCGTATTCTGCAGAGTGGTTTTTGTGCGTGCTGCAGTAGAAACTGTGACATCAAATATCACATGCTAAATAATGGTTGGGTTTGGAATTGGTTTTGAAAAAAATTTTTTGCAAGATTAGTACAAAAACCTTACATGCTCCTTGACATTGAAAGCAAGCAATCCAATGAGCTTCTCAACATACGCAACCTTTAAATTGGACCAAACAGCCACCTTCTTCAGACTGCTCAATTTTAAGCCATCTACAGCTGACTCATGCAGTTGGTAGCCCTTTTCTTTGCTCTAAACTACACACAATCTTGGCATTTGTGCTAAGATTGTTGGGATGCTTCAATTGAGTAGGAAGGAACTGGCAGAAGCTGGTTTTCACCGAAGATAGACACAAAATACTGGAGTAACTCAGCGGGAAAGGCCACATTTCTGCAGAGAAGGAATGGGTGATGTTTCGGGTCGTGACCCTTCTTCAGACCAAGAATCAGGGGAGAGGGAGACTAGTTTCAATGCCCTGATTAATTTTACTGATTGTATGCCTCATTGTCACCCTCCTCTCACATAACAATGACTCATTGTACATTTCCTTGATCAGCATCTGCTTTGACCTGTCTTTTTCACACCTTACCCTTTCATATCTCTAGTCTCCCTTCTATATCTCTTATTGTCATGAAGAACAAATCTCTATGCAGCCACAACTTTGCCATTTTTTCACCTCTGTTCTAGGTTTGCCAAAAGTAAAAGAAAACTCTAGGAGCAGCAGATACACCAAAGCTCAATTCCAACAGGTCCTGGGTAATAACTATCTGGAAGATAGGATTTAGTTTAGTTTAGTTTAATTTAGAGATATGCACGGTTACAGGCCTTCGGCCGAGCGAGTCCATGCCGACCAGCGATCCCCGCACACCTACACTATCCTAGACTCACTAGGGACAATTTACAATTATACCAAGCCAATTAACCTATAAACCTGCATGTGTTTGGAGCGTGGGAGGAAACCGGGGATCCCGGTGAAAACTCACGCAGGTCATCGGAAGAACGTACAAACTCCATACAAACAGGCACCTGTTGTCAGGATCAAACCCGGGTCTCTGGTGCTGTGAGGCAGCAACTCTGCCGCTCCACCACTGTAGATTTAAAAGGCTTGTACTTTCAAACGAGGCTCCTTCTATCACATGATCAGCCATGATCACATTGAATGGCGATGCTGGCTTGAAGGGCCGAATGGCCTACTCTTGCACCTAATGTCCATTGACATGTGCTAAAGTCTTAAAACATAACAGATTTAGCTATAGCTCTGTTCAGATATAGCTCTGTTACAACAGTTTGAGAAAAGCTTAATTTTCATTTCAACCAAATCAAATATTGTGCATTTTATTGGAAACAGAATGAAAATTATGTAAACAGAACAGACAACATTGCCTTAGTTAAGTCATAAAGAATGTTCACCAAATATTTTAGCAGTACCATATGTTACACACCATATTTAATCAAAATCATATACTCCTGCATGTAACAGAGAGACCAAGGTTTTTATATTAACAGTAAATCCATACTTCTTGGTATTACAGATATAAATTGGGCACATTGTCACAATCTATTTTCCAGGGTAGGGGAGTCTAAAACGAGAGAGTATAGGTTTCAGGTGAGAGGGGACATTTTACGTGGATCTTAGGATGTCTTTTCCATACTGAGGGTGGTGGGTTCACAGTATGAGCACCAGAACAGATGGTAGCATTCAATTATCTCAAAACTATACATTGATAACAATCTAAAACTCTCCTGAAACATTAGAATGGTTAACCATAGGATTACCAATGTACAGAAAACTTGCCACTCCCAACTAGTCAGAATGAACTACCAAGTACATAAATTTCAAATTGGAAATGAAAAGCTGCTTGTCCCCCATTATAGAACATAGAACAATACAGTGTGTAAGAAGGAACTGCAGATGCTGGTTTAAACCGAAGATAGACACAAAAAGCTGGAGTAACTCAGTGGGACAGGCAGCTTCCCAGGAGAGAAGGAATGGGTGACCTTTTGTGTCGAGACCCTGCTTCAGACCTTCAAACTTCAACCACAATGTTTGCTCGGAACATGATGGCAAGACCGACTCTTATCTGCCTGCACATAATCCATACCCTCCATTTAAAGTTTGCCCCTTGCACCTTGAAGGCGTGTACACTAGTATTTGATATTTCCATCCTTCGAAAAAGGTTGTGACTATCTACCCAATTTATGCCTCTCATTCATTATGGAAAAAAATCCCACAAGGCTGCTCTTGTATCTCTTTCCAGTTTCCACCTCTCTTAGTTTTTTTAATGTAGAGATATATGCAGAAGGTTCACTACCACGTCAGTCTCAAAAAATGATCATGGACAAGCAAACAGGCTACATTAAACCAAGTCTGTACTTCTCAGGCAGACATCAGAGACACTGTACTTGACATTTTACTATTTTTATCATCTGTTATGGCTAACAACTGAGTGCTCCATATTTTGCACCATCATTATATGCCCAGATCTTGTTCTTACGTAATTACACTGATAACAATATAACTAGTGCCAAGTTATTGTGACCTTCTGTGACGGAGGATCATTCAATACCAGGCCATTGATCATTATTTGAGTTGTAGAATCCATATTAATGTACTCCCTGTTCTATCAGCGATGGTTAAAGGAAATCTGTAAGAAGGAATTACAGATGCCGGTTTACACTTAAGATAGACACAAAATGCTGGAGTAACTCTGCGGGTCAGGTAGCATCTCTGGAGAAAAGGTATAGGTGGCATTTTGGGTCAAGACCCTTCTTGAGACTGCTGCAGAACTCCCATCAGAGAGTGAACTTCTTCAAAGTAGGCACTCCTTGAGGAGATTTCGCAGTGGAGCAGACAAAATGTGTAGGATTGAACTGCAGATGCTGGTTTACACTGAAGATAGACACAAAATGCTGGAGTAACTCAGCGGGACAGGCAGCATCTCTGGAGAGAAGGAATGGGTGATGTTTCGGATCGAGACCCTTCTT
The DNA here is from genome assembly GCA_035221665.1 of Okamejei kenojei. NCBI lineage: Eukaryota > Metazoa > Chordata > Chondrichthyes > Rajiformes > Rajidae > Okamejei > Okamejei kenojei. The sequence continues at coordinate 34,338,118 of CM069154.1, forward strand.
CAGGCTGATTTCAGACTTCCTACTCATTTATATGTGTCACAAACAACAGAGGTCTCAGCACAGATAGCTGCAGAACCACACTGGTCACAGACCTTCAGCCAGAGTAGCACCCTTGCACCACAACCCACTGTCTTCTAAGAGTGAGCCAGTTCTGAGACCAAATGGCCAAGTCATCATGAATCGCAAGCATCTTAATCTCCTGATTTGCCCAGCATGAGGGACGTTATCAAATGCCTTAGTAAAATCCATGTAGACAATATGCACTGCCCTACCCTCATCAATCACCTTCTCAAATATACAATCAAAATGCAGCATTCTGCAATCCGTTACAGACCTCCAATCTGGAGCTATATTTTCTCAAATTCCAACCAAATTATTTCAATAATTATTTTTCCCAATTTTAGACTTTTTGTTGATTCAAAAACCATCCTTTCAAATTGAGTTTAAAGCCATTCAAAATCTTTTCCGTGATTTATATTTCAAAATTTGGCAATGTGATGTAGGTGGAACAGAAGGCAAATAAAACATTTAAAAACTGTAACATGGATAAGGTGATAGAATTGGATGCGAGTTGGAAAAATCGGAATGAGTCCACTTAAAACAAATTAAAAGATCAAATGTTACAGCGGGTACAACATTTATATTAAACTGTGTTTTTGGTATAGATATAGTTTTTACTAATATCATGGATGAATAAAGCTCGGTTTGAACAGCTTTATTACTACAAAATTTAAGTTTTTTTCAGCATTATAGCACATGCGATTTGGCAAGCAAAGTGCTTCTCTGAACCTGTAGCAAGAGCTTAAAAACTTTAGCCATTGACTTCCTCCTTGTGGCATTAAAATTGTTCTACATATGTTTGCTTCTTTGATATTTTCTCTTCGTTAGGTTAAATTCAAAGACTGAAAATCTCAGCATTCTCTTTTCATTACTTAAAAGTAACTGACCTCAGGCCCTCATTCCAAATCCCTAACCCTGATTAACAGAAAATTGGAGCAAAGAGTGAAGGTCAGGGCCAGAAGTACAGAAGCTCTAACATTAACATTTGCATTAACAAACTCGATGGCCATGACACTGACCATACCATGTATTATTTTCATCACTTCTGCACTAAACAAAGTTACAAACAAACTTTCAAGAGAGATTCAAACAACACTCCAGTTAAGTCCCGAGGAGCCGCGCCTGCCCTATCCACCCGCCGAACAACCGCGCTGCCGCCGACCAGAACGGTGACTGAAGACCGGAACGGGCCCCGGTAGCCCCGTCTTGCCCCACAGGCCTCCCGGGGGACTGTGGTGAAGCCGGGCGGCGAGGCCTGTCTGGGCCGAAGGAGCCTCAGAGGCTGCGGCGATGGGAGACTCGATGGCGGTAGTGGGGCCTCGGCAGCAAGGGGAGCCTCGATGCCGGTCGGAACCCACGGTCGATGAATGTGAGGGGGGAGTTTTCACTTTTAATTTCAAGTCTTTATGTACCTTGTGTGCTGTGACGGTCGGCAGTCCAATTTCCCTCCAGAAAGAATAAAGTTTTATCGTATCCTATCGTGATATGACATACAAAATGTTGGAGGAACTCAGCATCTGTGGGGGAAATGTACACGTGATGTTTCTGATCGGGACCTTTCTTCACCATTTAATGTTCTTTCCAAACATTATTTTCCTTTTGTCACACAATAATCACCAGTATTGTGCCTGTACTTATATACACATGCAATTATATATAAAACCAGATGTATCTTTTATAGTTTCCTGAAAAACTAAAATGCTCTCTTTCCTATTCTTGAGGTGTCTTTTAAAGAAAAGCTGTAAATCAAGCTGCCTAAGATGCCTTCATTTTCCACCAAAACCTTTCATGAACAAAGCCTCGGTAATCAATAGTTCTACTAGTTCCAGTCACAGAACCATTGCAAACATGCCTGAAGATGAACACTGCAATGAGAACCTGAATTACAAATACACTATTGTAGCCAATCTATCAAACTAGAAAATTATAAAACAAGGCAGTTCAGAGAGAGGAATCCTATGTACCTTCATTTAATGTGAATGCCTGGCATCTACTGCAAGCCGGCATAGGTTATCAAGTGTTATCAGTCGCTTGAGGTCATTCAGGATTAATTGGATAAAGCCGTAAAAATGTACTGGGATTGTGATGGTTGATGAACCCATTTCTGTTCAACCTTATGTTAACATCCACATAATTTATATGTATTATAATGATTTGGGCATTCCAGAGCCAGACATACTGAGAAAGCTCTCACTGGTCGGCCCTTCTAAGTTAAGCATTGCAAAAGGGCCATGCATCGCAACCATCTCTACCAACTAATTATCTCACACCATTGTAAAGATCTATTATAAGGAAATTTGAGTCGCTGGGAATGGGCAAGATTTCGGGGGGGGGGGGGGGGGGGGCACAGTATGAAATAGTCCTTGTGATTGAGGGAAATTAGAGTCAGACAGAGATACCAAGTCTCATAGAGAAAAAAAAACTAAAGATATTTGCTCTGGAAAGCAAAGGTGCACCAGATGAGGTTTGTTGGAGAAGTGACAGTTCCCATGTGACAGGATAAGGTATGAGCACCATCTAGTGGAAGGAATAATATGAGAGGCCTGTAAATGAACCACAACCACAAACACAGCAATTCACATTATAAATGTTTATATACTTATAATAAATACTGACATTAAAAACTTACTCAAAATTCCTGACAAAATTTGTGCATAAGCATCACAATCCATACGCCAACTTTATAATATGATTGCATGCAAGGATTAGAGTGTATTAGTTGTAAGGAGTGTTTGGATAGACTTGAATTGTTTTCTCTGGAGCATCTGAGGCTGAGAGGAGACCTGATAGAAGTATACAAAATAATGAGAGGCATAGATAGGGTAAACAGTCCGAACCTTTCTCCCAGGGTAGAAATGTCAAATAGCTTTAAGGTCAGAGAGGAAAAGTTTAAGGGGACTTTTTGTTTTGCACAGAAAGTAGCGGGTGCCATAAATACACTACCAGAGATGGTGGTGGAACAGACACATTAGTGTGTTCCTGTGATGTACTGTTCTATTTGTGGAAAATATGGAAATATTGCTTTCCTCTATCTTCAACTTTTAAACCCTAAATTCTTTGCCAATCTTAAGCATTGAATTGAATTCTGAACAAAGTTAAGAGTTCTGTTAGTAAGTGGGCATTCATTAGAGGAATCAAGTGCTATTGTCAAGCGAATGCTGCTCTGGTAAGAATTCTATTTTACTCCTTCAGTCAAACAAATGTTCTCATTTATTGTGATTGTCAGGCAGCTTTTATGGTTACCAGATCCAGATATGAAAGTAATTAAGAACAGCTGAGAGAACGAAAGTCTTATTAGAGTCTTTCGAATTTCAATAAAGATAATTACAGCTATAGAAAGGAGCAGTAAGTCTTATTTTAAAATATGGGTTAATTATGAGTTTACTCATGGACACCTGCAGCCAATTGTCCCCCAAGCTTTTCAGATCAATTGGAAATGCCCAGATTATTAACTTATCGTCATACTGGCCATGGTCAGCTTGTGAGACAAGGTCAGTATGCAGCTAGAGGGGTTAGAACAAGTGATTCATTTCTAAGAGAGGCTTCAGGATAAATAGTGACAGCAAAATCCATGAAATCAGTGGAGAGAGAGTTGTTGCGGTAACAGAGAGGGAGAAGAGGTTCAACAGTCTAAGTGTACTGCAAGAGCTTCAATTCATGCAGCACATTTAAGGTAGTATAAACTTCGCAAGGCAATCACAAAGGCATTCTCCAAGAAAATGATGCTAAGCCACATGAAGACATTCTTTTGGGACATTTTATCAGAAGGAAATAAAGAATGGGAAAGGCAGACAATTATAGAACTTTAGCCCCTGCCAATGATGTATCAATTACATTCAAGGATTCTCAAGAGAAGCACAGATACCTCATGGGTTATGGATCTGGGAAGAGCAGATTTGAAAGAATCAAAGCACTGCTTAACTGGGACCTGCCGCAGTCAGCACGCAGACAGGTGTTGGTTAAAGTGTGATTTGTGTGAATTACAACACTGCCACCAGAGCTCTGCGTGACCTTGTTTATAGAGCAGAGTAGCCCTTGAAAAGTAAAAACTTAAATTATAAACAACCTTTCATCCCCAAAATCATTGAATGTGTAGCCTAAGAACCACACCGGATGATACATTTATCTACATAAATACAAAAATATTTTTAAGTACCTATTTTTGAAACCATTATTCTACACTAATTTTCTATAATGTGTTCACTGATAGTAATTTATTTATGCAACAAAGTAAAATGTACAATGGATTTTTAGTAAAGCAAGGTGAAATGCGTTTTCGGAAACAGGCATTCACTTTTTGAAGGAGTTAAGGGCCTGTCCCACTTGGGTGTCACTTGCATGTCACGCAGGTGGCGCGCGAAGATTTTGCGAATCCTTAAATCCTATGGGCGCCGCGCGCGATCGCGCGTCACTTCCAACGCCACCATGCGCGCATCATGTGTGTGTCACGATGTGCGCGTCATGACACATAAATGATGTGGCATAAATGACGCGCAAATTACACCCAAGTGGGACAGACCCTTTAAAGTCCAATGGAAACTTATGAACAATATTGAAACCAAAGTTTCCACTGGTCATTTTGCCACAATTACAAATCCAATGCAACTATTTTCTCAACTAAAATTGTGGGTAATTTACCGGAAAGTCAATGAAAATCACTGGGATTGAATCTCCTGTCCCATTACTTTAACCACAATGAGAAATACACGGCAATCAGAATCTCTGCACAAGTATCATCATTGCAGGATAATAGATGGTTGATAGCGAACTGCAAAGGAATTATTTAACACAACAAATGTGATGACAATACAAGCCACAAAAAAAGCTTGAGTTATTCATGAATGTCAGCATATCCTGCATACTAATTTACTGCCCAAATTTCATAGCAAGAGATTGCATACTTTGCTTCGTGTTTTGCAACTCTTGCTGATTTACTTACATTCTGTTTATAGGGCATTGAGAGTGGAAAGGTTGGTCAGCCATCGATAAAACAGCAATGAAATACTGCAAGACAGCCCAAAGGTGCAGGGTTGTGGCAATCAAACTTGAAGATGTGTGAAGGTTCCCTTGCAAGTGCTGACACACATACAAGAAACTCCAGGCTGACCTTTGTGGCAGTCACCCAAATGAAAGCAAAGCCAGCAACAGAAGTAATGAGTAAAACAATGAGGCCAAAAAATACAATTTAATGGACATCTTATGTTTCCCTCATGGATCCTCTCAGGTAGAAACACAAAATGTCTTGTGTACTCACTACTGAAGTCATATGGGCGCATAGTCTGATCTCCCGATCATTCCCTGCACCCTTGTAAACTTTTTATTTTTATTTTTGAGGACATCTACCCGATTCCCTTTATTATTGCAACAAATATCCAGTCAGTCTCTTGTCTCCCTTTATTGGTGAACACATTTCCACCAAACAGTCAAGATCACAGTACACGTGTTAAACTAAAATTCTCTGCGTGTTTTAATCTTAGTTCCGTGTTGCATGGCTACTGGCTCGTCCACTTCTGCAGTGTTACTCCACGTTTACTCCATCAAACCTCTTTGCCATTTTGAACACAGATTCAAAACTTTCACAATTCGCAAAACTTCAAGAAATTTCAGGATAATACACCACAAGACTGGTCTCGTCAGAAGAGCCAAAACAACTTCTTGTTACAATCATTCATTGAACATTAAGTAACAGATTTTCCAAGAGTTTCGTAAGAGCATTCCATTAAAAATAAACTTGAGTGCAGAAATACCATTTGAAAGTTGAGAACATGCTCAAGCTGGGCCTGTCTGTGGTACATGGAGTACAGAGAATGTGGTAAAGAGAAGCAAGTGGAGAATGGTCCAGGGTATTGCGTGTCTGTTACTGGGGTCTGCATGGTGGGGTCTAACTGGGGAGGAAATTGATTAATTCAGCTGAATTCAAACCAAGAAATGTAATTGTTAAGAATTCAGCTGGTCCAGGCAGTAAAATACTCGATACACAATGGATCACGTGGCAGTTCTTTCACCAAATCCTGTTCCAGAGCTGGAATGCTCAGGCCATCAATGACCCAACTTAGGACAAGAATCAAATCTTGGTTACACAAAATGCTGGAGAAACTCAGCGGGTGCAGCAGCATCTAATCAAATCTTGGTGATGTGTTTGCCTCAACTGTGGCATGCCATGTGCTTATTCATCAAAGCAACAGATCTTTTGTGTTAAGTAATAGTTTTTAAACACATTCTATAACACACTGTTTAAAATCCACTTTATCTTATCTTCATATTCCATGACGTATCTGTGTCTGATTCAGCAAAATAATGCTATGTGAAATTATAGTGTTTTAACTGACTTACTGCCACTTAGAGTGGGGTGCAAGCACATGATACTGCATTGTTTCAAGTGGGATTTGATAGACAAACTCAGTATGAAAATTATTTTATTACACGCAACATGTATCCAAAACTAAACTTCATTAAAAAACTATGTTTTAGATTTTGAAGTTCATTTGTACTGGATGAATTATTGCTCTAAATATCATACTTCAAAGCACCACAGGCAAGGTGATGCAGTTGGCAGATGGGCATCATTGCCTCATTTTCCCCAGACCGAGCGAGGACATCAAGGCAAAGTCACAACAGTGGTTCAGAGGTTTATGCCAGAAAGTAATGAAACTTAAAACCAAGAAAATTCCATCCCCATGGTTAAGAACTGAATGTCCATTGCCAATGCCCAAGACAGTCAGTGTCCTTAGAACGGGCAGCCCATTAAGGTGGAATAAATAACAAGGAAAGCAGCAATTTGTGGACCAGAGCAGCATTTTGTAACCCGTGACATAAACGTCGGGAGGAGGGAGGCCACTGATATTGTACAGAACACTTAAAAGCAGTCCAGAAGAGGTTTTGAGAGATAGTGAGAAGAAAGGAAAGGCAGTGGCCTTCAGTACGTTATGTGATGGAAGAATTGGCCACCATTGTCAGAGTGCAGTTACTCGGGGCAAAGAAGGATTGAAGGAAGTCATCTGGTACCTGCGCTAGGACATTTGGTTGGATGCTACTCTCTTGAATAAGGAAGCAAGCATATTTATATTTTAAGATTTTTAAAGATTAGAATCTAAAATGTATGATGACAAAGAGATCTCTAATCAATTTTAGATTACAATAAAATGGTATGGCAGAAAAAAGGAACTGCAAATGCAGGTTTACAAAAAAGGAGTAACTCAGCTGATCAGGCACAATCTCTGGAGAACATGGATAGGTGACATTTCGGGTCGGGACCATTCTTCAAACACATGGTGTCAGAAATATGCTGTAACGCCCAGGTTCAGGAGCAGCTTTTTCCCTACAACCATCAGGGCTATTGAACACTACAACCTCAGAATAGGCTCGGAACTACATAGACTTGGGACATTGTTTTTATCGTTGTACTATTATTGTCTGTATACATATATACCTAACTTTTTTTGTTGTTTGTTATGGTGTTTTCAGAGTACTATGTTTGCGTATCTGTTGCACTGTTGCAGGTAAGAATTTCATTGTTCTGTTTTAGGAGAAATGACAATAAACCACTCTTGACCCACGCTTTTGTGCACCGTACAGCTAATTGCTTTGTGTTAAAGAATACCAACTCCTCCAAAATACTACAACTGTTTAGGAAATGCATAAATATCCAACAACACTGTCATTAATGTGTTTTTTTTTAAATCAATAATACTACTAGAGAAACAATACAAAACTCCATTGAAAAAGGGCCATCATTCTTCCATTTTTGGATATTTTTATTGTGTAAACATTTGAGAAAATCAGATACAATGCACGCCTGTGTGTAATAATGCTTCATGGTAGTTAATGATGATTTGATCAACTGACCAATAATTAATCCACTCTGTTATCTCCAAAGTGTGACCCCAAAATACATGCAGTAACGAAAATAGTACTACAAGCAGATCAAACATTATAACCGCATTCTTCATAGAGAGAAGTGTTTTTTCAAGCAGCATCTCACAGACACTCTGAAGGATGACAACCAATGGGAGGTACAGTATGGACCACACTGAACATCACAACTTTTTATAACGGTGTAGTCTCTTGGTATTCCTATTAAAATACAGCAAGACTGGTTTAATGAGAATTATCAAGAGATCAGGGAACCGATTAACTTTAAACACAAGGCAAACCTGGTTTAAAAATCCCCTTCCATCCATGGAAAAGCAGCATCTCTACAGGTACCTGAAGGTTGACAGTCAAGAGAGAACCCAAGATTTAAAGAAAATGAATTGGGTGGAAAGAGCTTAACTCACGCACATTGACTCCAGAACCAGAGTTTAAGTCAAAATCTTTAGTCTGGCATAATTGTTATGTTCTACCAAGCAGCAGTGATATAGACCACCAGATTGCCGACATCAAGTTCCTCAAGAACTGCAGACATTGCACATCCAACATCCTCCGACCCCACTGGCAAGATAAGCCAGACAACATCCGCAAACTCACCCAGAACAATATCACCAGCACTGCAGCCCCAATTATACTCATTTCACTCTGGTGGGTGACCCATGTCATTCACATCCCTGACATGAGATCCCCAAATATACACTTTACTCTGGGTTCCACCATGACAAGCGATTACCAGGTGGACGGTAAAAATGATCCAAGGAACTTCTCAAAGTCTCCTTTGTAATTTATGCCATAGATTTCATCTGCAGTTGCTGCTTGACCCGTCTAAGTTCCTCCAAAAGTTTGTTTTTTGCACACTTTAGTTTGATTACCATCAATGTTGTTTTAACTAGGTTTATTCATGATATGCAGAGATTTAAGCAACAAGACAAATAAAACCAAAATAAAACAAAGTTAAATATTCTGGAATTGAAAGCCCTATCCTCCATGCAATAGGCTCAACAATGTCACTACTTGCCAAGGTCCGAGCCAAACTATATCATTATCAGGAAAGAATCTCATTACAAAACAAGAATAGGCTGTTGAATTGCTCACACTCTGGCCTCTTTGCAAATATTTATTTATTCAGTTTGCTGAAATGTCAATACCTTTTGCTCTTATTGGATGCTGACTGACCAGTGTGCATTTCTCTGCTTGCTTAACACGCCCCACATTTGCAGCTTAGTCATTGCTTTTGTTTTACATCATTGCGACCTGTTAATCTCCTGAGGAAAGATTGTGCAAAGTTTTCCTTGCCCCTCTTCCGAAAGGTCAATGTAGTGAAAGTCGCCTGCACAATCTGTTAACCCCACATCTACATTATTCATCCCTGACCGTTCCTCTCCCTCTACCCTGACATTTCCCACAGCCCAGGCAGCTCAGAAGCCAATATGTTCCACAGGGCACTAAATTATTCCTGTCTGTCCACTATCTTTATAACCTTTAATCCCATTCCTATCCAGATATTCACACAACTCTTCTTGCCAAAAGGTGTTAATCAACAGAGAATTAACTGTTTTAGCTGGGAACCCCTTGCACATATTTTAGCTGGGAACCCCTTGCACATATTTTAGCCAGGGTGCATGACACAGGGGGTCCCAGAAAGGGGAAGGAGAAAAAAAAACATCCTCAGAGGAACCAAATGGGGGATGAGTATAGAAAACTTTTAAGCCTAAAGAATATTTCAAATTCCAGCAACTCTGATCTTAAATAAGCATTGCTGCCATAGTGAAGAGATTTCAGCCAGGCAAAAATCTTACAATAGCTTCCTTAAAAGCTACAAAATCATCACGCACACAAAAAAAAATTCCAATGCAGAAATCTGAAGAAAATTTGCTCCACAATAAACTTTGAGCTCAATTCCGGAGGCTGGAAGTCTAAGAATCTTTGGAATATGCTTGAAAATACCACTAAATCTGCCATTTGCAATATTATTTTTACATTACTCACTACTCATTTGGTCACTTCTGCATTCTCTATAGGATTTACTGTTGCTTTGATGAATGACACCTCCACTTTTACAAACAAAGGATACAATAAATAAAAACCCTGCATCAGTTGACTATCCCCTTTGAGGGAAGAGAACATTGTTTTTTAAACTAACTTGTTATTTTATTCAACATTGATATTCATCACAAACTACTCCTTAAGCTGAATTGTCCCCAATCAAATCATAAATATATGCTCCAGTGTAACATGTGTTTTTATCTGATCACAAACACATCAAACAATATAATGGATTTGCCAAACACACTTCTACCATCTAATATTTTTTTCCAATTTTTTTTAAGATAAAGATAATCTTAAAAACATTTTGCAGGTACAATACTCAAATCAAAAAGGCGAGAAGACGCAGGTAATTTAAGTGTTTTTCTATTTATTTTAGAGAGTTATATGCATTAAGAAGTAAAATAACAGGTCCAGTAACATGAGAAACATTCATCACCAAGTGATACTTGACTCTCCAACCACTTCCTTTGGAAATATAGCAAAATAGAAAATAGGTGCAGGAGTAGGCCATTTGTCCCTTCGGGCAAGCACCACCATTCAATATGATCATGGCTGATCATCCAGAATCAGTAACCGTTCCTGCTTTTTCCCCCCATGTCCCTTGATTCCATTAGCCCTAAGAGCAATATCTAACTCTCTCTTGAACATATTCAGTGAATTGGTCCCCACTGCCTTCTATGGCAGAGAATTCCGCCGAGATTCACAACTCACGGGGTGAAAAGGTTTTTCCTCATAACAGTCCTAAATGGCCTACCCCTTGTTCCTAAACTGTGACCCCTGCTTCTGGACTCCCCCAATATCGGGAATTTTTTTCCTGCATCTAGCCTGTCCAATCCCTTAATAATTTTATATATTTCTATAAGATCCTCTCTCATGTTTCTACATTCCAGTGAATATAAGCCCAGTCGATCCATTCTTTCATCATTTTAAATAATATATTGCATGGTACAGCAGGGAACCAGACAATCAGGACAACAGGTTTATTATGCTGTTGTTAATGTTTTAGCACAAGCCAGGTGGAGACTGTAATCTATACAGATGAAACTTACAACGGGCAGTTTCTTTACTTTTTGGCATTAATCACATCATGCCAGGGGCCAGTGCATTGGCAGAGAGCCAACGGCAGTAGCACCAGGTTCACATTTCTTTGTTGCAGTATAAAAACTGAACAAACAAATTATTTTCATAACTGGATTATGCCAGAAGTAAATTGGCACTGTATTATACAGGAATTTAGCAGAATGCCTTTTGAGTGCTCTGATCATATTGTTGGCAAGTGTGCCATAGAAAAGTTAACACAGTCCATGAACAGGAATACAAATCGTGGCTTCAAAATTGTGTGGCCGCAGTTATTCCGACTGCTGCTGAATCTTCCCTATAGTTTAAACAGCACTGACAGCCAGAGGTTGTACAATATAACATGCCATTGGGAAAGTAAGCAGCCATCACATTCGGTAATTATTTCATAATATTATCAACAAAAAGCTTTTCACTGCACCTCGGTACATGTGACAATAAACTAAACTCAACTGAACTGAACAATATCAGAAATCTAAACCATCACAAAAGACTGCAGATGCTGGAATCTTGAACGAAAAACAAAATGCTGAAGGAATTCAGCCAGAATCTAAGGAGAGAAATGGACGGTAGACATTTCAGGGTCGAAGTCTGAAGAAGGGTCCCAACCCGAAACATTATTTGTCCATTGCCTTCCACTGATGCTGCTAAACCCGTTGAATTCCTCCAGCGTTTTGTTTTTGATCTAAACAATTACTCTGACTGAAGCGTAAAAAGATCAAAAGTATTTCACCTGTGAACTAATAAAAGAGAAAAGGAGAGGTAGGATATCAGCCAGGATCTCTGTTTCTGACCGTTGAGTACTAACTACCCTTGGACATATTGTTGGATGGAGCTCAGATATGATGAGCCATTTACCACCGCCCCTTGTTTCCATCAGCTCTACAGGCAATAGCCTGGCAAAACCCTTCATTCTCGATTCCAGTACACAAAGTGGCCACTTGAAGGAGATTCCATGGCACTGGAACCTGTGGAACTAAAGTCCTCCATGAGTTTATACCTTTCAAAGATTCATAAGAAGCAGAACAGAACCAAAGCATTTTACTTGCAATCTTTAGATGCATAAGAGGAGATCATACTAAAGGGTAAAAAATCAGATGGTGCCTCTGCAGCTTTACATTACGCATGTAAACACATTTGTTTCACGTGTTTACAAGCAATATGATGAAAGCTATAAAGGCTAGACATCCAATTCTTCACGGTTATCCTACATATAATATAAAAGGGGACTGACTCTACAGCTGAGAAAATACATCAAACATTGCTTGCAGAAAGTATTCGCTAACGAGTGGTGACAATTTGTTAGATGTAATTATTTGAAACCTTATACTCTGCACTCGGGATGGTGGTAGCATATGGGGTGGAGTGAGTGTTTAGAATTTACTAACACTCGATTTCAAACAGTTCAGGAACCCAGCAGAATGTCCACATCACCCACCTCCCCACCCAACCCCTCATTTATTAAGTAAGTGCAATGCACTCATCTCATGAGAGGTGTTTCCGTTGCACATGCTGAGCATCTATAATGGGAAACATCTTTTGTTCTACACCAAGAATGTCAGCTCTCAGGGTTCACCTGGGTAATATTACAAAATAGACTCTAGGATACTGTTGCTTTTGTAAATTTCCAACAGTTGTAAAGTTTTCACGAAACAATCAATTCATTATTGCAAAATAAATCAGGTCATTCAAGGCTGCCATACCAAGTGCAACAAAAACATCTGATGGAAAACCATGTCCACATTACACACTAAACATTAAAAAAATGACAATCTAATTTAATTCAATTCCTTTTAAAATTGTCTTACTAGTCCCATACAGAGCAGCATCCAACAATATTTTCTTTGTGAAATAATTGAATGTTTAGGAATTTAAAAAGGAAGACAAGCATGACTCTACAGTAGTGTTTGCTTATGAAAGAACTGCAGATGCTGGAGAATCGAGGGTACACAAAAAGCTGGAGAAACTCAGCGGGTACAGCAGCATCTAAGGAGCAAAGGAGATAGGCGACGTTTCGGGTCGAGACCCTTCTTCAGACTGCTACAGTAGTGTTTGCTTATGAAACCAATTCAAATGATTGAACACAGCATGTGCAATGATTAGAAATGAACAGTTTAACCAATGGTCACATCTTATTTGGCCACTGTGGGGACCTGAATTGGCCTCAGTGTTAATTGTTATGGAAAGACAGGAATTAGACAAGGTCTCTCCTCATAGTCAATGCTCAGTGGCTCCAATTGATCGCTGAACAGTTGTAAGCGTTAAGCACACATTGGAAAAGGCTGGAATATGATGAACCAACTCAAATAGTTGCAAACACTTACTGTATGATTTTACATGAAGAATGGCAACAATGTACCAGAGAGCGAGAGCAGGTAGATAACCAGAATCATTTCCCAACAGAACAGGAGAAAAATAGTTAACAGAAATTCTAACTTCCCATCCACCTCACCAAAATTATTCAGAAAAACTAAAAACACCTCACAGACAGCTCTCACTGAACATACCATCGTTTTTGCAATTCTTCGTTGGGTAGTCACAGCACAGATATCAAACTAACTCCATCTAATGTAACAATTGTATATTCAGCTACGTTAAGCTATGCTCAAAGTGGTGCAAATTCTTGGTTAAATGTTCACTCAGCACTTTGCACAGTAATGTGTCAACATCATGCTGAATAAGTCCCAGCTTGTTCAGATTACATTTTTCAGCAAATACATATGTCAATCGCCCAGCTAATAAACTAAAGACTAAAACCACATTGCAGTGTTTGTTTTGTTATTGCCACAATGTCAGCAGACACAAGTAAAACAGGATTTGAAAAGCCAGATTTGAGTGTATGTTCCTAAGTATTGTACTATGTCTGTGTTGGCTGAATCCAAGCCAACCGATTATTTAATGTTCTATTGATTTACAGTTTGCATAACAATAAGTCAATCGTAAAACAATTAATTTATTCCTATCTAAATGAATGAAAATTATTAAATACTGTTTTCACTCACATCAAGTATACACATATATATGTATTATATATATTTATATGTATACATATTCTATGCACTGTTCTGATTTGTAAATGTATCATTATATCTGCTACAGTTCAATTATGAAACATAATTTTGCATTAAACATGTTGATCAATTTATGTTTCATCTCATTATTGTTTAGAGAAACTGCAAATATCGTTGGCATTGACATCAGCTTTCTATAGTGTACACAGTTGGAAAACTTGTATCAATCTGTGGTGAGAAAGAAAATATCCTGAACACATCAGGTTGGAAAGATTGGGCTTATTTGAGAACCGAATACAGGGTCCATAGTTACCATATTTTAAAGAGAGTCTGTAAATGAGACTTTAATCTAGATTACTTTAAGGTTTAAAAGTTACGCACAAAATTGTCTTTCAATTGAACTCAAATTACAAAGTTGTTGTCTTACCCACTTTTTTTTTCTCCCCTTATGTGGGATTGTTGATCTTATTTAAACACATGCCCTGTCTCACGCACAGAGACGGTTCCCCCATGCAATCAGACCCCTGTGATCCTTTACAGTTCACATCTGAATCTCAGCGCTGAACGAATTTACAGAAGGAACAAAACATGTTTAAAGTGAAGAGGGCGAGGGGGACTGGGTGCAGGGGAATATCATGAGGTTTCCTTACCTTGATTTGCCTTACTTCCCGCGGTGCTGAGTGGGCTTAAGAGAAGGAGAAACAAGCAGCAGCAGCAGCCAGACAGACGGATAGCCTCTTTTCTGCTCTGCATTTTCAGATGTCTTTCGGGGTAGGGATGCGACGAGATTTTTTTTTTCCTCTTCTTTCTCTCTCTCTCTCTCTCTCACTCTCCTCTAAGAGGTCCTGATGGAGCTGAAATGAACCTCGGAGCCTCCCACGTCAGTCAGATCGCCCTCTGTGGGATCAGGAGGATTTGCTGTGCCCTGATCATCGCTGCGAGCAACACAAGGTCTGGAGGGAGGGAGGGAGGAGAGGGGGTGGGGGAAAGAAAGAGAGAGAGAGAGAGAGAGACACACACACACACACACACAGAGGGAGGACGAGCGGAGATGGAGAGTCCGTGGATCTTGCTCGCGATTCAACAAAGGGGGAGGAGGGAGACACTCACACGCAACGCTTCCAGTATCTGCAGGAATTTACAATCAGCTGCTGCCCAGAGAAATTCCTGCCAGAGACACAGAGTGGGGAAAAAAAAAGGCTGGAGGAGGACTTCCAGTCTCCATGGAAACGGCTTCTTTGGGATCAGGAGGTCAGAGCAGGACCATGTGCAGTCAATGGGTCGATAAAGGCAGGATCATGTCGCCGGGCCGGGCCGGGCCGGGCCGCCCATTAGAAGCTGCACAAATCCAGCAGCGACTGAATGGACCTCCGGCCTCTGCCACTCACAAGCAAGTGAAACAGCGGGGCAGAAAGGGGGGGATTCAAGGCACAGATTAGTATCAAAGCCCGGTCTGGTTTAGAGCGCATACACTATACAGCTCCTGCGGGGTTTTGTGTTGTTGTTGTTGAATTATTCAACACAATTCGCGGTCATCCAGCCGATAAAACTAAGAACTTGAACTAGCGAGGAAACAGTTGTGGAAAAAAAAACTGTGATTAAACGACCGCCAGTGAGTTTGCAACAATCTTTTTTTTATATATATATATATAAAGTTCAATTGAGGCCAGTCCGCCCGCTCCTTCCAGCGAGCGGCGGCAGCGACTCCGTGTGTCTGTGTCTGCGAGGACGGAGAATGTAAATGTTAAACCAAGAGTGTATGGGCACCCGGGGCAGGTCATTCTCCCGCCCAAAGGACAACACCGGCCCCGGCCCCGGCCCGGCCCTCACACTCTCAGACGAAAACAACATTGTTTTGTTTGCTCTGTACTCCCGCCCGTGTCCGTCTAAAATGTCAAGGGAGCCGGTCACCGTGACAGTAAATCATCTCATTGTGAGAGGGTGGGGGGAGAAAGAGAGAGAGAGAGAGAGAGAGAGAGTGTGTGTCCCTCACGGCAGGGGGACAAGTAGTGGAGGTGGGACAGGTTAATCCACCCCACCCCACCCCACAACACAACACATCACCAGCGAGCTTTCACCCCATTCATCCTTCAACTGAGCGAGGAAGTCGAATGGCAACTTTGAGAACTTTTTTTTCCATTAATGTGAAACACTTCTGGGGAAAAAAGAAAAATTTGCAACTAGTCATAATTTAAAACATTCAGCCTTCCCCTCACTTACACTTCCATTGGATGCTGTTCCTTAAATAAACTAATTGATCTTGACCAATGTGTTAATATTCGGCGGGAAAATGAAAGGCCAAAAGAATTGAAAGTTCCATTTCGCAAAAGTGTTGTGACAAAGAAATCCTGGTGAATCTTGAAGGTGTATTACTTGAGTTGGCATCAAGTCCCTGTAGCAGTATATTCCATGGCAAAAATGCATCCTATTAGATGATATAACTAATATTCAGAGAAGTATTATTATAAACTAGAGTAATCATAAGGTCTGCTCCTGTGATAATGTGTACTTTATATTTATGCTCCTTTGTATGTGTGTGCCTATGAAGCAAGGATACGTAGACCAGGGCTTGGCTACATGTCGGCTAAGGTGGGATATTCTTCTGCCACCCATCCTCTGCCATGCAAGCAGTGAAAAGTAAACAAAGCAAAATGATGAGAGGCAGATACAAGGAACTGCAGGTGCTGGTTTACCAAAAAAAAAAAAGACACAAAGTGCTGGAGTAACTGCGGGTCAAGCAGCATGTCTGGGGAATGGGGATAGATGACTTTTCAGGTCGGGGCCCTTCTTTGGACAAGGCATGGCAGCTCACAGATGGATACAGGTGAGGGTAGTTTTGATCTACAGACAGGTGGACAAAGGCCAGCGATGGGATGATGAGTGGCTATGTTCATAGTAACAGATGTGAGGGAACATGAAATTCAGAGCAGGGGAGACAAAGGAAAATTATGTTCATTCTATTTGTTAAAACATCGTCTCCCAACATCAATTGCAATTTTGACAATCAGAGATTTTGAGTTTAATAATCTTAACAGAGGAAAATCCCAGAGCAGCACACCTGTCCCTTTTCTAAATCTATTTAAATGGAATTTTAAGATAGAAATGAACCATAGTAATTAAATTCATGATAATTTGTGATTTAAAAGTTATTGCCATATAATTTGAAGGTTGATGCGATATAACTAGTTGATATTAATAATTGTGACCATCAGGAATGATGGGCAATCTCTTGAATCTATCTTTACAATGCTAAATGTTGAACATTTTGGATCCCAAATTTCTTAATCTTTGCATTACTGATCAATCAGTTAGAGACCATATGCTGCGGGATGAGGAAGGATTCCTTTGAGGCAGGGCCACATCATCAGCCAAAAATCCATTGATCCAGATTATGCTCAAATATACCAGTCAGCTGTCCATCATTGGCAAATTGTCCTTTGATTTTTTTTTTTCCTGGAGGAGCATCAGACAATGAAACTGGATTTGCAATAAGATAGTATAACCAGCTGTGGTGTTTGTTTTTCCTTATTCAGAGCAAATATTTCACTTTTAGGTACAACATCTAAAGTCAGTTACAAATCACAAAAATAATGTGCATGCTAATGCTAGCAACTACTGCAAATATCACGGAATTTGTAACAGCATTAGGCTGGGGAACTGTTCTGGGGAAGGTTGAAACTTCTGTTTCCAACGCCCGAACAAGCTAACCATTTTCTCCTTTACAGAACCACTGTCCATCCCAGTGTGCTCAGATAGAATGTAAAGTTCTCTCAATATTCTCTCTCAATATGTTCTGCCATTATTCTAACTCTCATATCAAATATTATTAGAACCTGCCTGAATCAGTTGACATTGTGCTGCCCAATATTAGTAATTAACCAATAACAGAATAATTTTATGCACATGTCTTGTAACAAATATGGTAAATATACCACCCAACCCCTAGCTTTCTCCTTTTTACCCTCCCTTTTAATCAATTCCTTAGTGACATTACTTCCTGTGGTCACATCATAAACAGCAAGGAATGGAATACAACCAATTCCTAAGACTCCAACAATCTCAGAACATGTCATTCAAAAATGTTTGATCGTAGCCTGAAGATGACTTTCCTGCCTGTTTTGCTTCCTTGAGGGTATGTTTGGCTTCTTCATGAGAGAAGGAATTCAGCAGGATTGGGTGGGGCTTGTAATTGAATACACGTATTTTACACAAGTGTACAGTAATATAAATACAGAAGTGGTCACTTGAAACACTTGACACATGCACCAATTCAACTTAATATCATGTGTAAATATTCTGAAGCAGATTCAGTTTCAAGTTACATTGATTCTGATTCAATCCGATTGATCTTCTTGCATAAGTATAGCTTTAAAAAAACAGGTTCCAAATAAATAATGTGGAAATAGGTTTACTGCCAAATACCTGGAGTTGCAATAACAGTGATGAGCCATTATAGGAGTTGGATACTATGACATAATTTATTGCAGAAATAACATTTTATTATAGTTAGAACCTCATAGTTAGAGCTTTCTCATAACACTGTCATTGGTTATGTGGACCAAATTGTACAGCTTTCTTACTATGAATCAATTTTTTTAATGTTTTATAAAATCTGTTATCCAAGCATTGTGTGAAAGATACATCTTGTAGATGCGCTGGGACGCATCCTCAGTGATGTGACCTGAGGTCATCGGGTGTTTCGGGTCTCACAACATCAGACACCCTCGCCCAGGCGACCCAGCCGGGGTTGATCAAGCCCCGACTTGTGTCCCAGCAGCAACTGCCCACGGATCAGCCTTCTTAATCCAAAGCCACCTTATCCAAGAATCATTTAATACAAATCAATATTATGAAAACCTCTTATTTCTATGCAGCAAAAAAATCAATATTATGAAAACCTCTCATTTCTATACAGCAAAATATCTACCAAGCACATTTTAAATGCACAAACTAAGTATACCAATTATTTAAATAAATCTAGCTGTGGGTGGAAATCTGCACTTTAAAATCATTATGTCGCACAGGCTGCTGCAAGTGGTAAAGATGATAGGTTTGGAAACTGCTGTTGATGTATTCAATGCAAAGAACTTCTGCTCAACTAAAAGAACTGCAAAATGCACCACAATTTCCTTTATTGCAACAGTTTGCAAAATGAAACCTTCAATTCTTTTGGTCTTACAGGCTGAACCTGTGTTCCACTGGTGGAGGAGGGAATGAATCTTCAGGCTGTTAGATAGGATGCCAATCAAGTGGGCTGCTTTGTCCTGTAGCCACTTTGTCCTAAGTAGTAACAAGCTTTTTTACTGTTGCTGGAACTGCACATTCAGGGAAGAGAAGACTATTCTGTCATGGTCCTGACTTTGGCCTTGCAGATGGTGGAAAAGCTTTGGATTGTCAGGAAATGAATCACTCACCACAAGGTACCCAGCCCCTGACTAGCTCTCCTCGTCACAGTATTTATATGTCTGATCCCATTGATTTTCTGATAGGTCAATATAGAAGCTACATCACCCTCTGTGGGTACATTGGATCTTTAATCTTCTGCATAATGCTACATTTTAATCTAGAGGAAATGCAGACATAATTTCATCTATTAACTACAACATTTTGGTGATGCACAACAAAATATCACCTTTATAACAAACTTTTAACTTCTGTCTGGGAAATCATATTTACCTAACTTAAAATAACATTGGAAATAGTTTACCCAAATCATGCATCACAAGCTATTAGGAGAATATGTTAAAGCTAATAGAAGAGGTGTTTTATATTATGGGAGCTTGTTGCTAACATCTGTTACGTTTGAAAGTGGTATTGAGTGTAATAGAAACCACAGCTTGCTGTCTTTAAACAGACACAACCCAAATGACTGATGATGCTGATGATTATCTGTCCTTGTACCTGCAGTGGCCTGTGGTTACATTGTTATCAGCAATCTGATGCCTTAAATTGTCATATCCCATTGAAACAGGATCAGATACATTAACCATTAAAGTATCATTCAGCAGCATTGGTTAAATTAGCTGAATGTAATTTCACATTATGGCACTATAGACACAGCAAGCCAAAATTACATAATTAGTTACTTTTTGACTCAACGAAGTTCAGCGTTTCTCACAGTAATTACTGCTGTTGTCCTTATAATGAGATGGGTTATTTTTAAGTCATCATATCTATCTATCTATATTCTTTTAAAACTCTGTGTGTAGGTGTGTGCGCGTGGGTGTCATTTCGCTTTTGAAACGCATCTCCTCAAAAACCAGATGCCGAAACGGGGACATTTTAACATATTTCAGTAGAGATTGTCCTTATGATTTTAGAAATCCACTCCTCTGTAAATTTGGTCAATTATTTCCCCAACGTTTTTAATTAAAATTGTTGACCAATCTGACCTTTTTTTCTAATCTGACCCAAGCCCAGCTGCTGACTTTACAATAATGGTGAAAATGTTACATATATTGGTAGAAATTCACCTTATGAATTCAAAAATCCACTCCTCTGAAAATTTGGTTAATTATTACACGAGTTATTTACTAAAATTTATTACCAAACCGACATTAAAAATATATATAACGACTGTCCAGCTGCTGACCTCACAATGCGTTTGCTCGTGGCCCACCTTGCTCGTGTATTTTTCAAAAATCCCCTCATCTGTAAATTTGATTCATTACTTACCTAGGTTTTTACTAAAATTATTCACCCATCTGACATTTAATGTGCTGAAGCGAGCTGGATGACGACACAATGCCTTTGCTCTTCGCGGCCAGCTGCGCAGAATTTTCAACGAGCAGCCATGAGCTTCGAGTTGCGTGACCCTTCCACCCTCCTCCCCCCATCCCCTCCCCCCCCCCCCCGGATTTAAGCCATTTAAGACCTCTCCGTCTCCCCTGCCCGATTGTCTGTCACGTTGGTAGGTGTGCTTACCCTCGTGGAAGCCATGATCGGTTGGACCTCCGCTGTTTTTCACCGTCCTCAAATCGCTCCGGGCATCGCTCTGGACCATGCCAGCCACAACCTAGCTCGTGCCTGGTGCCTGATGGGGAGGCTTGTGCCCTACCCCCTCCCCCTCCCTCTCTACCCCCTCCCCAGGGCAGAGAAAGAGAGAGAGAGAGAGAGGGGGGGAGAGAGGGGGTGGAGAGGGAGGGGTGGGGCGATGGAGAGGGGGTATAGGGGGGTGGAGAGGGAGGGGTGGAGGGGGTGCGATGGAGAGGGGGGGATAGAGAGGGGGGGGATGAAGAGGAGAGAGGAGAGGGTGGGAGGGGTCCCTTCCTCTCTGCCACCCCTCCTTCTCTGCCCCCCCCCCCCGCAACCGCATGTTGAGGGGACGGGACCAACGGGTCCCCCTTGATCTAGTTAGATTTAAAACTACCAGTCATACATTTGTACTGGAATCTCATGAAAGCCTAGATTACTAGTCAAAATATTACTGCTGTACATTAAAACAAAATAGCTACACAATGAAACCTTGACAATTATTTTTTTTTAAAGGTGTTGGACAGGTTAAATGCTTAGAGGATGGTTCATCTCATGGCTGAGTCTGGAAACAGATGTCATGGTCTCAGAATAACGGGATATATATTTAAGAATGAGATGAGAAGGCATTTTGTATCTTACAGGGTTGTGAATCTTTGGGTGTTTGCCACAGTGAGCTGTGGGAACACAGAACTTCAATATGTAGAAGGCTGATAGATTGATAAGCAGCAAGGGAATGAAAGGTTATGGGGAAAGAGAAGGAAGTTCAGTAGATCCCATTGAATTGTGAAGCATGTTCAAGTGGCTGAATAGCCTCCTGTTCCTACTTCCTTTATGGTATTTTAAGTTTATTTGGAGTGGGTGAATTTATCCTGGAGAAATTATGCAGCAAGTTGTGGGAATGGATATCAACAGTAAATGCAAGGTCATGGAAATCAGGTCTAACGCATGTTTCACCTGCATCCTGAGTGAATCCTGGGTTAGGCTGAGTTGGCCCTATTCAAGTTGTGCTTAAAACAGAATGCCGCCTTTCAGTATTAATTCAAGTGCACTTGCAACAAAGTTCCATGTAAGTTGATCCAGCCACAATCTATTCCTACAATTCTTTCCTACACAATCTATTGTGGCTTGTGCTTGGCCAGCACACAAGTAACATTAATATAGCAGCCATGTCTGAGTGGTAATACTCTAGCCTCTGAGATAGAAGATTATTAATTGGTCCCCTGTTCCAGACATTTGTGAACAGTAATCAACCTGTTATTTCTGAACACTACTGCGGGGCCCCTATATTGTTGGATTTACTCTTTTGGACATGATATCTGCCGACTCAGGTGGACAAACTTCTCATTATAACATTCAAGAAAATGTTCTGGAGACATACAGCATGGAAACAGCCCTTATGCCCACTGAATCCATGCCAATTATCAAGCTCCCATCCACACTGAAATTTACACTAATCCCAATTGATTCTCCCCCCTCCCTGATTCAACCACCCGTGTACGCTCAAGCGGTAATTTACTGTGGCCAATTAACCTGCCAAACCACTCATCTTTGGAATGTGGGAGGAAACCAGAACTCCCTGGAGGAAACTCACACAGTCATAGGGTGAATGGCCAAACTGCATAGACAGAACCAAGGGTCATTAGCTACTCCACTCCAGTGTTCTGGCCAATATCCATTCACTCAACTAAAACCTGCTGGCGCGAGCGACCTTGTTGTGGTCAAAGTTATACATTACAATATTACAGAACAATATTTTGGCAGTTAAAGGGCCCAGGCAGACTTGTGAAAACGAATTTATAAATACAGGTCTTTATATTAGTTTGATTAAACAAGTGTGCATGATTTAACATTTATAAAAGTCATACTTGCTTTGACCTCGAGTTCTCACTCATTCTTTAAAACAAAATAAACTGCCTGGTCAGTATCCTGGACCTAGTTAAAATTTTAAGAATTGTTAAGTCAGGAGTATGTTCTTGGCAGCGTTTTTGTTTTGAGCATCTTATCAGTAAATAGCAGAAGACACTTGTCTCCCGTGTTAAATTTAGTCCCCCGACTCTACTGAACGTTGTCGCGGGCAATGTCTTCTCAATTGCTTTGAGGGATGGGCAGGGGGTAACGAGGAATGCAAATGCCTTGCGCTGCTACATTACTACACTTGCAGGTGAGCATATGGCAATGTCAGGCCCACAGGCGCAAAGGGAAGGGAAAAGTGGCACGGCAAGAATAAGGCACCGAGAGTAGGTGGGAACGTGGAGGAAAATGCTGCTAAATAATGTGAAGGATTTCTGGTTCTTCTGCAATCTTCAAACAGAGGTGCAGTAGCATCATCTACAACAGTAAAATAGATGATTTATCATGATAGTAATCACGCCATTATTAACTTTTTTCCCCCAAAATGAAAATTTAAATATATACCATTGTAATTACTTTCATCATCACAGATGTATATTTACGTCAGCAGCCGATTTTTATTTCCCTGTCCGTGCAGTATACAAATGTGATACTAATGTATTGCCGCTTTCTGTCCAATCACTAATCGCTCTCTCTTGGTAAAATCTCTCTCGGGTGAGACAGAAAATTTTAGACAGGAGGGTAAAAGTTTATAACTTCTTCCAGTATTTTTCATTTCAGCTCAGTTCAGTTCTATCACTTTCTGAATCAAAAATTCTTAGGTTCCTCAATCCAAAATCCAATTTGTAAGAGTGCTACATCAATAGACACGCAGACTTTCAAAAAAAATAATACTCATGACACATTTTCAAAGGGGGAAGGTATCCTTTTGCCAAAAATCTATTCATCAACTTACAAATTATTGTTTGTTGAAGTTTGCTGTGTATAAATTGGCTGCCAGTGAAACAACAATGACTATGTTTCAAATATTGTCCAGAGGTAATGAAGCACATTGGAACAGAATTTCTGTTGCTTTCTTTCAAAGGATCCTAAACATCAATTAGAATAAATAATATGTTGCCAACTCCAGCAAACTCCCGTAGACAACATAGATTCAAATCAGGCGGAAGTACAACTCCCACCTCTGGAGACATCAAGATAGGATTAAAGTGCATTAAATCAAGCAACTTTTTGACCTATTCAGGCCTGTTGCTGTCTAAGTTCCACATATTAATTGCCAAGCATAGTTTGCTTTTCCTATCTAGACAGGAAAATAATAATTTCACGTCTTTCAATGTATTTAGCTGATGAATGATTCATCTCCTCTTCTCATTATTTTATGTTGGTGCACTGATTTGTCTTCTCTTATCCACAATCCCACATTTAAATGATTAATAAGACTTAGACAAAACATCTGACTGATGTTAAGAACAATGTTTTATATCTGTAATACTGAAAATCCCTGGCTAAATCCTTGGTGCAAACAAAATAAGGTTGCAAGATATTTTCTTGGATCAGTTGCCCATGTTCTGTCTTTACACGAAGTAAGTGTATGACACAGAACATATGGTAAATCAAACAAGAATAGCATGTCACCAGAGGCAATGACAGATCGCAAAAAAAAAGAATAGAAATCAAATTGAAATACTTAAAAAAGACGAGTCCACCAGCCTTCTCTTCACCTTGGCCATTTTTCCAGCTATATTATCACAGAGGAACAAATAACCAAAAAGCTATCAAAGGGTTTAAAATTCGCTTGGTGGCTCTAGGACATCCATGAAAACGTGCATCATTACCATCTACTCAGTCGGAATCTAGTCAAAGACAAAGTTATAACCAGCTTTGAAGTTATTCCATGATTACTGAGAATCAGAATAAGTTGGTATTTCCATGAATTCTACGTTATAGTTCTCAGCATTTGGTATGTATTAAAACGTAACATCGCAAAGGGTTCATTGTAAATTTGCACTGATAGACTGTAGTTCAAAAGTTGAAAAGGTCATTGAGTACTTAAAGAGGTTAAGATCGTGTGTCAATTCATATTAATATGGTAAATTCTCCATTACAGCTATTGCTGTTGACAGAACAGCCAATTCCTTGTATGTAGCTAACAGACGCTATTTGAGGCAAAACAAGACTGTACAATTTTGAACAGCTCATACACATAATCAATTGATGGTCATATCTGATTGTGTTATAACTCAGGTTATTAGTTTATTAATAACAATAGAAATTTGGAAAGAAAATTTTGAAAAAATGAAGAACAAATATTGTCCTTTAACAAAATTGATGGACAGGTAAGCTAGAACCAGGAACAGATTATTAGATCATGCCAGCCACCAGAATTGTTAAACTTTGTCCAATCTTATGAGACAAATGGTCATGAAGACCTGGCTTAGCTTATTAAAAGAATGACAGAACACTAAGATAACAGAATAAATTACTACACTGAAAAAATACCACGTATGTGCACAATAGCACAACAGTTCACAAGCCTTGAGCCTACGGAATGCAGCTGATGAATTCTGGAGTTTCAACCTTTTTTTATTATTGGCTATTATTTTTTATTATTTTATATACTCGGCAGTTCACAGAATGCTATGTGAACTGCCGAGTATTTCTAACACTTTCTGTTCGTATTTTAAATAATTAGAAACTCACTAGTTGTTGACTGTTTACATTCAATCTCATTCATTTTGAAGGATCTCAACCCAAAAAAAATCACCCATTCCTTCTCTCCAGGGATGCTGCCTGTCCAGCTGAGCTACTTCAGCATTTTGTGTCTATCTTCGGTGTAAACCAGCATCCGCAATTCCTTCCTACGTCAATCTTTTTTTTTGTTTGCTTGAAGTCTTGCCTTGCCAGTCTTGCTTGCCAGGCCAAAAGCATTGAGAACATAAGCCTCTGATCAGGATAAAAGTAAGGAACTCACTGTTCCCAACTCTACCCTTTTTTTCCCAAAATGAACAGCCCATGAAGTAACTTGGTTCACTTTACGCCAACACACCAATGACTGGCACAAGGAAACAATTATCGTTTCCCAAATGGCAATTGTATATGTGAACAGCTTTCCCCACAGCAGCAGATGTGTGATAAAACATGTTTAATGTAGTCCACTCACTCAGAGAGCCAATTACAATGAACTAGAACAGGTAGTTAAGAAATTGGGTGATGATAATGAATACTCTTGGAGAATCCAGACATCATCCTTTTCATTATAGCCAGCATTGTATAAATGTATAAATATCAGTTTATATCTGAGTGAAACTTCCTCCAAATCACTGAGCATCAATGATACCGACCTCTTCAACCACCATTACTAATTATGATAATGTACTCACCATTGGGATCATTGAGATACCTGTACAATTTTGTTTTTATTTAACTCCTGCCATTTTACTACAATAATGAATTTGATATTGATTTTATAACATTATTAATAACATGTTTATAATATTATTATCTGGGAGGGGCAGGAGTGCAAACTGGTAATGTTGATATTCTACTTTATAATGAATAAGTGTGGTAGTGCTACATGTCAGATTTTTGTTACTCCACCATTCTCAAATAGCCTTTAACTTCAAAATCTGGACAAAATGTACATTACAAAATCAATTTTACAAAGGTGCAAAGATTTGTGGTGTATGTGCCTCTTTTATTAAAAACAAATAAAGTCATTGTTTAGTGAACTTACACAAAGCACTCTTCCTTCATCAAGTTTACTCAAAATATTTATTACAGTATGACAAGGATGTGGCCGATAGAAGTAAACAATGTGCGTCTAATCTAAAAATCCAGCTTTTGAAGCACAATCAAAGCATTAAAATGTCTTAACGTGTGACAAAATACACGATTAATTCTTCAATTAGCTCAGATTAAAAGACAACTCTTTAGGCAGTTTGAAAGAGAGACATGGAATAGAAATGTAATGTGTCAAGTTCATTTGTGCAGCTATAATGTTTGATCATAGGCCAGTACTTTTCAAAGCTCCGCTTGCTTTGGTGAGTAATGCAAGTTTCTTATCCAGCATCTTTGCTTTGCATAATCTGATTAACGCAACATTCCCAGTCTAAATGCGGTCTATGTACAGAGTTCAAACAGACATGTAACTACTTTTTTAGATACCCACAAGATAATTTCAATCTAGATGCATTGGCGAATTATAACATGTCATATCACCAGTGAATGTTTAGTTTATATATACATAGAGATCAACAGGCCATTGCACAAAGAACTGATTGTTGTGAAAGGCATGTGTTTACCTTTCCCCTGCTGTACATTCAGCAATTGTTACATGCAGATAAAGAATGAATACATTGCATTCACATATAGACAATAGACAATAGGTGCAGGAGTAGGCCATTCGGCCCTTCAAGCCAGCACTGCCATTCAATGTGATCATGGCTGATCATCCCCTGAGGCAGAGAATTCCACAGACTCACCACTCTCTGTGAGAAAAAGTGTTTCCTCGTCTCCGTTCTAAATGGCTTACTCCTTATTCTTAAACTGTGTCCCCTGGTTCTGGACTCCCCCAACATCGGGGGGGGGGGGGGGGGGGGGGGGGGGGGGGAGATATTAACAAAATTCAGAGAAAAATAATCAAATTGCTGAACATTAGAAAATATATAAAAATATAATGTGCACAAACTCATTTAGAATGTAGGACCTAACTGAACTTCATTGGGAAGAATGGTTATGTGAACAAAATATTATACATCTAATTCTACAATTTTAAGAGGTCATAGAGAAAATCGAAACTCTATGGGAGTTGTTTCTTGATTTTATAATTCAGCAGCTGTATGTAGGCAGAAGGGTTTTGGATTCCTCACAAGCTAATCCAAAGAGAACTTCAGGTCAGTTATAAAATCAACAATGCTGTCTTTCTCAATTTTATCTTTGTCCCTTTTTGTTCCCATGGTCCAATTATGCCAAACCACAGTGCTCATCTTCCTTCATTTATATTGTGTAACTTATGTTCGTCTCAACTCTCCATACTCGTTCCGGGGCATCATGAGATTGATTGTTTTTGATATCAAAGCACAATTGGACCAAGAAGGCCAACAATGAGTGTCAATACAATTGTAATAAATGAGCATGAGGGGCAGTAGATCCAGGAATACTTGCCAGAGCAAATGGTCATTTTTGAAACCAAATTATCCCACTTTCAGGATATTGGTGTAAAAGCCACCAAAACACCAGGCAGTCTCCATCAGCGGCCCTTGATACTTCAGCATCACCTTTGCTGTTTTCTCACATGTCTACTTTAGAGAGTATAATACCAATAAAGAAAGCTTAGACACCATCCAGAGCAAATTTGCCTACGTAATCACCATGCCATCCACCATTCTTTCCACCATTGGCAGACCATGATGCAGTTTTCTCACAGAGAGTGGTGAGTCAGTGGAATTCTCTGCCTCAGAGGGCAGTGGAGGCAGGTTCTCTGGATGCT
Organism: Okamejei kenojei; assembly: GCA_035221665.1. Taxonomy (NCBI): domain Eukaryota; kingdom Metazoa; phylum Chordata; class Chondrichthyes; order Rajiformes; family Rajidae; genus Okamejei; species Okamejei kenojei. The sequence continues at coordinate 34,366,498 of CM069154.1, forward strand.
TTCAAGAGAGCTCTAGATAGGGCTCTTAAAAATAGCGGAGTCAGGGGATATGGGGAGAAGGCAGGAACGGGGTACTGATTGGGGATGATCAGCCATAATCACATTGAATGGCGGTGCTGGCTCGAAGGGCCGAATGGCTTACTCCTGCACCTATTGTCTATTGTCAGTGTACAATGTAAGGATGAAGTCCCATTTTCAGTGAACCTTCCCAAAACTATCACCGAGGTAGATAAGCTGCATATATACAGGTTTTCTCATTTACTTAACGGCATCTTGCTGTTATCAGGCAACTGAGCCATTCTACAACAACTAGAGAGCAGTCCTGAACCACTATCTACCTCATAGGATACCCTTGGACTATCTTTGATCGGACTTTACTGGCTTTATCTTGCACAAAACATTATTCCCTTATCATGTATCTGTGAATAGATCAATTGTAATCATGTCGAAAGGTCTCGACCCAAAACGTCACACAATCCTTCTCTCCAGAGATGCTGCCTGTCCCACTGAGTTACTCAGCATTTTATGTCTACCTTCAATTGTAATCATGTATTGTCTTTCCACTGACTGGTTGGCACGCAACAAACGCTTTTCTCTGCACACGTGACAATAAACTAAACTAAACTCAATTTGGACATCTTTGCTCCCAGGTCACAAATCTAGCCCAAAATCTAACGTGTTTTGGGAATATTTTCATTTGGACACATAAAGGTCTGAAGAGAAGGCAGCTCACCACTATCTTCATTAATACAATGAAGAAGCTCAATGATGCGAATCTTAATGACATTGAAGGGATGTGGGTTAATGTGGGAAGGTAGTACTGAGATGAAAATTTAGCCATGACCTTATTGAATGGTGAAGCAGGCACAAGGGGACAATTGGCCTACTCCCAATTCTATAACTGATATTCTTATGTTCTTGTTGTTTTTGTTAAGGCCGTGTCCTTGTTCAGGGAAAGGATTTTTAACGGGCCCACAACAGCTTGGGATGTGCCTGGCACAAGCACTAGAGCACAGACTTTTACAAAACCACCAAAACATGGCGCCTCTTGCGTGCAGTCTGAGGAGACTATCTAATCGAGGATTGGAGGTATGGCAATACTCTACTGGACTGTTTGAATTTCACTGTGTTAGCACTTTGCATACGTGACAATCAAAGCATCATTGAACCATTTCAAAGCAGGGCAACTTCCTATGTCTCCAAAACTAAACTCTCTTCTGCAACCAGGCGGCTTTTGAAATGTAAATTTGTTATCGTGGCCCCTTTTTTATTTACTTCATCCACTCTTCCAAACATTGGTGTAGCCCTGAAGCAGGGGCTTTTGGCCTTCACCTCAATTTCTCAATAATTGAAGGAATACACAGAAGAAAGTTGATACTGGGTGTGATTATAAGGCTGGAAGGCAATGTCACAAACTATTAGCAGTAAATGCTGTGAGTGGACAGACAGCTCAATAGTAAAAAAAACAAACAGGCTTGAACATTTTTCACACAACTGCAAAATAAGTGGTTTTGTGCTGTTGAAAATCAGTAACCTATAACATCCAGGTTCAGGAAAAGCTTCTTCCCAATAACCATCAGGCTATTGAACACTATGACCTCCAACTAAACTACGAACTACCTGGGTTGCACTAGGGACTTGGGCTTTATTTTGTTTTTGCACTATATCGGGTTTTTTATTTATTGAACTTCATTTTTGTTTTTTTTATATAATCTATTTACAAACCTGTTTACAAACCTGTTGTTGGTGCAGCAAGTTACTGCTGCTGCTGCTGCTGCTGCATGTAAGAATTTAATTGTTCCACTTCGGGGCATATGACAATAAAACGCTCCCGACTTGACTCGTTTAACTGAAACAGCGCAATTTTCCCTCACATGCCACAGTGTCTTGGCGCTCGGTGGAAAATTAGTCCTTTGAATTTACAGCAGAACATTCAGTACCTTTTCTTTAGTGTGAAACTCCTCTCAAAAGGGGATAATGCAACAAAGCAGTCAGGTTTTACTCATGCTCATTGCTCAGAAACCACGCTATTAAGACCAAAATCGTCCATAGCCAGGCTGCTGATCACAACTCAGCAAACTCCACATGTTGTTGGCACTTAAGAATGAAGCCACAGGGACATCAGTCACCCACAGACACATGGAGATTTGATGACAGGTGGTGTGAAAGGGGGGCTCATTACACCTATCTATCTGTACATTGTTTGATATATCACCAGTATATTACTTCATCCCCCACGGTGGTCAGCTAGCATTGCTCTTAACTACATTTCCCAGGTATTATTTCCACAAGGTGATTGTCACTGAAATCTGTGTCCCCTTTCAGGCCTCCAATAAAGGCTCACACACATGCCTGGACCTCTCTCACAGTTGAAGTCAAGGTCACCATCGCTCTCATATTCCTAGCCTCAGGATCATTCCAGGCGTTGCCGGTGATAGCTGCCACATTTCTTCATTTGCTGCTCACTGCTGCCTGCAATCCAGAAGAAGAGACCTCATTTGCTTATCCTTCAACCCACAGAATTAGGCAAACCGGGCACAGAGATTTACTAGAACAGCAAGCTTTATAAATGCAGTTCTTATAGACTGTACTCATGAAGGCATGTCCCTCATCTTTTTCGGTTGCCCCTTAGGATCTTTCTTCCAATGTGTTTTTTGGGGTTCTGAGCTGATTTAGGTTAGTTTATTTTAGAGATACAGCGTGGAAACAGGCCCTTCAGTCCACGCTGACCAGCGATCCCCACACATTAACACTATCCTATGCTGATGTCCTCTCAAAATGCCCATATGATCTCATGCCCTGTCGTGGGTGGCTTCATGCTGCAGAGGGAAGAGTTGTTGGGATGTGGGATAGATGGCGGGGATTGGAAGAGAATCAGTTTATCGTGTAGGTTTGGGAACAGCTGCATCCAAGACCACAAGAAATTGCAGAGAGTTGTGGACATAACCCAGACCATCACACAAACCAACCTCCCTTCCAATGGCTCCATGTACACTTCACTCTGCCATGGCAAGGCCAACAGCACAATCAAAGACAAGTCTCACCCTGGTCACTCCCTCTTCTCCCCTCTCCCACCAGGTAAGAGGTACAGGGTGGGAATCGCATACTTCCAGTTTCACGGACAGTTTCTTCCCAGCTGTAATCAGGCAACGGAACCATCCTATCACCAACTAGAGAAAGGTCCTGACCTGCTGTCTACCCTAATGGAGACTCTTGGACTATATTTTAACGGCCTTTACCTTGCACAAACATTATTCCCTTTATCCTATATTCGTACTTTGTGGATGGCTTGATGGTAATCATATATTGTCTTTTTGCTGACTGGATAGCAGGCGACAAAAAGCTTTTCACTGTACCACGGTACATGTGACAATAGTAAACTAAACCCCACTCATCATCAACAACAGCACAGTCACATCTGTGGTGTCTTTTAAGTTCCTTGGAACCATCATCTCCAAGGACCTTAAACCAAGCTAAACTTTGAGAAGTGAAATAGCAGAGTGGATTATCAATGTTTCAACACAGCCGCTTCTCACTGAGGGGATGGTGTGCCTGTCCACTCCTTCACCAACCCGTGTAACCAGTGCCAGGCCTGAATGACCAGCTCCACACTGCAAGCCAAACACAATGCCCCCCCCCCCCCCCCCCACTGCCCCAAACAGCTGCAGGCTCACCACCATTTGGTTTGTGTCCTGTGACCAGTGTCCTGTGACTGGAATAGTTGTCTTTATTGGAAGTGTCCGCACTGTGTGCAGACAACGTTTCCTTTGATCTTACAGGCTGGAGTAAGTCCAGCAGCAGATAAAGTATCACAGCAGTTAGGAGTGGGAGAGAGACCTGGAGATGGTGAGACAGGGAGAGGAGGGCGAGCCATGCACAACAGCAAATCTCAGAAGAGACGTGAATGAATACGTAAATAATTTTATGAATAAGTTTATTAGCCAAGTATGTACACATACAAGGAATTTGCCTTGGTGCTCCGCTCGCAAGTAAGACGACATACAGTAAACAATTAAGCATAAAACGTAAAACATCAAAACATTAAGAATAAAACATTATAGTTTAAACATGTGAATGAAATAAAATACCAGAGAAAAAGGAGTCTACAGACTTTTGGTTATTGAGTACAATAAACAAAGTTGTTTTTATGTCTGGCTGTGGTGGCTTTGACAGTCCAGAGGCACCTTCCAGAAGCAAGTGCTTCAAAGAATTTGTGGCCAGGGTGAGAGGGGTCAGAGATGATCTGACCCGCTCGCTTCCTGGCCCTTGCCGTGTGCAGTTCGTCAATGGAGGAAAGGTTGCAGCTAATAACCTTCTCTGCTGATTGGACGATTCGCTGCAGCCTCCGGAGGTCGTGCTTGGTGACTGAGCCAAACCAGACCATGATGGAGAAGGTGAGGACAGACTCTACGATGGCCATGTAGAATTGGACCATCATTGCCCGTGGCAGATTGTGTTTCCTCAGCTGCCGCAGGAAGTACATCCTCTGTTGGGACTTTTTGACTGTGGAGTCAATGGTAGCCCCCCACTTAAGGTCCTTGGAGATGATGGTTCCAAGGAACTTAAAAGACACCACAGATGTGACTGTGCTGTTGTTGATGATGAGTGGGGTGAGGGGAGGGGGAGCTCTCCTAAAGTCTGCAATCAATTCCACTGTCCTTAAGAGCATTGAGCTGTGTCACTTCCTGTCTGTAGGCAGATTCCTCCCCATCCTGGATCAGTTCAGTCAGGGTTGAGTCATCCGCAAACTTGAGAAGCTTGACAGAGGTGTCTGTGGAGGTGCAGTTGTCGGTGTAGAGAGAGTAAAGGAGAAGGGAGAGTACGCAGCCTTACAGTGCTCCTATGCTGAGGGTCTGCAGGTCCGAGATGTGCTTTCCCAGCCTCACATGCTGCTTTCTGTCTGTCAAGAAGTTGGTGACAGAGGGGTTCAGGCACAGTCAACTGGGAGAGTTTGGAGTGTAGTAGCCCTGGCACAATGGTGTTGAATGCAGAGCTAAAATCAACAAACAAAATCCTTGCATAGGTCCCCTGGCGGTCTAGGTGCTGGAGGAAGAATTGCAGGCCTAGGTTGACAGCTTTATCCACCGATCTATTGGCCCGATATGCAAACTGCAGAGGGTCCAGCAGGGGGTTTGTGATATTTTTCAGCTGGGCCAGCACAAGTCTTTAAAGGGTCTTCATGACGACAGAGGACAGTGCAACAGGCCTGTTGTTATTAAGACCAGTAATCTGTGTCTTTTGGGGTACAGGGACAATAGTGGAGACTTTGAAGCAGGCAGGAGCAGTACATGTTTGTAGGGCACAAAGGAAGGAAGAGAGAGAGAAAGAGAATGGCAATGACTGGGAGATAGGAGGAAGGTGAGAGAAATGGATGAGAGTCCGAGAACCAGTAGGCGAAACGGGGGGGAGAAGGAAGGACAGCACAAGAAAAGGAGTGGAAAATGAAAAGATGCACAGGATGGGATGGAGAAGAGGGAAACTGCAGAAATAGAGATGGGAAAAACTCAAGAGAGAGAGATTAATGATGAGTGGGGCCCGAGATGCCGAAGCAATGTGTACATGTGAAAGAGAGAGATTAGAGAGAGATAGTTAGAGAGATGAGAGAGAGATAGACAGAGTGAGAGAGATAGTGACAGAGAAAGTGAGGCACCTTGCCTGCTCTTTTCTTGTTCTCTTTCATCTCACACTTCACAATATGGTCTTTATCCTGTTGGTTGTCCAACATTTTCAGCCTGACTTTGGAGAGCTCTGCAGCTTTGCTGTGTGCACTCTACTGGAGTTAATTGTGCCTTGTTTGGCAGCTGTTCCCTCAGGCTGGGCACCCAGATTCCACAAATAATCTTATCTCTGATGAGCGTGTCTTTCAAATCTAACACCGATCTTGGCTCTGGTCTTCTTCTTTCGTGTGGCGTGCACAGCCTAAAGTTGTTGGACAACTTGTTCTATTTGATCTTCCGTTTGTGCACGTTGAGTTGATTGCATTAGTCGAAACAGGGCGGACCACGTGAAGGTTGCAATCTTCCACAACTTGGCGCTGGTGAGAAAGTATCAAAGGATTCTCCCTGCTCTTGATTGAAAGCAAAGAAATGATGTCAGTCAACTGTTTCATTTCGAGACCAGTTGCAATATTCATCTAAAGCATTCTCCAGGATCTCACTAGAGGGCTTTATGCTTTGGTTCAATTCTCTATCACTTGATTAGCACTTGGCTTCGACAACAATATAACTTTAGTCTCTAATGATTTGGCTGCCATAGCCTCAATTCTTTGGACTGGTTACAGAATGGAAATCCTATAGTGTGGGCTTCTCAATGGGTACACGCTCTCAATTGAATAGTACTGTTTGTTATCTCAATTGCGAAAGATTATTCATTGTGTGCAGTATTCTCTTTCAGGCATGGCATCTGAATGTCGTTGTTTCATCAGCCGGCACTTCAGACACCATATCAGAGTTTCTTTCTTTTGTTGTCTCATGAAGATACAGGGGAATAGCAAGTTATCAGAACTAGCAAACAAAGATAGTTTATGGAAAAAATTACATTGTGCAAAACAGCTCACTGTATGCCTGTAGCTTCACCTCAGTGGAAAACAATCTCCCTGTCTTCAGCCATCAGCCATGATCATATTGAATGGCGGTGCAGGCTCGAAGGGCTGAATGGCCTACTCCTGCGCCTAATTTCTATGTTTCTATGTTTCTATGTCTTCCCCTATCACTGTTAAAGGCAGGACAGTGGTGTAGTGATAGAGCAACTTTCTTAAAGCACCAGAGATCCGGGTTCGATCTTGACAACAGATGCCGTCTGTATGGAGTTTGTACATTCTCCCTGTGACAGCGTAGGTTTTCTCTGGCTGTTCCATTTTCCTCTCACATTCAAAAGACGTGCAGGCTTGTAGGTTATTTGGCTTTTGCAAATTGCTCCTGGTGTGTAGGAGGTGAAACTGAGCTGAGGGGTCTGTTTGCATGCTGCATCTCTAAAACTAAAATGATATATATACTGTATACAATGAGCAATTGGTCAAATTTTTGAAGTGATATCAACCCACGTCACATGTGTCATATGCCACGTCATTTGGAGTGCCACGTCACATATGCCTTTCATTCTCCTGCGGAACCATTCATTTTTGGCCACACCCTTATCACAGGGACAGGAAGCTGTGGACAGCAGTCTATGTATTAGCAACGGAGCAGGTCACTGTGACATCATGGTTTCTGGTGATGGGTATGGAGATAGCTGATAAGCCACATGTGTTGGTAGAGGGGATGAGCAATGAGAACGAGTTCTGCAGAAAATGACAGGAGTTTTGAATCGGATAATAGAAACATAGAAAATAGGTGCAGGAGTAGGCCATTCGGCCCTTCGAGCCTGCACCGCCATTCAATATGATCATGGCTGATCATCCAACTCAGTATCCTGTACCTGCCTTCTCTCCATACCCCCTGATCCCTTTAGCCACAAGGGCCACATCTAACTCCCTCTTAAAAATAGCCAATGAACTGGCCTCAACTACCTTCTGTGGCAATAATGTGGAAGGAATGAGAACAGACTTCCATTATTGCATGATGTGATCATTTAACTTGCTTCACCAGCTAGGGGGTTCAGAAACACTCAAACATGTAACTTGGAAACATTTTCATGCAGATTAATACATGAAAGCCTATTAGTTTAAGCAACAAATTTCATACCTTTTACACAAAGCAATTATCTACTAAGATGGAACTGGAGTATTTTCTTTTTTGAATGGTGTACAATCAAATTGGTTGTCCTGTTCAATTCCCTATCTCTGATATTAACAACACAACTAAAGCGCTTCATTGAATATGAAGTGCTTTGGGACATGGGGTCATGAAACATAAAATAGAAATGCAAGTCTCTCGTCCTCTTTGTTGACAATGGTGAGTTCAATTGGGCATGAAATACTGTATCTCCCGTGACAGGTCCTACACTGATGAGTTAGTTCGAAAAGGTTGGTATTGAAATATACTGAATTATTTTGGGCTAAGCTTGGAGATTCTGACATTATGCGTATAAGCCTACAGTAATATGGTTAAATGTTTTTTGTAATATCTTGTTCAGTACAAAATGTAAATCAACTTTGTTTATTAATAGCCCCATTGACACGATTGCAGAATTTGAGCTAATTCATGCACATCTTGCTATTTACCAACCAGTGGGCAGCAGTTGGTAAAGCTGTTGCCTCACTGTGCCAGAGACCCGGCTTCGATCCTGACCTCAGGTGCTGTGCATGTGGTGTTTGTACATTCTCCCCGTGACCACATAGGCTTCCTCCAGGTGCTCAGTTTCCATCCACTTCCCAAAGATGCGTGTGTTTGTGGGTTAATTGGCCACTGTAAAAAAGGGCGCTTGTGTGCAGGCAATGGATGCAGAAGAGGGATAACATGGAATTGACGGTCAGTGTGGCCTCAGTGGACCAAAGGGCCCGTTTCCATGGTTTATTTCAGTCTGTTAGTCAATCGTATGTTTTCCTATCATGGGATTTCCAGTGACCTTGGACTTTGTGCAGAGGGTTGATTTGCTTCCAATAATTTGGATGTCTAGTGGAGCAGTGCAATGCATTGGAGATGCCCACATCAGGCATAATTAGCACCACCAGCGAGTAAACAGGGGGCACTGTCGTGCAATTGTTGCCACAAACACTGCTTTCCTTTGGAATTGTAGTAATTATGACAAAGGGAAATAGACTTGCTTTCAATTTATAAAGTTCTTCAGAGTCTCAGACAGTTCCTGAATGGGCAATGCGCCCAGACCATATTACCACATCGAACAAGGCACAGATTGGAAATTTTGCTCAGGCCACAGGATGACTGATGTGGGAAGTGGGAGGAAATTGCAGCACTGCATTGAAAAGGGCTTTTCTGAATATAGTGGCATAGTTGTAGACGGGAGAGGAAGATTTATTTTTCATATAATAGATCCTACACTTTCCCTTGAGTGTTTGATGCTGAAAAAAGTGTTTTAGTTTCAGCGTAATCATCCACACCTTGATAAACAACCGTGCACTGCAACAAACATACGCATTCTTTGTAAGTACATGATTGCGTAGGATTTGTGTATTTTATTTTAAAATCATCATCTAAGCTGGCAGTATAGACGAAGGACAGTTCTTGCGTCATTAAGTCAGCAATGTCTTCTGGAGGCAATGCCTACAGTGGAACCACTATACTTTAGTTTTAGTTTTAAAGAAATCCCAAACAGGCCCTTTGGCCCATCGAGTCCATGCCAACCAACAATCATCCATACACTAGTTCTATGCTGCACTCTCAGGAAAATGGACAGAAACCCACGCGGTTACAGGGAGAACATGCAAACTCCATATAGATAGCACCAGCATTCAGGATTGAACTTGGCTCTCTGGCTTTATAAGGCAACGTCGACGGCTACCCACTCTGCTGCCCGACTAAACTGGTTCAAAGCTTTCTACCAGGAACAGCTACTTCAGTGGCACAAAGCATGTATAACTTGCAGCAAAATGTACCCATTCACAATTGTGAAAATATCCTGCCACTGCCCTTCCAATGGATGCGAGTGAAGCCAGTACAGGTTGGAATACCAACTGGTAAGAAAGTGGCAGAACCCCCCCCCCATCGCTCTTAGATTGACAAATGTTGACAATGCATGGAATATAATATTAGAAAGCAGAAGGTCATATTATATATCCCATTCTTGCAGGGAATAATCTGACCCAGGAACGGTCTGCTTTGTGATATGTCTTTGTCTGGTTCACATCACAGGCAGCAAGGGCTGATTGATCTCCTTTGTGCTATATCATTCTACGGCTCTATGATTACTTTAAAAAGATGATTATTGATCGTGGCTGGGAGCTGGATGGAGCCTGCTGTACAACCCCCTGCAGTTTTGCTAAAGAGGTTAAATAAATGCACTTTTCACATGTCAGAGATTTCTTAGATCAGCCCCGCACCCCTCCCCCATGAAGACATATTTTGAAAGTTAAATTATGAGATGAACATTTGTTAGTAATCATATTTAGAGAAATGCATAAGGCACACACACACACATAAATCCACAGACACAGAAAAATGCATGGACAGACAGACCCAGACCTAGACACTGACACTTCACTATATAAGAATGATTTTATTAACCGTGATGAATTTACCAAAGCTCAAAGCTCAAGTAAGCTTTCCCTGAGCCCTGAAGCAATGTGGACCAGTGTTTTTAGAACTGGTTAGAGAGGTTAATTTATTGTGCACTGCAATACGTACATTGCACGTATTGAATGTTACAATTTTTAAATGAAGTAGAATTTGGATGGAAAATATTTAATTTTGAAATAAAGCAGCAAATTCCCTTCCCTCTCTCCTATAGTGCAGATGTAAAGTTCTGAATAAAGATTCTGGATTTCTTTAGTGAAATTGTCCCCGTTCGATTGCTAAGCAGCAACTTCTTCACTGAGACTGAAATATACGTGCAAAGTTAAGAAGGCAGCGTTTCAGAGCCAAACCAAAACAATCTGTCCTGCAAAGCTGCTGGAAATGGTATCCCAGCCCCTCTGATCTGATGGAATGTGGGTGGAGGTGAAGCCAGAAGACAGTTACGGAACTAAGGCCCAGATCTAATTTCTCTTAAAGGAAAGCTCCACCCTCCTGATAATTGTAGTTAAGCTGAGAGGTCATAGGCTACGTGAGGGACTCATTGTCTGTGCTCATCTGAGCAAAGCTGCTGGTGTCAGAAATTCCAGGTATCTTGCCTGAGTTTTACAGATTAGGGTGGTGTCATTTTTACCATTCTTCTTCAAAGCTCTGTGAACAACCTTACCTCGCATTTTGTTTCCCCGTGCTGCCAACAAGAGATGTGGTACATCCTTTGTGGAACAGGGAATAGAACCTTATATCACTTCTCGTTAAACTTCACACAATCGGGGGGGGGGGGGGGGGGGGGTTGGTTGTCATAATTATAATATTCCTGACAAAATGAAAGTCCTCGTAGGCCAAATACACTTTTACAAACTCCCACATCACACAGTACGGGGACCGCATGGCTGGAATGTGCTTTCAGGACCTTTCAGATGGTGGTGGGTGATCAAATTCAAGGTTTGCTCTCAGGCTTCATAATATCCTCCGACGGCATTGTCTGGAATATCTATCCGCTCACTAACTCTGGTTAATACTGGATGTAACTTGACTCGGCCTCTGACATATCCTGTATAAAAACTACAAACTATGCCAAATACTATTGGATGCATCCTGAATATAATATAATGTGATCTGTGCATTGCAAGGCAATGCTGTTCCATTTGAATTCTGTGATTCAAGAGTCAAGAGTGTTTTATGTCATATGTCCCAGATAGAACAATGAAATTCTTACTTGCTGCAGCACAACAGAATATGTAATCATAATTAATAATATAACAAAAACACAGAACAAAGAACAAACAATAACAGTGCAATAATAATAATAATAATTGTCTATTGTAGTTCATAGCTTATGAGGTAGTAGTGTTTAATAGCCTGATGGCTGTAGGGAAGAAGCTGTTCCTGAACCTGGATGTTAAGGGCCTGTCCCGCCAGCATGCGATTGCATGCGTCTAGCGCAACCAACCGTAGTCGCTTGAGGCGCAAGGGCTCGCGAGGACGGTCCCACTTCGATCGGCGGAGGCATATGGAGTTGTGCGGGGCTGGTCCCGACATCGCTCCAAAAATCCCGCGCGCCAATGGCCTGTCGGCCCGCAGGCGCATTGAGGCGTACGCAGCGTCTCGACGGGCGTACCCCTAGCGCGTGGCATTGCACGATGACGTCACCGCCCGGCGTGCCGTTGCATGATGACGTCACCGCCCGACGCCGTGCGACGTCCAAATTCAGTCAGCCCGCCTCCTGCCCAGCTGATTGGTTCCAGTTGGCTCTGACTCCATGCACAATTGCAGTTTTGTGAATACTATCCTGGTTCCTGATACCTCGTGTAGGTTTCAGTTGCCCCAATAACAGATGCTACACTAAAGTTATTCTGCTGTCATGTTCCAAGTACCCCACATTGACATAGTGTCCTACTGCTGCCTGGCATTGCCTTACACATTTGCCTAAATCGCAGTTCTGCTGGTGAGAAATGGGCTCACTCATCTCACACTGACTTATATTGCAGCACAGAAAGAGACGATTCAACCCTTTGGCCCTTGCTGGCTCCGATCACAACAGTCCCACTGGTGCCATTCCATTTCTTTATTTCTCTGATAAATTTGCAACCTTTTCTCTCTCACGTGCGTATTATCATCGCAATGGTCAGTTTGTCACTTACATACACCTATGGTGATCTATAGTGGCCAATTAGCCTACCAGCATATCTGAGGGCACCTGGTGAAAACCTACACGATAAAAGGATTTTAAATTCAGATCAATAGAGCTCTAAAGCTGCAGAACTAACTGCTGCACCTCCATGGCTTACTACTACTGCCAGCTGATACATGTATTTTAGTATGGTGTGGAATATTAGTTAAATTAAAAACAGAACATTCTGAAAATACTGAGAGATTCAGTCAGCAACAGAGGACAGAAAAATAATTATGATTCGATGGATAAAAGGCCATCAACCTGAAAAGTTAGCCCTGTTTGTCTCTCTCCACTGATGCTACCTGACCTGCTGAGTATTTCTAGTATTTTCTATTTTACAGCATCTGCAGAATCTTTGACATTTTGTTTACTTTTCTGATGCCCGTTGATCACTGCACCTTACACAAGGTTGCAGTTCTACTGGGACCATATTCTGACGCTCATGTTGGGGTCGAGTGTATCTATTGTTGTCGGTGATGTCCGTGCCTCATGCTAGGGTTCAGGTCTGCTGGTGTCAGCTAGTCTCTGTACCATGTGTTGGCAGGCACTTGTACTGGTGCCTGTTCATCTCTGCCATCTCATGATGAAATGCAGTTATATTAGACCCTGTGCAAACCCACACAAGGATACAGTTCCAGTGTCCAGCTGGCTTCTGACACTATCTGCTGGGATACAATCTTTACTGGTGCCAGATGGTCTCTGACGCATGATGCTGAGGTGTTGTTCTACTGTTGTACGTAGTCGGCCACTTCATGCTGGGGCTCAATTCTATTGGCACCAGTTGGCACCGTACATGATGCTAGGGTACAGCTCTATTGATTCCAGATCTGCTCTAACACCTCGTCTTGGTGTTTGTTGTACTAGTGCCATATGGGTTGAGATACTTCGTGCAAGGATTAGACTATTGGCTCGGACACCATCTCAGACACCTCATGCCAGGGTCCAGTTCTGCTGGTATGATGTTATAGGCTATGAGGTTTCGCGTTGGAGAATGGTTCCATTGGTGCCAATTTAATTAACGTTTTAGATTATACTTTGAGGCAAGCTGATTCATGTTGCCTTGCATTCATGTGGTGTATATGCAGTTCTCACTGAAGCTTCCAGACAATTGAAAAAAGGTGGGATCAAGTTTCCTGGAGAGAGAACTAGATAAAAATCTCTCAATTCTGAGACTATTCCCAGCCCTTTTAGAACACATACCCGTTTCAGACAAGTTTTAGACACAGGGGCACAACTGATAGAGATGCTGTCTCACAATGCCAGAGACCCGGATTCAATCCTGATCTAGGGTGCTGTCCGTATGGACTTTGCATTTTCTTTCTGTGACCATGTGGATTTCCTTTGGGTGCTCTGGTTTCCTCCCATATCCCCAAAACAGGTGGATTTGTAGGTTAATTGGCTTCTGTAAATTGCCCCTAGTGTGGAGGGAATTGGATGCAGAAAAGTGAGATAACATAGAACTAGTGTGACTGGGTAATCAATGGTCAGATTGAACTTGGTGGGCCAAAGGGCCTGTTCCCATGTTGTATCTATAAACTCTAAACAATCACCTAAAATAGACCTTTGTATAATTGAAACATTTCTGGGAAACCTGACTACCCCAACAAGTGGCCCATAATTTCATCATCAAGGAAGAGAAGTTGCCTCTGTCTTTTGCCTCTCTGGAGAACTCAACCACAATAAACATGAAGGCTTTGGGATAGGTGTTATCACCAGCATAATTCCATTTCCAAAGTTGTAACTTTGGGTTATTGATACAGAAGAACAATTATTAAAACACTGGTTTTAACTCCGATTAAAATGGTGAACTTACTTGGCTTTCATTAATAGTATCTGATGCATTTCTGCTACGGGTTTGTTGATGCCCTGCAGGTTCTGGCCAAATCAGAGCTGGCACTGATGACCAAGGGAAGGTGGAGCCCACAATGGTCCATTGTTGACAGTGGAAGAAATGATAACAAAGGAATATATGGATGCAAACAGTGGAACTGGCAGGATGACTGGGGTGGGTGAGGGGCAGAGAGTGAGGGAATGCAGGGGTTACGAAATTAGAGAAATCAACAATCTAAAGAGTTTCATTGGGACAGATATTGGTGGTTTAAGATTAGATTCTGACTGGTGTGAGGGTATCTCATATGCAACATAGAGTCATAGAATCATGCAGCACTGAAACAGGCCCTTCAGCCCAACTCGTCCATGCCAACCAATACTTGTGTCATCAAAGCCCATTTCAATACCCTTCCTGGGACATTCCTGGAAAGCCACAGCTGGCAAAGCAGGCAAAAGCATTCATTTCATCCCTCAGATAAGGCACCAATGGTGGGTCAAATACAAGCCCAGACTGTTGCAAAAGCGGAAAGAGATGTCAGAGATAGTACCGTTAAATTTAGGGGCAGGGTGAAAGTTAATGATGAAGTTAATGTCCATGAGTTTTGCATGGATGCAGGAGGCAGCCCCCACATGCAAATTGAAGGAACAGCACCTCATATTTCATTTGGGCATCTTATAATGTTGATTTCTCTAATTTTGTAACCCCTGCATTCCCTCACTCTCTGCCCCTCACCCACCCCAGTCATCCTGCCAGTTCCACTGTTTGCATCCATATATTCCTTTGTTATCATTTCTTCCACTGTCAACAATGGACCATTGTGGGCTCCACCTTCCCTTGGTCATCAGTGCCAGCTCTGATTTGGCCAGAACCTTATAATTTCTCTAGTTTCCGTCTCCACTGACTCACAGTCTGAAGGTTTCAACCCGAAATGTCACCTATTTATTTTCCCCACAGGAATGGTGCTTGACACGCTGAGATACTGAGTTATTGTATCTACCTGAATATCTCTTCTGGTAGCAGGTTCCACATACCCATCAAATGGACATAAGCTGTAGATACATTTTATAATACTAGCTCCAGTTTTCCATCCATTTATCTTAATGAACAGGATACCAAGTATAACACATAATCTGAAATGCATCTCGTTGTTTTGACTGACTTAAAAAAAGTCGTTCTTGTAAAATGGGTTCAGAGTAATTAATGACACCATAAGAATTTAATGGTTTAATTTTGGCCTAACTTCAGAATTGGGATTACATAACAGTCTGGGCTTGTATTTGACCTGCCATTGGTACCTTATCTAAGGGATGAAATCGATGTTCAGCCTGCCTCACCAGCTGTGGCCTTCAGGAATGTCCTAGGAAGGGAATTGAAATAGGCTTTAAGGCTTTAAGGGAGTGTTGGAGGGGAGGTATGGAATGGTACTGGGAGAGCTGGGGGTTGGGTGGGAGGACAATGGGAACTTGCAATCCTTTTCGTCTGGAGGATTATCTTTAACAAGAATACTACAATCCTCACTCATCACTGATTGATTTAAATGGAAAGCCATTAACAGGCATTAAGAACTCAAATGATCTTGTGCTTCTTTCAGAAGTCTACGTGGGATGTTTCAAAGAGAGGCCCCATGAATATAACCAATATATATTAGCACACAACGTGAAGAAACCCCAATGCAAAATCAGTTTGCATTTTCACTGAACTCAGCATATACATACCAATCTCTTTCATTTTGAATCTAAGGACAATCTGAATAGGTGGAGTTTGTGAGTAGTATTGAGCTTATGAGTATGAGAGTATTATCTTCTCATTTCCAACCATTTGAACAGAAAGTTACGACGATATCGCTCTACTATTGTTATGCACTTCCAGTTGGTGAACTCGCACTGATCTCCAAGTGAGAAAATCACCAACTGGCAGTGCATAACTATGGTTCAGTGGTCATACAGTCATATAGAGTGTAAACAGGCCCAACTTGCCCACACTGGCCAAATGTCCCAGCTACACTAGTCCCACCTGCCCGCGTTTGGTCCATATCCCTCCAATCCTGTCCTATCCATGTACCTGTCTACCAGTCATCATTTTCTGTTCATATGGTTGGAACCCTGTAGACATTGATCACTCAGAGTTTCATCATGCACTGCCATTAGTTTAGACCATCTTCCCAGAATCACAAAAACAGGTATTAGCACCTGGACAGAGGGAGAGAAAGGGATTCAGGAATCAGACACCTTATGGCTACCTGTACTAAACAGCATGAGAAACAGTAATGTCAGGCACATAAAGGGAAATGCCATATTTTGAACACATTGTACACTTTGTCAGATGCAAGCTGCTGTTAACACAGCAATACATAATTAGTTATTTGTTTAAAGTATATGAACTTTGAGGTATGTCACTAGTTTATAAAGTGTTCAAAATGGTATGCAAGCCTGAGAAATATTATGCACCATGTTCTAAATCATGTACTTTTGTGGAATCAAATGTAGAAGTATAACGCTGCTCTGATGGTTCAGTGAGTTTACAATAATACCTGTATTATTATTAATGCACTACCTCCCTACATTCAGAATGTTCACAATTGTTTGCCATCAAGGTTTCAGGTTAATATTTGTCAATTTTTTAAAATTGGGCTTGAATTGGTCCAGTAACTTTTGATACGATTCATTTTTGGGAATATGGGCATGTATTACCTATGCTTAAATGACCTTGAGAAAATGCAGTTCTCCTGGAGAAAGTGCTGCTGCAATTCAGTTTGGTAAGAATATTTCAGATGTGAACCAATCGATCATAGAGTCATAGAGCCAAGTACCACGGTAACAGGCCCCTCGGCCCACAATGTCTGTGTCGAACATAATGCCAAGATAATTGCCACTGTGCACCATCAAAAACTATGTACCTTAATAATAAACTCAATGAAGTGTTGCTAGCTGAGGCAGTCAATTACCTCTGGCATTCAGCCCTTTGATCCATGTTTGGTATAAGGCTTTGATGAGGTTGATGCCAAATGATCCTGGCCTCACTGAAAAGATTATTGGTGAGTAAATGCCACTTGATAGCACCATCAACAATGTTTTCCAACACTTTGTTGATGATTGAGGATAGAATGGCTGGGACACAAGTAGCTGGATTGAATTTGTCCTGCCTCTAATAGGATTGAAGGTACACAAAATAGGACTGATATGGATGTGTCATGTGCAAGTCCTTATCAAGATCCCTTTGTAGGAAATCTGGCAACCATACCTTTGATGCCGTCCTCCAATTTACGTAAAAATTGCAAGAAATTAAAGATTTTGCTCAGATCCATGTGGCCCACCACTTGTTACATCATGCCAACCCAATAAAGAATTATGTATACTTCTTTGATCAATATTTTGGTAACATGTCTTGATATGTATTATGTGACAAATTCTGTTTGAACCCCCTCCCTGTTTGGAGCAGCCTGGATGCTTTAGTACATTAAAGATTTTATACAAATGCAAACTTTTGTTGTTGAGAAGGCAGGGGTGACTTAAGATTGGCAGTGTTACACTCTGATTGAAGAAGCAAACTAAACCATACATATCACTGGGCTCTAAGCATGGTTGCTTGCTGCCATTGAGCAGATTAACTTTGTTCTCTTGTTCTGTATTATTATTTTTTGAGGAAAAACAGTGGGTGTTAACACAAAATAAAAGCACATACTCTCAGAACATTATCAACCACAATTGGATCAGCATTTGTGTTAGCAGGACCACCAACGCCTTTGGTCTTTGAATGGTGTGTCACAACGTTAAGATACAGGAATTTTGGAAAGAATATAAAGCAAAGGCATGATATGCCGTTGCACCAACATGCCAAAGCAACAGCAGGCGGAGGCTCCAGGCTGCAGCATACTGTAGCACCTATGAGCTGTAGCGTGAATACTTCAGTGCCGGATTGATGGTGTCCTGAAGTATCACCAAGCCAAATAGCAACAAAGTAAAGGGACAAAACACTCACTGCCTAAAAACAAAATTTACTTTTCAAGTATGGTCATCCCATGAACTAAATTTCCAGAGTGCTTATAAATTGAATATCCATACCATAGAAGGCTAGTATGCTTGAGCATCTAAACACTGGCATGCTTACACACTAGGCTGTCTAGTTCACAAGTTCAAAGGAGCAGAATTAGGCCATTTAGCCCATCAAGTCTAGTCTGCCATTCAATCATGGCTGATCTATCTTTCCCTCTCAACCCCATTGCTACAAAAGCTGACGTACCAATATATTAGAGTATCCATTTGCCAGAAAGTCAACAGACAGTTGCACAGCTAATAGAATTGCTGCCTCACTGCAGCAGTGAGCCAGGCTCGATCATGGCTCCTGTGCCGGCTATTTGGTGTGCTCCATTTTCCTCCACGTCCCAAATTGGTATGTGAAATGGCTACTGTATATTGCCCTTACAGTTTAGCCGACTGGCAGAAACTGGGAGGAGTTGATGGGAATGTAGGAAGACTCAAATGGGATTAGTGCAGAAATAGTGCAAATGGGTGCTTGATGGTATGTGATGATTTGGTGGTCTGAAGGGGTAGGTTCTGTCCTGTCTGACTCCAGGAGCTCTGATACTATTCCAACTGGAATACCGTATCATGGGAAGTAATGCAGAGTGGGGTTGAGGGTATGGTTCGACTTCATTAGGTTTCAGCCTAAGTTTATCAGTTAAACCCACTCTTCCACGAAAGAATTTGATGCACGGTGCCTCTCACAACCTCAGGATATTCCAGCAAAGTAGTTCTGTTTTTTTGCTTCTGGTGTAATCTAGGGATTGCAACAGTTAATTTGCAGAAATGATCTCAGAGACAGAAATGAAGTAAAATACCAGAATCGGTAACTTTGGTATAGAGGTATAAAATAGCCGGGGCATCAGGGAGAATTCCTCTAGCTCCTCTTAGATTCAGGTTACATCATCTTTTCTGTCCATGTAGAAGGCAGCATGAGGATTTGCTTAACATCCTGTCCAAAAGTTAATTATGAAACCTAGCTACTATGCTTCAATGGGACTTGTTCTTATATGGAATTTCCCTTCGTCCTTCATCTGAAATTTATTTTTCCACTGATGTAGAACTTCAAAAATATTTGTAAATTGCTTTTAGCTGCTTGCTGTTGAACTTTGTAACCTCCAGCACGGAGATGAATGATGCAGAAACCCAAGTTAGACACATGAAACAAGTACTGTAGTCATAACCATCTTCTAGATAAATCAGTTGTTACATTTTCCAAACAATTTGCACTAATAATAACCTTGTCATTGCAAACTGGAATTAAAATGTTCTAAATCAAATCATAGACAATCTAATCCAAAATTAAAATTACAATAACATCGTCTGGTTATCTGGTATTACTCATTATCAATTTATTGAATGATTAATTATTATATATTTATTTGAAGTTTTATTGTATTAATGAACCTGCAAACATACAGCAAGAAATAATTTAATTGTTCTGTTGCTGAAACACAGAACAAATAAACACGCTTGACTCTTGTGGTCGCCAGTTTATCTGTCAGGTTTAGATGAAAGTATCAGCTGTGACTCAGATTTCCAAATATAAAAGTGTCACTTAAATTTCAATTCTACTCGAGATCAATCCAAATTCAAAATTTAGAATCCTTCTGTCCAAAGGTCAATCCAAGATGCACTGGCACACCAAGAATCACACTACCTGTCGGCATGGAAACAAGGCCTTCGGCCAACTGTCGGCCCTGACCATAAAGCACACATTTGCTCAAATCGTACATTGATTCCATTTTCTTTTCCCTGCATTCCCATCTTCTCACTGCACATCCTACCACATCACTACACACTGGAGCTAATTTACAGCGACCCACCTGCATTCTTTGGGATTTGAGAAGAAACCTGAAGTTACAAGAATTTACAGGGTGCGATGTGCAAACTCCATATGGATTGTAGCAGAAGTCAGGACTGAATCCGATTTGCTGGAGCCGAGACAGCAGCTCTACCAGCTGCACCACCCTTTCCCAAGGTACTTGCCGTCCCAAGCATTAATTAAACGGCAATGAAAAGTCTCAGGAACACCGAGTTACCCTGGAAATATTTTGCCCACATTTGAAAGCATTGTTAGCTTGCAATACCAGCCAAACCCACGGAAGCACCTGAAGCTATTTAATAACTCTTTTACCCAAATATTACAGGTCCCTCCTGATCACATGCTAGACTGAGGATGGAATCTCCAGTTGGATCTTGAACGTCACCTATTCCTTTTCTCCAGAGATGCAGCGCGAGTCACTACAGCTTTTTATCTCCCATGAGGCTGTGTAGCGACACTGCCACCTGCTGCCACTGTCAGGTATACAATTCTGATCTCCAGCACTCAGCCCACCTCGCTCCTTGATGGCCCACCTCGCTCTCTGACAGCCCACCTCGCTCTCCAACGGCTATCCTCGCTCTCCGATGGCCTACCTCACACTCTGCAGTTGCTCGCGGGTCCCTCCCTCCCCCATCGCCTCGTGGCACAGGTACTGTCAACGTCCCCAGTGGGTGAGATGGGCCTACTGGAGGGCTTGGCCCCGCTCGCCGGGTACACTCCCCGCCATGCTGCTGTGCTCAAATTAAGTGTACACCTGCACTGACTATAAAAATAAAATAAAAACGATAAGACCTTAAGGTACTAAGGGAAGCGTTTTGGCTTGAACTAATGATTGGTTGTTGCATAGAAGACAAGACTTGGAATAAATGGGACTTTTCCATACAGAAGTTTTAACTAGTGGATTGTCCCAAGGATTAGCTTTAAGCCTCGAATTATTTACTTTATATCAGTAACCTGGTGGGAGAGGTGAAGTGTAAGGTATCTAAGTTTGCTGACAACAAGAAAATAGATGGGAAGGTATGTCATGATGAAGATATTAGGATTCTGCAACTGAAGAGTGAGACTTTTCACACAGAGAGTGGTGAGACTCTGGAATTCTCTGCCACAGAAGGTAGTTGAGGCCAGTTCATTGGCTATATTTAAGAGGGAGTTAGATGTGGCCCTTGCGACTAAAGGGATCACGGGGTATGGAGAGAAGGCAGGTACAGGATACCGAGTTGGATGATCAGCCATGATCATATTGAATGGCGGTGCAGGCTCAAAGGGCCGAATGGCCTACTCCTGCACCTATTTTCTATATTTCTATGAATGTAGATGGGTTGAGTGATTAGTTGAACACTTGACAAATAAAGGTTAACGTGGTTAAATGTGAATTTATTGACTTTAGTGGAGGAATCTATTTAAATGGACGAAGTTCGCATATGAGCAAAGTACAGAAAGATCTAGATGCTCTTGTGCATGAATTGCAATAAGTTAGCAATAGACAATAGGTGCAGGGGGAGGCCATTTGACCCTATGAGCCAGCACCACCATTCAATGTGATCATGGCTGATCATCCCCAATCAGTACCCCGTCCCTGCCTTCTCCCCATATCTCCTGACTCTGCTATTTTTAAGAGCCCTATCTAGATCTGTCTTGAAAGCATCCAGAGAACCAGCCTCCACCACCCTCTGAGGCAGAGAAGCACAAGGAAGAGCACCAAGTGGTTAGGAAGGTAAATGACATATTAGTCTTTTTTGCAACATGGTTGGAGTTTAGAAATAGGGATGTATTGTTACAATTGTACAGGATATGGATGACGCCACATCTGGAGTACTGTGGTCACAGTTTAAGTCCCCTTATTTAAGAAAAGATGTACTGACATTGGAGGTAGTTCAAAAGAGACACGCTGTGTTAATTACTGGGATGAGTGGATGTGCTGTATTGAACAGCTCAAGAAAATGGATGTATATTGTTTGGAGTTTTAAAGTGATCTTAATGAAGCATTGAATATCCTGAGAGGGTGAATGCAAGATGTTTCCACGAATGAGAGTCTCCAACAAAGGGACAGATCATGGGCATCTTCTTCTTGCGTATGACGTGCACAGCCTAAAGTTGTAGGACAACTTGTTCTATTTGATCTTACTTGATTGTGCACGCCGGGTTGATTGCATTCGTCAAAGCAGGGCGGACCACGTGAAGGTTGCAATCTCGCACCCTATCATGAGCTTGAACGATCATATAAAACTGAGATCCATAGTCACAATGTGATACAGGAGGCAGCAAAGCTCTGGAATTCTCTACCAGAAGGGATGTGGAGGCTAAATCATGAGGGTATTTAAAGTAGTAGTTAAATAAATCTTTGAAAGATCGGGTAAGTGAGGGCTATGCGGAACTAGCTTAGAAAAGGAAGTGAGCCTCAAGGGGGAGATCATCAATGACCATGCAGAATGAGGAGGGTCTTGACCTGAAACGTCACCCATCCCTTCTCTCCAGAGATGCTGCCTGTCCCGCTGAGTTACTCCAGCTTTTTGTGTCCATCTTCATGCTGAACGAGGAGCAGACTTGAGGGGCCGAGTGGCCTACTCCATCTATTTTCTTACGTTCTTCACTTTTATACTACTTTAGTTTGGTTCTCTGAATTACAGAACAAATTGTGATTAATGGTGTTCCTTTCAGTCGGGTTTGTTGGAGCCTGAGAACGGGGAATAATAAAGATTGATGCTACTTTTATAGATTTGGTCGAAAAACTTTAATTCTTTGCAGACAGGATTTGAGCTGATAGCTTGTTGTTCGTTGAAGAGAATTGTACAATCCTGACGCTCTGAAGGAGATTGTTCAGCTCATTGCTTTGTGCAAACTGTTTCAAGGACTATCAATAAATTCCAGTCTTCACATTCCTGGTATTTTTCATCCCTCATGAATCCATCAAATTCCCTTCAAAGTATGAACCAATTTAATCTGCCTTTCACCAGCCTTTCAGTGTAGGTACATTCCACTCCTAACTAAGTTAAATCATTTCACTTTA
The DNA here is from genome assembly GCA_035221665.1 of Okamejei kenojei. NCBI lineage: Eukaryota > Metazoa > Chordata > Chondrichthyes > Rajiformes > Rajidae > Okamejei > Okamejei kenojei. Next base: position 34,389,480 of record CM069154.1, read on the forward strand.
TCAACTGCTCCCCTCCCCCCAACCCACCAGATTCCAATTCCAATTACTTTTAAAATTTATTAAATGCGTAATATACCATCAGTTCATTATGTTAATCCTGGCCAAGCACGGCCTCTGGACATAAGGACAAGGAAAAAATGCATTTGAATCTCATCTATGGTAACTTCTGGAGCCGTCATGTGACCTCATCATGTGAGTGGCATTTGTTCGCTCTGACAAACACTAAACCACTTCTATGAGCTATAAATATTGAAGCAGCAACTCCATCCCAGAACTCATTCTTCCTCAAATGGGCACAAATTGGAGATGCCTTTTCCTGCTGGATCCAAGCTAGAGTTAGGGAGATAAATGTAACTCAGTCTGAAGAAGGGTCCCGACTCATTTGCACAAATATTATAGGTCCCTTCTGATCACAGGCTAGAGGCTGGAATCTCCAGTTGGATCTTGAATTAAACTGAACGGTCTCGACCCGAAACGTCACACATCCATGTTCTCCAAAGGTGCTGCCTGATCCACTGAGTTACTCCAACACTTTGTGTCCTTTTATGTAAAGGATATAAGTCTATTGCTGGACTTGCTTGGATTTAACATTCAATTGCTGAAAGCACCCATTCCACCAGCATAACATCCAGTAACAGGAGTAGCACAATTAAACAAACCCAGAATTTATTTCAATGAACTTCACTAAACACTAACAGAAATGATTGTGGAAATAAAAGTTAATGTCTGCAAAGTGATTGAGTTTATTTAGCTGAAGGTGTCTACTCGATTTTAATTTCTTTCCATTCACTTTTTAAATGATTATATAGTCTCAATAGTTGCGTATGATGATGCTGTTCGATTAACCAGCTGTAAGACATAATTATTTTCTCCCGTCTTTACTTGAGATGTTCCTCATTCTACACCTCTGCCCTTATTGATTTAAACACTGGTAGAAACTATCTTTTAGTATTAATCTTTTATCATTTAATAATTCTGAAATGGCACGTGACAGGGTTGCAGTGGTAATATAAACTAACCATAGTTGAATTGTAAATCTGACTGCAGCAAATAAACTAAATGTATTTGTGCATTGGTTATTGGTTTCAGGGAAGCTATCCACTACCTTTGGCTGTGTTTTAATGTATTAAAGTCCTTCGGAGATGAAAATCAACCTCGCTAGTCTGGTGGAGTTTAAATGTAATTCCTGTCCCAAGCTGCAGTCTAGTTGACTCAAAAGTCTCTCGGCAACCAGAGATGAAAACTAAAATATGTTGCTCATGTCACACATGTATAAAGAAACAATAAAAAAGAAACTTACTAAGCATGTCCATTCTGCAATCAATACTGAGCTCAACAATTTCAGATCATTATCACTGCTCACTTTATTTTGTTGTCAGGGGTTGCTAGTAATGATTCTTTCTATTTGTTTGATCATTTAATAGCCTTTGGCAGACTAACAGCTTAACACCCATTACCAGTCTCATTCGGTTTCAAAGCAGTTTTATCCCTAATTTATTCCAGAATTGATGGAAGGTCATCAACATGAAACTCTGTTTCTCACTTCTAACCACAGCCTGAATCTTCTGGGTTTCTCAGCACTTTCTGTTTATAGTCTAGACTTCTAACATCTACAGAACTTAACTTTGGTAAATACAAAATACAGCATAAAGAGGTAAGCAGCTGATTAAGTTGTCCAATTCTTTGTGTTTTTTGGAAGTATTGATCTTTAAACTGATCACGTAACAAATGGGATCACTAACTTTAAACACTTTATAGCAACAAACGTAACCACATAGTATATCAAACATTGAACTGAGGTACGCCTTTCTATAAGTAGGGCGGCTTAGTGGCACAGTGGTAGAGCTGCTACCTTACAGCGCCAGGGACCTGGGTTCGATCCTGACTATGGGTGCTTGTCTATATAGAATATGTACGTTATCCCCGTGACCTGCTTGGGTTTTCTCCGGGATCTCCGTTTTCATTCCCACACTACAAAGATAAACAGGTATGTAGGTTAATTGGCTTGGAATAATTGTTAATTGTCCCTAGTGTGTGTAGAATGGTGTTAGTGTGCGGGGATTGCTGGTCAGCACAGACTCAGAGGGCAGAAGGGCCCGTTTCTGTGCTGTATCTCTAAACTAAACTAGACTAAACGGAGTCCTCAAATTGCAGTTTCCAGTGCAGTCTAGTAGATGGCCGTACCTCTAAGGGGACTCCAGCATTTTCTACAATAAGAAAATAGTCTTTTTCATCCTTTCCCGCCTCCTGCTAACTGAAGGTACATTTACAAGTACACTACTGTCCTTTAATTTCCACTTCCAACAATCTGTGACAAACAAGGCTACATATAATTTCACATGGATAATACCTCAGTGAGTAATGCTACAAGCAAACCTACCATTACATGTCAAATTGCTACTTTTTGCGATGATCCTCACCACATCAATGTGTATCACGCCTGAAGGCAGAGATGTTTTACTGGGATTAAAAACGAAAACATCCATGTCTGTGGAATACACAATTGTTGCATTTTCTATGCAAGAGATATACAAGTGACACAACATGGAGATGGGACTATTTGAGATAAAACTTCGTCAGTTGATGTCAAATTAATATGCACATATTAAACCTAATAAGTTAGATTCATCAAGTCTTTTCCTACTACGTAGTTATGGGCAATTTCTCTTTGTTTAATCTTCAGAGGGGAAGCTGTGCAAATTTTCTGCCAAATTTCCAATAGCTATCTCCCCAAGATTACTCCTCCGTGATTTCGAAGCTACTGGTTGCTTTCCTAAGTGATATTCCCATGAGCGTAACATCACACGAATCATATTATTCCATAGATTCACTGTTTACATGTATTACTATTATATTTTCAAGCATATATTGGTCCAACTCTTTCTGGATTTAATTGATGAAGCTTATTCTTCTTGTAAAATCTAGTACTATATATTTTCTCAAATTTAAGAGAGAAGTGTCTTTCTTTTTTGCATTTATAAAATGGTTCTCTTGCTTATAAAAAATAACCCTGTAAAGTCATCTTGGAGAGAATCTAAAACATCTAAAAACTGTAATTAGCAACGTCACAAGTTTATAAGTAAAAAAAACATATATTTTCCAATCCTACAATAAGTGCCTTTATTCAGACTTTTGCTTGTAAGCCATAACTTCATCCAAAAAAAGCATGTGTTTGAATTGATGTTTTAGCTGAATTAGGAACAGAACATGGTCAGTGTATATAATTTTATAGGAATCCTCTGCATTGTCGAGACAGTGGTGTACATTTTAACAGAGAAGCTGTGTGTGTGTGTGTGTGTGTGTGTGTGTGTGTGTGTGTGTGTGTGTGTGTGTGTGTGTGTGTGTGTGCGTGTGTGTGACCAAGAGAGAAAGAGTGAGCGAGTGACTGTACTTGTGCAATGATTGAAAATATACAACTTGAGCTGAACGAGTGAAATTTACAGGAGAAAATGTCAAAGCATTCTACTTCATAAATATGTTTAATATTTTAGACAAAAACTTTGAGTTGAAAAGCTTCAAGCTTACTTTGGGAAACCTGTCCTCATAACTCAACTCTTTAATCGAGCTACCATATTATAGTATTCTGTCTTTCTGAGGTAGATTGTTAGACTGCATTTCATATCCCAATTGGGGTCTAGCTAGATTTTTGCACATCTACAAAATAACTTCCATTCATTTGCATTCTAACTCACATTGAGCGAAAAAGCAATGTACTATGTCACTATTCATTAACCTTTAGCTATTTCTGAAGCTGGACCCTAAATCACTGTATCTATCAACATTTCATAATTTCTTGCCAAGCAGAAAGAGGTTGGATTATGCTTTCTTAAATACTGATGGAGGATCATCCATTTTACCATGTTCCCCATTTGCCACAATTTTGTCCACTTTTGCAGCTTTCCCCACTGACGATAAAGTCACAGAGAGAGGCAGCACAGCCATGGACCATCAACCATACATTTACACTAATCCTACATTAATCCCACCTTCTCATCTATTACCCCATATTCTACTACTCACTTACCCATATTAATAGGCCCCTTTAAACACACACACACACACCAATAGTTTTTCTCAAAATTGACACACCCTCACTTTTGATAATGCTACCCCATTTGCAACCTTGTTCACTACCTTCTGAATATCGACATGTATAGCATATTTAGAAATTTCTTTAACTTCCATTTTGGTTAACACCTAAAGAAAATATAACCAATTAAATTTGATTTGCAAATCCATGCCGCGTCTCTCTGATCTGTTCAGATTTGCTTAGTCAGCCAGGAGATTATTATTTGTGTTGTTTTGGGAGTAAGAAGAACCACTAATTGTCACCTGTGTTGCACTGTTGCCACACTGTGATACCAGGATGATAAATACTAGGCCTGAGAGAAGAGTGGGAGACTCTAAAATTGATGCAAAACACAGTGTTGGAGTAACTCAGTGGGTCAGGCAGCATTTGTGGAGGGCATGGATAGCCAACTGCAAAGGAGAGATTGATGGTGGTGGGACTAAGCCTGGCAAGATGGCTCAGCGGTGGAGTTGCTGCCTTACAGCCCAGAGACTCGGGTTCGATTATGACTACGGGTGCTGTTGGTACGGAGTTTGTATGTTCTCCCTGTGACTGCGTGGGATTTTTCCTGATGCTCCGGTTTCCTCCCACACTCCAAAGATGTACAGGTTTGCAGGTTAATTGGTTTTGGTAAAGATTGTAAATTGACACCAGTTGTAGGATAGTGTTAGTGCACGGGTAATCGCTGGTCGGCCTGGACTCGGTGGGCCAAGGGGCCTGTTTCCGCGCTGGCTAATTAAACTAAAGTAAAAGTGAGCGGGATACAATCGGCAGATGGGTGAAGTAAGTGATAATTGTAGAGATGAAGACTAATGGGTGTCAGATAAGGAGAGACAAGGAATTGTAAATCCAGAGGGAGGGATATAGGTGGAAAAGGATAGGGGGGCAGGGGTGGTAAGTTGAGAAGGTTGGGACAGTGGGATAATTGATACACTGGGGCAATACTGCCAAAGCACCTCCAGTGAAGAATGGCAGTAAGTATTCAACAATCAGACTCTTCAATAATCAATCAAGACAGAGTGCAGTGCAAGTGAAGGGGACAAACCAAAGTGTTTGCACTTCAAACGCTTTTTCATTCAAAACCTTAGCCTCTTATCAAGATCAATGTCAGTGTCAGTGTCTGGATAACTTAGTTGCAAGGCATTAACATGTGGCTAAGTGCATTGAGCAAAAATAAAGCTGAACTGTAAATCAGAACAATCTACTCAATCTATGGTACATTTATGTCAGTGCCATCTTTACTCCAATGTGGAAAATTGCCCAGACATGCCCAGTCACGCAATAACCTCCAAAATCATCCAATTATTGACCTGTCTCCTTTCAATCAACAGGAAATGATAGAAGAGGCATCAATAATGTTTTCACATTGCAGCTGCCCTCCAGTAACCTCCTTAGTTTAGTGATTTTCAGGACATCAAGAGCAAGGTTGTATCTATTGCCCCTTCATACATGCCCTTGAGAAGGTAGGTGCCTTCTTGAGCTATGAGAGTTATGTTGGTGAGGGCAATTCCACTGTGCCTTTGGATGGTGAGTTCCAGGAATTTAGAAACAGCAATAATTAAGGATCAGTAATGTACTTCTGTAGATAGATAGTGTGCAAATTGGAGGGAAACCTGCAAATGTTGCTGCCCTTTTGATGCTGGAGGTCCTGGGTTTGGGTGGTGGTGCTGCTGGAGTAGCCACATTCAGTAGCCACAGTCAGTAGCCACAGTGCATTTTTAGATGGTGCACACAATAACCATTCTACACTAGTGCCAACAAAAATTAATACATAATAGTTATGAATATGACTATGAATACATAATAGTTGATGAGTTGCCAATCAAACAGACAGTTTTATGCAAAATGGTGTTGAGCTTCTTGATAGTTGTTGGAATTACAGTCAGGTTTGTTACAATCCTGACCTGATCCTTGTGAATGATGGAAAGGGTTTGGAGTGTTCGGGAGTGAGTCACTCATCACAGATACCCAGCCTCTGACCAGTATTTATACTGCTGGTCTAGTTGAGATCATATTGACATGCCATGATATTGATGGTGGGAAACTCAGCAGTGGTACTATTGTAGTACCAACACTCTTGCTGAAGATGTTCATTGCCCGACCCTGTTGTTCCACCTCAGTCCAAGCCTGGCAGGTTTTCTAGTTCTCGCTTCATGCAGACTCAGGCTGAGGCATTGGAAATGGAATTGAACATTGTGTACTCACCAACAAACATCCACATGTACAAACTTACAAGAAACTTACATTGATGAAGAGGCTGGTTTGACTTCAGACACTGTTCAAAGTCTGGGATGTGAACCACCATCTTACTCTGAGCAACATACAAGGGATTTCCCCTGCATTGACCTTAGTTTTACCTCTTTCAATCTAATGCTATCTTGATGTCAATCCAGGCTTCAGTGATTATTGGTGAACAGGTGTTGTTTGATAGTTACTGATCATTTTTAATTAGCCAAATTGGTTTTGCAACTAACTGCATGTGTTTTGTCAAACTCAGAACAATTGCCATGAAAGTTTTATTTATCATGAATTTTAGATGCTATTTAGATTTAGAATGATAACCCTTTTCTCATGACGCTGAGATAATCAGGCAGAAAGACTCAGTCACTGAAACCTGATAAGATGTCAACAACACAGATGCAGTCAAATATCATTAGGTACTGTTGCTAGACACCCACCCTACCATTCAATGTGTAGGGTGGGTGTCATTTCTTACCTGAGTCTTCCTGTCATTTCTTACCTGAGTCTTTCTACATATAAAAAGCAACAGTTGACCAGAAATCAAACCTAATCTGCCTTCCTTTGTCCTATGATGCCTTGTTTCCATTCCAGTTGTGTTGGTGCAGAGGTGGCTGATGAGGGGTCTGCAGACTTTACCACTGATGCTTGTCTGTGTGGCTTGAGGGGTATTTGGCAGATGGTTCACACTTTCTTTGGTTTACCCTGGGCTGCTATATTTTCCCTGTGTAAGGACTCACGTGACTTTTGCCCCGAATGCTCCTTCTCCATCTTGAGTCGTTATAGTCCATCAGTCAATGGGGATGTTACACGTCTTTAAGGAGGTTTTGGGAACATCCTTGAAATCTTTCCTCTTGTTCCCAAAGATATGAATTTGATCATCAATGCCTGCCTTCCTTGGGAGGTACACGAGACTGCAGCTGCTGAAATCTGTAGCAAATGTAAGGTGAGCTGGTGGAGGAACTCAGTGGGTCAAGTAGCATTTACAGAGGAAAATGGACAGTCGATATGTCGGGTCAAGATGTTCCATCTAGCAGACTAGATGAAAGGTCACACCCCGAAACATTGACAGTTCATTGTGCTCTTCAGATACTGCCTGATCCGTGGAGTTCCTCTGACAGTTCCTTCTTTTGCCTTCATTGGGAGATGGCAAGAAGGCATGGGAAGTGGTCCATATTTTCCAGGTAGAGGGCCTTTATTGTCCAAGGGCAGTAGGATCAGGTTGGTAGAGGACCTCCATTATGTGGATGTTGCAGACTTAAGCATATTTGTTGGCACTGGGGGACGGGGTGGAGGTTTGGTGCAATTGTAGAGTAGACAGCAAGTTGGCGCATCTGTCACCCACAACATGTTGCAAGTTGAGGGAAAGTGAGATAACACAAACTCCTCAGGAAAGATGCAGTTATTCACACCTGGTGATTTGTTCCATTAATGGTACAACAATCATTACAACATCACCCAGGAAACTCAAGCAGGAGTCTGCCTTCCTGTCCCTCACATTTATTTTCCACTACTAGTCCCATTTCTCTTTATTCCCTCAATATCCAAATATTATTGATCTTTGTTTAAAATAAGGTCAACAATGGAGCTTCATGCTTCAGCTATTAACTACCTCATTGGAGGCCCTCGGATTATCTTTAACTGTTTTTACATGACTTTAAGTTGCACTAAATATTATTCCCTTTATCCTGTATCTGTACATTGTGGATGGCTCGATTGTAATCATGTATAGTCTTTCTGTTGACTGGTTAGCATGCAACAAAGTGCTTTTTATCGTACCTCAGTACATGTGACAATAAACTAAACGGCCTCATTGCACAGCCCTCTTGGGCAGGGAATACGAAAGATTCGAAAGATTCACTCTCTCCTTGGTGAAAAAAATTCTTCTCATCTCATTCCTGAAAAACTGACCCCTTATTTTGAGATCATGACCCTTGACTCTAGACACCTCAACAGGAGAAACATCAACTTAGCATCTAAGCCTACGAGCCTGTGAGAATTTAATGTGTTTCTTTGAGATCATCAGAATCACAATGTTTATTTACTACATTCTAATTCTTTCTATGGATAGCTTTAACCTTTGTTGCCACGGGACACTTGAAGCTAATGTATGATAGGAAGTATCAGCATTCTTCCAGCTGGCCACTTCACTGACTTTTAGAAGTGGTGATCCTTTTATTTTCTGAGCATATACATCATAGCTGGTTGGGAGTGTGGGACAACTATTCTAAAACCGTCAGCTTCTAATGACCATTTTCCTCAGTTAGTTCAAATGAACTTTGGTGAAAGATGTTAGAGCAGGAAATGCAGACCTGCAAATTATAGACCTGTCAGCGTCGCATCTGTAATGGAGAAAATGCTTGAGGGGATTAAATGGGTTGCTAACAAATCTTATCTAAAGAGCACAAAGGCCATCAAGAGTGGTTGCAAACTACAGAGATGCAATAATTCATGCCTCACTAATCTGATGGAATCCTTTCAGGGCTGTCTAATGGATTTTTTTTTAGAAGGGTGCTCGATTTCTCTAAGACGTTCAGGGTTAATGTAATTAATGGTAGATTTGTTGGCTGGATGAAAGGTGGATGAAAATAAGTAATGGAAAGTATGACCATGAAATTTGTTATCTGTTGGACAATCACTGCAGAATGTACGTTTCAGTCTCCTGCTACACATAGTATAGTATTGCTAAACTACTGGAGCAGATTGTTAGAATATTTGGTAAAAGATTCCTTCCAATGTGACCGAATGATAATTGCAGAAGGTAAATATCATTGATCCAAATAAACAAAAATAAGAGATAAGTAAAAGCTTGTGTAATTTGTAAGATGGAGGGAAGAGAAAACTCAAAAAGATTTTGCTGTAATGATACCCATCGCAAATTCTAGTCCAAAAATACATCAAATGAGTATCATAATATTTGTGATTCCAACATTCATAGATACAGAGATCATGATGAAATATCCTACAATTCTGGGCACAGGACCTGATTTTAAAATGAGTAAGTGGGATAAGTGAGGACAGAAACTTCAGATGAACTAAGACAAATCCCTAGGAAAGAAACTTGGTAAATGTCTGTGTGCAACAAATATTTTGGAGAGTAGGTTTAAAAATAGAGCAAGACAGTGTTGTGGTTCATAACAAGCTACAGGCAAAAACTTAATAAAGGTATTCTGAAATTTAGTTTGATATTTATAGACATGACATTCCATTTCTGGCAAGCTGTATTCATGACATCGTTTCCCTTTTATCATTTTCTCTTAAATCAATGCAATTGGAACATTATTGGAATTTTATCTGAATCAAAAAATATTTTGCCTAGAAATAAGTAATAGCCGATTGTTGAATGTAATTGGATAGCTACTGAAGTCTCAAAGTGTCTAAAATAGTTTAAGTACTTCAAGCATGTGACCAGCAATCAATCTCTGTAAAATAAACTTTAAATTTTTAAGCATCTTTCTAAATCCTAGTCCATAATAGCATTTATTCAGCAATTTTAAGATAAATACTTTTGCAAAACAGGATCAAATGTATACGTGAAAGTCTAATTGATTACTGTTGCTTAATATAAATGTTCTGCAACTAGCCAACACTATAGCTTCCAAAGTAGTCATTCGGTCCCCCAACTCTTATTCAATGAAACATGCAATTCATGAAAAGGTTGTTGAAATATATATTTTTATATACAAAATGGTCCTTTATGCTAATCCTTGCAAGTGTATAATCCTAAATGGTTCATTATAACATGGATGCCCCACAAACTTCTGGCATGTCAGTTAAAAAAACGAGAAAAGGATCACACAATTTTAAAGATTAAATCAGACAAAGGGGAAATATTGACCTTGCCGAGTGATATTAATAAAAGATTTGCACAATTTTACAAGAATTTGTATATATCTAAAACGATAATGGACACCAACAAAGTTACAGAGTTCTTGGATAATTGGAACCTTCCTAAATTAGAGTTGCATGAACAAGAGGAATTGGGAGCACAAATCTCAAATAAGGAAATAGAAGAAACAATAATCTCATTAAAAAATGGGAAAACACCAGGTCCCGACGGATGTAGTACTGAATTCTATAAATGTTTTTATGACATATTTACACCTCGTCTACAGAAAATGTATACTTATGCATTCAAAGAACAAATACTACTGAAACACTAGCAGAATCCATAATCAAACTAATACTTAAGAGAAGATAAAGATGTGGAAGAACCTGGATCATACAGAGCTATTGCGTTGTTAAACACAGATCAAAAAATATTAGCAAAAATACTGGCTAGAAGACTAAGTAAATATGCTAGAAAATTAATACATCCGGATCAAACGGGGTTTATCCCTAAGAGACAATCATTTAATAATTTGAGACGCCTGCTCAATATAATACATTCACACCAAATGGAAGATCAAAAACTATCAATCATATCGTTGGATGCAGAGAAAGCATTCGATCAGGTTGAATGGGAATATATGGTCAGGGTATTGCAAGAATTTCAACTGGGAGAGAATTTTATTCTATGGATTAAATTACTATATAATAAGCCAACAGGCAGAATTTTAACTAACAATAATTTATCTACGAAATTTCATTTGTCAAGGGGTAATAGACAAAGATGTTCATGATCACCGTTGTTATTTGCCCTCATAATTGAACCCCTAGCGGAAAGAATTAGAACTCATCCAAATATCCATGGATATAAAAGAAAATATTCCAACAATAAAATATCACTATATGCCGATGATGTAGTATTGTACATCACAAAACCTCATATTACTATACCAAATATTTTAAAATTAATAGAGGACCGGATCATTCTCAGGATATAGAATAAATTGGAATAAAAGTGAAATCATGTCAACAAAACCGAAAAACTCTACGCATCTTTTACAGTTTCCTTTCAAAATAGCTATGGAAAAATTTACTTGGGCATCGAAATTACTAGAAGATATCAAGATATGTTTGACGAAAATTATAACCCTCGACTTAAGAAACTATATAACTTGATTAAATTTTGGAAAACGCTTCCAATGTCCTTAATAGGCTGAATAAATGCCATAAAATGATTTTTCTACCACAAATTTTATACCTGTTCCAATGTATTCCAATATATTTACCCAAAAAGTTAAAAAAAAACTGGACTCAGATATCACAAATTTTATTTGGGATTACAAATCCCACAGAATACAAAGAGCTCATCTGAATAAACCCAAAGTAGTAGAGGGATTAGCACTCCCCAACTTTATGTATTACTACTGGTCTGTAAATATCAGAAACATGATCCAATTGCTGGATAACTCTCCCCAGCAACCGGATTGGACGATTATGGAGAAAGAGGATTGCTCTTGTTATAATATTGGAGCAATCCTTCTCTCTCCAATATCGATGAATAATATAAATTACAACAATAATCCAATTATATACAGTACAATTAGAATTTGGAAACAAATAAAACACAATTTAAAATTAAGAAATTTATCTCTCTTATCTCGAATTGGTAAAAACCCATCATTCAAACCTTCAACTATAGATAAAGCATTTATACAGTGGGAAAGAGCTGGAATTAAAATCTTCGGAGATGTGTATGAATTGGGAAAACTATTATCATTTAAACAAAATACAACTAAAATACGTTTGGGAAACAATCAGTATTTTAAATATTTCCAAATCTGTGACTATCTGAAAAAATACGCACAAGATTATCACAATATGCCTCCAGACTTACTGGAAGAAGTAATGAATACAAAGGCAGAATCAGCAAACCTAATATCATATATATATAATATTATTCTAAATGCAGAAATACCAACAACAGATGGTATCAGGAGAGACTGGGAAAAATAATTAAGTATAAAAATTCCCAAAGAAAGGTGGGAAGAATATTTATTAAATGTGCATAAATGTTCAATTAATGTAAGACACACCTTAATACAATTTAAAATCTTACACAGATTATACTATTCAAAAACAAAAATAAGTAAACTTTTTCCCAACGTCTCACCTATATGTGATAAATGTCAATGTCAAGAAGCTAATATAGCACACTCATTTGTCTTTTGTACAAAAATTCAAACATTTTGGACTGGAATTTTTGAAATGTTCACAAAAATATTTAAAATAAAACTGACTCCAAAAGTAGACTGGATTATCTTTGGGATATCGGAAGATAGCCCTGAATTAAATGTTTTTCAAAAGACTCTATTTGAATATGCCTTAATAACTGGAAAAAAGCTAATCTTAAAATTCTGGAAAAATTCTCCTATACCAACAGTTAATATGTGGATTTCAACTATGTTCGAAACACTACACTTGGAAGATATGAGACTCCGACTAGCAGGAAATTCAGACTGTTTCTATAAGACGTGGTCTGCATTTATAAATCTACTACAAGGATAAGGTGCAAGAATACCTCAAAAAAGTACCGGTGTCGTGTCTTGGTAAAGGGGGAAGAAAAACTGTCGAGTTGGTAGATTCCTTTTGCGAGATGTTTATAATAAAGTAACTGGCTTTTCTTCTTTCTTTTTCTATCTTTCCCTTTTTCTTTTTTTTTCCTCTCCAAGGTCAATCTCTTAATCTCCGGTCTCTAACTCTTCCTTTCCCTCTGTCACGCTTTTGCACTTTCACATCTCTTTTTCACTTTTCTACTTTCTATGCTGGTATTTCTCTCTCTTTTCTCTCTTTTCTCAAGCCTTTAAAAAATTAATGGGTACAATGACTGTAATACAATATAAGGGATGTACACTGATGTAACTTACGGTACCTCTAATAAATAAAGATATTTTTAAAAAAAATAAATAAATAACATGGATGCTCATGTTCAGAACTCACTATTGGATTAATTCTTGTGGACCGGATGGCCAGATGCAAACTAAAATACTAAAGTCATAATTTATATGTTCTATGCCACTGAACAGTACAGAACAGAAACAGGTCCTTTTGGCCTGCAATATCCATGCCGAAAATGATGCCAAGTTAAACTAATATCCTCTGCCTACAATAATTTTTATTTTGGAGGGTTATAGACTACGTAGAAGCAAAGAGTAGTCAAGCAGGCAGACAGACTCCAAAAAGCTGGAGTAACTCAGCATCTCTGGAGAAAAGGAATGGGTGACGGTTGTGTCACTAGGGGCGCCACATTGATGGCAGCCTCTGCCTACAGTCTGTCTGTTTTTCTATATATTTTTTATTTTTAGTCTTTTAAAAGTGTGTTTTGGAGGTTTCTTTAGTTTTTCTATGTGGGGGAGGGGGGTAGGGTAAGGGGGAAACCGTTTCACAGTCACTTCCTGGCAAGGATGCGACTATTCTCCGACCCCCCCCCCCCCCCCCCCCTGCGGCCTACCAACCGGATTGGCGCGGCCTTTCCTGCTGAGGACCGGACCAAAGCTTCAGCAGCGGCGGCGCAGCGTTGGATTCACCGCAGAGCGGGCGGATGCCTTGCTGCATTGCCGTTTGAAGCTCTGGAGTGCTGGGCCTGCTGCTTCAACATCTCGGAGACGGGGCTTGGAGAGCTCCCAGTGCGGGCGGCGCTGACCAACATCGAGGAGTCCTGGGACCCTTTGCCGAGGGCTGCCAGCATTGAATCTCCGACCAGCGCGGCCTGTGGACTTCGGGAGCCGCGGACTCCAGTAGGAAGTGGCCGATTCGGATGTCCGAGCCGTTGAGGTGGTTCTCCCGTTCCAATGTCGGACTTCCATCATCGCGGCGTGAGGGCCTGAACATCGGGCCGCCCGTGGCGGAGACTGCGAGGGGTTCGGGAGCCCCCCGACCATGGGTGAACAACAGAGGAATCCGGAGGAGGATGACTGAATCTTAGAGCCTTCCCTCACAGTGGGAAATTTTGATTCCGCTGTGTGAGGATGTCTGTATTAAAGTTTGTCGTGTTCTGCGCTCTTTATTATTTGTATGGCTGTATGGTGACAACACATTTGACTGTACCAATTAGTACACGTGACAAATAAATGTATCTTGTATCTTGGGTCGAGAACCTTCTTCAGACTCAGGGTCTGTCCTGAAGTAGGCAGAGACGTCAAGTACAATCATCACATTGTATATTCACTGGAGGGTAAATATTAAAAATAGGCAGCATTTGTGGAGAGAGTATTGATATAGTTTCAGGTCAATGACCTTTCTTTCACTGATTATTTCCCGTATATTTAACTTTTATTTCAGCTTACGTCCGCAGATTTATTTTGTTTGCTTTTTAATAACTGGTCATGAATGTTTAATGCGTGGGATCAAGTTGTGCAAATGATTTGTCACATTCTTTCATGAAGTAGAAAACTAACAAAGGCACAATCAGAGGAGAGTCAATGATACCAAAAGCTGGAGTAACTCAGAGGAGAGTCAATGATAACAGAAGCTGGAGTAACTCAGCGGGTCAGACAGCATCTCTGGAGAAAAGGGAATAGGTGACTTTTCGGGTCGAGACAATTTTTCAGACTGTGAGTCTTCGTCACCTGTTCCTTTTCTCCAGGGATGCTGTCTGACCTGCTGAGTTACTCCAGCTTTTTTTTGTCTACCTTCGGATTAAACCAGCATCTGCAGTCCCTTCTGACAGAAGAGTCAAGGATACTATTTAGGTATGTTACAAAACTTCACTTGAGCGGCGCTGCAGTTCTGCCACTCCCCGTGTGCGCGACTTTGGCGCCTCTCAGAGGGGGCGGGTTTAAAGTGCCGTTTTTCTCCAGACTGGGCAAATCGATCCATCTCAGGGGATTTCGTTGCTAAAGAGAAATCGCTCCGACATTTGTTTTATGAAGGTATTTTTAAACTACGCTAGATCATTTATTAGCTAGAGTAATTTAAAAATCGTCTTCTAAAGCTGTGAGCGCCGACAACGGGAAGGATTTTACGTAGGGGATAAAATAAGGTACACAGTTTATTTTTACATAAAAACGTGCTTCTTGGGAAGCCTTTAATCAAATTTTCATGTTGCGAAAAGGGGACAAAAAAAAATATACGAACCGGCAGTGTTTTTCCTGCCGACTGTGGGTTAAATTCACCACAAACCGCAATGTTCCAATCCACCGCGCTCCACTAAAACCCAATTGCAAGTTGATTTAAATGGCTATTAATTTACGGGAATTAAACACTAAATTCCTTCCATTTGGCCTATAAATTCATGAAAATTAGATTAAGAAATCATGTTATATTGTGAATTATTGTGTGAATGTTATTTGGACACTTAGGCAATTTAAAAATGTTTATCTTTTCTTAAGAAATGGATAGATGTTTAGATCTAGTAATTGAATTTTGTAATGAGCTATAAAATTAGGTAACTACCTAATTATATGCTTTAATTTCAGGTCATCCAAGTAAGATTGTTTCATATTTGTTTCAGAATGCTTCAATCTATAATAACTGAAAATTTCATTCAGTTCTCTTAATTTTATTGTCTTTTGACTGTCCTAGATCACAGCTTTTGATTTAAGTCAATGGAAAGGCAATGGGGAACAAGATGCTAATTTCCGAGTATGAAAATGGCCATAACTTTTTTAATACTGAAGATATGAAAGTGAATTAGGTGTCCTATTAAACTTCTTTTTGTGCTTTTTCTGATGGGGTGCATTGCAGACTTGATTTTTTTAATCTCAAAATTTTGTAACATTGCTATACTAATAGATTGAAAGGAAGGGCGCACAAAGCGGCAAGGGCTGGTTGTTGGCCAAAGACAGAAACGTTTCTCGGGTCCAGCAGCAAAGTTCATCCCAGCACTCAAAACCTCATCAACAGGGAGAAAACCGATGTTGAAAGAAAACGTTTGTGTAACATCAAAAAATGTAATATGACTTTCTCAGGCTGTACAAATAGAAGACAGCAAAGGTAAATGTTTCATGATGGAAACAACTGAAGGGAAAATAAATGGAATTCAGTGGACAACATGGGAGCAGCTAGATGATCTGACCTTGCAGACGACATAGCTCTCCTTTCACACACACAGATATAAATGCAGGAGAAGACGGACAGACTCTCACAAGCTGCAGCAAAACTTGGTCGTACACCCAATACAGCAAAGACACAGGTGATGAGGATCCACTCCTGTTGTTTCTAACCCGCAACTGTGTTTGAAGTAAAATGACTACTTTAATCATGTGTACATTTTAACGTTGACATGACAATGTTGCACAAATACCTCTGCCCATGGTCACATCTGTGGCAATGAATGCAGAAGCAGAGTGTTACCAACCGTGATAGCAACCCTATCCTTATGCACAGCACTGCTCTAGAGGTGGTAGAAACATTCACATACCTAGGCAGTGTTGAGGACATCACTGGAGGGGCAGAGGCAGACATAAAAAGTAGAATTAATAAGTCAAGGGTGGTGTTTAACATGCTCAGGAAGATCTGGAGCTCAAAACACCTCAATTAAAACCAAAATATGTATCTTTAACTCAAATGTGAAACAGGTGATGTTGTATGGATCAGAGACATGGAAAACAACAAAACACACTACAAACAGGCTGCAAACATTCATTAACATTAAGCCTTAGGAGAATACTTAACATCTGGTGGGGAGACAAAGTAAGAAATGTGGACCTGTGGTAAAGAACAAGTCAGGAGCCCATTGACTTACAAATTCAAAGGAGAAAATTGAGTTGGATTGCACACCCTCAGGAAACCTGCCACATACATCACCCAGCAAGCCCTGACATGGAACCCCCAAGGAAAAAGGAAAAGCGGTCGTCCCAGGAACAGCTGGAGAAGAGGTGTCCAGACAGCAATGTCTGAGAGTGGGCTCAACTGGGGAGATCTCGAAATAATGGCCAACAACCGGTCGTTCTGCGGCCTAACATCGTGGAGCTGGAGGCCTTGCTCGGGACTGACTTTGAGCGTGGACTTACTAGCAAGGACTTACCATCGGGGCGATTCCTTGCCTGGGATCGACACTCCAACCGCGGCCTGTGGACTTTAACTTCAAGGAGCTCGCAGTCTCGGGTTGAGACCGACGTCGGGAAGCTCCAAAAGCTGCACGACGTTCGACTAGCCCCGATCCGGGGTAGATCGCCCGGTGCAGGGGAGCTGAGATTCCCCCCCAGTGCAGGAACTTGATCGCCCCAACGAGGATGTTTGCCGCCGGCTACGGGAATAAGATCGTCCCGTCAACGCCCCAGACCGCTAGAGGACAAAGACGGGAGAGATTTAACCTTTTTTTCGCTTTCCCTCACAATGAGGAATGCTGAGGAGTCACTGTGGTGGATGTTCATGTTAAAATGTATTTAGTGCGTTCTGTTGCTTTTTATTGGTATGACTGTATGTCAAATCATATTCCTCGTATGTTACTAAACATACTTGGCTAATAACATATGATTATGATTAATCCTTGAACCTTTTTTGCAGAAAAATAAAACAAACTCTTGAGAAATGACACTCATTAGTTTCTGTAGTGAAACTTCCCAACATAACATAGTAAATGAAGGAGAAGGAAAAGAAATGCTATATTAATGATGAATGCAGCAGCAGAGCGATACCAGCTGTGATCTGTGTTGAGCATCAATAGGTGATTGTAAAAAGTTCAGGTTACATCGGCTTCCCGCTTGGATACATCCTTGGTCTTTACTGTGGAGGACACTGCAATTATCCCACAGACAGCAGGTGGGCTAATTTCAAATAACATGGAGGATCTTGTAAAATTTCCAGTCATAAGCGATTAGTTTAGAGATAGAGTGTGGAAACAGGCCCTTCAGCCCACCAAGCCCACTGACCTGCGATCACAGACACCAGTTCTAGCCTACACACTAGGGACAATTTACAGAAGCCAATTACTCCATTTACACATCTTTGGAATGTGGGAGGAAACTGGAGCACCCGGTGAAACCCCACGCGGTCGCAGGGAGAATATACGAACCCCAATACAGATAGCACCCATGGTCAGGATCGCATCCGGGTCTCTGGTGCTGTAAGGCAGCAACACTAGCGCTGCGCCATTGTGACGCCAAGGGATTAAGGACAAAAACTCAAAAGAGCTAAAGGGAGAAAAATTGCATGGACCCAATGACCTGCCCTTGTGGCCTTTGAAGGAAGTGGCTGCAATGGCAATTGTACATTTACAGGGATCCCAGGAATGATTGAGTTAACATATGATGAACGTTTGACGGCACTGGGCCTGTACTCGCTGGAGTTTAGAAGGATGAGTGGGGGGACCTCATTGAAACTTACTGAGCAGTGAAAGGCCTGAATAGAGTGGATGTGGAGAACATGTTTCCACTCGTGGGAGAGTATAGGACCTGAGGCCATAGCCTCAGAATAAAAGGGCATGCCTTCATAAATGAGATGAGGAGGAGTTTCTTTAATCAGACGGTGGTGAATTTGTGGAATTAATTTCCACAAAGGGCTGTGAAGGCCATGTCAATGGATATTTTTAAGGTGGTAATTAACAGATTCAAGATTCAAGTGAGTTTATTGTCATATGTCCCTGATAGGACAATGAAATTCATGCTTTGCTTCAGCACAACAGAACATAGTAGGCATTGACTACAAAACAGATCAGTGTGTCCATATACCATTATATAAATATATACACTTGAATAAATAAACTGATAAAGTGCAAATAACAGATAATGGGCTATTAATGTTCAGAGTTTTGTTGAAGCCAAGTTTAATAGGCTGATGGCTGTGGGGAAGTAGCTATTCCTGAACCTGGTTGTTGCATTCTTCAGGCTCCTGTACTTTCTACCTGAAGGTAGAGGGAGATGAGTGTGTGGCCAGGATGGTGTGGGTCCTTGATGCTACTGCCAGCCTTTTGGGGCAGCGACTGCGATAGATCCCCTCAATGGAAGTGAGGTCAGAGCCGATGATGGACTGGGCAGTGTTTACTACTTTTTGTAGTCTTTTCCTCTCCAGGGCGCTCAAGTTGCCGAACCAAGCCACGATGCAACCGGTCAGCATGCTCTCTACTGTGCACCTGTAGAAGTTAGAGAGAGTCCTCCTTGACAAACCGACTCTCCGTAATCTTCTCAGGAAGTAAAGGTGCTGATGTGCTTTCTTAACAATTGTATCAGTCGTTTCGGTCCACCATGAACCTCTTCAGAGATGTGCACGCCCAGGAAATTTTGAAGCACTCTTGACCCTTTCATTCAACCACTCGTTAATATTAAACAAGGACTGTGGGTCCCCATCCTACTCCTTCCAAAGTCCACAATCAGTTCCTTGGTTTTGCTGGTGTTGAGGGCCAGGTTATTGTGCTGGCACCATATGGACAGTCGCTTATCGATCTCTCTCGATTCTCTGATCACCTGACATACACCCCCCACAGTGATAACGTCCTACAAACAGTGGTAATCCTAGATCTTGATGTAAGTACGGGGGATGTAGAGCTTATGGGGAGAAGGCAGGAGAATGGGGTTGAGAGGGAAGGACAAATCAGCCATGATTGAAAGGCGGAGTAGACGTGGCGGGCGAAATGAGCTAATTCTACTCCTATAATTTATGAGCTTATGAAGGACAACAGTATTGGACAATGAAAAACAATCAGAAAATAGTCCTTGCTTGTGTGGGCTAAACATCCAATTTTGAAGAGTATGGCCATATAATCTGTTGACTTCATTGGAATTTTGGAAGAGGAGTTCAACATGCACACTATTGTATCACACAAGGAGCACATGTGACCAAGAACAATGGTCTACGTGTGTGAGGGATATAATCCCCTACGGACCCAACCATATTGCCAAACACATTTCTATAAACTCCCACCGTAACTGCTGCTTTAGATTTAATTGTCTTCATAACAATGTTTCTTAGTTTTCACTGAGGTCATAAGGTAACATGCTTCATTGTGGTGAAATATTCCTTCTCAGGGGAATAATGAAATTTTAAAAAGCTAGAGAAATGTAATTCAGTACATAGACAACACACTCAATTAAGCAATGGCTGATGGTACCATGCTTCAGCAAGCAGTCAGCCATTGCATCTAGGAGTCAGAAGGTGAAAAGCAAACTCATTTGCAATTATATAATGCTCTGTTGTCATACAGGTGCTTTCAAAAATATAGCAAGAGCTTGCACACAGTGTGTTCTATCAGGCACCAATGCAATAAATGACCAGATCATCTGTTTTAGATATGGTTGAGAAACAAATACAGTATTGGCCGTCTTATTTGCTCCCCAGCCACATACTTGGAGAGTTCCTTGTCCTACTGTGGGATTTTGTCTTAATTGTACAATATATTAATTCACATTCAATGAACCAGTTGTTTTTCCCCAGAGGATGATTAAATGAAGGACAATAAATGTTTGAAGTTCCGGTAAATTCCAGTTGAACCGTTGATACATTAACTCCAAGGCAAACATGTCCTCATTGGCCATCATGCCAAAAACTGCCCACAATATTCCAGGTATGATCTAACCCAGGCTACCTACTACTACAGTATATACGATACGATAAAACTTTATTCATCCCGGACGGAAATTGGTCTGCTGACAGTCACAAAACACAAGGTACACAAAATCTTGAAATTAAAAGTGAAAACAACAATAAATAGGCCTGCGACTGTTGGCTAGCTGCTGTGTGCACAGCGCCTTCACTGGAACAAATGAACAAATAAACAAAGGCACACAGACGTATCCGCTGGGCAGAGGTCTAAACTAGAATGCCCCCGGGTCCCGCATTGATATCCCACCCCCTCACGGCGGTGCCCCCACGCCGGGTCCCCATTGCTCTTCACGGTGGTCCTCCAAGCTGGGTCCTCCATTTTCTTCTCTTCCTCCTCACGATCATCGACCGTGAGGTCCCTCCACCACCGAGGCCCACGCTGTCGCTGAGGCACTTGCTGCCGCCGCTGAGGCTCCCATTGCCACCACCACTGAAGCTCCTTTGGCCCAGACAGGCCTCGCCGCCCGGCTTCACCGCAATCCCCCGGGAGGCCTGTGGGGCGAGTCGGGCCTACCAGGTGACGTTCCGGTCTTCGGTCGTCGTTCTGGTCACCGGTACCCGGGGAGCCGACAACCAGAACTATGAATTACCCATATGTTCAATTACTTAACCATTATGGTTAAACTATGCCGCTACATCCTTGGTTAAGATTAATGGGATGAAAATGCATATAAGAAATTCGTTAGGTCAATTACATCTAGTTAGAAATCAGCTATCATCTCTTAAAATGGAGGTAGAAATGGGAGAAGCTTAAATGATCCAATCCATTCTCGAAGTTCCTATGTACTTTGTGGCATTGTCTTAACATCACTTAAAAAATAATAGCTATCAAATGTGTCAAGAGATTATGAAACTTAAGGCAGTTTCCTTTTCATCCCACACATAAAGGAGTCCTTCAGTAGGTTGTTTCAGAGCAAAATACATGCCAGCTCATGGATTTTATTTTAAATCTTCCTCTCTATGAACAGGAGTTTTTTGTTTGACTTCAGACCAACAATACAGTGAAAACAAAGATTATCATTTAATTAATAATTGTATTAGCACATTTGAAATATTTCTCCTCATGAACCAAATTTTATTTACTAAAATCATGATTATTAGAAGAACACTGTCGATCAATGAAGGTATAAATCGTATATAATTCTGGAGGCAACAATCTCCAGTAACAAAGGCACAACTCAATAAGCAGTTGATCTGACAAAGACCTTGTACAAAACAAGTTGTAAACTGTATTTGTCACATGCACGTACAAGATGTTCAGTGAAATGAAAGTGGCAATGCCTGCGGGTTGTGCCAAAACAACAGAGCAACAGGACAGAATATTTACATTTTAGAAAAAAAATACTGAAGGATGTGAAAAATCTGAAGAATGGTCTGACGTACCCGGCTACTCTAAGAGTTACCTATAATAAGAAAGAACGCACCTTCACCAAACCTGCGGAGGCATTGGAGCCCAGAAGATTAAGAATCAGCCTGCTGACTGAATACTACCTACAAAATGAACTACGCCAATGAACATTATTATAACTTTGTAAGATCGGATGCAACTAAGGACCTGTTATATCTAAGGACAATTGAAACTGGAGAAAGATGATGAATGAGGCCTTTCTTATGGACGCTATATTCATACACTGGGACTTTTTATACTCATAGTTACTACTACTATAACACTATTAATATAAATAACTAACAAATACTAATATTACTGTGTGGTACTATTAATAATTATTACTAATGGTTTACTGATTAATTACAATTTTTAATTACTTAGATTTTTTTTTTCTTCCTTCTTCCATATGTTTTATATATATATACATATATTTTACTTAATTTTTTTAAATATTTGATTAATGGAATTTGAACACTTTGGAACCTAAAACCTACCCCCGGTAAAATATTTTTATGGAATATCAATCTAAAGGAAACATGGAGCTAGTTAAGTTTTTTTTTTACATCGATTACGGAAGACGGTAGATGGTTAGCCATGCTAGTATGGCTATCACTAACTACACTACTAATAGATGTAGTTTCTTCTTCCTTTTTGCACTTTACTAACCTTCTAATCTGTCCCTTTTTTCTATTGTAATTTTAAGTTTGAATGGAGTACTAAGCTATATCAAAGGAGACATAAACGTGAGAAAGTTCAACGGGAATTAAAATTAATCTATTTGAAGTTCGGGTGTAATGTCGGGTTTGTAGAACCGAACCATTTGCTCTATTATAGACCTCCCTAAACCAAAGATGCAAGACTCAAAAAGGAAGATCAGTGTTGATGGAATAACATTTTGTAGCTGGAATGTTAAGGGTATTAACGAACCAATAAGAGAGGTAAAGTATTAGCACACTTAAAAGCACTTAAAACAGATGTAATATTTCTCAAGAAACCACACACTAAAAAAAGGGGACGCAGAGCATAGATTGAAAGCTAAATGGATTGATAAAGCGTATCATTCTTCTTGCATTTACACACAAATCCATAGGTGTGGCAATATTAATCCGTAAAGGGATACCTTTGCAACATACATCAACTATCAACGGACCGTGATGGTAGATACATTTAAATAATAGGTGAATTATATAGGCACAAAAATTGACTCTTATTAATGTTTTATGGACCAAAGTTTGATAGTCCTTTGTTTTTTAAGAAAATATTTAATACTACAATTCCCGGAATTAGCACAACATAATTTAATAATTGGAGAAGACCTAAATTGTACATTAGATCCCTAATTTAGATAGATCATCAAGACAACTGAAAAATAAAATCGCATTCCAGAGATTTATTAAATGCATAAATAGATACTAGTAGTATCAAAGATGCCTTTGGAGAATAGAGAAAATCCAACTGGTCGAGAATATTCATTTTATTCACACGGTACATAAAAATGTACTCATGAATAGATTATTTTTTGGTGGACAAAGCTTATTCCATTTACTTATAATTCAAAATACCATAATATTATAATATAGGACCATGTGCCCCTTTAACCATTTATGATTAAAACAAATTGTAAAGACGGAGCAACATGCACAATGGAGACTTAACCCACAAATTGTAAAGGAAAAAGCATCCCATGAATATCTTACTAAACAGATATTTAAAAAATACATTTCTTCGAAATAAATGATAATACTGAAACATCTGCCTCCTTACTATGGGAAACATGTTAAAGCATTTACCTCGTGAGCCATGATCTCTTCCCAAGCATTTATCATAATAAGAGAATTGGATGATACAACAGGCATTAGAAAGGGAAATTAAACAATTAGATATAGAGAATGAGGCTACACCAACCATGATAAAACACAATAAAATTGCAGCATTGAAATATAAATTAAATAAAATATAATCAGACCAAGTTGTAAAATGTTATCAATATACTAAACAATTACACTTTGAAGTTTGAGATAAACTTCAAAAATTACTGGCTCGTCAATTACGGAAATGGACGTGAAAAAACAATTCATAGGATTACATCATGACTAAGTGAAAACCACAAGTACAACCTAAGGACATTAACTGAGAGATTTCTGCAATTATCAAAACCATTTATTCTGCCAAAACGATAGATCACCGGACAGGGAAAAGAAGCTTTCTTATAAAAATGTAATCTTAAAAGGTTAGATTTGAAAGATAGAGAATTATTAAACCTGCTGAAATAACAGTAAAAAAATTGAAGAATCTATCCAGATCACTAAAAATGGTAAATCTCCCAGGACCAGATTGGCATTGGCAAACGGAAATTTTATAAAATATTCTATGATCTGATTGTCCCCCCGCGTTTAAAGACACTGTATGAAAACCCATATTTATACCGAACAGAAATTATCAGAAACGCTAAACGAATCTATATAACACTTATACCAAAAATAGATAAAGATCTGGATGACCCAGGATCCATATAGAGCTATAGCTCTTCTAAATACTGACCAAAAAATATTGCACCGAAAATACTAGCACAAAGATTGCTACAGTGATTAATAAACTAATACACCCGGAATCATAACAGGATTTAATACCAAACCAACTATTTCCTCATTATAAAACCTGAGAAGATTATTCAATTCTTATATACCTCAAAAGACGTAATAATAAAGACTAGCCAATTATTTCGTTAGATGCTGAGAGAGAGCCTTTACCAGGTGGAATGGCCCCTATTATTTTCAGTTATGTAAACTTTTCAACTGGGCGATAAATTTAGCACACTGAGAAAACTTTATTATATAACTAACATCCAATCAAGCTTTGAGAATGTTAACAAATCAGGATGTTTTATCAACTAAATTAAAGTTTATCTCGGGGCTGTTAGACAAGGATGTGTACCGTTATCACCGCTACTATAGCACTTGTAATAGAACCATTAGCACATTGCGTGAGGTTAAATCTAGAAATAATGGGTATAAAACTAAAGATACAAATATAATCTCCTTATACGCAGAGCCGATTGTATTAATTTACAGCCCACAAAACCTGAAGTTAGATACCTAACTATAGTAAATTTAATAACTCAATATGTTATTTTCAGGATACAGAATTAAATTGGAATAAAAGTGCCCAAATTTTGCCAATATAATGGAAAGTAATCCACATATCCACTTCATATACTGCAACTCTCCCTTTTGAAAAAATAGTAAATGATGAAACACAACTTAAATATCTTGGAACTACTGTAACAAAAAATATAGTATTTATTTGTTTAAATCTAATTTCCCCCCTTATTGAACAAATTAACATAGAGAATATTTTACAGGAAAACAATCCTGTTTCGATGTTGGGTAGAATTAATGCGATAATTCCAGTTACTGTCACCTTTTTCAATTTCAGCATCCCCGAGTATACCCTCTCAAAAAATATTTTTTTAAGGAGGGTAGACCTCTATAGTCACCATAACTTTATTTGGGATATAATGAACCACCCAGAATAAATAACAAACATTTATGTAATCATCAAAAATCCCCATAAATTGGTTCGCAATACCGGAATTATTCTTTATTATATGGATAGTTAATATTAAAAACATGCCAAATTTTGGTTGGAAGAACCCCCCTGGGACAAACAACCAGCCCCCCTTAAAAATGGAAACCCCCGATTGTTTACCCCTTGAAATTGGATTGCTAATACTAAATTAAGCACCAAAAAACAATAAATTACCCAATTGTTAGACAGTGGAATACGCATTTGGAACAATAAAAAGACGTGCTTAAAATGAGACTAGTTTACCCAATAGCACTTCCATTGGACCACAATGCTCCATTTAAAACTTTTATCCTCATTGAAGGATAAAGGTTTTTTTACAAGGGAAAAATCAATATGAATTATTAAGATTGTTCTCTATAGTAGAATTCCTTATTTTCAATACAGGAATTACAACAAATTATGGGCTTCACACTCAAAAGACTACTTTCGATTTCTCACAATCAGAGACTATTGCTAAGTCAAATACAACCAGTAAGGGCTACAGAAAACGAAAGAGAAGAACTCTGATGAATGTTTGAATAAGCACCCAAGCACAGAAAAATTGATAATCGGAAAACGAAACTAGGCCAAATAATAGGGCCAGAAATATGGAATGAAAGCTTACAACATATACACCACTGTTCGTTACAATGCTAGACACTCTTTAATACAAGTTTAAAGTTTTAACATAGATTGCACTACATTCAAAAACAAGAAAAACCAAATTAAACAAAATTTTCCTAGTGTATCCCTATTTGTGATAAAAATGTCAACACTTAGAGGCTAATCTTACGCACACTTTGCAAGCTGTATAAAAAAATTACTAATTTTTGGACGGAAATTTTAAGATAATTTTCGGAAGTTTCAATACTATTATTTGGTCCCTGATTTCAAACTGAATATTATATTCTTCTGGAATAACTAGAACCAATCAATTATTCACAACGACCACCAAACACTTTTATCCCAACGTTAATAATTGGGAAAAAATATAATATCATTAAAAATTCTGGGAAAGGCCGCTATAACCCCCCCCCCAATAAAATGTGGACAATGGAAATGTCGGAGACCCTACACATTGGAAAGATTTAAGATTGTCTTAATGGACAAACAATAACTATTTGTAAGAATAAGGTCTCCATTTATTTATATTGAAGGTCAAAAATGGTTCGGTCACGAGAACTGACTGAAACCTGAATGAAGGAATAGGATGAAGAATTATAATTTTATAATTTCCACTGATATAGCTCCAAGGATGCATTATGCATCAGACGTGAATACTCCATTCACTTTTTTTTTTTGTTTTAAATGTTTTTATTAATCTCTCTTTTTTTTCTATCTATATAAAAATTAAAAAAAAAGTATACTCAAGTGCAATTACGATACAATTTGTTAATATATAATAATAATTTAATAATGGATATGACTCTGATAACAAACACATTGTTTTTGTATTAGTATTTACTTCTTATAATATATGTATTTTTTTTAATATGTCCCTGGGTGATAAAAATAATATCTGTTCATTTTTGTTTCATGTTTGATTTCCTAGGGAGACAGTTCCCAAAATGTTGCCGTATTGAGATGCTTTCTCCGGATAAGATGCATTCTCTACACCCAGATAGAAGTACTGAAGAAGATCCTCAGAGAGACTCTGAATTTCTCCTCCAGCACCGTGAGGTGATAAAATTGCGCTGCCTTGCCTTACTCCCCAGTGCGGCAGTGTGTGATTCCATGTCAGATCCTCTGTGATGTGGACCTCCCAGGTATTTGAAGCTCTGCTCACCCTATCCACAGAGTCCCATTTTATCTCCAGTGGCGTGTAACGTCCTCGGTATGTTGAGCCCATTTAAAAGTCCACAAATCAGCTCCTTAGTTTTTGTGTCATTCAAGAGGAGGCTGTTGCCCTGATACCAGAGTGCCAGATCAGCCACCTCCTCCCGGTAAAAGGGCCTTCTTCATCGTTATCGGCGATCAGGCCCACCACACACACGTGGTCATCATACAAACATGATGATGGAGTTGGAGCTGAACCTGGCCACACAGTCATGTGTGTAACAGGTATACAAGGGGCAAAGGTGGAGTCCTGTGTTCACGTGAGGGGGTGAGGTATGTCTCTCCATCTGACCACCTGGGCCCTGCAGTGTAAAGTCCAGACCCTGCACACTGGAAAGTGTTCACCCCAGTTCCAGCAGCTTCTCAGCAAGTCAGTTGGGGACCTATGTATTGAAAGCTGATCTGAAATCAATGCACAACAATCCTCACATAGCCCCCCTTCTGGCTGTCAAGGTGAAGAGAGGAGCGGTGTGCAGAACACGGGAGACTGTGCATCATCCGATGGATCTTTCGACGGTCTTGCGAACTTGCACGGTCCATGGTTCGAGGAAGGAAGGCGCAGATGTGGATTTGATGGGATTTGCCAAGTGTGGATGTGCAACAATCTGGGAGGGAATGACAGGCAACATTTGGTTGGGGACCTTTTCTTCACATTGTCAACAATAGAAGATCCATTGGTATCAATGGCTTGGTTAACAACCTCCAAAAGGCTTTACTAATGCAAATTTCCAGAGATCAATCACTACCCCTGCACCAACAACTTTTTAACAGTCAATTCACTAAGCTCACGACAAACAATTTCTTCATCCCTCCCAGATCAAAGAGGTCCCTATAGGAATCAATTGGAATGGGAATGGTCTATCGTGCAGTCCTACTCAGCATCCCCTTCAATTCTGCTTCCATTCCATCGATAACTGAGAGAGTGCTCCATATTCGTTAAGAACTCAAATCTTTGATTTACCTTTGCTTTAAACTTTGCACCCAGCTCTTACTTCCCATATGGTCCCTACCCAGAATTTTGTCCTTACCCATCTTTGACAATCCAAAACAACTAAGACATCTCAAGATCACATATCCCATTACATGATCCTCCCATAATCATGTCAATTGATTACTTTCTCTCCCACACCACTAAGTGGAACCTATATGAACATTTATTCATTCCCAAGTCCTCCCATCTCTGTTGTTCTGTTCCAGAGATAGCAATTTTTTCCATAAATCCCTCATGATCTTTCTTTCCCTCTAAACATTAGTTTCCCTCCCCCACTACCATTGTTGACCAGAGAGAAGAAAAGAAAACAGAAGAGACAAAGAACGAAGAAAAGAAAAGAAAAGAAGAAAAGAAAAAAAGACAAAAGAAAAAAGAGAAGGAAAAGAAGAAAAGAAGCAGAGAAGAAAGAAAACAGAAAGAAGAAATGAGAAGAAGAAGAAAGAGAAAAAGAAAGAAGATAAGAAAAGAAAAACCCCTTGCCCACCGTTAAAACACATCTAGAATATAATTTCCATGCTCCTCTTTATTCACTCCATCAGCCGGCTGAATTCAATAGATCATCCTTTGCATATTTTACATCAATGAAATTCTACAACCAAGCAGGTCTTCTCCTCCCTTACCGAACAGCACTCAAAAGCAGTGGTTCGACTCACAATTATCTCGTCCATTCCTCTATCTCCACCAAAACACTCCCCTTCTCATGGCACTTTCCAAATTTCCCATGTAACTGCAAGATATGCAGTATCTATTATTTTATCTCCTCCCTTCCTACCATCCAAGGACCCAAACTGTCCTTCCAGATGAAGCAGCAATTTACTTGCACTTCTTTTGGTCTAATGTCTTACAATTGGTGTTCACAAATCAGCTGTTTTCAGGTGCCTGTACTTTTTTTTCCCGATGGTAGCAGAGAAGGGGCCATCAAAGGAATCTGCGGGATGTACTTCCTGAATAAGGCAGCTAACATCATCAGAGGTCCACACCAAAGATCCTATAGCGGAACTATCTTTGATCCACACCACCTCTCTTCTCATTGCTATCATCTGTGAGCCTTCTTCATGAAGTACTTCCTGTTGATCCCCTTGATGGCAGGGAAGTGGGGACCTTTGATAGACTGGGCATGTCCACCACTTCCTGAAGCCTTCTTCATTCTTGTGTGTTTGAATTTTCTAATTTAAAGATGGTGTTGGGGCAGAGTCTGGCTACACCACCAGAGAGTGAGCACACACCTTGAGTTCCCTGTGCTGTCCCCCAAAATCCATCGAGGAGGAATGCTGTTGCCAATTGTATTGACTGAATCTGGCCGATGAGATAGTTAGATCTGACACAGTTATGAAGGGAGAGGAAAAGCCAGTTTTTGAAGAAAAAGGTCCCACCACCAAAAAGATGCCCGTTCAAATCACTTGCCAGATGCTGCTTGATCCTCCTGTGAATTGCCAGTTCCAAATTAGATAGTGAATTGGAAGAGATGCTAGTGTTGGCATCCAACTGTATATAGAATATCTAATGTAATTTTCATATGTACAAGTAACCATGTGCAGTTGAGAAGCCATGAGATCGCATTCTGCTGTCAATCTCTTGTGGTTAGTGAATATGCTGTGGGTCCAGATTCTTGAACAAGAGATGATACATTTTTAACTCGATAGTTCTTCCTGGTTTTGATGGAGAAAACTTCTGGCTAGTGGCAAGAACAGTGGCCTGCAGCCAGCATATCCATCAGTATCCAGCAGTTTAATATTGACTTCTCTAAATTCAAGTAACCCTTGCTTTGACCCTCTCCCCATCCCTCCCTCTTCATCATTCTCCAACCTGTCAAACTGTCCCCCTGATTACATTTTATCTCTGCTTGCTTCATTGTCAACTTCTCCTAACTAACGATGAACAATTCTACATTTCGTGAACTCACCCCTTTGATGTCTTGTTTCCACACCTTACACTTCCTTATCTCTGTGCCTCTGACTCTCAGTTTGAGGAAGGGTCTCGACCTGAAATGTCACCCATTCCTTAGTGCAACCAAACAATCCATAGAAATTCACAGTTGAGGTTAGTGTTATTACTGCTCAAGAGCCATGAGGTTGTTGAAGAAGCTATATTGTGAACCTGGCGGTCACGTTTTTTAGACTCCTCTTCCTTACTCCAGATGGGAGGAGCGAAATGGGATCATGATCAGGAGAATGTGGGTGTTTGATTGGAGGGAGGGGGCATAGACCCAAAACAATCACGTATCCATGTTCTTCAAAGATGCTGCCTACCCCCGCAGTTCCACCAACACTTTGTGCCTCTTCTTGGAAGATATCAGTTTATGCTGTTCTGTGGTGTTGGGCATTTTGGGCATCTGAAGATCTGGCTGCCACCTTGAACCAACGAATCAACTGCACAGCGTGTTCAATGCTCAGGTAGAAATCTCTGATCCCAGTTCTGTGCAAACAACTGATAGGATTTGTAGTGCCATCCATTCCAGAACATTTGTGCAATCAGTGGTCGGGAGAACGTGCGACTGCAGTGTACTAAATGACCACGGTGCCACATCTATTGGGACTTTAATGTAACTAAAAGGAACTGCTGGTTTCCCAATTTCCCATGTAACTGCAAGATATGCAGTATCGGTTATTTTATCTCCTCCCTTCGTTCCTACCATCCAAGGACCCAAACTGTTGGTGGTTTATACCAAAGATAGACACATAATACTGGAGTGACTCATTGGGTCAGGCAGCAACTGGGGAGAAGATGGATTAGCGCGGGACTTCAAACTTCTCCTTCATGAAATTCTAGCAGGCGTAGTTTAATGACATTCTAGATCTGGAGGTTGGAACGGGCGCTTTAGAAATGATGTAAACTTTTCGTCTTTTCAGCCATTTCAATATTTGTCCAAAGGCACGACCGATGTTTGCATACACATATCACTTCCTCGTTGCATGGTGAAATGGAGTTGCTTACTATTAAAAGATGCGCTTATGAGTCGTCAAATCGTGCTCGTCAGATTCAGGATTTGATGGGCCGATTATTTCTGCAAATCATTCTGCTTTTACAACCGTTTGCCCACTGTCAACAAATGTGGTTTTAATAATCATTGTCTCGGGGACATTTTGCTTTACATTTAGCATGGATTGTAACTGACTGTAGGGGGCGGAGTCTCGGCGCTGTTTAGTTTCAATATTGGAAGAGCTCACTGATCGAGGGAGTTCTAGACAAACATTTAAAACACCGCGTTGTCAACAGTAGAAACATGAGACATTCACAGACTGTGCGTACTACAGTTAATTAACGATTATTCGAGCTAAATATGATCATGTTGCGGTTTAGTACGCGCCACCGAGCCGGAATATATTCGCTGTGTTGCTTATCCCCCAGGGTTTGTTCAGTGGTTGGGATCGCCTAATCGATTTGATATTGATTACAGCGGTGACTGCGCCGGCTCGGCGTAAAAGCTCTCGTATCTCTGGCGTAAACACAGAAAGTAGAGGCAGGGCGGTCGCAGCAAAGGTACGTGCCTTTAATCCAGTAACAACGACAAACACAAACTAATGCGCTTTACTTTTCGAATACTATTTCACCAGAGTGGACACATTGTTTTGTTTGATGCGTTTTCAAGGAATATAGACTTCTGTTTAGTTTAAGTCACCATCAAATACTGTAGTAAACTCAGCGGGTCAGGGCGGCAGCGCGCTGGAGAGAGGGGAAATGGGTGACATTTCGGGGGAATAGACTGGGACAATCATGACTCTTAGTCTGAAAGAAGGGTCTCGACCCGAAACCTTACCCACTCCTTTTTAACCCCAGAGATGCTGCCTGTCCCGCTGAGTTACTCCGGCTTTTTTGTGTCTATCTTCGGTTTTAACTAGCACCTGCAGTTTCTTCCTACACGTTATGTTTATTTTAAGTGTGTTTGTAAACCAACAATCTGCTGGGGAGGGGGGCTCAAAATATAGAAACAATGAACGGCAGATGCTGACTAATACGCAGAAGGGCTGGAGCAACTCAGCAGGTCGGGCGGCATCTCTGGAGAACTTGGGAAGGTGACGTTTCGAGAAGGGATTCGACAGAAACGTCGCCAAATCCATGTTCTCCAGGGATGTACTGCCCGACCCGCTGAGTTGTTCCAGGTCACTTTGTGTTTCCTTTGCTGGAGGAACTGATGTCTAGAGGACTGGTCGAGCATCGGATGCGGGAGAAAGATGACACCTCAAGATAGATGTGCACTTTCGGCAGCGTGTTTGTTACCGCAGATTGCAGCATTTGTATATAATTCCTGTGAATCCATTCTCTACCTCCCAGTTCCATTTTATTTTTGCTATTTGTGCACCTTCAATCTACCACGCGCCAATTGTGAGACAGTTGCTGTTTGGTTTTGCGATACTTAATTAAAGAGATAGACAAAGTAAACCTCACTTGCTGCAAATCTGAACTAATTGGACGAGCATCTCTACCCGTCTGCGAGAAAGCACGGGCAGGCAGGTGGATGGCAGGGGATGTGGAGCAGTGTTTGACTTCTGATAAGCTGACCGCCAACTCTATGACTCTAAGGGTGTACTCCCTGTGTGGTGGGTGTGGTAGACTGCGGGATGCGCGAGGAAAGAATAAGTTGTTTGCCTCAGGCAAGTGCAGTGCTTCGTTCCGAGTGGATGCATGCATGCATGCAGGGGTCCTCTGTGAGGGCCAGGAGACAGACATCAACTCGCGAATGTACAGCGACGAAGACAGACACAAAAAGCTGGAGTAACTCGGCGGGCAGACGGCATCCCTGGAGGGAAGGCATGGGTGACGATTCGGGTCGAGACCCTTCTCCACGTCCTGAAAACATCGCCCATTTCATGAGTGGTCTCTCCAGAGATGCTGCCTGTCCCGCTGAGTTACTCCAGCTTTTTATGTCTATCTTCGGTTTAAACCAGCACCTGCAGTTCCTTCTTATGCCCCAAGACCTTTTTTTCCACCCAGTTTTATTCCACCAGGGAGGTCTTACCTTCCACTACCTGCAACCTCGCGCAAACCACCTTCAACTAGCATCGCAACCGGACAGTTCGACTAAAAAATTGCCGAATTATTTAAAAACGGCAACCTATTTTCAAATCGAGGCTGGTTTTGAATTTTTTGAAATAATCGCTGGAACATAGAAGAGGCGGCAACCACTTTCGACCATTAGGGAGGCTGAGAAAAACCTCCGGGAACCGCACGGAAACCTTGGGTGGGGCGCAAAGTCTCCAGAGGTTTCCGTTCAGTTTTCCTAAGTGGGACAGGGGCATAACACAATGTACAGTAACGCACAGTTAATACTGTCACAGATATCAGTGCACTGGTGGAAAGTAGTACATGGGACATAATACTACAGGTATTTCTTTCTACGGTTGTCATTGCCACAGACATTTGTAATAGTTTGTGCGATCTTCCGTTTTAAAATGTTGACCATTCGCTAAAATGTCTTTAATTTCTTCTGAGGTTTTCAAACATATTCTTAAACTCTGTGCACTATGTGATAGAGCCGATCTTGATCTCAGTAGTCACATATCATGTCCACACTGGAGATATGACCTGCAAGATTGTAATTATTGAGAAGAAATCAGAATTGAAAATACTGTCTAAATTTAATCTTCAAAGCCACTGGGTTCGCGATGGATTTAATCCAGAAACATCACATACATGGGTGGAAGAAGGAAAAAATAGAACATGCTAGTAAGAATTTATTTTTTCTGAGATATATGACAATAAAACACTTTCTATCCGACCTTTGGACTTGAAATACTCAAGAGGTCGGATAGCATCTGTGGAGGGGCTCCGGGCGTTTTAAGTCAGCGACCGGTTCTAATGAGCTGTTTTTGACTTTAAACAATCAAATCTATTTCTCCTTTCACCTGTCCTGGTGAAAATTGACAGAGTTTTCTAGCTTTTTCTCCCCACAGATTTCCAAGTTCTGCAGTTTATTTTCATTTCAGGCACAGATAGATAGATTCTCAATTAGTACAGGTGTCAGGGGTTATGGGGAGAAGGTAATAGAAT
Organism: Okamejei kenojei; assembly: GCA_035221665.1. NCBI lineage: Eukaryota > Metazoa > Chordata > Chondrichthyes > Rajiformes > Rajidae > Okamejei > Okamejei kenojei. The sequence goes on from CM069154.1 coordinate 34,423,923, forward strand.
GGGGTTAGGAGAGAGAGAGATAGATCAGCCAAGATTGAATGGCGTAGTAGACTTGATGGGCCGAATGGCCTAAATCTACTATCATTTATGTCCTTATCAAATGTAACACACTGGAGAGGTCTTCAGCATGAAGATGAAACTGTCTCCACAAAAAGGACACTATGATCACTCCTACTAACACCATCCAGGGCACATACATCCACAACGGACGAATAGATCAGTCAGGGCAAAGATGTGAAACATACATAAACCGAAAGCCTGCCCCACCTCCTGTGGTCCTCTCTGCCACCTGCATCATAATTCACATCAAGACCTGTTGATTTATGACCTCTGTATCCCCTGAGGAGAATGGTGTTGAGAGGGAAAGATAGGTCAGCCATGATTGAAAGGCAGAGTAAACTTGATGGGCCGAATGGCCTAATTCTGTTTCTATCACTTTTGAACTTTCAGCAAAAGATTGGGCTTTCTGAGGACATTTTTGAATGATGAGAGAAAAGTGGATGATCTGGTGCTTTGGGTTAGGAATGTAAAAGTACAGGAGCATAAACTTGTATGTTGGAGAACATTTGGAATAAGAGGAGTGGGAGGAGGTGCAGATACAATGAATTGCTGATGCTGGTTTACAAGTTTACAGTAGAAAGGTTTAGACTGTAGCCATTGTAAGAGACCACTGGAATTGAAAATTCACCAAAATGTTGACAAGAGAAGGATTGCTGATGAGCATACAATGGCATTTAGACAAGAATCCAACCCCACTGGCAATTTCTTCAACTTTTTATTTGGTATTTTGGTTCCTTTCCCCCATCTGTAGGTGACAATTCTAAAATCTGAGCAATTGAGAAAGTGTATCTCATCATATTACAGAATTACAGAGCATTGTTCTGAAAAGCATGCCTTTTATTTATCCAACAGATTTGCTTTTCAACTGGACTTGGAGGGAGAAATAAATCCGCACACAATGCCCGACAGTGAGGGCAAACTGCCCACCAGTGACAGCTACAACATAGGTCAAGGGCAACGAGAGGGCAGGCGAGCAACATCTACCGACATTACCGACAAAGGGGGATGTGACAGCACCAATATGCCTGACCTCTGCAAGCCAAGTATTTCCTGCTGTAAGTATGAGGTTAGCATTCATCAGCTATCACTCTGCAGCCGTAAGTATCAACTACAACAAGCTGGCAAAAGCTGAAATTACAGGGAAGAAATAATCATCACCAAGAAAATGCTTTCGACATCATTTGATGCTGCTAGGTCTAATTCCTGGTGTGATCCTAAGAATATCACCCAATTAATGTTATAAATATTTGTAATATTAATGTATAATGATGTAGATCGTTAATGGTAATGATAATTTATATCTAATTAGTCATTAGTACCATGAACACATTTGCACCTCTACTGATCTGTCGATGTCTGACAAGGCTCATTTAGATGTCTATGTCCTACTTCCATTGTTTTACTTGCAAAACTACATGAAGGTCATGACTGCCGCATCCACTCTATCCAAGCCTTTCACTATTTGGTACATTTCAATGAGGTCCCCCCCTAATTCTTTTAAATTAACCCACTCATTCCTGGGATCATCCTTGTAAACCTCCTCTGGACCCTCTCCAGGGCCAGCACAACCTTCCTCAGATATGGTGCCCAAAATTATTCACAATACGCCAAATGCGGCCTGACCAGCGCCTTATAGAGCCTCAGCATTACGCCCCTCTTTTTGTGTTCTAGCCCTCTTGTAATAAATGGTAGCAATGTGTTTGGTTTCATTACTACTGATTCAACTTGCAGATTATTTTTTTGGGAATCCCGCACCAGTACTCCTAAGTCCCCTTGCACCTCCTATTTCTGGATTCTCTCCCCATTTAGAAAATAGTCCACACCTTTATTCCAACTACCAAAATCCATGACTCCACACTTTGCTACATTATATTCCGCCACTTCTCTACCCACTCTCCCAACTCTGTCCAAGTTCTTCTGCAGAGTCCCTGCTCTACCTGCCCCTCCACCTATTTTCGTATTATCCACAAACTTGGTCACAAAGCATTCAATCCCCTCATCCAAATCACTTATATACAACTTAGCTTATATGCTGTTTACATCTGTTACATCAATTCCAATCAATTACATCACATCAATTGTAAAGGGTGCCGAGCAGGTTTACCACTCAACACAAGTTTATAACAAGTGGATAGAGTGGTAAAGAAGGCATGTTATATGCTTGTCTGCCTTGGTCGGGGCATTGAGTATATGAGTCAGGAAGTGATGATGCAGCTTTATAGGACCTTGGTTAGACTGCATTTGTAGTATCGCGTGCAGTTCTGGTTTCCCATGACATGAAGGTTGTGAAGGCTTTGGAAAGGGTGCAGCAGTGGAGGTTTACCAGAATGATGCTGGATTAGGAAGTATTAGCTACAGGAAGAGGTTGGACAGACAAGGATGGTTTTCTGTGGAAGACTGGAGACATGACCAATGTATATAAAATTGTAAAATGCATAGATAGGGTAGACAGTCAGAGCCTTTTTCCCAGGATTGGAAGATCAAATACTAGAGGTTATAGCTTTAAGGTGAGAGGGACAAAGGTTATTATGTTTACACAGTGGGTGGTGATTGCCTGGAATGCACTGCTAGGGATGGTGGCTGAGGCAGATGTGATCATGACATTCAAGAGACTTTGGATAGACATATGGATATGCAGGGAATGAAGGGATATGAATTATGTGCAGGCAGATGGGAGTTGGGCTTAGTATCACATTTAGCACAGATATTGTGGGCCAAAGGACGTACTGGGCTGCACCTTGTTCTAACTATGTTCTAACACCTTCTTAGTAAGCTTACTTATTGAGCATAATGGTTCGTCTCGTCTGTGCTAGATGTCCAAAATATTGTCCACCATTAGACCTACATATAGATAGCATTGCACTCAAAACAATAATGTTTTGGGAGATGTTTAAGAAGGAACTGCAGATGCTGGAAAATCAAAGGTAGACAAAATTACTGGAGAAACTCAGCGGGTGAGGCAGCATCTATGGAGCGAAGGAATAGGTGATGTTTCGGGTCGAGACCCGATGTTATAGATAGTATGGATGGCGTAAATAGGGCTTGTTATACGCATAGGGTCTCTGCAAAAATTAGATTTTTCAGGAATAATTAGCAAACTTTAAAAACAGTTTTCAGTCACACGCACAAACCCGGGAGTTGAAGATAGATTTCAGAATAATTTTTGCGCGCTAATAGCTGAAACTTTCCATTCCATTGGAACGAGCGCAAAGCTGCACAATTACATAAAACAGATTTCTGAACATAACTACTTGAAATCAGGAATATGATTTAAAGACGGACAACAAAGGGATAATAAGAGCACTATTTCCCACATCTTAATAGTCATTTGGAGCTCCATCTGCTCATCGCCTGGAGATTGAGATCCCTTTAGATGTGGCTTGTATGTCTTTGAGGTTTGCATGGGGCAGGATCAGGCATGTTGAGGCAATTACAGGTAAAGCAATTACCTGACTATTAAATACATTTTTCCCTTTAAACTTAACAGCAGAATGATGGGTGGAACAGCTTGTTTAGCACAGAATCATAGATCTTCTTCTTACGTATGGCATGCACAGACTAAAGTTGTAGGGCAACTTGTCTATTTGATCTTACTTGATTGTGCGCGCCAGGTTGATTGCATTCGTCAAAACAGGGCGGACCACGTGAAGGTTGCAATCTCCCACCCCAGAATCATAGATCAAATTGTTAAATTGGTGCACTGTTAAGAGCTGCATGAAAGAGGCTTTGGAAATTAGACATGACTGAACCCACTGTTTAATTTGGCTGAAACATTGGTTCAGATGTTGTTCTGTGGAGACCTCGTTCATGTATATTTAGGAGCTGGCTCGATGCAGAGAATTCCAACAAATAAATATGGCTGCCACACCCGGTGCCTACCCTGAGATGGTATGGTGGCATTTAAGATAACTCACAAAACCCATCAAAAATGAATCCAGCGACTGATGTGGGAGAACAGTCACCCTTTCACTTTGACTGTGTTGAACCGGAGTGTCTCGGAGATGGCCCACGGACTAGTGGCACAGCTAGGAGTGCTTCTGCCTCACAAATCCAGCGATCTGGGATCATCCTGATCTCCGGTGCTGCCTGGGTGGAGTCAGCATGTTCTTCTCGGGTTTCCTCCAACATTCCATCGACATGCAGATTGGCGGGTTAATAGATCACTGGTAATTTCCCCCAGCGTGTAGATGGGTGGCAGAATCTACGGGATAGTTGCTGTGAATGTGAGCGAATAAAATGGATGGGGGTGGGATTAGGGTAAAAATTAGTGCTTGATGGTCAATGAAGACTCAACAAGTTGATGGGCTTGTTCCCCTGCTGTACCTGTTTATGACTCTAATTTCAAGCAGCATACAATTAGACCACATCAGTACAGACCACAACCCATGGGTGAGTATGATGGGACCTGCTCTTTAGTCGCCACTTTGATCCGCTTGAACACTTCCAATCATGATTTTCATTATCAGCTTTCAGCAATCTAGTGACTTGAAATGACCGCTATTCCATGATTGGAAGTTATGCCTCGTTCCAACTTTGCCCAAGCTTTAGCTTACATGTTCTCACATCTCCTTACTTGGCTTACTGTTGAATCTCATTTGAAATAATGGGCTCTTTACTGCATTAATGTTAGGCACCTTTGTGATTTTGTTAAACTCCTGGTATCTGGTTCCAATTTGGTCCAATACAATATCAATTTTACAACTGGTAACACTGTTGCCTTGTGTTAGAAGGTTTTTGGGTTCACTCTCCCCAAAGATGTGGATTGCAGGCAGACATATCAATATTGGACTACAGAAATGCTACACTATTGAAGGTAACATCGTTACGAGAGAGGTAAAATTGAAGAGAACCGTGGTAATTACCTCCACTGTCTTGTTCAATAATCAATATTCACACTCAAGCATTCCAACAAATGAGCAGGCCATTATTACACTATTGTTTGTGGGCGTTTATTTTGCTCATTCGACCGAATGTTACACCATCGGTGGCTCTTAAAGCAGAGTTAATCGTAGCATTTAGAAGAATAAGAAAATATTAGAATTCAGGATGAGCTGAACAAAGGGAAATCATGTTGTGTATAGTTGCTCTGTTTCATGCATTATAACAGTGTCTCTCACATTGGCTTAGGGGCTTGCTGAGATTTTATAATACATCATATAAAAACAAATCTTTTCCATAAAGGAGAAAGCGTCTTTGAAATGTGAAGGCTCAATTTGAGGTGGGATTTAGAAAGTTGAAAGGAAAAAAACTTTATGTAAGGTAATGTTCACTGGAGTCAGAAAAGAGCAGATAACACAAACATAGGATATCTCATGTTATTGCTGGGAAGAAAGTTTAAAGGAGAGAATTGAGAGTCTTTTATCTGAATATATGTATCATTCTGAACAAGAAAGATAAATCACTGACCCAAACAAAATAAATGGACATGACATAATAGTCTTTACAGAGGCAGGGTTGTAAAGTGACCAAGGTTCAGGTTTAATTACTCCAGAATACTTAAGCGAAATGGAAAGAGGATGGGCAGCTCTGAGAGTAAGGGATGGAGCAAGGCTGTAAAGAGAAAGGATCTTAGCTCAAAAAATCAATAATTTGGATGGAACCAAAAACAAGTCGTAGGAAAAAAATGCAGGGAAAAAAATGAATGAATGAATAAAGGGGAGGTCATTTAAGACTGAGGTGAGAAAAAAACGTTTTCACCCAGAGAGTTGTGAATTTATGGAATTCCCTGCCACAGAGGGCAGTGGAGGCCAAATCACTGGATGGATTTAAGAGAGAGTTAGATAAAGCTCAAGGGGCTAGTGGAATCAAGGGATATGGGGAGAAGGCAGGCACGGGTTATTGATAGGGGACAATCAGCCATGATCGCAATAAATGGCGGTGCTGGCTCGAAGGGCCGAATGGTCTCCTCCTGCACCTATTTTCTATGTTTCTATGGAGTGGTATAAAATAGCCATGATTATGTGGAACATAGAATACATTAAGAGAATAGAGACACATGTAACAAGTGTAGTACAATAAACAATGGCGATTTTAAACTGCCTGCAGACTGATAGTGTGGGCATAAATTCTTGGAATGTTTATAAGACCAACAATGAGCCAGATGTAATGAACATTTTAGTTGTAATGTTCTATAATGAGAAAGGATTAAATGGCAATATGGAGTTTAAATTGCCTTCAGGGAATAGTGATTATAATACGATATAGTGTTATGATTTAACTCAATCTGAAACCCTTATGCTAGGTTACCTTAAGAAGGTAGTTGAGGCCAGTTCATTGGCTATATTTAAGAGGGAGTTAGATGTGGCCCTTGAGGCTAAAGGAAACATCAAAGGTATGAATTAGCTATGGTCGATGAGCAAGCTGCATTAAGAGCTATGACAGTAAATGAGCAATGGCTAATGGGCCTGTCCCACTTGGTGATATTTTAGGCAACTGCCAGCGACTGTGAGGCAGCAGGTCGCCGAAAATCTGGAGACAACCTACGTCATCCTGGCGACAACTTACGACAGCACCTATGTCAGGAGAAGTCAAGTTACACTCACTGGCTTGAAACCCACTGTCACCGAAAATGTTTCAACATGTTGAAAAATTAGCTGCGACCAGGAAGACGCTACGACTTTTTGCACGACTGAGGAGACTACTCCCGGCGACCATGTGACGACAAATGAGTCACCTGTAGTTGCCTAAAAAATCGCCAAAGTGGGACAGGCCCATAACACTTAGGGTGAAAACATAATTTATAGTGAATGCATATTTTTTTAAGGCTTAAATCCCAATGAGAAACATAATCCAGCCATGGCTGGCAAAGGAAATTAGAATGGTAGGTCAAATAAAATCACAAATTACCTGTAACTATGGAAGGGAAGCCTGTAATAATAATAATACATAGCCATTGGACCCAGCGAGTCGACTAATATCACTCCACTAACATGTCCAGTCACTGCAGGGAGCTGTTGTGCATTTCTAGACAGCTGCTGTCTAGACATCTAGGAACAGATGACAGAAAATTCTCACAGTTTAATACATGCCAACTTAACAGGTTATTTTTGGAGGTGAGAGAATATTCACTTATTTTATGTGTTCACCATCACATGGCATTTGATTTGAAAAGCTTTATCAGTCTTCAAATTAAAGTCACTTTCTAATTGCATCAACTTCATAGTTCTCCCATTGATTAGGCAAAGCAGGCATTATGTACAAAACTTTCTCTGATTACGGTTTAAAAATGTTGCTATCCAACATGGCAAGCAAATGTCACATTCCCTGCCAGAACAGGGGAGCGTCTCTTGCCGTTTGCTTCATTAGGATATATCCATTTGAATGTCTAATTTTACTTCGGAGTCACGTGAGTGACTACGTGAAGAGCCCGCCTCACGCTGGTAACGGCATGACGTCGACGCTGACGGCGGAAGGTGGAGCTGCAGTAAGGAGCAGCTCCTCGCAGCGGTCGGAACGGCCCGCAGGTAAGAACAGTAAAGTTGGGATTTCTTAGCGGGCGCTGGGTAGGTCCAGCAGTATAGGAAATAATTAAATCAGGTCAGAGTCATATTAGTGCTGGATAAGCACAGATGATGAAGTAAACGTATATTCGCGGGTTAAATGCTTCCTGGGGTGAAAAATAAATATACGGGAAAGCTAGCACGGAGCCGGTTCCGATACCGGTGGCCGTAGATATACCCGGTTTTAGCGAATTAGTTTACAAAATGATAACCACGGAGAGAAATGCTCCCGAATATGAAAAATGGAAAATAAAATAAAATAAAAAATCTGAGAGGCCCGTGGTTCTGATGACTCTGACATTGAAAAGTCCTCCAGATAAGTAAACTATGTGGAACTGATTATGGAGCATATGGAGAAAGTTCTCCAAATAATTATGAGACTAGGGTCAAAGTACCCTGAAGGTTCCTAAGAATAGCCCTGAGGGGTTTAATTATTCTGAATATGGCCATGGGCCTTATTGGAAGTTGGAACTCCGGACCCAGGATTTGGGCCGGAAGAAGTCTCATGGGATGAAATCCCAATTGATTTAGGGCTGCAGAAGGCCAGACCCTGTTGATGGTGATTTGCATTTTGAAAGCACACCACAAAATAAAAAATAAAATAAAATGAAAAAAATATTAAAAGAGGCCAAAGATGCCTGGAATAGCAAAAGGTTTTGCTATATATGAAGGAAGTGGTGAGGCTATGGAAGAAAACCTAGCTGCCAACATATATATATTGGTATCTCACCAACTTCATGATTCTGTGATGATTGAAATATTAAAATTGCACAGCACAGGAAAATTGTGCCTCATTGGAAGAGCCTACGGTTTTATCCGTTAATATGGGCATCCATGACTCCAATATGAGAGCGTCAAATAGTGAGGTTTAAAAATCCTCACAAATTATTCTGCTGCTATTATGGCTTTTGGGCAGATGAAAGGAAAACATAAAATAAAGACGCTATTGTGCAATTCTTTCTATGAAAATTTTGTATAAAATAAATGGCTATTTGGCCCATTTTTCACCCAAGGTTGCATACCTGTGTCGAGCAAGTGGTGTTTAAGCTCTTGGTTATCTGTTTGGAGTAATCTGCCTAACTTATTGAAATTGGATGAAAAGCTAAATATTTTAGCTGCATGAAAAACCTTCGTCTTTGGACGAAAAGGTATTTTTCGCCCAGAAGGGGATTTGATATTGGGAAATAGAGGCAGAAATATGTCAAGGAAGTTTTATTGTATTGCACAACCAAATACTTACCCGAATTCAGGGGATAAGGAGACCACCACGCTCATATGCAGAGGAATTAAAGACTTGTTCTCTGCTTAAAGAAACTGCGGATTAATCTCCAGTTAGAGGGAGATTACAAAAAGTTTATTAAGACTGGCTTACTATTATTTTTGATCAGTATATTACGAGCAGTTTCATTAATTACTATTACTTTTAAAAAAGAGGTTAATCCTCCTGTACAGAATAAACCTGCTTATGTTTTCGTGTTTTCTGCAATTGAAAAAGCAGAGATTTATGTCCACATTGCCTAATTATCTGGAAAAAGGGGTAATGGAAAAGATTTTGAACACGAGCATAAATTTGTCTTTAATGTTAGAAGGCATTACAGATGATGGTTGCAGAAGTATTCTGGACCTTACAGGTCTAAATAAGTTTGTAGAATACAAACATGTTCAAATGGAGACATTGAATACTGCAAAATATTTAATTCAGCAGGTTGTTATATGGCTAAGATTGATGAAAAGACGCCTATTATTCTGTACCTATGCATCAGGTTTCGGTGGTACTTAAATTTTAATTGGTTGTGACAATTATGGCAGTTAAGCTTTGCCAAATGGACTGAGTTCAGCTTTTTACTCTTTACGAAACTGTTGAAACCAGTTTAGCCCAATTAGAGCACAAAATGCACATCATTATGGCTTATCTCAATGACATTCTGGTCATTAGTGATTATCAGGAGTCAGCTGAGGACTCAGTTTCAGTTACTAAAGCTTTGTGGTAAGCTAAGGTTCTTAATTCATCTAATTAAGCCCCAGCTGCAGCCAGCACAAACAATTTACTTTTGGGGTTTGTAATTAACTCAGTGACTATGTTAATACCTTTACCAACAGATAAAGTCGATGATATTTTGGTAACTTGTCATTATCTCATTCAAAACCTTATCCTTCCATCCGAGAAATGGTGACAACCATTGGTGAACTGCTAGCAGCATTTCCTGCAGTAGAATTTGGTTCATTACATTTATCGATATCTTCGAAGGTACAAGATACAAGCTCTCAAAGAGAAGGCAGGCCATTTGACAGGCCTATGTAATTAACAAAAGAAGCTGTATTGGAATTACAATGGTGGGTTAAAAAAGGAAAATGTCCCACAAGCTGCTAATAAATATTATGATTAAACAGCCTGAAATGGTTTTACATACAGATGCTAGTGCTCTCGGATGGGGGGCCACAGATTTATCCTCCAGTTGTGGAGGTAGATGGAAAAACTGAAGAAACAAGTGTTTCTCCAAGAGTATGGTATTAACTATTTGGAGTTATTGGGGGCCTTTTATGGGCTGAAAGCATATTGTTGTGCTAAACAAGGTCTGCATGTGTTAATACAATTACACAATAAAACAGCTGTGGTTTACATTAATCACATGGGGAGAGTTGGATCAGTATCATGTGATTGTCTGGTCAATGAGATATGGCAATGGTGTATTGGTCGGCAGATATGGATTTCAGCAAGCTATATTCCAGGTAAAGACAAAGTGGTAGCAGATGAAAGGTCCAGGATTTTTAAAGATAATACGGAAATGGGATGTTTAAGCCAGCAATATTTAAGAATATTGTTAGACGATTTGGGTTGCCAGAAATTGATTTGTTTGCATCCAGGCTTAATCATCAATTGCCTCATTATGTGTCTTGGGAACACGATCCGGACGCAGTTGCAGTAGATGCATTTTCATTACACTGGGGAAAAATGTTCTTTTATGCTTTTCCACCATTTGCTCTGATCCAGAGATGCTTGAAGAAAATAGAGCAAGATTCAGCTTCCGGATTGTTGGTAGTGCCAAATTGGCCAACTCAACCTTGGTTCCCAGTTATGCTGAATATGATTAAAGAACCGTATATGCAGATTCCTAACTGTAGTGATATCTTGACTAATCCAGTAACAAATGAAGGTTACCCATTATATGCATATATGAATTTGTTAATCTGCAGGTTTTGACCAGACCGTTACAGGAACTGGGATTGTCGGACCAAACTTGACAGTTATTGGCGCATCATGGCGAGATAGCACACAGAAACAATATATGACACATATTAAGAAATGGGAAGAATTTTGCACACAGTCAAATATTTCTGATGATTCTGTGAATGTTACTCATGTTTTGGAATTCCTTGCCAATTTGCGCTTTGGGCAACATTTAAGTTACCTGTGCCATTAACACTGCACGCAGTGCCTTGTCGTCCTATTTACGACTTATGACTGGTGAGAAATCAATTGGGTCGCATCCATTAATATCACGATTCATGAAAGGAATTTTTCACATGAATCCGCCAAAACCTAGATATACAGAGATTTGGGATGTGAGCATAGTACTTGCTCTACTTAGAGAATGGACGCCAATTGAAGGGTTGTCATTGGATAGGTTAACATTGAAATTGATCATGTTAATGTCACTGGTCTCAGCCCAAAGAGTGCAAACTTTACAAATGTTGCGTTTAGACTGTATGCATGTGACTACAGATAACGTTGTATTCTATGTTTACGATCTGATCAAACAAAGTAGACCAGGGAGATCTGGAACAAAGGTAACCTTTCAAGCTTTTCATATTGAGCCTGCTTTGTGTGTGGTTAGACATTTGAACCAATGTATTAAAGTGACGGACACTTTTCGAGGAAACGAAAAAGACATTGCTGCTTACGCACAAAAAGCCACACACAAAAGCTTCAGTTCAAACTATCTCAAAATGGTTGAAACAGGTGTTGGTTTTAGCGGGAGTAGACACTGATGTCTTCAAATCTCACTCCACCAGGGCGGCAGCTACGTCCGCGGCGAAGGGGCGGGACGTACCTCTCGAGCATATTTTAAAAATCGCAGGGTGGAGTAAAGAAGAAACTTTTTCAAAGTTCTACAACAAACCTGTTCACACTATGACAAGCTTTGGACACGCGGTGTTGGGAGCACTATAATCACCTGCTTTGTTTGCTATTAATTGCTATAATCAGTTGTGTAGTCACTGATATCTTTTTTCACTTGTAATCATTTTTCCCTCAAATATAAGGAGGGTATTATATGGTTTTTCAGCCATTTAAAAAAACTTAATTGTGAAAAGATCTAACATTTGTCTGCTTTCTCATGTATGTGTTTACTTAGCCGGACTGTCGTACGGATTAATTCTACGACATAAAAAACACAGAAAGCTTTAAAACTCTTCACGTAGTCACTCACGTGACTCCGAAGTAAAATAGTAAGATTAAACGAGAACTCACCTGTTCGAAGTTTGATCGTTATTTTACGAGGAGTTACGATGAGGGATTACGTGCCCCTCCACTCCCACCCTCGTAAAATAAATGATCAAATGGTGGTTCTAAGTCTTTTTATGAGCCTTACTATGTTACTCCGGCTTTGGTGTTCTGTGTTTTTCATGCCGTTGCTTTGAAGTATGCCGTTACCTGCGTGAGGCGGGCTCTTCACGTAATCCCTCATCGTAAACTCCTCGTAAAATAACGATCAAACTTCGAACAGGTGAGTTCTCGTTTAATGTCTAATTATACTGAAGTCAACAAACAACAAGTTACACTTGCTCATTTATTGTGTGTCTCTTTTCGGAATGTAGGAGGGATGAGGCAGCCCAGAAGCAGACAATTTGGCACACAATCCCACCTTCACAAGGACGCTGTCGGGTGGCATCAGAAAATTGGAATGCTGCTTACAGCTGTCCACCGTGCCTTCACCTGTACTAGACAGCTCTCGCTCAATAGGGAACCCTGTGCTAAATGTCCATGCTAAGCTCTGTTTTTTTTTATTGCCTTGAAATATAAAGTTCAAAGCAAACAAAGATCAAAGTAATATAAGAGGACAAAAAGCAATTTATTTTTCATTTAAGGAACTGCAGATGTTGGAAAATTGAAGGTAGACAAAAATGGTGGAGAAACGCAGCGGGTGAGGCAGCATCTATGGAGTGAAGGAAATAGGCAACGTCTCGGGTCGAAACCCTTCTTCAGACCGTCCCTATTTTTCATTTATCTGCTTTACAAGCAGTTTTAATGACTGGACTTTCGGTTATGTGCTGTCTGCTTGGTTAGTTCTGAAACCAACAACTCACCATATGATGATGCCACTGTAAGCACATTTATGGTGGAATATTCTGACCCTCTCCACCTGCATGGCTCTGCATTATCTATCCGGTCAAGAGGGCTATTGGTTAACTAGGTTGCCTTGAAACCAGATGCATGTTGATGTTAGCATGGTATCATGGTGGCTGCTGAAAGTAAGGACAATGGACTGAGATCCCCTTGAAGTGATCCACATTTCCCCTGTGTGGACTGATATATCTGCTGCAGTAAGCAGGCAGATCGTTGTGGAAGCAGAAGAGTGTAAGGACCTTATTCCTCAAACTACAACTCAACCATTATACCTATTATGCAGCAGATCTGCCTTGAAATGATGGCATAATTTAATAAGGGGGTTACACAAAAAGCTGGAGAAACTCAGCGGGTGCAGCAGCATCTAAGGAGCGAAGGAGATAGGCGACGTTTCGGGTCGAGACCCTCCTTCAGACTGGTCAGGGATCAGGGAAACGAGAGATATAGACGGTGATGTGGAGAGATAAGGAACAATGAGTGAAAGATATGCAAAAAAGTATCGATGATAAAGGGAACAAGCCATTGTAAGCTGTTTGTGGTGTGAAAATGAGAAGCTGGTGCGACTGGGGTGGGGGAGGGAGATAGAGATAGAGGGAATGCCAGGGCCCGAGGGCTGATGGAGAGGTGGGAAGGGGAGGAGACAGCAAGGGTTAACAGAATTGAGAAAATTCAATGTTCAAGCCCAAAGGATGCAGACTCCCCAAGCGGAATATGAGGTGCTGTTCCTCCAGCTTGCGGTGTTGCTCACTGGCCGTGGAGGAGGCCCAGGACCGAGAGGTCGGATGTGGAATGGGAGGGGGAGTTGAAGTGCTGAGCCACCGGGAGGTCGGGTTGGTTATTGCGGACCGAGCGGAGGTGTTCGGCGAAGCGATCGCCAAGCCTCCGCTTGGTCTCACCGATATAGATCATCTGGCATCTGGAGAAATTATATAATTTAATAATCTCATTTTGTACTGGATGGCATTTTAAATGTATTTGAAAGTCAACTGCAGGCACTCATTGATGTTTGATGATGTTACTTTGGTGGAGAAGGGATTGAATTGGATGCATGAAGGGAAATGGGAAATAATGAAGCAATGAACCATCTGCTGGAGGAACTTAACAGGTTGGTGGAGAGGGAAAAGTACAGAACATGGAGGGAAAATTATTGGGAGTAAATTAATGTAGGAATGAAGAGAAGACAAGTAGAATTACTGCTATTATTTGCATGGAGAAGAAAACGCTAACATAAATCATTTGGGCCTATTTCCATATTGTATTTTCAGTGGAAAGTTTCACATAAAAGATCTCTAAAGACGGCAGAAAAACTTGTTCATAAATTACCTGCTGCAGCAAATTATTTTCCGCTATCCCAAGTCGTGAGATCTTTATATTTCATTGGACAAACACTTAAAAGTATTTGGATTTGAGACATGAGAAAGTACTGGTTTCAACAAACAAGACTAACTAAACGTACGACGCTCGATTCCAGAAGGCCTGGTGAATACAGTGCTAGTATTTTCTGGATGATGCATTCAAATGTTATTGGTCACAATATAATTTCCTGTCCTTAAAAAATATGGAAACGGTTATCTTGTGATATAATTTAGACTTGTTATTTAATGAATGTGCTCAGGTGTAGAATGTCATAAATATGAAGAAATGAGATATGCAAATATTAATAGAATTCAATCACTTCTCCTTTTAAAGTGAAATCGATCCATGATTGGTGATGTTATTTAGCAGCAATATAGCAACCCAGAGCCCTGCTTCTAGAGTCCAACTTAAATTCTCTCCAGTACCATTTGGATTTCCACTATTTCCACAAATGGTTATCTCCAGTTTTCTTTAGGCATGTCACGCCGCCTCTTAATTAAATCAGACTAAACCTAACTTTTTAAAAAGGGAGGGAGAGAGAAAACGGGGAATTACAGACCAGTTAGTCTAACATCGGTAGTGGGGAAAATGCTAGAGTCAGTTATTAAAGATGGGGTAGCAGCACATTTGGAAAGTGGTGAAATCATTGGACAAAGTCAGCATGGATTTATGAAAGGTAAATCATGTCTGACGAATCTTATAAACATTTTCGAGGATGTAACTAGTAGAGTGGATAAGGGAGAACCAGTGGTTGTGTTATATCTGGACTTTCAGAAGGCTTTCGACAAGGTCCCACATAAGAGATTAGTATGCAAACTTAAAGCACACGGTATTGGGGGTTCAGTATTGATGTGGACAGAGAACTGGCTGGCAGACAGGATGCAAAGAGTAGGAGTAAACAGGTCCAGAATGACAGGCAGTGACTAGTGGGGTACCGCAAGGCTCAGTGCTGGGACACCAGTTATTTACAATATATATTAATGATCTGGATGAGGGAATTGAATGCAACATCTCCAAGCTTGCGGATGACACGAAGCTGGGGGGGGCAGTGTTAGCTGTGAGGAAGATGCTAGGAGGCTGCAAGGTGACTTGGAGAGGTTGGGTGAGTGGGCAAATGCATGGCAGATGCAGTATAATGTGGATAAATGTGAGGTTATCCACTTTGGTGGCAAAAACAGGAAAGTAGACTATTATCTGTATGGTGGCCGATTAGGAAAAGGGGAGATGCAACGAGACCTGGGTGTCATGATACACCAGTCATTGAAAGTAGGCATGCAGGTGCAGCAGGCAGTGAAGAAAGCGAATGCTATGTTAGCATTCATAGCAAAAGGATTTGAGTATAAGAGCAGGGAGGTTCTACTGCAGTTGTACAGTGTCTTGGCGAGACCACACCTGTAGTATTGCGTACAGTTTTGGTCTCCTAATCTGAGGAAAGACATTTTTGCGATAGAAGGAGTGCAGATAAGGTTCACCAGACTGATTCCTGGGATGGCAGGACTTTCATATGAAGAAAGACTGGATAGACTCGGCTTGTACTCGCTAGAATTTAGAAGATTGAGGGGGGATCTTATAGAAACGTACAAAATTCTTAAGGGGTTGGACAGGCTAGATGCAGGAAGATTGTTCCCGATGTTGGGGAAGTCCAGGACATAGGTTTAAGGATAAGGGGGAAGTCTTTTAGGACAGAGATGAAAACATCATTTTTCACACAGAGTGGTGAATCTGTGGAATTCTCTGCCACAGAAGGTAGTTGAGGCCAGTTCATTGGCTATATTTAAGAGGGAGTTAGATGTGGCCCTTGAGGCTAAAGGGATCAGGTGGCATGGAGAGAAGGCAGGTACAGGATACTGAGTTGGATTATATTGAATGGCAGTGCAGGCTCGAAGGGCCGAATGGCCTACTCCTGCACCTATTTTCTATGTTTCTATTAATCTTCAGGTCATATGGAGACTATGTAAGAAGCAGACACACCCAGTAAAGTGGGTGAGAGCCTAAGCCGTATAAAGGGAATCATATATGGCACACTGTGGTTACAGCAGTGTTGTGAGCTCAACACACTAGTGATGGATATGGGGCAGATAGACTCAAATCTGTACCATTGAGGCTTCATAAAACTTTGTTTCTAAACTGAAAGGAAAGAAGTGAAGGATTTGCTGAAGAAAAGATAGTTAAAGATGGAGGTGAGAGAGCGGACCTTGGACAGGTAAATAGTGGATGATCGGAAAAAAATGGTCATCGACAATATTCACTGCATCGACCTGAATCAGAGCAAAATGTGATTTGTTCAAAGTAAATGGTGACGTAAATCCTAACCCTTCTGATGTAGGTTCAGAGATATTTGATGGGGTTATTGTGAAAATGAGAGCAAACGGTCTACAATTTGTCCCTTCCACAGGCAGCAACACACGGCTGGTATCTGTGACTGAAGTGCTGGAAACTGCTCGTGATGTGTCCAACATGGCCATTGCACACGAGGTGGTCATAAACAGCAACTTCCAGGTCCAACAGATGGAGTCACCGCAGAACAGGTAAAGGGTGAATTTACCACTTCTCACTTAATTATTTGTCCTCTCCCCCCCCCCCCCCCCCCCCCCCACCACTTCATAAGGTATAACGTACGGGATGAAGAAAGCATTTGATCAGGATGCATCACAGGGTTACACAAAAAGCTGGAGAAACACAGCGGGTGCAGCAGCATCTAAGGAGCGAAGGAGATAGGCAGCGTTTCGGGTCGAGACCCTTCTTCATGGCCCATTCCCAAGCCATGCATCACAGCATGGCTTGGGAATGGGCGGTCAGTGGCGCGGCAGTAGAGTTGCTGCCTTACAGCGAATGCAGCGCCGGAGACCCGGGTTCGATCCTGATTACGGAGTTTGAGCATTCTCCCCGTGACCTGTGTGGGTTTTCTCCGAGATCTTCGGTTTCCTCCCACACTCCAAAGACATACAGGTTTGTAGGTTAATTGGCTTGGTAAATGTAAAAATAGTCCCTAATGGGTGTAAGATAGTGTTAATGTGCGGGGATCGCTGGTCGGTGTGGAGCCGGTGGGCTGAAGGGCCTGTTTCCGCGCTAACCTAAACTAAAACAGCACCATCCAAGACTGCAAGAAATTGCACACAATCGTGGACACAGGCCAGACTGTCACACAAACCAATCTCCCTTCCATTGACTCCATTTACATCTCACGCTGCCTCGGCAAGGCCACCAGCATAATCCAGTACGAATCACACCCTGGCCATTCCCTCTTCTCCGCTCTCCCATCGGGCAAAAGGTACAGAAGTGTGAAAATGCACACCTCCAGATTCAGGGACAGTTTCTTCCCAGCTGTTATCAGGCATCCTACCAACAACTAGAGAGCAGTCCTGAACTACTATCTACCTCATTGGAGACACTCGGACTGTCTTTGATCAGATTTTACTGGCTTTATCTTGCAATAAATGTTATTCACATTATTCCCTCTGTCACGTATCTGTACACTGCGGAGGCTCGATTGTAATCATGTATTGACTTTCCGCTGACTTGTTCGCGCGCAACAAAAGCTTCTCACTGTATGAGGTACACGTGATAATAAACTAAACTCAAAATAGATATTCAATTAAGTAAATGAGCCATAGAGAAGGAACTAATTATAAGAATTAAAACCCATATTACTAAAGAAACAAAGACCGCATGGTATAAAATGGCTAAAAGACAGAAAACAAACCGTAATGGTGAACTGGTGCTTTTTAACACAAGATAAAATCCCTTTGATGTTCTCTACATCGGTGAGACCAAGCGCAGGCTTCGTCCAACACCGCTCAGTTCACAATAACCAACCTGATCTCCCAGTGGCTCAGCATTTCAACTTCCCCTCCCATTCCGAATCCGACCTTTCTGTCCTGGGCCTCCTCCATTGCCAGAATGATGCCCAGTGCAAATTGGAGGAACAGCACCTCATATTTCGCTTGGGTAGTTTACATCCCAGGGGTATGAACATTGACTTCTCCAATTTCAGGTAGTCCTTGCTTTCTCCCTCCTTCCCAGCTCTCCCACAAGCCTACTGTCTCTGCCTCTTCCTTTCTTTTTCCCGCCCCCCCCCCCCCCGACATCAGTCTGGAGAAGAGTCTCGATCTTCCAAAGACCCATTCAGACATTGGGCAAAAAGGCTTGCTACTGCACTGCATGCTTCTTCAATACAGCTTTGTTTCCCCGTTTCTCGGGATTTCACCCTTAAATATCCGTTCATTGCTTTTGCAGTCTGGAAAGGAGAGTGAAGGACATTGTGCACAGAGCGTTCTGGGATAGCCTGCAGGCCCAGCTGGGTGAGACGCCACCAGAGTACTCCCACGCCATCAAGTTGCTGCAAGAAGTTAAAGAGGTGAGGCAGAGACCCTGGACTAATGTGGACCTGCCAATTGGCCCAGATCTCAGGTCTCTACCTTGGAAGTGGCAGGTTGGAATTTATCACTGAAACTTGAAAGCAGCTGTTTATAGCACAGCAGAATCTTTCACACTCACTGGGCATCTGCCTTGAATAAGACGGTCCCATAGAATCAGTGCCAAAGAGTTGGGCCAAACTTGTGAGAAACTTGTGACATTAGCGGTAGAACAGCCAAATCCATGTTTACCCTTGCGCTGGGATTAGAGAATGTTTCAAAAATTGCTCACTTCTTGATGAATACAACGGCTACATTAACTCCTCACTCACCTTGAATTTAAGCCAAGGTTTCCTGATCTCCTGCATTGACATTGATGGGAATTTATTGAAACTATCAGCGTTTAGAAGCAATTTCCCATCTTTGGAGCAATGTCCCCGAGGGTTCTGCCGACGTTTACCTTGGAAGCCTCACAAACTATCCATCTATCCTAGTCTCTCAGACACCACCTGCCCCAATCTGTGGAAGAGTCTGTACTTTCCACATTGGCCTCATTAACCGCCTCAGAACCTGCAAATCCAAAACTGAAGCCAATTGTTTCCAAATCTGAGGGACTGCCAAAGAAAACAGGATTGCCAAAGAGCTCTTCTCTCTCAAAATCTAAATCTGTGCACCCACTTAAATGTATCTTTGGGGAAAAAACTCGCCCAGATTCTGGTACAGGAAAGGAGATGACCAAAGTGCTTCAACAAGTGGAACATTCTCAGATGTTAACGAGGAAAGGTGAAGGAGAGGAAGAGGCTGCTCCTCACAATTCCAGTGACCGAGATTTGATTCGGATCTCTGCTATTGGAGTTTGTACGTTCTCCAGATGACCACATGTGTTTCCCCTGGGTACTCCGGTTTCCTCCCACATCACAAAGACTTAGAAACATAGAAACATAGAAAATCGGTGCAGGAGTAGGCCATTCGGCCCTTCGAGCCTGCACCGCCATTCAATATGATCATGGCTGATCATCCAACTCAGTATCCTGGACCTGCCTTCTCTCCATACCCCCTGATCCCTTTAGCCACAAGGACCACATCTAATTCCCTCTTCAATATAGCATTTGAGGGTTGTTGGCCTATTGATCATTGTAAATTACCACCTGTGGTGCTGGGAGAGTTAATGGTTATGTGAGAGAGAATATGTGGTAGGGAAGTGATTGGGGAATGTGATCAATGGGACAAATGTCTCCTTCTATGTCGTGAGAACACACAGGAAAGAGAGGGACATAGATATCCCAGTTTTCTTTAAAGGACAGAAAATTGCTTTGTATTTCAATGTTAATCAGTATAAAACTGAAGAGCCTAGCAGTTTGAGAGTGAAATATTCCAGACCTAATAAAGATTGCAATCAAATAAGAGTAAACGGATCAGATATAAGTGGAGCCATTGGTCTGTAGTGGATCTCATTCACTGTTGGTTGTATTCTCTCTCTTCAGTCGCTGTTGGCACTCCTGCTTCCCGGCCACACCCGTTTACGATCACAGATCAGTGAGGTGCTGGACCTAGAGCTGATCCAACAACAGGCCAAGCACAACGCCTTGGATATCCACCGAATGGCCGGCTTCATCATAGGCATGATGGGGAGTCTGTGTGCACCGGTCAGGGATGGAGAAATAAGGAAACTGAAAAGCATCACAGACACAGTATCACTCTTCAGGTATGTGACGAGGGCCAAGCAGAGTATACTAGAACTAACCCTGTAAATATTCATGCCTCCTCATAACCTTTGAGATTGCCTTATCGCATATTCCCTTTTGTCTCAAACTTGATTTAAATTTTGTGAAGCATCTTGTGACGTTTTATTATGTGAAGCATAAATATATAAATACAACATTTTGATATTTCAGGATTTACAGGGTCTCACAAATAATAGATAGCTTTTAAAATTATAAATTACAAAGGGAGTACATTCTCCTGCAGTCTATGCTGACTTCATTTTGTAATGAAATTCACAATTTAATTTGCTTACTTAAAAGAAGCCAAGAATCGGCATTATAATGACTGCAAAATCTCTTGCTCATTTGTTTTTCTCAATGCTTTCCCATGTGTCATCAATGTTATTAATTTTGTGCCGTTAACTATGTAAATCTACACCTATCACTTCTGAAAGTGTTGTTTGTTCCTGTTTCTAACACTAATTCCGGCACCACATTACTCATCATGTTTCTTCATCCACGATCCTCGTGACTTGTAAAGATCTCATGTTTCCCCGTGCAGATAATTTGATTTATTTTGTATTAAAACAGAACATGCTGCAAATACTCAGCAGCTCAGGCTGTGTCTGTAGAGAATGTGTCCCAACAGTTCAAATTGGTAGGAAAGATCAAAATGGGAAGGCAGGAAAATGAATATGATTAAAGGGCCTGTCCCATTTGAGCAAACTAATCCGCGAGTTCTGGCGAGTTTGCCTTCGACACATACTCGCAGCATGGTCGACACGAGGTCATAGGAGGCCTTCGTAACTCTCCTTCATGCTCGAGAGTGGTCTCCACGTACTCGAGGCCTCAGCTAGGTCGCGGCGTTTTTTTCAATATGTTAAAAAATGCCCGCGAGTAAAAAAAGTTGCCATGGAAAAAATCTATACTTTTTTTACTCATAGGTTTAGTCATAGTAGGTCGTAGTAGGTCGGCATGTTAGTTGTAGGTAATCAAGGGTAGTCGAAGGTAGTCGTAGATAGTCTTCATCATAGTTGAAGGGAGGTCGAAGGAGGTCGTCTTCACTCTCCACTATTCGGTGTCCAATTTTCCCGAAGTTAGTCGTAGCTAGTCGAAGCTAGTCTTCAACAAAGTCGAAGGAGGTCTTCTACATAGTCGAAGGAGGTCTTCAACATGTCATTTTTTCAAACTCTTCTAAACTCGCCAATTAGGTCGCCCAAGTGGGACAGCGATCTTTTAAAGAGAAAATAGTCTAAGCTAGAAGTACAGGTAGTTGATAATGGAGCAAGGGAAGAGACAATAAAATGAATCCAAATGGAAAAAAACGGAATCTGTACAAATAGCTACTGTTTGGAAAAAAACGGGCAGTGGTTAGAATTGAAATGTATTGAACTACCCTCAATTGGCCCCCACCAAATGTAGAGTTGTTATTTCCATGAATATCACTGAAGTGCATGAATATTTGAAGATGAAGCTTCATTAGAAACAACCTGTGCCTTGCCTTCTCTTATTTATTCTGTGCCTACACCTCTTAACGGACTCAGATGATAAACTACTGAAGGTTGTCCCAGGCCTCTTTGCTCTCTAATCACCTCGTTCCTGAGGCATTGTGGTCCATGTTAACCATAGCAGAGTGAAAAGGCTTGTTCCTCTCGAAATGACACCATGAATCCATCCAGTTTTACAATTTCTCAGGGAGATCTTCCGTGTGCTGGACATGATGAAGATCGACATGGTGAACTTTACCATTAAGACTCTGAAGCCACACTTACAACAACAGTCCATTCAGTATGAGCGCAGCAAGTTCCAGGAGTTCCTCAACAAACAGCCCAGTAAGTAACTCTGTGACGTGGTGTTATTTAGTCAGAAAGGTTAAGCTGGAGGAAAAGTTGCATGGAGTGTGCTGCCGGCAGTAGTGGTGGAGGCAGATATGATAGTGGTATTTAGGAGACTTTTGGATAAAACACAGATAGGCGGGGAATGGAAGGATATGAATTATGTGCAGATAAGAGTTGGTCTTGGCATCATGTTCAGCACAGACAGGCTGGTCCGAAGGGCCTGTTCTTGTGCTCAACTCTTCTAGGTTCTAATTGATGATTTACTGCATGTGAATGTGCTGAGAATCAGGAAGAAATGAAGGGAGAGTGTAGTGATGAACATGAGAAAGATTTACTTTGGTAGCTAAATTGGTAGCATGTTATATCTGAAAGCATTTATAATTTTGCTGCACATACTGGGATGACAGCTATCCCTTCCTCCTCCAAAGTTGAGTTAAATACAATTGTTTAGTGTAAATTTAATAATCGATCTCCCTATCCTGATTTTCTCAGGATGTAATGGAGAGAGCAAGGGGTATAATCATATAACATTAGTTAATGAGGTCAATTTCAGCCCATGTAAACAAATGATAAGGTCCTGGATGTGACGATTGGTTAAAACGGTAGTTTTAAGCGGTCCTTTAACAAGAGGGAGATGTAGTTTAGGGAGGGGATACCAGTGCTGAGAGATAAGATAGCTGAATCCCAGAGGGGGTGGCAACAGTCTGTACAAAACCACCACAGGCCAGGAAAGAATCCAGCGACCTCTTAGTCCACACGGCTTAGTTCGCCCCTGATGTTACCAAATAATCGCATCTGATGGCTTCATCTTCTTCTTGCAATCTCCCACCCCATCTGATGGCTGCTTCTACACCAGTGTAACATTGATACCTTCTCACTTCTGATTCTCAGATGCTTTGGAGCACACGACTGCATGGCTGAAAGCAGCAACTGAGGAAACGTCCAATTCAAAGTCCCAGAATCAAGGCAACCAACCCACAGTGCTGAGCCCAGCTGCAGTGCTTAATCAAGGCTACATGAACCTGCTGAAATGGAACCACGACACCAACACTTACCCAGAGGTAAGGTTCACAAGTTCACAAGTTATAGGAGTAGAATTAGGCCATTCGCCCCATCGAGTCCAGTCCGCAATTCAATCTTAGCTGATCTCTGCCTCCTAATCTCATTTTCCTGCCTTCCCCCATAACCCTTGACACCCGTTCTAATCAAGAATTTGTCTATCTCTGCCTTAAAAAATATCCACTGACTTGGCCTCCACAGCCCTCTGATGCAATGGGTTTCACAGATTAACTATCCTCTGAATAAAGAGGTTCCTCCTCACCACCTTTCTAAAAGAGCGGCCTTTAATTCTGAGGCTATGACCTCTGGTGCTAGACTCTCCCATCAGTGAAAACATCCTTTCCACATCCAATCTATGTGCAGGTGCTGGTTTAAATCGAAGATAGACACAAAATGCTGGAGTTACTCAGCGGGACAGGCAGCATCTCCGGAGAGAAGGAATGGGCGACGTTTCAGGTCCAGAACTTTCTTCTGCAGAAGGGTCTTGACCTGAAACGTCACCATTCCTTCTCTCCAGAGATGCTGCCTGTCCCGCTGAGTTACTCCAGCATTTTGTGTCTATCCACTCTATGCCTTTCACTATTCTGTAAGTTTCAATGAGGTCCCCCCTCAATCTTTTAAACTCCAGCGAGTAGAGGTCCGGTGCTGTCAAACGCTCATCATATGCTAACCCACTCATTCTTGTAAACCTCCTCTGGACCCTCTCCAGAGCCAGCACACCCTTCCTCAGATATGGGGGCCAAAACGTGCTCACAGTAATCCAAATGTGGCCTGACAGTGCCTAATTGAGCCTCAGCATTACATTTCTGCAAAGTCTGAGGCACTATGACAGCCCCCAGTCAGATATATTAAGCCATATATGTTGTGCCATCTATCACACTTGCCATGCTCTACGCCACGAGAGGTGAAGTTCCCTCATGACTGAACAAAGTGCCCGCATAGAGTTAGCTGAAGAATGATGTGCACTAAGTTCTATTATAACTAACCCTATAAAATCAACAAGTATGTTGAGATTAATTAAATTATTCACAATAACTATTAATTAACAGAAGATATTAGTTGCGATTTTTAGACAGATGTTATTGAATAGCTGGCAAGTGTTCAAGTGCAATCAACCATTTGGAGCTGCAGTTTGCTCAAAGACAGCTGCAGGTCAAGGTCAGGTAAGTGGACATCAGTGGAGTCAACAGCCAGGAAGTCTCGGGTTTGAGTGACCAAGTGGCGGCAGAGTTCATGCCAAGACCATCGGAGACCCGGTAAAATGCATAAATGACTAGAGTTCCAGGTCTCTTTAGGGACTATGTTGGTGGACAGAGCACATGGACTAGAGCTGCAGCAGACACTCTGGCCCAGAGCAGGGGGATTTTCAGGTACAAGCTGCATCTGGGTCAGCCTTAGACCTACGCGACCATTGATCCTAATGGTTCCCTCGTCACATCTTGACTATCACCCAGGGGCTCTCCATTACATCCCTCCTGTTGGGATGCAAAGGTTAACTCCAACAGTGAACTGGCACAAGACATATACATATGATGACGATTTAAACTAATCTCCTCTGCTTTCACATGATCTATATCCCTCTATTTCCTGCACATCCATATGCCGACATGAAAACCTCCTAAATGCCTCTATCATATCTTCCTCTGTTGCCCTCATCTACAGCATCCGGATGTGGGCTCCTTTACATCAGCAAGACCAAGCATAGGCTCAGCGACATTTTTGCCGAATGCTTGCACTTGTTCCGTCAAGGTCGACTGGATCTCCTGCTGCTAACCATTTTAACTCCTCTTCCCATTCCCATGCTGACCTTTCTGTCCTGGGCCTCCATCGCCAGAGTAAGGCCACACGCAAACTGAAGGAAAACACCCTTATATTCCATGCCCCCACAATCATTCTGAAGAGGGGTCCTAACCCGTCACGTCACCGATCCATGTTCTCCAGAGATGTTGCCTGTCCCCTTGAGTTACTCCTACACTTTGTGTCTGTTTTTACTTTACCGGGGACTCATTTGGAAGGGTTGGTTGCATTTAGCTTGGTCCCTGGACAGGGTGTTGCTCCTTTCCTCTCTTCCTGAATGTCCTGACCGTCTCAGGATACAAGCAAGGAGTATTAGTATGCAGGGTCACACCACCTGAGTGTTAAAAATCATTAAGAGAGTCGAAAGACAAGAGTTTAAGTATCATATGCACAATGGAATAATAAATCCTTACTTGTAACAGCATAACAGGCCTGTAAACACAATATTCACTGATAAATTAATTGATAAAATTGATTTCAATAAACAAAAAAAATCAATAATCATGTCTCCAATAATCTCAGCAGAGATTACAATGGAATTCAGTCTCAATACTTGAATCAGTGATCTTTTCAACCAGCATGCAGGAACCTAGGTGAGTTTCCCCCACTATATTCCATCAGCCAGAGCCTGACAAAGACAGGTTTTGACCGCGTATTTTTTAATGATGATTGGGTGAAGTTAATCATCATGGCCAAAACTATCATTTTGAGTTTGAACTGATCAAACATTTTCAATTATCCGTAATGGTTCCACCACTCATCTGCCCCACTGTTCTGCGGTGATTGACTGGATACTGTTGAGTTTCTTTAGTCAGGTACTATCAACCAACACTGTTGTCCTCTTTCCTTGTACAGACTGTGCTGATGGACAAATGCCGTCTGCAGGGGCTGCAGCAGAGACTCGAGCAGCTGACTCTGGTGGCTTCTGTTCTTTTGGTGACCACTAACGCAGTGGGAGCTGCCATTGGTGGCCTGCCAGGGTTTGTAGATAAACTAAAGCAGGTGACATGTGTGCTGTTGGATGAGCTGAGTTGCAAGTAAGTTAATCTGACCATTCATCTCCGGGAAGCGATAAACACAGAATCTCTAGAAGGTAGACAAAAATGCTGGAGAAACTCAGCGGGTGCGGCAGCATCTATGGAACGAAGGAAATAGGCAACGTTTCGGGCCGAAACCCTTCTTCAGACTCTGTCAGAGAGGAGGTTGTAAAACTGTCTTCGGATGGAGGAGGAGAACTTCTTCAAAGTAGGCATACCTTGAGGAGATATCACAGTGGAGTAGATAAAATGTTCAAGAAGGAACGGCAGATGCCGAAACGCTGCCTTTTTCCTTTGCTCCATAGATGCTGCCGCACCCGCTGAGTTTCTCCAGTATTTTTGTCGACCTTCGACTTTCCAGCATCTGCAGTTCCTTCTTGAACAGAATCTCTCAAAGCATTTCACACCCGGCACAGTTACAACTCAATATTGACGGCACATCCAGGTGAAAACTGCATTGTTTCAATCAGCTTCTAGCCATGAGTGTGCAGATGGTGTCAGTGAAGCTGGCAGTGGGATGAGTATCTCCACTATATTTGTTTTGATGTCCTGCGTTACGGCCATAAGACAGGGTTGGACGGAAGACTCTTTTGCCTGATTTGATTCTGTTTTTTCAGAATAACAACTCTGGATCCTTGAGGCATGGACTTGCCTATTCTGGCCTGGCCAAAAGTAGTATCAATGTTACATATTCCAGATCTCAGTCACTCTTTGTATAAAGGAATCTTCCAAAGTATGGGTTGAATAATCACACCTTCTCATGTCCTAGTGTCTGATTCATTCCATCCACTACTCCAATGCTTCCTCTTCACTCCATCTCCAACCTTGGCTCCAGCACTCCCTCCTCCACCTTCAACCCATGGCACTTTCTCTTCCATCTCCAATCCCAGCACCCCCTTCTCCACCCCTGGCACTCCCTCGTACAACCCTGGAATGCCCTACTCCATCCCCAGCCCAGATACCCCATCTTCCATGTCCAGCCACATCACTCCTTCCTCCATTTCCAACCACAGTCCTGGCACTCTTTCATCTCCAACCACAGGACTCCCTCCTTGTTCCATTGGCCATCGGAAGGGAATGGAAGGTGTGGGTGCTTTGAGTTACAGACATTTTTTTTCTCCCTATCAATGTATCACATATATAGGTTTGAGGCTTTGACATGTAAAGTCAAGAACAGTTGAAGTTTTGACTTTATATCGCAAAAAATAACACCTCTAAGCAAAAGGCCCATTGCCGTAAGCAGCTGCATAATACATTGTACTAAAAGATCCTTGTGTTGCTCCCCTCTCTCAATCTCCAGGGCATTAAGATTAGGAGAAGCTCTACATGCACTCAGTGATCAGATCCACAGAGAGGTCAACAGAACACTTACTGAGCATGGTTACACTCCTCTGAGAAGCGAGCAAGAAGCAATTCTAAAAGGACAAATCAGAAGCATTCGGCACAGCCACAATGTTGTTCGTCTTCTGCTCGGTGAGTCTTGTGCACAACATCCAAAGTAAATGAGTGAAATTGTGCTGGATTGGCTTTGTTAAGGCCCTGTCCCACTTTCCCGAGTTACTCACGAACTCTCCCGAGTTTTCCCCTTGATTCGAACTCGGAGAATTACGGTAATAGCTGTTCGTCGGTACTTGGGGCTATTTTTTTTTACTCGTGGACATTTTTCAACATGTTGAAAAAACATCCCAACTTACCCGATGCCCTGAGTTCCTACGGCTGGCATTACGAGCCGCTACGAAACATCTACGGACTCCTACGGCCTCCTACGAGCTCGCTACCGACATTCCCCGACATTCTCCAAGTTCGAATCAAGGGGAAAACTCGGGAGAGTTCGTGAGTAACTCGGGAAAGTGGGACAGGACCTTTACTATAAAAAAACAATTATGTTTTCCTTTCCTTAAAGGAAATTAAATTAAAACAAAATCACTTTGATTATGGACACAAAATGCTGGAGCAGCTCAGTGGGTCAGGCAGCATCTCTGGCAAAAAGGAATAGGTGACGTTTTGGGTCGAGACCCTTCTTCAGACCCTGTATGAAAAGGAGTATGAAGGAGGGACCCGAAATAGCACCTATTCCTTTTCTCCAGAGATGCTGCCTGACTCACTGAGTTACTCCAGCATTTTGTGTCCTGCAGTTCCTTCTTATCACTTTGATTATTCCTATCTATTATTAGAATCATGAGAGTACAGCATTTTATAATTGAGACACCCAGATGAGTGAATTCCCTTGATAGATTTACACTGTGGAGCTGTTTGCTGGTAGATCAGCCCAAATTTTAAAGGACTACTTGGTAATGTGCTTTAGCACTAACTCTCATTCTATTCTTACAGGCTATTGAAAAGGGATCAGCTAGGGGCTTCACCATTTGGTCATTTGCCTATTGCACATCTCTTCCCACACCCAACTTAGTTGCCATTATTGTCTTTGCATAGTAGAGGGCGAGCACATTGCAGACCACCAAAGAATACCAGCAACCACAGCCGTGCACCCAAATAATTAACTACAGCTTCTAAATGAAGGAGGGGGTGGCCTGGAGGGAAATAATTATATGTTTATGTGAGAATCAAGGATGCAGTAGAAATATGAACAACTTTTAAGCAATTAGTCAAGAGGTAAAATTCAGAATGTCCACCAATGTTTTAACCCGTTATCGTGAAAACAAGCAACAAATGGGTTTTGTATCCACATATATTGTCAATTGTAAAGCAGACCAAACATCTCACTGTGCAACCGCAATGTAAACATCTGCTCACACTATTCAAATACAAAGCAAATATTGAAATAATTTAATTACATCCAATATATCCCCTCTGGAAAAAAATCTATTAAATGTTTGTTTCTCCAAATACAACAGATCCAGATCTTTAAGTCCACCACAATAATTAGTAAGTTGGTATATTTTACAATCACAGTCAAATACTCAACCATTAAGTAAGAAAAACGAATACCTAAATTATTTTTGGCAGCAGAATTAATAGAAAAAACCAATACTGAGCAATTATTTTTGGCAGCATGCCCATCTTAATGGACCATGAAGTATTTACCTGTAGCTGGTTTCATTGTTTCTCTGTAGGCGAGCGGATCAACTTCTATGTGAAGGAATTCCTCAGTCTCTCCAGCCCACAAAATAGGCACCGTGCACTTCCAGGAGGTCTTGGTCCCATTCAGGCAGAACTGAAGGAGATTGGCACCACATTCAGCCACATAGTGCACCACAACAGGATGGTATTTGGACCTTACTACTCAGAAATTCTGGCAAAGCTGCTCATCACGGAGGGAGACACTGGGATGGACTCTCGCTGAGTCGGGAAGCAGAATCCACAGTAAAACTGTCTGTAAATTGCATGAGGTGAGAAATCATTGTCTTAAGCAACACCTTAATCATCTCCTTCAAGCCAGAACACTTCCAGAAGTAAAGAAAATCTTTATAGTAGTAAAAATTGTACTTCCAAAGCACAATCCATTGCTATTACCAAAATGATCTGTTGCAAATTGTTCATTATGCATTAACATAATTATTCAGCGGTTGAATTCTTTTTCTTGCTTATGGCGTGCACAGCCTAAAGTTGTAGGACAACTTGTTCTATTTGATCTTATTTGATTGTACACGTCGGGTTGGTTGCATTAGTCGAAACAGGGTGGACCACGTGCAGGTTGAAATCTCCCACCCCAGCTATTGCATTGACAGCAGGCCTCTCACCCCCTAACAATCAGGGAGTTGTTTGTGACTTGGACTTGGAAGAAAAAAAAGTCCTATTAAATCCTGAGGTACACAAAAATGCTGGAGAAACTCAGTGGGCGCAGCAGCATCTATGGAGCGAGGGAAGCAGGCAACGTTTTGGGACAAAACGTTGCCTGTTTCCTTCGCTCCATAGATGCTGCTGCACCCACTGAGTTTCTCCAGCATTTTTCTGTACCTTCGATTTTCCAGCATCTGCAGTTCCTTCTTAAAAACTATTAAATCCTGATATTCCAGTGCAATTATAGATGTTGACAATCATTAAAAATAAACGCTGGTTTTCTTTTTTTAACCCTCTTATCTTTATCCTACAAGTTTTATGCTGTAAACACCATGTCCAGAATAATTCTTAAATCGTCAATGTTGCATGACTTAAATTCCCAACTCTGTGTTGGATAATCTAGGCCAATTCAATGCACACACAGAGATATCAATCAAAGCTATCAGTTAGAAATTGGTGATGGTGCAATGTGATATTTTTTGCTGTGTAAATGTTGCTCTTCTTGCTGATAAGATGCATACTATTTCAGGGTGTTTTACACTTTGGACTTGACGTGAGATTTGCTGGGTGTAATATCCAATAATTGATATTACAAATGATTGATTGTGAGAATATCACCTATGCCTTAACGGATATCCAATTGCCACCCCACAAATTAAACTGGAAAACCAAATAAGAAAACCTTTAAAAAACACTGAAAAAGCAATTAACATGTATAAATTAAAACTTTGAGTAAACGTTAATTAATTAAAAGTTACCTTGATTGCTCACAGCCATTCCTCTCCACTAAATTAATAACAAAATTATTTCTGTGCCAGATCTAACCTGTTATCCAGATGTATTCCCCAGAGTAAATGTTGGGAGATAATGCATCTTTATGCTCCCTCTGCACTACATTGGAGTTACTGTAAGATCTGAGTGCAGTTCGATTAGCGTAGGCAACACCAAGATCAGGGTTTGTGCATTCATAGATTCAGAAATCCCAAACTTGTTGCAACTTATATATAGCATTTCTTTGGAATCCCAGATCTTTATTGAGCTTCTTAAATAAAGCATATCTTGTAACTGGTCGTTTTTACTAGACGAGGAAATGATTATCTCATTGTTTAGTTTTAGTTTAGATATAGCAATGGAAACAAGCCTTTCAACCACCAGGTCCTCGCTTGCAGACGTCGATTACCCTTTCACACTACTTCTACCTGTCCCACTTTTGCATCCACTCCCTACACCCTAGGGCCAATTTACAAGGCCAATTAACCGACAAACCCGCATGTCTTTGGGATGTGGGCAAAAACCGGAACACCTGGAGGAAACCCTCGCAGTCACAGCAAGAACAGGGCAATTCCACGCAGACAGCTCCTGAGATCAGGATCAAACCCGAGTCACTGCTACTGCACCACTGTGTTACTTTGAATGTTACTACATCCGATTCCCACAAAAGATGTTCTCCCCAGATTATTTTCCCACAAACTAAATACTTTGCATAAAGTAGACTTATTGTGTTGTACAGAAATAATTAGTCATTCAGAAACATTGGTCTTGACCTGGACTGTCTCTGAAGCTTCCGCTTCTCATTTTCAATCTGATGCAAATTCTGAGATAGGTGCAGTGGGCAGGAACCCACTGTTAGACTGACCAATTGTTTCTCTGCTCCTGTGGAATAATGTGGTAGCTTAAAGTGCAAGCACCTAAAGTGAAGAACCAGTGAACCTGTGTCCTAACAATGTGTTGTACGGGGCAATGCAATAGTTATGTCTCAATGTCTTGGTTAAAATTACATTCCCTGCATCTGAAGTTGAACTTTTGTTCAAGTACGTTCATTGAATGCCATCTAGTGGTAAACAGAATTTCTCCAAAAGTTGCAACAACTATCGATGTAATTTGCTCAATTCAGATGACATAGATATCAATGTATAAACATAGAGATCTGAGCTCAAAATCCAGGTCAGCATTTCTGTGCAGTATTGAAGAAATGCTACTCTGCTGAATGTGCCATTTTCAGGCGCGATGCTAATTTGGGAGTCTCCATGACTTATCGGGGGATATCTCATTGAAGTGTATTTAAAAAAGAGCTGAAGAAGCATTGTACAATGATACTAGGCATGAATTCGCCGCCATGCTTCCTAACATTGCAAGTGTGGCTACTCTTCGAATAAAGATTATGTTTTTGGCTGTAAGGAGCTTAGATGCATCCTAAGGAAATGAGAAACGTCATGTAAATGCATGTCTTTCCATTTTTCATTTACATTCACAGTAATTATTTTTGGGTGTGCAGTGATTGCTACAACTGAAGGAATTCTGAGTGAGCAGCTTTGCAAAACAGCATTGAAATGTATGGAGAAACATCTTACAGATTTTAAGCAAAACTAAAAATACTTATTTTCGCTTTTTTCTCTGAGGAAGGGTCTCAGACCTGAGGCATCACTCTGTTCCGCAACTAGAGAGCAGTCCTGAAAGAATATCTACCTGTGTAGGAAGAAACTGCAGATACTAATTGAAACAGAAAATAGACACAAAAAGCTGGAGTAACTCAACGGGTCAGACAGCATCTCTGGAGAGAAGGGATAAGTGACGTTTCGGGTCAAGACCCTTCTTCAGACTGATATTTAGGCATTTTAATGAATGTTCAGCAGAGATGATTGAAGTTTTTTTTTTAACTGTTACACCAGCAGAGGGCATCAACTCCAAAAGTATCACCATTTAAAAATGAATTTTTTACACCGGCCAGAGGAAAATAGCAGATAGCTGTAATTCAAGAACATACTTTCAAGTTAAAAATAAAACTTTCAGATTTAGACATATTTTGTTTTGGGACAGAATTGAAAAAGGCATAAAAATGTTATTGCTCAAGTGCTGAAAGTTATATGTACCCTCTTGACAAATATCACGTCAGTCATATAATTGGGACAAAAGTGCTTTATGCAATAAGGGCCTGATATATGGAGCACATTTTAATAAACCATTTTTAATAAAATTTCTACTTCATTAACCTTGCAAGCATGCAGCGTTGCAGAATCATACAAATTAATTTCCCCTTCCCAAGCTGTAACTATTTCTTCAAAGTCGCAATAAAAAGGTCTTTCTGAAATTCTTCCTTAAACCTCCACATTTTTGAAGCAGCCGCACCTCTTCAGTTTCACAGCCAATCTGTAACATGCCACTGATCGATAGACTGCCATCCCCCAATTGCCAATTTGGTGGTATTTTCCCTATGAGTAGGTACGGTTATCCATGTGCCTCACTTCAAATGCCAACACTGGGAATGCATCAATACAAAATACTGCACGGTAATCTGAGTGCCAATTTGTGTCACACACCAGTTCCATTGTAAAACAATTTTGGGTATACTGGCAGATTAATGCCACAGTGCCCTCACTAGGCCTGGGGCCATTTGGCATTGGTTAATTAGTGTCATGCGTACAATATAACATTATTAATATTGGTCACATTGTACGCATGACAATTTGTGTACAATATTGTAACTGCAGCTCATAACTCGTACAATATTTCCGCTGAGGAAAGGTTTTGTTTGCATACAATCCAATCTATTCAGATTAATATTGTACCCATCAGATAACACAATACATGCACTTCCTGGCTTATGTAAGGGTTGCAATTCCGTGACCCCTTATCTAAGTCAGATTTTACGTAAATCGGAATCATCATTCCCATCCTCTGCCAATAATAATTCACTGAGAGTATTAACTGTCTCAGCGATGCCCAGCTGCGCCTGGGGCACTTTCTGCAGAGTGTGGCATTCTGGGTAAGCACTGCCGCCATTGCCGGCTTGTTTCAGAAGTAAACTTGAAATTACAGACTGCCTTAGTACAGAATTATTTATGCAAGTGCAAGTTTAAGTAAGGCTACTGCGTAATTCGGGGACTGCCTGCACATCAAATTTATCAAATTTTAAAATTCATCATGGTAATTGCACCTGATCACAAAAAAACTTCAATTTTCCTCATGTCTGTTAACACGCAAGCCCAGCATGTCACTGATATCCGCTAAGTGGGATAGAACCCCTCTACTCTACTCCAATATTCAACAAGATAACTAATCCATAGCCTAGCTCCACTTATTACCTCAGCTGCTTCTCAAAGAGTTAGCAGAAATTACCATATCATTTTTCAAATTACTAACTATGCTGACTACATTTTGAGGGATAATTGTGATGTCTGTGTGGCCTCAGACCTTTATTGTCCCCTTTCCTATTCTCTCAGTTAAAAAAAAATCTCTATATCAACACTATCCACTCAAAATCCTAAAGGCTTTATTTAATCAAATCTCTCTCAATCTTTATTTATTGAGGAATACAAGCTTGCGTAATCTTTCTTCGTGACTTAACCTTAAGTGCCCTCCTACATTCTGGTGAATCTGCATATCCTCCAAGACCTGGCTGAACCGACCCGACCAGCTGTGACCTGCGCCAGATGCTGGCAGAACGACATTTGAGATTGCATCGGACTCGAAGAAGATGATTTCCTCCAAGGCTAATTTATTCTTTCTAAGCTGCTGTTGGTTTTACTCAATTATTTTTTATGGCTGTGGTAAAATTTACTTTACTGGCATACAAGATTATTTCCTTGTATTTTAAGAGACATTTATCTTAACAGTTAACCGTAAAAGGTCAATGCTGGTGTTGAAAGATCTCAGAATATTCATTTTTAATTCTATGTTGTCACATGGTATAATTTCCAGTTTGCAGATTCTGAAAAATTGTTCTTCACTGCTTCAGTCTATTACCAAAACAGGTATAACCAGATAATTCATATTTAATCAGTTGGAACTTGGACTTTCACTTATCACAGCACAGCCATTGGTACGTGAATGCTGATAAATCAAGAGGAACCATTAGAAAGCAATGTTGCCTCAGAACATGTTGTCTTCTGCCAAGCGTGACTTTGGCCCACTTCCCAACCCGTTTCGCACTCCAGAGCTGTTGCTTATTGAAGCAGACAATTAAAAGACAAGCTGTAAATATTTTAAATAATGCTCTACCATGTTTTTAATAAGCTTGTGTAAGTTGACAACTAGATTGCACATTAAGAGTGGGAAAGATTCCCAAAGAACTGCAGCGTAATCAGAGTCATAAGATAATCTATTGATTTTGTTTTACACTATTAATGCTGGCTGCGCTTGTCGCCTCATGTTTAATTCATTCTACTTCATACCTCTCTCTGTAGGTGACAATGTTCTGGATGATTAGTTATGCGGTTACAGCAGGCTGTCTTTTTTTTTTTAACTGCAGAGGATAAAAATGATGAGTGCTGGAAATCTCAAAAAATATATCAGAGGCTGTTGTAAACAGATTGGCTCTGAAAGGGAAATGCAAAATTCAGGTTTCACCCGGGTGCTAATCATGTATGATTTTCTGCATTGAAGCTTGATCAGATTCAGGATTCAAATGGGTCCCGATTAAGGTGTTGCTTGCACACTGATGCTCGAACTGAAATGCATTCAAACTTTCCTCTTTGCAAATGCTGATGATATTATGCATTTTCAGAATGTTTGGTTTTATTTTATAGTTTTGTTGTCAGCTTTGTTAACTGATTAGAAATTGTTATCCCTGGAGAATTACTTTGTAAGCATTGTGGGATTGAAATGATTTTGGATATTAGTTACAGGTTATATCTATTACAGAATATATTATAAATCATGTAAATTATGAATTACTGTCATTATAGAATTGTACAGTTGATTTTGTTTTGACTCCAAAGTTGCCTAACATGTGCCATTTTCTACCTACGACTGAAATACATAGATACCCTTGTTGGTATTGCCATCTTTGATTGGGATTCCAGACGCAAGATTCACCAGTACAGGGTGGTGTGAGCTGGATCCACTACACATGCTGGTTTATACCAAAGAAAGACACAAAATGCTGGGTTAACTCAGCAGGTCAGGCAGCATCTCTGGAGAACATGCATATGTGACATTTTGGGTCGGGATTCTTCTTCAGATTACTTAGTTTTCGGAAAATAAAAGTGTGAGTTACTTTGCTTTCTTTCTCACTGTGGAAATGTAAGGGACCTCCATTTAGTTCATCTCAATATTACCAAAGCATTTGTGGGTATAAATCCCAAAACTGTTTTTTTCAAGTTGTTTGGTTCTCCAGCTCCTTCAAGAAGTGAATTATTAAAATGGGCATTGCAACTGTATGCTTAGATTCAGTCCCATCATACTCTAAAAAACAATTGGGAGAAAGGATGGAATGCTTCCCACCAGGAATTTGATGAATGAATCTCTCAGAATCGCTCTCTCCTCTCACCAACCATTTTGCAGAACAGCACTAGCAGCGACTACGAGCAAGATAGTATGTGGTATGGCACTGCCCGTTGCGCGGGAACAAGATATAAATGTATATAATAAAATTGCATTCGCCCAGTTTTATCGTGTTGGTTGACATGCTTTTACAAGAAAGACATTTAGTTACCCCAAATTAAGCTTGTTCCTGTATGACTGAACAGTTGACTTGAGCATGTCCATAGAGAAACGTAGAAAAATAGGTGTAGGAGTAGGCCATTCGGCCCTTCGAGCCAGCACCACCATTCAATATGATCATGGCTGATCATCTAAAATCTGTACCCCGTTCATGCTTTTCCCCCATATCCCTCGATTCCTTTAGCACTAAGAACTAAAGCTCTCTTGAAAACATTGACATTTATTGGCTGCAGGAAACGTGCATCCTTCCGAAGTAATCCCTTTAGATCAAGAACGACACTTCCATTCCAGTTCTGCGGGTTTACAGATGACTGATGAGGCCCACAGACACAGTGGGTCAGAAAGTGTTCCTGCTGGATTTCTGCCTGTTCAAAATGAAGCGTTCCTTCTCTATTTTGAATAGTTATGAGCAAGGAAATACCATGAATGGTTTGGGATATTGCACATACTTAAAGAGGCTTTGAGAATAGCTTTGATTTAACTTCCAGATAACCGTTTGCCTTGACTGAACACAAGTAGAGAGGTTGATTGTGGGCAAACGCTGGCCTTCCCATCTGATCCAACTGGGTGTAATTAGGGCCTCAATGCAGGGGCTATTAACCTGGAAGGAAACGCTGCCATTGCTTTACTTATCCATCTATTTGGAAGATTTTACAGATACAATTTGAGTGGTATTTCTGCTGTCTGCTGTGGACCTGCGAGAGTCCAATAGGTTACTGGAAAATTAGAAAAGGAAATGGTGCTGATGGGATTTCTATGCAAGAAGCCAGCATAGATCTAATGGGATGAATGGCCTCTTCCTGTGTCATAATCAGCACAACGTTGAGTGGAATTCACTGCTCCATGATAAACCAGGAATATTGTGCCAGGTGTTAGTTCTCGACAGACATTGTGAAGTAACAATGAACATTTCACGTGCAAGGGTTGAGGTTAATTGGCCTTAATTGATGCCCTAGAACTTTTCTGCTCTTCCATTTAATCCTAGAGTGATGTTAACTCCTTTGTTCCATTAATAACTCAATGGGTCAAACAGCATGGGTCCCGAAGCAAAATTATGCCTATCCATGTTCTCCAGAGATGGTGCTTGACCCATTGAGTTACTCCGCACTTTGTGAATTTATTTGGATATACAAGGAAGTTGTTGATCCAGTATTTCAAAAATATTGTAAAAATCCAATCATAGAGCTAATTTTCTATTCATTTTCCGACTTGACATAATTGGTTTCACGAAGCATGTATACATCGACTGCAAAGATAAACTCCCAAACCGTAACAATCCTCAAGTTTTAAATGAATTTAAGTTAATAAGAAGTTAGGTGTTTTGGTCGATGTCTGTATATACATAATAATCATTAACACAGGTAGGATGCCATTTATTTTTAAGATTGGAGCTATCGCCAAGGACAATGATTCTTTAAACACCTCATAAATAAATCTTCATGTCTGAGCCAAATTAATGTTGAATGTGGAGGATAACACGAGCTAGCCTCACCTTGTCCTCAATCCGAGCTCACAGTTGCATCGTTCCAGCCTGGGACAACTAAGACCGGGCATTCTAGTCGTATATTTGCATTCTTTCTGTTGCTGGACTGATCCAATGGATGGTACAAAACGTCTCTTGCACCTGGTTTGGTGATCAGACCCGAGCCTTCCGCTTGGTCTTGCCTATTAGGCTGCCTGCTTACACATTGACCTCTGAATGAAGTTGCCGGACCAAGGGACATTTATGGCTGCAAGTGGAATTAATTATCGGATTAAGCACACCGCACCACTCCTAGCACACCCACACATCCACAGCCACACACCATATGACTGCTGGCTGGTTAACTCGCAAATAAAGCTTTTCACTGTACCTCGGTACACGTGCCAATAAACTAAACTGAAACTGCTCACAGCAACTCAACCAGTGTGACTGTGTGACTGTGTGTGTGTGTGCGCATGCACACCACAACCATATACAAAAACACACACATAGAGATACACAGTGCCCCAGACCACATATGTGCGAAATACAATAACACAGAGCACCTAAAAAGACCAGTTTTTTTCCTCCAGATCATCAGATACCACCGTTGCCTCTGCACCAGGTCTTTACCTTCCACCCAGTTCCTGGTGCTCGACCCAGCTCGTCTGAACCAGATTCCCAGCACCTTGGGATCATCGGTCGGCCCCTTTTGTTTCCAAAGAACAAGGCCTCAACTTCACTGCACATTAATCCGTGGGTTGTGGGTGAAACAATCAGAAGCCAGTGCTTGCTAATTTACTCAATGTTGGCAAAGAGCAACTAAAAGGTTTACAGTGGCCTACATCTTCAAAATTCACAGCAACACCTTTTATGGTTATTGCCAGGTCGTCCACGCCATAAATCAATCCTTGTGACTTTATTTCCCCTTGCATTATCCATGGCGAATGTCCCATGCTCATTTTCTAACAGTCTCAAGGTAATTTCAACTCGTCTTCTGATTGATGCGTCTGACTGCTTGAAGCAGACTTGATGAGGTTCTCCTTAACTGATCTAGTGAAAAACTACTAATACAACCCATTTTCTTGTTATGAGCCTCAAGAAACCACAAACCTCCACTCTGAACCCATCTCACCTTCAGATCTCTTGCTCTCGTATGCACGCTATAACTCAGCAGATTTACTGGAAGTCTTTGATCTTTCTGTGTGCAATGTACCAAGATTTATTCTCCATTAAGTATCAGATCATAAATACAATCGATAACAAGGATGAAATTTTATCATGATTACCTCATATGACTCAAGCAGGCCTGTCATAGTGTAAAATATGATACAGTAGCACTTAAAACTTTCAGCAACTTAATTCTGTGCGATTTGCAGCTAATGGTTGGTATTATTTTTCAAATGTTCAAATACCAGTTATTGTACCAGGGAGGGGCAAGTGCTAGGTAAAGACAGACTTGAAGCTGGGGCAACAGCAGCATCAGAAGATGGAGGAGGTGGAAGGATGGGGCATTGGAGCGCCATGCAACATATGGAGGTGGGGCATCAGAGGGTCATGTAGCATTTGGAGATGGGACTTTGGAGATAAACACAAAATGATGGGGTAACGGGAGAAAAGAAATTTCAGGTCAAGACCCTTCTTCAGACAGATGGAAGATCGGAGGGTTGTGCAATGTTAGGAGGTGGGTTTTGAATAAAACTGAA
Source organism: Okamejei kenojei (assembly GCA_035221665.1). NCBI lineage: Eukaryota > Metazoa > Chordata > Chondrichthyes > Rajiformes > Rajidae > Okamejei > Okamejei kenojei. The sequence continues at coordinate 34,463,324 of CM069154.1, forward strand.
AAGATATAGTATGTAAATAGGCCCTTCAGCCCACCAGGTCCGTGCCGACCATTGGTCATCCGCTCAAACCATGCTCTACTTTTGCATCCACTGCCGTACACACTAAGGACAATTTACCGGGGCTAATGAAGCGACAAACCCACACGTCCTTGGGATTTGGGAGGAAACTGGAGCACCTGGAGGAAGCCAACATGGTCACAGGGAGAACATGCAAACTCCACACTGAGAGCACCCGAGATCAGGATCGAACCTGCATTTTGTGCAGCATTAGGCGATCCCTGGGTCAGTGCAGCTTCAGCAACACTCAAGAAACTCGACACCACACAAGACATAACAGTCCACCTGAGAGACGACCTAATCACCATCATTCACTCACTTCACCACTGAGGTGCAGTAAAAGCAGTTTGTACCATCTATAGGAGGCAGTGCAGCAACTCACCCAGACCCCTGAGACAGCATCTTCCGAACCCTTGTTACGGTAAGTGGCACACAAAAATGGTAGGCCACGCAGAAGAATTTCCAGCCCAGTGAAAGTTAATAGCATGTTCAAAAGCAAAGTGCATCAATATTCAGTTTAATCCTGTATTCCCTGACTGACACACAAACACACAAATTTGCCTTAATGGCAGGGGCGCAGCTGGTAGAAGACCTGGGTTTGATCCTGATCTTGGGTGCTGTCTGTGTGGAGTTTGCCTGTTCTCCCTATGACTGCACGGGTTTCTCCTGGGTGCTCCAATGTCCTTTCACATCCCAAATGTGTGCAGGTTTATAGGTTAATTTACCTCTGTAAAAATTCCCCTTTGTGTGTAGGGATTGGATGTGAAAGTGGTATAAGGTAAAACTAGTTTGAACAAGTGATCGGTGGTCAGTGTAAACTCGATGGGCCCTAGGGCCTGTTTCCATGCTGTATTTTTAAACTGAACTAAACTAATGCACTCACCATCCTTACTTGGAAATAGATCGTCATTCCTTCATCGTCGCTTGGTCAAAATCCCAGAATTCTCCCCCTAACAACATACATGAGGGTATATCCACACCTCAAGGAACATAGAAAAATAGATGCAGAAGCAGGCCCTTCGGCTCTTCAAGCTAGCACCACCACTCAATATGAGCATGGCTGATCAATACCCCATTCCTGCTTTTTCCCCATATCCCCGGATTCCTTTAGCCCCAGGAGCTAAATCTAACTCTCTTGAAAAAATATCCAGTGAATTGGCCTCCATTGCCTTCTGTGGCAGAGAGTTCCACAGATTCACAACTCTCTGGGTGGAGATGTTGTTCTTCATCTCTGTCCTAAATGGCCTACCCCTTATTCTTATTCTGTGACCCCTGGTTCTGGGCTGTGAATGGCCATGCCTAGAATAAAATAATTTCGTGCAAATGATATCAAGTTGTGCCATGCACGCGAAAAGCTGGAGTAACTCAGTGGGACAGGCAGCATCTCTGGAGAGAAGGTATGGCTGATGTTTCGGGTCGAGACCCTGCTCAGACCCGACCCTGGTCTCGATCAGAAACGCCACCTATTCTGTCTCTCCAGAGTTACTACCTGAGCCTTTTGTGTCTATCTTTGATTTGAACCAGCACCTGCAGTTCCTGCCCACGCACTGTGCCCTGCACATGACTGATTACACTACGTGCTTGAGTGTGTCACATGCCCAATGCACCTCAACCAAATCAATGAGCGATCACAGGAGTAGATCTCACACGGTACTCAGTTTGTTTTTTTACGGTAAGTGGCACACAAAAATGGTAGGCCATGCAGACGAATTTCCTGCCCAGTGAAAGTTAATAGCATGAGTCAAAAGCAAAGTGCATCAATATTCAATTTAATCCTGTATTCCCTGACTGACACACAAACACACACATTCTTCAACAGGTCAAGGAATTCACCTTGAAGTGTTAACCAAAGGTGATTGTTAGCTTAAGGCGGAGTTTAGATGACTCAGCGCAGACAAGTGACGAAGTAGAGGCCTGACAGACTGATTGAACAGTCTTCTTCACGGAGGACCTTTTCCAAGTGACCAGTGTTTTGGAATTAATGGAAGTGCTCCATCAGCCAAAATCAGAATATAATAATCTTTAAGAGCATCAGCGAGGGACTGCCTAGAAACTCATCGCATAAGGTTGACCAGACCATTTAAAAAAAGACACAGAATATTGGAATAACTCAGCACAGCATCTCCGGAATACATGGATGAATCCTGGCCACTTTAACTGCATCAGACTAAAGTCAGTTTAGGATGTTGGAGACACAAGAAACTGCAGATACTGGAATCTTGAGCAAAGCACAATGTACTGGAGGAACTCAGTGCATCAAGCACATCTGGGGGCCGAATGGACCGGTGACGTTGAGTCTGAAGAAGGATCCCGACCCCAGCAGTATGAACATTGACTTCTCTAACTTCAGATAGCCCTTGCTTTCCCTCTCTCTCCATCCCCTCCCCCTTCCAAGTTCTCCCACTAGTCTTACTGTCTCTGACTACATTCTATCTCTGTCCCGCCCACTCCCCTGACATCAGTCTGAACAAGGGCCTCGACCCGAAACGTCACTCATTCCTTCTCTCCAAAGGTGCTGCCTGTCCCGCTGAGTTACTCCAGCATTTTGTGTCTACCTATTATCTGAATGGTGTCAGATTAGGGAAAGGGGAAGTGCAACGAGACCTGGGGCTCCTTGTACATCAGTCACTGAAAGTAAGCATGCGGGTACAGCAGGCAGAGAAGAAAGCGAATAGCATGTTGGGTTTCAGGATGAAAGGATTTGAGTATAGGAGCAAAGAGTTCTTCTGCAGTTGTACAGGGCCCTGGTGAGACCACACCTGGAGTATTGTGGACAGTTTTGGTCTCCTAATTTGAGGAATGATATTCTTGCTATTGAGGGTGTGCAGCGTAGGTTCACGAGGTTAATTCCCAGGATGTCAGGACTGTCATATGATGAAAGAATGGATCGACTGGGATTGTATTCACTGGAATTTAGAAGGATGAGGGGGGTTCTTATAGAAACATATACAATTACTAAGGGATTGGACATGCTAGATGCAGGTAACATGTCCTGATGTTGGGAGAGTCCAAAACCAGGGGCCACAGTTTAAGAATAAGGTGTAGGCCATTTAGAACTGAGAAGAGGAGAAACTTTTTCACCCAGAGAGTTGTGAATTTGTGTTCTCTGCCTCAGAAGGCAGTGGAGGCCGATTCGCTGGATGCATTCAAACGAGAGTTAGATAGAGCTCTTAGGGCTAGCAGAATCAAGGGGTATGGGCAGAAGGCAGGAATGGGGTACTGATTGGGGATGATCAGCCATGATCACAGTGAATTGGCTTGAAGGGCCGAATAGCCTACATCAGTCTGTTTTCTATGTATCTATGTAAAACACCAGTAAATAAAATAGTGGAGGATTTGTTTCAGTTTAGTGGAAATGCACTTCAAAAACGACCCCCAAGATGAGGGTAGACAAAGTTATTTGGCACTCTCTGTAAAAAGACCAAGTGGAGCCGCAGGATGACTCCAGCTCTCGAAAAGAGCTTCACCTCCAGTGTTCCCTTCACTACTTTACAGCTGCCTATCATTGTCTGTATAAACAAATCTGTGTCACTTTTTTGAGAGACTGAATAAACTTGAGTGGGAAGGGGTGGCTTTGGAAATTATTAGGATGGGATAGAACGATTTGGAGCCTGTGAAATCAGGCAGCAGGGAGCCAAGGTTTAAAAACTGGAGAAATGGAACGAGGAACATTTTGGTGTCCAATTCATCATCTTTGCAGCTTGAATGTAGAACTTACTGGAGATTAATTGATTGAGGCCGATTCCACAAGAAGACAGATTGCTTGCCATTTGGAATATTCTTATTCTATTCTGTTTAAGTTTATTCATCAACGTCAATAGCCTCAATGAATTGCAATGCGGTAGTCATGCTGATGTTAGAAGATTGATTTACAGCAGGCGTTTTTGCTCCAAACAGAACCACATCTGCTGTTGACTACACACAGAGTGGGAGCAACTAGATATGTATTAATGTCGAAGTAACAGGAGGGTACAGGAGAGTATTAGAGGATGCAGGAAAGTTCTCGTGGCACGATCATTGACTGGAACATTAATTGGTTCTCTTTTCACAGATGCTGCCTGTCTTACTATGTGCAGCATTTTCCACATTATTTCAGATTCCCAGTTTAAATCATTCATTGCTAGAAGTAATGATTTCTTCTTCTTCTTGCGTATGGCATGCACAGCCTAAACTTGTTCTAAATTATCTTATTTGATTGATTGCTAGATGGAAAGGTATCTGCATCAAAAGCAAAGTAATCTGATCACTCCAGCAGTTTTGCGTATCTGTTACCTGTATACCATTCATTCAATCAACAAGGTAACACACATGGAGCATTCATTAGTACCTCTCTTCAGTTTGATCTCAGGATTTTACATATTAAATGGTAAAGGTTACATACATCAGATGAATAAATAAAACAGAATCCATGAAAGGCACAATACTTGGCTGGAATGAACACTTAAATCTATTCAGATATCCTGCTCGAAAAGATAGCCAGTAACAACGGCTAAATATTCACTTCCCTGAAAGTATCTGTTCTATCAAACCTAACTCATGGGCTCACGGATCATGGAATTTACTAATGCAATTGATGTCAGCAAAAAAACAAAATGGATAGCTAATGATCTTGGTTCCACTCCTGTTTCATCAATTCTTACTTTGTTAAATGATTCTCCTGCACGAGTAGCATCTTTGGGATGAGAATTCATTCAAAACTGTAAAGATCAAATTTAATCATTCAGCGCGAAAGACCTCCCAGAGTTGTGCAGAAGTAACAAGTAATATGCATGAAACCTCGTTTATAGCATCAAGGCTCTCAGGTAATGACTTAGTTGAAATCTCCAAGGAGTAATTCATTCTCGAAAAGAGATTTCTTCAAAATGATAGAAGATTGAATTTGGAATTATCAACATTAAATCAGAAATTCATCTTCACTGATAATGTAAAGTTAATTATCTGACTTGGAGGAGTAGACCACGAATCCCCAATGTTTTAGTTCTTTGACCATCGACATATTAACCCATTAATGAGCTCCTGTACATCCATATTTATTAAGTTAAAATGTGATGTAACTCATAAAAGGAGAATGCATTATTGAATATTCTTTGCTCATTTGCTCTTCAATAGAAATAATAGTCTATTAATAATAGTCTATGAAATCATTGCTTATCAGCAACAGACGTGCAGTATGGATGAACATATAATTTACACCAACTGTAGAGTCCAGTGGTCTTTATGCGATGTGTGCACCTTACCAGCTGGACAGCCTCAGCCAGCCGAAGCTCACAAATAAAATCAATAAACTTAAGATGCTAGAATTGTGAAACTGTTTTTGCAGAAACCTCTGGGAAAGCTCAGAAGATCTGAGCATTTCGTGGAAAGAAAAATGGTCAATGTTTCCTTACCCGCTGAGTTCTTCCAGCAGTTTGTGTCTTTCTCAAGGTTCCAGCATCTGCAGTTCCTCATGTCTAGATTTCAAGTCGCCTCTGCTCTGGATTTTATCTGGGCCTCAGTAGGCCTTCTGAAGAGAAGTAGGAGCTACTCTTGTCCTGCCTGGTCAGCTGGTGAACACGAGGAGCCAGTCATCCAGCCAGCCAGCCAATAGTCATCCTCTCATCGTTGGTAACTTTGCCTAAAATGAAGAATGAAAACATTGCTTTAATGTCATGATGAATGCCCTAAATGTAATGCGTTGTTCACAGTATCTATACATGTCTGCCTAGCTGTCTGTGCATGTGTATACAAGAGTAGGGCTACATGGGCAGCGTGCGTTTGTGTGTCTGTGTTTACGAGTTGAGAGGGAAGTGGGGGAAGTGAGGGGGGGGGGGGGGGGGGGGGGTTTGTATGCTATACAAGTAAAGGCTATACAAAGGGCTGCAGAACCCACCTGGACAAATCTTGTGAGATCATGATAGATTTTACAGTATTATTTGAAGCATGTCACTGCAGGTGGCAAGAACTTTTAGCTACCTTTTACCATCCTCATCTGATCGCGGTATTCGAGGATCTGCTGGTGCTCTCATCGCAATGCAACCCTTTCCATGCATTTATCCCATCAAGCTCGGAGATCCTTGGAGCTAGTTCCCCTCCCTCTCCAGCCATCCTGGGCCTCATCACAGACAATAATGAGACGGCCTATAGAGAGGAGGTAAAGGAACTAAACAGCTGGTGCCAGGAAAATAACCTCTCTCTCAATGTCAGCAAAACTAAAGAGATGATCATGAACTACAGGAGACAGCAGGGGAGTGGACACCTCCCCATCCACATCGGTGATGCTGAGGTTGAAAGGGTCAGCAGCTTCAAGTTCCTCGGTGCGTACATCACTGAAAGCCTCTCTTGGACACTACACACGGACACAATAACTAAGAAAGCCCGCCAGTGGCACTTTTTCCTGAGAAGACTGAGAAAGTTTGCCACCCAGCACGCAGACTGTTCTCCTTGTTACCGTCAGGCAGACGATACAGGTGCAAGGCTGCACATACCACCAGACTTCAGAACAGCTTTAAAAAAAAAAATAATTTTAATGGTACCTTTTTACAGGTTCCCAGAATTATTAAAACATTCTTTGTACAACTTCCTTTTTTTTTTAGAAAGAAATGAGAAAGAAAGAAGTAGTGACGAGTAAAGGATAGTTTAGTGAGTGTGGTGTAAAGAAAGAAATAAGTGAGAGAGTGAAGCAGAAAGGAGATTCTCCCACGCCACAAGTCGATGTTTTTTTATATTCTTAATCATTTTTCGCCCAAACCCAAAATTTTTAATTTTACGATACTATTGCACCACATGAATCCACAAGGTCAATAAATGGAGACCAACTCATTAAGAATTGGTCTTTTTTTTTCTATTAGGAGGAGTCTCATTTCTTCCGAATGGGCAGTTTCCAACATATTACCAATCCACATTTTGAGCCTTTTTCCAAAATTTGAGTATGAGTTTTTTCGCTGTTATTAAACCATAATTTAAAAAATGAGATTTGGGATATATTTAATTTGTTTCCATCTCCTATTACTCCAAAGATAATCATTTCCATGCCAGGTTTATCACAGATGGGAGAAATATTTAAATAAAATTTATTCAACCTAACTTTTGAATAATATAATCTGTGTAATATTTTAAATTGATTTAAATTATGTCTAGCGTTAATCAAACATTTATGTATATATATCAAATACCTCTCCCATGTTTTTTTAGAAATTGTTGTCATTAATTCTTTTTCCCAGTCTTTTCTAATTGCCTCTGTTGATGGCAATTCTCTATTAAGAATACTGTTATATAAATATGATATTAATTTTTGTGAGTCTGCCTTAATATTCATTGCTTCTTCCAGTGGGTCTATCATTATGTTCTGTAGTCTCGGTATATTTTTATTATAAAGTCACATATCTGTAAATATTTAAAGTATTGGTAAAATTTTGATTTTAATTGTTGAAATGATAATACATTTCCCATTTCATACATGTCACCCAACTTTTTAATTCACAATCTTTCCCATTGTCTATATGTTTTATCCATAAAAGATGGTTTAAATACCAGATTATTCACTATTGGTGTTAATGATGATAAGTTTCTTAATTTTAAAGTTAATTTTATTTGTTTCCAAAATTAAATTATATTGTGTATGATTGGATTTTTCCAATATAATATATTATTCAATTTTATTGGGGAGAAGAGGACTGCTCCTAAATCGTAAGGAAAACAAATATCTTTCTCCATTCTTATCCATTCCATCTGTTGAGAAGGACAGTCCAACCAATAAATGATATTTTTAATATGTACTGCCCAATAATAACATAAAAAATCAGGCAGTGCAAGTCCCCCTACATCTTTAGGTTTACACAAATGATTTATTTTAATTCTATTTATTTTAATTTTAATTTGTGCTTTGTAGTCCCATATAAAATTAGTAATATTAGAGTCTAGTTTAAAAAAATAATATTTTGGTATATATATTGGTATGGATTGAAATAAATATACTATTTGTGGTAGCACTATCATTTTTATAGCATTTATTCTGCCAATTAATGATAGTGGGAGCGTTTTCCAAAATGTAATCAGAGCGTTCAATTTATTTAACAAAGGACTAAAATTAGCATTGAATAATAATAGAATATTGACTGGCCTTGAGGGGGATACGACATATATTGCCTGAAGTAGATTCATATTGCCCGAGTCGAAGACGAGGGCAATATGGATCTAGTGAGGGCAATATATGTCGTATCTCCCGAAAGAGGACAGTCAATATTGTTATTATTACCCATTATCAGACATCTAGAGGAAAATCTGAACATCTCATATGATATGAATGTATCTATACATTTTGCAATATGCATTGCAACATTGTAAAGAAGGGTACTAAAACCATTGCAACATTGTATATAAGGGTACTAAAACAATGTAACATTTATGTTTCATTTATGTAATTTATGTCATTCATTTATGTGACAATGTGAAGGTCGAAGTTTTAAAACGGGAACCTTTTCTCGCAAACGGCAGCCATTTTTTTTTTTTGAGAATAAATTTTAAATTTCCCACGCAGCGTGACGTTGCCGTCACGCAGCGTCACGTTCCCGGATGTGAGACCAGGGGAATATAAGGTTATATTCCCCGCTGTTTAAACAGGCAAACTCCATAGGGGTTGGCTAGAAAGGGGAATATAAGAAAATATTCCCCTGTTAGCCCTGCTGGCAGTAAAAATGAAGGGAATATGATTTGGTAAAACCATACCTCAGATGGCTGATATGGGTAATAATGATTTATATCTTCTAGTAACTTGAATACCTAAATACTTAAATTTTTCAGTTTCAATTTTAAATGGAAATTTTAATAGATGATTCGCTTTCTGGGGCTGTAATGACATAATTTCACTTTTATTCCAATTTATTCTATATCCAGAAAAGGAGCCAAATTCCTCTATTACGTTTAGTAAATTTGGGATACTCGTTTCTGAATTTCTAGTATATAAAAGTATATCATCTGCATATAATGAAATTTTGTTATTAGAGTCCTTGGTATTATATCCCTGAATATTTGGATGTATTCTTATCCTTTCAGCCAGAGGCTCTATCATAAGGGCAAATAGCAGGGGTGATAAAACACATCCCCGCCTATTGCCCCGTGATAATTGGAATTTTGGAGACAACATATTATTAGTTAATATTCTTGCCATTGGTTTATCATATAATAATTTTACCCATCTAATAAAATTATCTCCCATATTCAATTTTTGGAGTACTATGTACAAATACTGCCACTCTACCTGATCAAATGCTTTCTCTGCATCCAAAGATATAACTGATAAGTCTTCCTTTTTCCCTTTATGTGAATACATTATATTAAAAAGTTGTCTCAAATTGTTAAATGATTGTCTTTTAGGTATAAACCATGTTTGGTCCTGGTTTATCAATTTATTAATATGTTTACTCAATCTTCTTGCTAAAATCTTTGCTAAAAATGTTTGATCTTTGTTTAAAAGAACAGCTTTTACCATCAGGTCATCAGGCTTCTGAACTCATACACACAGTATATATGTTGATTATTTTATTTATTATTGTCTTTTACCTACCGATGTCACTTTTATCTTATCTTTTTTTAAATCTTATGTTTATCCTTGTAATATCATTGCTGAGGTGACCCGTTGTCTTGTCAAACACATTTCATTGTACCGTTGACCTTGTGTTAACCTACATATACAAATAAAACTGAACTGAACTGATCACCTCCTTCACAATGTGTGTCCCCAATGTTTGGTTACCAAAGAGAGTGCGTCTTTGAGGGCTGAAGCCCTTCTTTGAAGCAACGTGTCTGGAAATGAAGAGGAATAGTCATGACCTGCATGGTCTGCATATGTGAAAACATGTTCCGGATGCAGTGTGCTGTTGCACACTTACTGCAATCTAAGAACCCAAGGAGCAAATAAGCACAGAATTGCATCGAAATGATGCTTACAATGCTCCAAACACAAAGCTAATGAATTTCTTCATAGCTGTCTCCCGCCCAACTTTGTGCTTTTGGAGTGTGATTACTATTGTGGTGTTGGAAAGTCAGCAACAATCCAGGCAACCCAAGGTCCTATTAACTGCTGAGATATTGATGAGTAATTTGGTTTTAATTATGTTGGCTGGAAGGTTTCTGACATTCCTGGTGAAAGTATTCTCCACTGAGGCATAGAGAGCAGGGAAAATAAAGATTAAAATAAATTATGCCAGTAATTACTCCATTTCAGTTACAAAAAGTATTGGCGAATGAATTAACTGGACTGTTAAATTATCTCCCTGTAACAGGCTTAGAAAAATTTAACATTTCAGCTGTACATTTCAGAAAGTGTTTGACAAAATCAAAACTGGTAAAGAAAGGTTATTGTTTTTATTTCTCATTGAATAGAATTCAATCCATTATTATCTTGATGCAATTAATATTGATACAGTACAGGTTCACATATACAGATGTTGCAAGGAGATAGATTCCTCATCCTTTTCCAGTCTCTCATTCAGATGACATAATGCAATTTTACTCTTAATACTCATTAATATTTCAATTTGATTGCAATTGTTTCATGCCCAAGTGAATATATTAATTTATACAAAGAATTGGTTACAGCTCCTTCATTATAAATGTTCTTCATCCATGAACAGTGCAATTAGTCACTGGCCATGAACACTGCGGGTCCCATCATGTCCACTAATGATGCATCAGGAAGAGCTATGAGTAATGTTAACTAACGTTGTACAAATGACCAACATTGCAATGGTTTGTTTAAGATGAAAATGACTTGCAGACTGACCATCAATTTTCCCTGATACCTTAGCTCACAAATGGAGATAATTGGCTGGAGAGATGATCCCTAGATTATTCTAAGTTTATTGATCTAAACCAAAGCAATTGTAACATCAGAAAATTTGGAAAAATAAGAACATCCCGATATCCTGCTATACAACAGCAATGTCCATTTCTTAATAGTGAGGGCCTTATGTTTAGAGTGGATTTAGAGTGGCTGTGATTTGTACATTCTCGCCCCACTACTGAGATATAAAGAATTGTCATGTGAGTAGACAGTCATGCAACATGGAAACAGGCCGTTCAGCCCGCTACATTTCGACCGACCAGGGAATACTACCCGTATATATGTTTCAGCACCAATCCGTGTGGAACACCATAAGACAGCAACAACCCTCTACCATCGTCAGCATAATGGAACAACGCCAAATGAATAGCTTCCAGATTACACAGGAGAGGGAAATAATTAGGCAGAAAAAAATGGGGTGTTGCATAAACAGTAGATCTTTAGCATCAAAGGCGAATGTGTATAGGTGGTAAGAGAAGAGGGGAAGGGTTGCATAAGTAGCCAGGTCATATCGTAATTGTATTAAATGTTTTTCTTAATACACAGGTAGATTTCCATATACATTGTTTAAAGTTTAGTATTCCCTCAGTCCACAACTAGATTTATAATATTCCTCTACCTTCCTTCATCATAAGTGTGGATTGAATATGCTGGTGTTGCACTGTTAGATTGACTGGTCCACTTCTCCTTCTCTCAACCAGATTTGGAATAAATCTCTCTAAATGGTGGGCGATCTTTCAGCGCCCAGGGCAAGGACGTGCAAGTAAATTACGTACGTGACCCGTCAACAGCAGTGAAAATGGGACATGGCAGAAATATCTGGCAAAGCTGAATAGCCAATGACTAAAACTGGATGAAAACATTCCTGTGACAATGAACATGAAATGTAATTCCCAGATTCATGAATTACTTACATTAGGTTTTGACTCAATCACTATATGAAGATTCTCATGAAGATCAGGATTCTAAATTGGAGAATATATCACTATCTGGATAGAGAGTATGGAAGAATCTTCCACCATAGTTAGCAATATAAGTACATATGTATTTACCATCATATTTTACGTGTTGTTCATATAGGGAGGGAAATGATTTGTGCACGGCCTTAATGAGCCATCAGATCATGGCTGGTAAAGCTGGAATCCTCCAATTGTTAAGCGATAATGGTGATTAAGGTGGTTTTGGTCCAAGGTCATCAACATGTGCAATTCTGTGTGGCACTAAGTGTGCCCAGTAGGCTGATGCATTCAGTGGCCTGGTTGCTGAACTGCATTTGAACTTGTGCACAGGAGATGCTATAAGTAGGGATATGAGTGATTAGAAAAGGAATTGGTTGGCAGTGGATCTCCGAGACTATCTTGTGGTGGAGTAGGATTGTCCAACAAGTTTATGTCTCTCATGTCTCCTATAATTCCATGGTCATGGTCATGCATTCACTGCTTTTATTGATGGGCTTGCTCTGTGTTTGCTGTAGCCATGATTTCATTACGAAGATAGACACAAAATGCTGGAATACTGTAACTCTACTGGAACACTGTAACTGAGCGGTACAGGCAGCACCTCTAGATAGAAGGAATGGGTGACGTTTCTGGTCGAGGCCCCTCTTCACCAACACTCACCTCTGCGTAGCGGAGCTGGTCCTTACTCTGAACAACTTCTCCGTCAACTCCTCACACTTCCTCCAAATCCAAGGCACAGTCACGGACACACATATGGGCTCCAGCTATGCCTGACTCGTTGTAGGGTATGTACACTGGCCCTATCCCCAAATTCTACCTCCGCTAAAAAGGTCCGAAGAAGGGTCTCGACCCAAAATGTCACACATTCCTTTCAGCATCCAGAGATGTTGCCTGTCCCACTGAGTTACTCCAGCATTTCTATGCCTTTCTTCCGTGTAAACCAGCATCTGCAGTTCCTTCCTACACTATTGATTTCACCAGTGCTGACTGTTTTACAGTCACGTTAGTTAGACTAGCTCCTCTTTCAAGGGTGTTATGGTTTTAGTACAGACCAAAAGACTTTGGAGAGGATGTTGGCATTGAGGAATGTTAACAAGTATTGACAGAAGTTAGGGAAGATGAATTGGGCAAGTCAGGTACAAAATGAAAGGCAAGCAAGAGCCTCCTATCAAACTGAGACAACAGAAGTACTGGCAGAGCAGAAGAAGCAGCTGCCGCATAAGGACGGTAACCAATAATTTGCATTTACGTGTCCCAAGGCACCTTACAGAAACCAAATTCAGAATATGTTACTTTCATGCTCTCCATGCAACCTATGAAGAATTAAAACAGAATGTACAAGGAATCAATTCGGTTCAGTGGTACAGCGTCTAATACTGATCACAGTGAATATAAAGCAAATACGGTTTTCTGTCATTTCAATGTGTTCTTAGATCAAAGCTGATGCTTGTTTAGCTTTGACCTAAGTTTTTGGGTGTCTTGTAAAATGCCAGCTTGGATGAACATGGGTGCTTCCTTACTTGTTAGATATCAGTGCACATCGACTCGTTTGCTATGGACAGGTGGAAATTTAATGGAATTGTGATTAAATACAACTTTCAGCCAAAAAGGCCAAACATGTGTCCATTAAGAGAGTGATTCAAATGACTACAGACAGGCAGGTTATTATGTCGTTCCCAGTAATGGGAAACTTGGCACCTGTGAAATTTAGTGACCTTCCAGGCAATTTATTACTGACCCTGGGTTGCTAATAAAGCTGAGAATATCACATTTCATGAGATTTTAATGCTATATCATACAAGGTTCAACCACATTCAAGAATGGTCAAAAGATTAGGTATATATTCAGCTTAAACAAAAAATTAAAACTAACTTTCTTGCAACAAAATCAGATTTTAGAGAGGACCTATATATTTCGTTGTTAAATGCAAATAGGAGAGTCTTGCATTGGACATTGGTACATCAGGCCAGCTTACAAAAAAGTGAAATAACATTAAGAGTGGTCATGAGAAGTATCAGCGTGTAACTCAAGATATTAAAAAAATATATATTAAAAAAAGTATTGTAGCAAATGTTAAGGACAGAATCACATGCTAGGTTTTGTCCATTTGTTCCAAAAGGGATATCCACAAACACACACCCAGGAGGTGGCGATTTCATCATTGTGTCAGTGTTGGATTCATAACACGGTGTTATTGAGTTCAATTTACAAAGGGGTAGGCATGCAAATGGCCAACGATTTGAGAATGGTGATGAGGCCCATTGACAGTTACTGGGGCTGACTAAAAGAAGATGGGATTTAGTTTGAGTCAATGGGTTTTGTTGCTATACTTCAATCATTAATGGATCATAAAAATGTTGAACCATTTCATGAGTTTAGCACAGCATAAAGCCTCGCCGAATCTACTCATGGGAGAAGCCAATGATGTTGAAGCTAGATCAAAAATGCCGGGGTAACACAGCAGGTCAGGCATCTCTTGAGAAAACAAATAGGTGACGTCTTGGGCCGGAGACTCATGTATGATGTCTGAGTGCAGGTTTCCGACTCAAAACGCCACCTTTTGCTTTTGTCCAGGGATGCCGCCCGACTAGCTGAGTTACTCCAGCTTTTTGTGTAATCTTCAGTATAAACCAGCATCTGCAGTTCCATCCTACCAATGACGGTGATCCCACTTCATAAAATGTGATAAGGAATATGGAAATGAATTATGCTGAAAAATTGTGCCTTTTATTTGTTTTAGAGAAAATGTCAATATTGTAGAGTTATGGTGACAAGAGATTGCAGACGCAGGAATCTGGAGCAAAAATAGCAGTTTGTTTTCTGTAGAGTTTTATTGTTGAAGATAAACATTACGTTGATAAATAATTTCCTAAGAACACAGAAGACAAAACAGAAGATACAGGATACATTGGTTTTCTGTTTAAATTTTCAGATATGTGGACATTATTCCAAAATCTTTCACATTTTTACTTTCTGGTCTCTGACTGGATTTCAGTCTCTCAACTACTTCAGTACTCTCCCATAAACATTAGGATTCCAAAATGATAAGGTGCTAGATCAATGATCCTGACATTTAGCTTAATTTCAGATAATGAGTAATAGGGCCTTTGGATTCCACTAACATGGGGAAAAATAATGCAATGGTGACTGAAGTCCAGAAGGATGTGTCAAATGTTAATGCACATGGCATATTGGAACATCTGCATCATGTCATCAAGTGTTCCTTCACCGTTGGAGTCGGGGAGTAAAAGGGAAATAAGACTTTCTAATCCAGGTAGTGTTGCTAAATTGTTCACCATAGTTCAGTTACAGCTTTCCTACCATTATGTTAAAATGAATGGATCCAACTGTGTGTGAGGTAGTTTTTTGAAGAGCACTTTACCAATGCCCATTAAACCAGCTCAGTCGTGTTTTGTCTCATGCATTTCTGAGCTAATTTCGCACAACATAGAAGGCGGTCACATCTCAGCACCCAGGCCCTTCCCATCAGCTCCTGACACCCACCTTTTACCTAGGAACCCATTTCCTCTCTGACATTTCCCTCTTGTATCCTGCCTGATTCTCCTGCCAACCAGATACGCTTGGGCAATTTGCGGTAAAAAATGTACCTACCAACGAGCCTGTCTTTGGCTGGTGGGAGGAATCTGGAGCACCCAGGGAGAAACACACATGGTCACAAGTAGAATGTGGAAGCTCTACTGTTTCACCTAGCGTCATGATCAAATCGAGGCCACTACATCTGTGCCATTAACCCCAGCACTGCTGTGTCACGCCCTGTCTTTGGCCATGTATAGTTACTTCTGAAGCTCTGATTAACAATGAGACATGGCCAATAAAGAGAGCCACTGGCTATGGTGATCAGGATAGACTTAGACGACTGAAAATTTTATGATGGGCAATTCTGATGGTAATAAATATATTACTATTTGTGCTCCAATATTTCCTCTACCGATGACACACGGAGTTGCATTCCGATAAATAATGGCTCATCGTGGGAATATGGGAGTCACGGACTGATTGAGCAGTTAATGGCCAGTAAACATGGACAGTCGTTCCTGAGAGTGTTGTAATTTCTGCAGAAACAAGGCAATGTGATACCATTAACAAGCTGATCATCTCGGCTGATCTAATTAAAACCAGATATCCATCTAAACGTGAACAGCTGACAAATGCCTAACAGCATTCTAACAACAACTCATCACCTGAGGTCAAACAGGTTAATGTGCCACCAGACGTTTGAGAGAGTGAAAGCCAAAGTCAAACTGCCGATGAAGCACTTCCTGAACATTAATATTTGCAATGTAAACCACATCTTGGCAATTCATATTTTCAAATCCAAGAATATTTATTTAAATTCAAAATCCATCCAAAACTACAAATATATTCTGCTGAACACTTTTCATTTTACTGCTCAGTTATTAAGTGGATGAAATTTCTGACAAGATTCAAATTAAATTGATCGATGTACTTTTTAAATACAGGTGTTCTCCCATTGGGGGAAAAATCATTAACTGCTCGTGATCAAAGTCATCAATTGGCAATTTTCATGGCTGAAATCACAGAACATAACCCTTGCTAACAGGAATCTCATAAACCTGTGTAATAAAAGACATCATTTTGACTTCCAGGTGCCATAAAACAGGAGCTTTGCTGTCACTGGATGTGTCTGTTTAGTCATTTATTTTGTTTCATCATCTGGTTGCCTAATCCCCCTCTTGAGCAACTGATTCAATAACAAACCAGCCCCGAGTAAATGACAGCCTTGATTGCATATATGCATGAACATAAATGCATAAAATGCATTTGCTCGAACAAGAATCTTGTTTGTAAAAGCTTGTTCCTGTTAGATTGTTGTGGATGCTGGCTAATAACACACCAAAGGCAGCGAGCCATTTAGAAACTTGATGAACAATGGGACTGAGGATGACCTGAGCTAATGGCATTACAGGGTGAACATTAACGGGAGACAGACTGGAATACACGGTGAAATGGAGCAGGCAAATTCAATGTCAAACCATGTGCGGAAAGAGTAAAGGGCCTGTCCCACTTGGGCGTAATTCGCGCGTCATTTAAGCGACATCATATACGCATCACGACTCACGACACGCGCATGGCGTTCATTACACTCGCATGGTGTGTGGTGACGTAGGCATTGACACGCAGTCGCGCGCGGCACCCCAGGATTTGGGGATTCACAAAATCTTCGCGCGCCACCTGCGTGATGCACAAATGACACGCAAGTGGCTCAGGCCCTTAAAAAAGGCTGAAAAGAAGAGATGGGTCTGCAGAGAATTTGACGAAAACATTTGACGAAACATTATTAAAAATCAGAAAAACCCTGCTTTTAATGGATGTTAGATTTACTTTAGGCTTTAGAGAGATACAGCATGGAAACAGGCCCGTCGGCCCATGCCGACCAGTGATCACCCCGTAAACTAGCACTATCCTACACACCAGGGACAACTTCCAATTTTTTTACCAAAGCCAATTAACCTACAAAGCTGTACATCTTTGGAATTTGGGAGGAAACCAGAGCACCCGGAGAAAACCCACACATGTCACAGGGAGAACGTAGAAACTCCATACAGCCAGCACCCATAGTCAAGATCAAACCTGCGGTTTCTAGAGCTGGAAGGCAGCAACTCTACCACTACCCACTGTGCGGCCCTGCCCTCATATGATGGATAGTATTATGGCATTTGTTTATTTTGTATAATAAGGAGAGGAGCAGGGAAATGGCACACTATGTGGAGTGCAGGTGTGTGGGTATCAGGTAAGACCAGGATACCTGGCTGTGCTGGTGCCCACATGGGTGAATGGCCTGACATCACCTGTTGGCCAGCCTCCTCTGTAACCCATCACCACACCAATGCCTCTGTAGATCACCAACCCAAATGAAGCAGCATCGTTTTGGCTATCATTCTGAGGGGACTTGAATTCAAACATAAATCAGCTCTGTGTAGGAAAACTGCAGATGCTGGTTTATACCGAAGGTAGACACAAAATGCTGGAGTAACTCAACGGGTCAGGTAGCATCTCAGGATAAAAGGAATAGGTGACATTTTGGGTCGAGACCTTTCTGTAGGATTGATTCCTTTTCCTCAGAGATGCTGCCTGACCCGCTGAGTTAAGTCAGCACTTTCAGGAATGGGAGATTGGAAGCACGAGCTGAATAAAACTAAAGGTATTCACTCACACCTTTTAGTCATCATTCCGTTCAGCTGTCTCCTCAAGAGTAAATTCTCTATTTCATCAAGGACTGGAAAATGAATCCACTGCGGCTGCATAACCCTGGCTAGCAGGCACGTGCCCGCTGGCTAGCAATTACAGAGTAAACCAGAGACAGTGATCAAATGCTCACATTCCCTTGGTCCTTTCTATATTGAGTATTTAATTGGTTCAATTATTTTTCGCAGAGACCCCCTTCAGAGTCATTTGTTGTGTTGCACACAATATGAATGGACAGAATAAACTAAAATATCGATTCTGCTGCACAGCACTTCGGAAGGATGAAGATGAGTGCACAATCAACAAGCACTTTTCACAGACGTGCGAACTCTCAACAACGTACGCATCAATACACATGGTGCGGATATTAAGCCTCAGCTCTGAGCAAATTCACAAGGCTAGAAATTTTCATTTGTCACATGGATTCAGCACCTGCCACACCAGCCAACAACACAGAATCAGAATCAGAATGCCGTTTATTTGCATTTAAACACAAGGTTCAAACAAAATTACGTTCCTGCAGTCATAACAGCAAAAAACCAGGACACACAATTAACACAATTCCACGCAAACATCCATCACAGTGAATCTCCAAACACCTCCTCACTGTAATGGAAGGCAAAAGTCTTATCTCTTCCCTGTTCTCTGTTCTTTATTCTTCATCTCCCGCAGTCAAGCAGTCAAACTGCTGCATCGAGCTGATCGAGGCTTATGATGTTGGCGCCCCCGGCGGGCGATGTTAAGTCCCGTGGCCGTTTAAGCCTCGCCGGGCGATGTAAGGCCCTGCTCTGGGTCGATTTAAACCCCTCGATTCGGATGGGAGAAGTTGCCGTTGTGGGAGCTCCGAAAGCGGTCTCACCGGGGACCTGCGAGCTCCCGATGTTACCGTGCGCAGGGCCTGCAGCCACAGCTTCTGAAGCTCCGATGTCGGGTCGCAGCCGCGCGCCACCACAGCGCTGCATACTCCGAAGTGGGTCAGCTCCGCGAGGGTGGGTCCGCAGGCTCTGCGACTGGAGCCCCAGGTCGATTCCGGTTGGAGGCCACTGGCTCCATGATGTTAGGCCCCATCGACAATGGAGACTCGACAGGGCAAAGGTCGAGTCCCCGTGCAGGGAAGAGATTAACAAGTTTCCACCAACCCCTCACAGCTAAAAATAAAGTAAAACTAAAACCAAAAACATACACCCAACAGGACAGAAAGAAAAGACAGACGGACTGCGACGAGCCGCTGCCACACCTTCTAATCCTGAAGCTTGCTGTCGATCCTAAAATAGTTACCGCTATATAAAATATAAAAATGTAAAACATATATAGAAGTACAACTATTAAATAATTGATAATATTGACAATATTAATAATGTATGACCACCACAAACAAAATGTTTTTTATTATGTACTTACTTCTAATAAATAAATAAATAAATAAAATAGTTACCGCATGGCAGGAAACCTTCACCTCATGGAGTCCATCCCAGCTATGTGGAAGAGTATTCTAACCAGGTCCCCTCCCCCAACCTCACTCCATCACCCTAAAAATTAGATACTTTCACAGATATTTTCAGATACTTGCATGGACTTTTGAATGCTATCATTTCATTTGCCGCCACAAGTACCCCCGGTAGGGGATTTCGGTTCCTAACCACATTCTGCACCAAAATGCCTTCCCTTCAGTTGGTCCTGGCTCTTTTGATAATCATGTTCATTCTATACCCTTTGACTCTTGATCCTTCTGCTCATGAGAGACCCGGTAGCACAGCCGGTAAAATTGCTGTCCCACAGCTGCAGGGATGTGCATTCAATTCTAATCTGCTGTGGCATCTGTGTGGAGTTTGCATGTTCTCTCTGTGACCATGTGGGTTTCTGGGTGCTCAAATTTCCTCCCACTTCACAATGAAATGTGGGCCAGTAGGTTAATTGACCAGTGTAAATTGGATGGCAAAATCTTGGGGGTAATTGACAGAAAGGGGGCAGGTGGGGAATCTGTTACAGGAAAAAATAAGTGGGGGAATGGGATTTCTTCATGAGCTGGGAACCGTTTTTGACACTTTACTTCATCTATACTTTTCATGATTTTAAATACCATTATCGTATCATTTCCCAATCTCCTCTGCCCCTTGGATCCCACTCTAAATGCCTTAACGTCGCTCCTGAAATATGAGACCCAAAACTGGACACAAAATTCCAGTGGCAGATCAACCAACGTTTGTAAATGTTCACCATGACTTCTTTGGTGTAGATGTAGCTCGGCCACATTCAAAGAATTATGCACGCAATGCCCTGAATTCCTGTGCTCTTTTTACCATCCTGCCCTCCAGTTTATCTCACCTCTTCTCATTCTTCCCACCAAAATGTAACATTTCATGTTTCTTACCATTACATTCTATGTCAGTCTATTTCTTGCATAAATTTAGCCTTCAATAAGTCTCTAAGTTTAGTGTCTTCCACAGATTTGTAAATTGGCTCTGTTTACAAAATTCCAAATCATCATCAAAAAATAGGAAAAGTCATGATCGCAGTACTCACTCCTGGGATCCTCAACAGTAAACCTCCCTCTGGTCCCCAAAACAATCTTGCATTGCAATTCTCCATTCCCATTTCTTAAATTAGTTTTCTATCCATATGGCACACCATCTTCTATTCCTTGAACTGAAATCCCAATGATGCCTTTTAAAAGATGCTTTATCAAAACTAATTAAAAGTCCACACACAGAGATCAACTGCATTCACCTCATTGACCCCTTCAGTTATCTCATCAAAACACCAGTTTGCCAAGACAGAATTTGCTTAAAGGGCCTGTCTCACTTTCACGACCTCTGCCGAGTTCGCCCTTGACTCATACTCGCAGCATGCTCGTCACAAGGTCGTAGGACCTCGTAAGAGGTCGTAGGTAGGTGGTAGGTAGGTCGTGATGCTACTCGTAGGTACTCATGGCATCAAGTAGGTCGGGGCACTTTTTCAACATGATGAAAAATGTCCACGAGTAAAAAAGGTTGTGAATTAGGTTGTGAAAGTCGGACAGGCCCTTTAGGAAAATCAATGCTTGTTTGGGGAACCACTAATTCTGTCCCATATTATTGCCTGTAGTTTGTAATTCTCCCTCCCACTGTCACTCAAGTGAAGACAAGTAAAGAGAATCAAGAGTATGTTTAATTGTCATATGCATTCATGATGAAATTATGAAAATTGCTGCATTCACAGGTAAGTAAATCCAGTAAGACAACATATAATAATCAAATATATAATGACTATGTATGACATATCTGTCTATATGAGACTTTCTGCACTGATTCAACAAAACCCAACACAGTTTGAAGAACAACATTTTCCATCTGAGCACTATGCACTCATACAAGGATTGTAATTCATTTAATCGCAGATAGATACAAAATGCCAGAGTAACTCAGTGGGACAGGCGGCATCTCTGGAGAGAAGGAATAGGTGACGTTTTGGGTCGAGACCCTTCATTTTTAATATGTTTAATGTGTTTGTTGATAAGATCCATCTCTGCTTGTTCACCAGCACCTTCATGTCCAGATCAATATCACTTGTTTGCCTTTCTTTGGAAGTCTGCCATTATTTAGGCTCACACTCATACTTTTGTCATCTTCTTCCTCAGTTTCTCACTCAGACGGCACACGCACAGCAAATCTTAACAGCCTGGAGTGTGTGAATAAATTGGACAACTCTTTCATCAAAACAGCACAAGGAACATGAGCTGCACCACATGAGCTGTAGAAGTGTATTTATTTGAAGCTTTCAGTCAGTCAGGCTGTCCTCCCCAGAGGCTCTATTCCAAATCTGTTTCTACCAACTATAACCCGAGTGCCTAATTATTCAGTGTTTAGTCACTTCTCCTCATTCTCACTGCGACCATCAGCTCCCTCATTTATGTTATTGGTGCAGTTCTGGTCACCCCATTACAGAGAGAATGTTGAGGATTTGGAGAGAGTGCAAATGAGGGTAAACCAGAATGTTGCCTGGATCAGAAGATATTAGTAATAAGGAGAGGTTGAACAAACTTGGATTGTTTTCTCTGGAGTGTTGGAGATTGTGGGGTGAACTGATAGAAGCATATACAATTATGCGAGGCATAGCGTAGATAGGGTAGACAGTCAGAACCTTTTTCCAAGGTTGGAAAAGTCAAAGACAAGTGGGTATAGCTTTAAGGTGAGAGGGGCAATGTTTACAAGTAGCGCGTGTTATCTTTTACACAGAGAGTGGTGAGTGCTGAGAATGTGCTGCCAGGGGTGGTGGCAGATACAATAATGGTGTTAAAGAGACTTTTAGATAGGCACATGGATATGCAAGGTATGGAGGCAGAGGTGATTTATTTAACTTGGCATTATGTTTGGGACATTGTGGTATGTCGAGTTGCAGGGGAATGCACCACAACATGTCCTGCTTAAAAGCATTAAGTAAATGCAAAATGTTACCGATGCCTGTATGGACTGGAGACAATATTTTAAAACTCTCAACACCACTTCAGATGACAATCCAGAGCAGCCCACAAGTAATGTCACAGTATCAGAGGTCTCGTCCTGCAGATCAGATATGAAACCACAGACCATCTGCTCTGTCAGCTAGATGTAAGATCCTACTGCACAATTTTTCACACCAGCTGGCAAATTATTCTCAGTGTCCAAACCAATATTTATTCCTCAGTCAACATCCAAAAGCAGATGATCTGATTATTGCTGTTTCTGGAAGCTTGTTGTGTATAAATGATCTGGCACTGTTCCTACTCTACAGTGATGAATGCACCTCATTAGCTTTCAAACACTTTGGTACACCCGTGGTGTTGAAATATGCTAGGTAATTGCAGGCCATATCTTCTACCTGGCAAACAATGTGTTTTTAAAACCATTGATAATCACAGTAAAATCTACTGATAAACAAAATAAAATTGAAAATATTCGGCTTCGAGAACCTATTAAATTTGCCATTAGCTTAGTTTAAGAAACAATCATTTATTTCTGCACGAGAATTCTGAATGACCATTTGGGAAGAATGAAGCTGCCTACTGGCCAGTCTACTGAGAGGAATCGATCGGGTAGATGCACAGAGTCTCTTGTCCAGAGTAGGTGAATCGAGGACCAGAGGACATACGTTTAAGCTGAAGCGGAAACGATTTAATAGGAATCCTATTGGTAACTTTTTCACACAAAGGGTGGTGGGGGTATGGTACAAGCTGCCAGAGGAAGTAGTTGAAGCAGGGGCTATCCCAATGTTTAAGAAACAGTTAGACAGGTACATGGATAGGCCAAATATGGGCCAAACACGGGCAGGCGGGATTAGTGTAGTTGGGCATGTTTCCACGCTGTATCACTCTATGACTATTCCAGCAAATTTTGCAATTTGAAGTCATAAAACTTAATCCTCACCAATCTGATAAATTGGAATACATTAGCAATAGGCATATTATCTGGATCTTTTTAATGGCCTGTATAAGATATCTTCCTCAAAACCAACCCAAAACTGTGAGCTTGTGCAACTGAGGTCCTTAAACAAGAACTAATTTTTCTTGAGATACTAGGAATTGCAGATGTTAGAATCTTGAGTAGATTCATGCCTACAAACTTATGTAAGTAAGTAAGTTTATTGGCCAAGTATTCACATGCAAGGAATTTGCCTTGGTGCTCCGCCCACAAGTAACAACATGACATACAGTGACAGTTACGAATGACTCAGAAAACACTAAACATTAATAATAATAAAACATTAATGATAAAACACCATTGATCAAGCATGTGAACCAACAAAATACCAGATCAAAGGGAGGCTACAGATTTTTGGCTGTTGAATAGAGCAACTACTCGTGGATAAAAACTGTTTTTATGTCTGACTTCAGTAGGACAGAAATAATTAATGAATAACTTTTCATAGAATGACAATCTTTTTTTTTAAATTCTCCACCAATAGGAAATGGACTAAGTAAATTGGGTAAAATCCAGGTGGGGAGAGCCATGTCACCACTGAAGCCCAAGGTTTGTAGGTCAGGAATCAATAGAAGGGTCAGGACACAAAACCTCACCTATTCCTTTTCTCCAGAGATGCTGCCTGACCCGCTGAGTTAAGGCCCTGTCCCACAATACGAGTTTACCCAAGAGCTCTCCCGAGTTTAAAAAAAAAACAAACTCGTGGTAAGTACGTAGAGTGTACGTAGCGGGTATGTCAGAGCTCGCAGATGTCTCGTAGCGGCTCGTAATGCTAACGGCAGGTACATGGGAAATGCGGTAACTCGTGAAGTTTTTTCAACAGTGTGAAAAATTTCCAAGAGTAAAAGATACTCCTGATGAAGTACCATGAGTTTGATTTTTTTTAACCCGGGAGAGCTCTTGGGTAAACTCGCATCGTGGGACAGGGGCTTTACTCTTGCTTTTTGTGTCTGTCTTCTATACCTCAATGCTCTAATTGATGAAGGCCAATGTGCCAAAAGCCTTTTCGACACCAGTCACTTTCAACGAACTATGTACCTGTATTCGACAACCCTCTATTCGACAACACTCCCCAGATCCCTGCTCCCAAAATGCAGCACCTCACATTTCATTGTATTAAATTCCATCAAACATTACTCAGTCACCTGCCCAATCGATCAAGATCCTGCTGCAATTTTTGACAACCGTCTTCATTACCACCCACTTTGGAGTAATCTGCAAACTTGCTAACCATACCAAGTACATTCTCAATTAAATCATTGATAAGGATAACAAACAGCCCAGCACCAATCCTGAGGCAGACCACTAGTCATAGGCCTCCAGTCGGAGAAGCAGCCTTCCACCATCACCCTCCTCTTTCTTCCGTGAAGCCAATTTTCTATCTATTCAGCTATTTCTCCTTGAATCCTTTGGGATCTAACCTTCCAGAGCAGCCTACCATGTTAAATGCCTTACTAAAATCCACGCATCCAACATCTACAGCTCTGCCTTCATCGATCGTTTTGGTCACATCTTCAAAAAAATCAATCAGATTTGTGAGACACACACCTCCCAAAACCATGTTGACTATCCTTAATCAGCCCTTGTCCATCTAAATGCATGTATATCCTACCCATCAGAATACTCTCTGGTAACTTTCCGACCACAGATGTTAAGCTCACTGCCCTGTAGTTCCCGGCCTTTTCCCTGCTGCCCTTCTGGTATAGAGGCACAACATTTGCCTCCCTACAGTCTTCCGGAACCTCGCCTGTATTTAACGATGACTAATGAATCTCAGCGAGGGCTCCTGCAATTTCCTCTCTAGCTTCCCACAGTGTGCAAACAGTACGTTTCCATAGACACCATTTTTATAATAAGCAGATCAACAGTTCTGGTGCGGGATTAATTTTGTCTAAAACACTGTGGAGAACTCCCCTGGTCCTCTTAAAGATAGCACGTAATACTTTTCCTTTCACATCCACCCAAAAGTGCTGACAATGCCTCAGCTTAAAAGATTTATCAGAAAACGTTCACTCCTGTTTGATCAGAGCTCATGCAATAACACAACAAAGTATGTGCTGAATCGGTTCTGCTTTGGCTGGAGCCTTAGAACGAGGGAAATGAAAAATAGGCAAAGAAACAGATGTGAGGATTGCTTTGGGGAGAACATTGGCAGAGAATGGTGCTGTGGCTGGGCCAACTATCCATGCCTCAGAAGGCCCAGTGTCCGTGGTTCAGCACTACATTTTCAAGGTAGGAAATACTCCATTTTGATTATGTTGCTGCATATTTACAAGGGCAGCACTGAGATTCAGCAGTGGACAGGGAGTAGGAATAGGCAGAAAATATTGTTGAAAAGAATCAATTTACAAAAAAAGCATTAGGAATAAGAAGCTGTGTTCTGCAGAGTTTCAAAGACACTCCCAATAAGCCTTTACTCACTCAGTAAGAGATGAGGAAATAAGTTTTGTTCAAGTTGTTGCGATGACCCTGAACATCATAAAACTACAGTGAAGGACTCTCAGACCCTGCCCTATTTGCTTGGTTTCATTGGCATTCATTGTGATTCACTGCAGAGGAGAAGTGAAATTAATGTACCATTCCCAAGTTATTCCAGGGTGTGATTTATGAACCGTGTTCTGCAGCATATGCAGTTTCTGGAAGTCAAAACAGAACATTCGGTCCTGCTACTGACCATCGCGCTGACTTCTTCCTTTCATCATTGGCACACAACTTGATGTGATTCTACTTTTGTTATATTCAAAGAAAATGTTAAAGAAAATTGTGAAATAAAATCTTCAAACTTCATGGTAACTGCTGGATCATCAGGCACTGATCCAGCACAGTGGAACTTTTTGTCAACGCTCCCTGCCTGAATGGAACTTTCATCACATTACTTTAAGACAGACGATTGGTAAATCTTCCGTGGAAACAAAATCATTCGAAATTTACATCAAAATTGACAAAGATAAATGACTCAGATAATAGCTGTGGGTTAGCTGAGAAAAATAACAAACACGGCTTGATGCAATACAAAACATTCATACATTTTGTTAGGTTTAGTATTGTTATGTGTACCGAGGTAGGGTGAAAAGCTTTGTTTTGTATGCTATCCAACAGCTCAGGTATACCATACATGAATACAATCAATTCAGACTCAAGTACAAAGGGGAAGATGCAGAATGCAGAATATAATACTCAGCAATAGTGCCATAGGTTCCATGGACAAAGTCCAATGTTCACAATGGAGTTGAGGTGAATTGGACAGCACCCTAGCTTGTGGAAGGACTGTTTCAAAGCCTGGTTAACGAGGGGAAGAAGTTGTTCCCGGGTGGTGCACACTTTCAAGCTTCTTTACTTCTGACAGACAGGAAGAGGGAGAAGGAATGGCTGGGGTGGGACAAGTCTTTGATTATATTGGGGGCTTTTCCCAAGACAGCATGAAGTGTAGATGGAGTCAGTGGTGGGAAATCTGGTGGACTGGGCAACATCTATAACAGAGCTGTTCACAAACCAATCGGTGATGCAATCCGCCAGCATGCTTTCTATGGTGCATCTGGACATGGTTCGTATATTATTATTATTGTGATGTGTTCCGGCAAGTCCCAGATTAAATTCCACTGCTTCATTTAATGAGAAGCATGTTGATGAGGATGAACAATTAGCTGATATAGAGGATTTCGCAAAAGTGTTTATCTAGGACAGAGGTGGGGAACCTGCGGCCTTCTAGGCCATTAAGTGCGGCCTTTTAAATGAATCCAAATTTTGCAGAACAAATCCTTTTATTTTTATGAATATGTTTTTGTTCATCTTTTATTATTTTTATTTTAATCTTAAAATATCAACGAGCAAAATAAGTTTCCTGGATGCGACCTAATTAGATTACAGCTAACTTAATGCGGCCTTCCAACATTAAAAGGTTCCCCACCCCTGATCTAGAATAAGGGAATGCAACTAACATAGTTATCTGGCCTTGTCTCAGCAAACTTTGAGTGATTTGCGTTTCATCAAGGAATGCTCTGTTTAATTCCTCTTTAGAGAGGGGTCACACTAGATTTGGAGCATGATACAGTATTGCACAGGTATTGGAGGGAAGTGCTTTATTTTGTTTAATAGTACCTTTGCCAAACCCATTAACAAGCTTCAATTTTCCAGAGAATGCAACAGTTGAGACTGTGGAAAGCTCTAGTCGTGAATTTAAAAGATTGATGACCAGTTTAATAATTGCCTGCATTTGGCAGCATCAGAAGTCCCCGTGTGAGTGGAGATGATTGGGTAACTTCTCCCATCAATTATATCCAGAGATCACAACCAGGTTTAGTTAGAGTAAATAGAGAGAAACTATTAACATTCCCAAAGGGAGAAAGAACCAAGCAGCATATAGATTTAAATAGCCCTTTGGCACTCACTTTGGGTCGGATCGGTGACTGACATTGATCTTATACACATAACTTGTATCATGTAACAACCTCCCCATACAAGATTTTGTTAATAACACAATTAATTTGTATTATACGACCATCCACAATTCACTGACTAAGCATATTGCGTATAAATGAGAAACAACCACTAGCATTTCAGAGTCTAAGCTGTGGTTTTGGTCATCAGATCGGTTTGCTTCAGTTCCTAGAGGTTCACCATAATAAATAAATCAGCTCCTCCATTGTAGTAGGCAGATTCCTCTCTTCTGAATAAATTAACACTGTTGTATTTATTATTTGTTCCAACTCCATTTCATTGTGTAAAACAGTGATGCAATTATCATTGCGTTGATGATTTCTTGCTCCAAAGGCACTGACAGATGCTCTAACATTATAACAGGATAGAACTGTTGATGAAGTGGCCATCACTATTAGTGCCAAGAGGAGCTATTTAAACGTTATATCATTTACTCCTTGCTTCCTTTGAGAATGCCAATAGTTTCTCTTTATTTACTCTAACTAAACCTGTATATGTATAGTCTGAGAAGAAACTTAATTAAGCCAGACCTCTCTACTTTCCCCGCATATCACTTTCCACACATTGCCTGCCACTATGCAAGGTTGGATTCCCACAGGGGCACGAGGATAAAATGGAAAATAATTGATGTTGCCTGAAGCTACACTGTGATTTGGTGCAACAAGTGACTGTCATTTCATGATGGTAGTAAGAGCCATAGAATAATGTGCAGTGGTGAGATTCGAGTTTACTCTGAGGCACAGGAGGTTTGAAAGCTATTATACAGGATCATAAAGTTAAGCCTTGCAACTATTCAAGCAAAAATGGTGCAAGACATCAGCTTAGACCTCATCTAAGGTAGACAAAAGTGCTGGAGAAACTCAGCGGGTGTAGCAGCATCTATGGAGCGAAGGAAATGTGAGGTTATCCACTTTGGTGGCAAAAACAGGAAAGTAGACTATTATTTGAATGGTGGCCGATTAGGAAAGGGGGAGATGCAACGAGACCTGGGTGTCATGGTACACCAGTCATTGAAAGTAGGCATGCAGGTGCAGCAGGCAGTGATGAAAGCGAATGGCATGTTAGCATTCAAAGCAAAAGGATTTGAGTATAGGAGCAGGGAGGTTCTACTGCAGTTGTACAGGATCTTGGTGAGACCACACTTGGAGTATTGCGTACAGTTTTGGTCTCCTAATCTGAGGAAAGACATTCTAGCCATAGAGGGAGTACAGATAAGGTTCACCAGACTGATTCCTGGGATGTCAGGACTTTCATATGAAGAAAGACTGGATAGACTCGGCATGTACTCGCTAGAATTTAGAAGACTGAGGGGGGATCTTATAGAAACTTACAAAATTCTTAAGGGGTTGGACAGGCCAGATGCAGGAAGATTGTTCCCGATGTTGGGGAAGTCCAGAACAAGGGGTCACAGTTTAAGAATAAGGGGGAAGTCTTTTAGGACCGAGATGAGAAAAAAATGTTTCACACAGAGAGTGGTGAATCTCTGGAATTCTCTGCCACAGAAGGTAGTTGAGGCCAGTTCATTGGCTATATTTAAGAGGGAGTTAGATGTGCCCCTTGTGGCTAAGGGGATCAGGGGGTATGGAGAGAAGGCATGTACGGGATACTGAGTTGGATGATCAGCCATGATCATATTGAATGGCGGTGTAGGCTCGAAGGGCCGAATGGCCTACTCCTGCACCTATTTTCTATGTTTCTATGTTTCCATGAAATAGGCAACCACAAGCAGCAATAATACAAAACACAGCAAGTCTAAAATTAAAATGAAAGTTAATGGCATGTATATTGATTTGAATATCAATACTACTGCTGGCTGCTCCATTATATTCAGAGGTACGTGCATCATGAAGCTCATCGACGTGCCATTAACAAAAATAGTGTTAGACTTCAAGACATATTTCAAGACACATTAGACCTCATCTAGTTCATTTGGAAGCCATGAGACAGTCATGGGGTGGAGGGTGGGGGGGGTCCAGACCTGATGTATCATAAATGAGATGTCTTTCAGACCAAACTATCTTTAAAATTAAAGTTGAGAGTGAAATGGTGCATGCCCAAAGAAAGTACTCTTGATAGTTTTAAGAGGTAGGTTCAGAAATGCATGCCCCTTAAACAGATCTCCACATGGATATTCTATGTTCTATGTAAGTGAGTGAGAAACTGAGACTGGTGGGAGAAGCAGAATGCAATGTTTGGTGAACTGTTGTAACTTTATGGGCACCAGAAATATGGCGACTCTTGTGTACTGTCTCGGTGAGGCACATGTGACCATAAATTATCATTGAATAGTCTGGAGATCGCCCATAAAATGGAATGGCAGGTCAGAGCAACAAAATACTTCAACCGCAAAAACAGGCACAAAGTCTCAAGCCATGCTCGGCATGACAAACCAGAATAATGCCAGACCAACATGATCTTACAATGGTGCAAGGGAAATAAGCAGAGAGGCTCAATAATACTGAAGATGATACTCACTACACCAATAAAAGCTTAAACAGCATTTGCACCACAAGCAGCAATAGTACTAAATACAGCAAGTGTAAAATTAAATGAAAGTTAATGGCAAGTATATTGATTTGAATATGAATACTACTGCCGGCTGCTCCATTATATTCAGAGGTACGTGCATCTAGAAGCTCATCAACGTGCCATTAACAAAAATAGTGTTAGATTTCAAGACATATTTGGTGAGACACAGAAAACCTGAGGTCAGAAACAGTGCATAATTGTTCATAATGGTTGAAAGATGAACTTCTCATCATTACAGCGAACTCTGCAAGTAGACTACCTCAGATAGTTAAAATCAGCTCAAAAAATTAAAAGTGGATTGGAATACTGTATACAGCTTAAACACTTTGTAATAATGTCTAGAAAAGCTTCTAGAGTAATATGCAGGTCTGTTCAAAGATTGAGACACAAGCGATTGCAGAATCCGGAAATACAGTAACTCAACGGGGCAGGCAGCATCTCCGTCGGACATGCATTGGTGACGTTTCGAGTCAGGATCCTTCATCAGTCGGAATCATTGAGTTACTCCAGCACTTTGTGTTCTGCTCAGCATTGAGGAGGACAAGGCCTACAAGTGTATTCAACCAAATTAAATTGACTGTGAGCTTAGACAAGTACTGGATGCACCATAGAAGGGGAGTTGAACAATCTTGAATGATCAAGTTGGTTAGAATTGTGTGGTTTTACAGAGATTAAGGTGACTCCTCGTACAAGGTCGCGACCTAGTACATCTGCAAAAACCTTTGCCTCCATAGATGCTGCTTGGCACACTGACTTCTTGTAGCGTTCAGTGTTTTGTTTCAGTTCCCAACATCTGCAGACACTTTTATCTTCTGATTATGTTTTGAGCCGAGGACAGTGAATAGCACCTTTTGTTCACATTGCATGATCTGTATAATTTGTTTCCAATGTCTCTTTAAAGCATTTTCAAATATTCACATATTTTCCTTCCTTGTGGCTGTTGCAATCAAAACATAAAGATCATCACCAAATTAGACCACTGCCACTAACAGGTAAAGTAGGCCAATGTATTCGAGCAGTGATCAGAGGTTTTATGCATGTAACAAGCTGCCGAGTGGTGTGAAGTTATTTCCCTTCAACCATGGACCAGATGTTAAAGGCCATCCAATTGTGTCTCCACAACAAAAGGATGTTTGTTTACATCAGCTACAAAGGAAGAACATCTCTGATTAAGACACAAAGTGCTGGAGTAACTCAACGGGCCAGGCAGCATCTCTGGCTAGATGTTTTAGATCTAAACCCTTCATGCAGATCATGCAGGAACTCAACCCAAGACGTCATCTATCCATGTTCTCCAGAGATACTGCCTGACCCACTGAGTTACTCCAGCACTGTCTCTTTTGTTGTAAACCAGCATCAGCATTTCTGAATATTCAAAGAGATATTCAGGAGGCTTTGCAAGCAATTCATCGAGCCTTTGTGCAGAAAGAAAGATTTTATTTGGAGGATAGTGTCGATGAAAACTATTTTCAACAAGTTAAAGATAGATTTGGAGAAATTCCAGCTGTTGGTGGATAACCATTCAGAATGGATCAAGGGAAAGATTGAGGGCGTATGTCCCCCACTAAAGCATAATAAAATAACTCATGTCCCTCACTCGGGTTTCCTTAGAAATAGAACTGGATAATGCTAATTGCCAGGAATTTCAGACATTTAAACATCAATCCGATTGTGAGATGAATCAAACATTACTGCACATCTCATTCCTATCCAGCCTCACATGGAGATGTGAAGAGATCGGTACACGCTGTGAAAGAGGCGTGAAAGAAACAAATCATGCCAGCAAGTTTGTCTTACTGCTAGGCAATAACTCCCAATGTTTCTTCTGAATTGTAGATCAATACCACATTTCACAAATGGATCCACCTCAATAGAAATGTCGATGCACACAATCCTCAGGACATGTCTGAATCTGGTTCATCCAAATATGAAAGGTAGGATAAAAAAGAATGGTTAAACAAGGCCACCATTACATCACATCCTGTAAACGTGCGGGTTCTTGTTGACTCGCCCTTTGATGCTCTGACCTCTTTCCCATTATGCCCGGGTTTATTAAAGTATACAAAGAAAATACTTAACAATGACACTAAAATTATCAGCAAAACTCAACAATGATATTTGTGCCTCCAAATTCCTTTTCTGATGCCACATCTATCTATTCTTGCCGTGTTCACTTGACCACAGTCCGTCTTCACAGATCTGTGTGAAGAAGTCTTGATTCATCTTCTGGAATTTATGTAACAACCCTAGATTATTTTAATCTGTAATCTCTTGTCCATATTCAATTGTTTCTGCTTTTCGAGTACTGCATTCATACCGTGTTCCTTTTCCATTTCTTCCTGCACACCTCCAACCTCGAGAAAAAACTCTCACAGGAAGACACAGTGGTGCAGCTGGTAGAGCCACAGCCGCTGCCGCACAGTGCCAGAGACCTGGGTTTCATCCTGACCTCGGGTACTATCTATGTGGAGTTTGCATGTTCACCCTGACCTTGTGGATTTTCTCTGGTTTCCTCCCACATCCCAAAGATATGTGCGTTTGGTTTTGCAGATAGTGAAGATGGTGGTGAAAATTTGCAGCAGGATCGGGATCGATTGGCCAGCTGGGCTGAGGAATGGTTGATGGAATTTAATGCAGAGAAATGTGAGGTGTTGCATTTTGGGAAATCTAACATGGGCAAGATTTACACAGTGAACAGTCGAGCTCTGAATAGTGTTGTAGAGCAGAGGGATGCAAGAGTGCAGATGAATAGTTCCTTGTAGGTGGAGTCGCAGGTAGATCGGTGGTCAAAATGGCTTTTGGGACATTGGCTTTCATCAGCCAGAGTAGACAATAGACAATAGACAATAGGTGCAGGAGTAGGCCATTCGGCTCTTTGAGCCAGCACCGCCATTCAATGTGATCATGGCTGATCATCCCCAATCAGTACCCCATTCCTGCCTTCTCCCCATATCCCCTGACTCCAGTATCTTTAAGAGCCCTATCTAGCTCTCTCTTGAAAGTATCCAGAGAACCGGCCTCCACCGCCCTCTGAGGCAGAGAATTCCACAGACTCACAACTCTCTGTGAGAAAAAGTGTTTCCTCGTCTCTGTTCTAAATGGCTTACCCCTTATTTTTAAACTGTGGCCCCTGGTTCTGGACTCCCCCAACATCGGGAACATGTTTCCTGCCTCTAGCGTGTCCAAACCCTTAACAATCTAATATGTTTCAATAAGATCCCCTCTCAGCCTTCATGTTGGGAGGTCATGCTGCGGTTGTATAAGATGTTGGTGAGGCCACATTCAAAGTATTGTGTTCAGTTCTGGGCACCGTGTTATAGGAAAGATGTTGTCAAGCTGGAAAGGGACCATGAAAGGTTTATGGGGATGTTGGAGATGAGCCTCAGGGAGAGGTTGAGCCGCCTGGAACTCTATTCCTTGGAACGCAGGAGGATGAGGGGTGATCTTATAGTCTTTTAAGATCACGAGAGGAATAGATAAGGTAGATGCACAGTGTCTCTTGCCCAGAGTGGGTAAATTGAGAACCAGAGGATAAAGGTTTCAGGTGAAGGGGATAAAATGTAATAGGAATCTGAGGGGTAACCTTTTCACACAGAGGGTGGTGGGTGTATGGAACAAGCTGCCAGATGAGATAGTTGAGGCTGGGACTATCCCATCATTTAACAGTTAGACAGGTACATGGATAGGACAGGTTTGCAGGCCAAATGCAGGCAGGTGGGACATGTTGGCCGGTGTGGGCATGTTGGGCTGAAGGGCTTGTTTCCACACTGTGTCACTCTATGACTCTATTACTCTAGTGTGTAGGGAGTGGATGAGATTGTGGGGATTACATAGAACTAGTGTGAACAGTGATCAATGGTGGATGTGGACTCAGTGGGCAAAGGGCCTGTTTCCATCCTGTACCTCGAAACCCCTGTACATCAATGTAATGACAACCCAGTTTTGGACTGACTCACCGTTAGTTGTGGTGTTTCTCAGTAGGAAGGAGGCAAGTGATTGCATCAGTGGTTTCCATATAGATGGACAACTTTAACAAAGAGGTTTGCACCATCCCTTCGGGTATTTACATTAACCAAAGATTCCAATAGCAGTGAACAGAAATGTGGCTCGTTTTACTCGTCTTCAATTTACCCCAGTCAGTTTTAGAATTTAAAGATAGTCTGACCCTGAGGCTTCCCGTGGGCAAGGCTGCTGTTACAAAGATTGCAACCTCTCCTTAACATTTCAGGATGTGCAATCAGCTAATCACTTCAAACCATGGGGTCCCATTAGTATAATCCTCTCACCACCCTTGCCATCTACTGGCCAAGTCAACAATGACTCACTATCTTAGTGCCAGGCTTCAAAAGAGTAAATGGAGTCTGACTGACATACAGTACGAATGATCACATAAAACAGCTTCATTAACTGTTCAATCTCCTACAAAAATCAAATTAACTGGGTAATTATACGAGAACCACAATGCGCAATGATTATCACAGGAACAAGGTTATCTACCAGAAGGAAAACCACAGGAATCAATGTCTCCGACTGGTGTGCAGTGGTCCCAAATAAGTCATATAAATTGGCTGACTGAGTTAAAGATCAGGACAAGTGAGAGATCATTGCTCACCGCCTGAAGGAAATCCAATGCCCACAGTAGCTGAAACAGAAGCGATATTTTTTAAACAATTAATGTAGCAAATTAAGACTTTGCAGAGCAGGTTTTCATCTGATTTTGCTTCTTTCTTCGGAAAGATTTGTATCAAAGGGAGCTCACTTAGCAGAGAATGGATTCGTCGACCAATTTTCAGTAAAATCCATTGTCCCCTAAAGATAGAACTTGCCAGGTTTTCATTCGTCTGATGTTTGTTCACTAACATTAATATCTTTCCATTTTCATTTCTTTCTTCAGGTTCTGAGGCTTATTAGTGCATCCATCAGGGAAGGAGAAGGCAAGTCGATGTATCTTGTATTTTTTTTCCCGATGTCTTTTCTGAATCCTTAGATCGACCGCGATGCCACCTACAAAGCTTTTCCCCCATGTTCTTGTTGAACGGAAAGGCCTGACCTTCACTGTGCATCGACTGTGTAGCAGCAGTTACTGGCATAATGTGGTATCACTTAGACTCTTAAGCTAATTATTCTTTGCACATACAAGTTACTGTTCCTTTCACTTTCAACAGGGCAGTCAAGTGCGAGATGCTAATTTACGCACTGTGATGTTTAAATCTACTTAACTATTTCTTTGTCTTGAAAGAAACTTGCATCCAGTTATAATTGCATAATTTAGCAATGCAATTTGTTTGCATTAATGACATTTACAGAACGCAGCAACTTCAGTGTTCCCCTCGCTGAGCATCATTGGGTCTACATACACAATACAATCAAGTTTAGATTAAAACTCAGCCCAAGGAGAAAGAACATTCTCATTCACGACTGGTTTAATTTTGATAGAAGGTCATTAAACAAGAAAAAAAATAATTGCAACACCACGATAGGATTGCAAAGAAGAGTAACATTTCACAAATTGTATTGCATCATCCAAGTTGTGCCCAGGCACAGGCAAATGGGACTAGCTTGGTTAGGTGACTTAACCAGCATGGAAGGGCCTCATTCAGTGCTGTATAACTCTTATGTCAAAATAAAATCTGTAAACTGTACCTAATTTTTTTTTGAAGCTACTGAACAATTGACATGAGCTGGAATCCACCTTTGTGAGCAGAGCACCAACTAGGATATGTAGTAAATGATTATAAGGAAGCTGAAGGATTAAAAGGATGCAATATCAAGAGAATATAGAGAGACATTATAGAGAGGGTGGGTGGGTAGCGGGAGAAGAAAGGAAAGAAAAGGAAGAGCAGGAGCCCAAGGGCTGAAGGAGAGCTCAGAAGGGGAGGAGATAGCAAGGGCTACCAGAAATTGGAGAAGTCAATGTTTATGCTGCAAGGGTGCAAACTGCCCAAGCGGAATGAGGTGCTGCTCCTCCAATTTCCGGTGGTGCTCACTCTGGCCTTGGAGAAGGCCCAGGACAGAAGGTCGGATTCGGAATGGGGGGGAGTTGAAGTGCTGAGCCCCAGGGAGATCAGGTTGGTTAATGCGGACCGAGCGGAGGTGTTCGGCGAAACGATCGCCAAGCCTATGCTTGGTCTCACCAACGTAGATCAGCTGACATCTGGAGCAGCGGATGCAATAGATGAGGTTGGAGGAGGTGCAGGTGAACCTCTGTCGCACCTGGAACAACTGCTTGGGTCCTTGAATGGAGTCGAGGGGGGAGGTAAAGCGACAAGTGTAGCATCTCATGCGGTTGCAAGGGAAAGTGCCGGGGGAGAGGGTGGTGCGGGAGGGAAGGGAAGATTTGACCAGGGAGTTACGGAGGGAGCGGTCTTTGCGGAAAACAGACAGGGGGGCAGATGGGAAGATGTGGCGAGTGGTGGGGTCACGTTGGAGGTGGGGAAAATGACGGAGGATTATTTGTTGTATGTGTTGGCTAGTGGGGTGAAAGGTGAGGACTGGGGGGGGCTGTGCCCTTTTTACGAGTGGAGGGGATGGGGAGAGAGAGCAGTGTTACGGGGTATGGAAGAGACCCTGGTGCGAGTCTCATCTATGGTAGGGGAGGGGAATCCTTGTTCCCTGAAGAATGAGGGCATTTCCGATGCCCTGGTGTGGAACACCTCATCCTGGGAGGAGATGCGGCGTAGACGGAGGAATTAGGAGTAGGGGATGGAATCCTTACCGGAAGCAGGGTGGGAATTCCTGTATTGGGAATGGAAAAAGGTGGCTATCTTAAAATGAGAACTAATTCATGAGAAAACATCAGGAAGTGCAAGAGTTGCATATTGTGATACTTTCGTCCCCAGAGGGTGTTGGGGATCAATTGGACTTACAAGAATGGGATGGCAAAGTTCTCATTAAGGGCATCAAAGGAGAGGTGAACTGTTCAACTATGATACAATCACCGTATAACTCAGTTAAACAGCACACTCGGGCTTTGGTGGTGCCAGATCAGGAGATTTTATGAATTATTGGATTTTGGTCCAATTAATAGTCCAACATGTTTTTAAGTTCAGGTTCAAGTTCAAATGTATTTGCCATATGCACCATAAGGTGCAGTGAAATGAATTTACCACGCAGAGTTACAATTAAAAAAGGACAAAATATACAACATAATTCAACACGGACATCCAGCACAGCATTCTTCACTGAGGTGGAAGGGAATGCAGTTCAGACAGTCCTCCTCCTCCTCCTCCTCCTTCCTTGTTCACCCGTGGTCGGGGCCCTGACCCTCCGTAGTTGCTGCTACGGACGGCCCGATGTTCAGGCCCTCTAGTCGGGATGGTCAGAACGTCGTCGTCGGGACAGGTCGAGCACACCCCGTGGCCCGGAGCTGCCAATCGGCCACCTCCTTACTGGAGACCGCGGCTTCCAGATGTTGTAGGCCGCAGGCCGGTGGTCGGAGCTCTTCTCCAGCGACCCCCG
Source organism: Okamejei kenojei (assembly GCA_035221665.1). Classification (NCBI taxonomy): domain Eukaryota; kingdom Metazoa; phylum Chordata; class Chondrichthyes; order Rajiformes; family Rajidae; genus Okamejei; species Okamejei kenojei. The sequence goes on from CM069154.1 coordinate 34,501,246, forward strand.
GCGAGGGATCGCCCGCTCCACGATGGTAAAGTAAAGTCCGCTCCACGCCTGCCGCCAGAAACTCCACAGTGCGAGGCTCCAGGATGTTGTAGGCCGCAGGCCAGCGGTCAGAGCGCTTCTACCAGCGACCCCCGGCGAGGGATCGCCCGCTCCACGATGGTAAAGTAAGTCCACGCCTGCCGCCCAGAAACTCCACAGTGTGAGCTCCAGGATGTTGTAGGCCGCAGGCCAGCGGTCGGAGCGCTTCTCTGGTGACCCCCAGCAAGGGCGTCCGCAATGTTAAAGTCCCTGCTGCGCCGCCGCTGCCGCTGAAGCTCTGGGCCCGACTCCGGGAAAGGCCGCACCAAACCAGCCGTAAGGTCGGGAGGAAGGGGGGCGAAGAAGCAACAAGGAAGAAAGTCGCATCTCCGTCGAGGTAAGTGCCTGAAAACGGGTTTTCCCCCTACTCCCCCCCCCCCCCCACCCCCCCCCCCCCCCTCCGCCCCCCCCTCCCCACCCCCACCCCCCCCCCCCCCCTCCCCCCCCACCCACCCCCCCCCCCCCCACCTCACCCCCCCAACTCCCCCCCACCCCACCCCCCCCCCACCCCCCCCTCCAACCCCCCCACCACCCATCCACCCCCCCCGACCCTCCCATACATACCCCACCCACCCCCCCCCCCCCCCAACCTCCCCCCCAAACCTCCACACCACGAACCCCCCCCCCACCGCCCCCCCCCAATCCCCCCCACACTTCAAACCCCCCCCCCCCACAACCACCCCCCCCCCCCCACCCCCCTACTTTCCCCCCCCCACTCAATCCCACCGGCCACCATCCCCCAGGACACCCCCCCCTTCCCCCCCCCCCCCCCCCCCCCCCCTTCCAACCCCGTCCCCCAAACTAAACGCCGCCCCCCACTCCGCCCCCCCCCCCCAAAAAACACCCCCCCCCTTCCCCCCCCCCCCCAACCCTGCCCTTTTGAAAAGTGGGGGGAGTGGGCGAAACAAAGAAAAGGGGGAAAATGAAACGGGGATAAAGGAGAATATAAAAAAATGAAATGAAAAGGGAGAGGGAAAAAAAAAAAAAAAAAACAAAAACCCAACCAAAAATCAAAAAAAAACAATAAACCACCCCAACTACTCCCTCCACCCCACCTCCACACCACCCACCCCAACCACTCTCCACCCCACCACTCCCCCACCCCCCCCCCCCCGACCCCACCCCCCCCCCCCCCAACCCACCCCACACCCCCCCCCCCCCCTCCCCCCCCCACCACCCCCCACCCCCCCCCCCCCACCCCCCCCCCCCCCCCCCCCCCCCCACCCCCCCCCCCCCCCCCGCACCCACCCCCACCCCCCCCCCACCCCCCCCCCCCCCCCCCCCCCCCTCCCCCTCTCCACCCAACCCCCCTCCCACCCCCCCCCACCCCCCCCCTCCACCCCCCGACCCCCCCACCCTATCCACACCCCCCTCCCCCACCCACCCAACGCACCCCCTCCACCACTCCCCCCCCCACACCCCCCCCACCTACCCCCCCCCCCCCCCCCCCCCCAAACCACCCCCACCAACCCCCCCCCCCCCCCCCCCCCCCCACACCCACCCCCCCCCCCCCCCCCGCTCCACCCCCCCCCCCCCCACCACCCCACTCCCCCCCCCCCCCCAACCCACTCCACCCCCCCCCCCCCCCCCCCCACCCCCCCAACCCCCCCCCACCCACCCCTTGCCCCACCACCACCACCCCCCCCCCACCCACCCCCCCGACCCCCCCCACCACCCCGCCCCCCCCCACCCCCCCCCCCCCCACTCCCCCGCACCCCTCCCCCCCCCCCCCCCACCCCCCCCTCACCCCCCCCCACCCCCCACCCCCCCCCCACCGTACCCCCACCCCACCCCCCCCCCCCCCCCCCCCCCCCCACCCCCCCCCCCCCCGACCCCCCCCCCCCCTCCCCACCACCCCCCCACCACCCCCCCCCTCCCCCACCCCCTCCCCACCCCACACCTCCACCCCCCCCCCCCACCCCCCCCCCCGCCCGGCCGGGGGGCGGGGGGGGGGGGGTGGCGTGCCGGGGTGGGGGGCGGTGTCTTGCTTGGATCGTAAGATTTGTGGGATTGGGGGATTAGCGAGGGGGGGGGGCGGCGGGGGGTCGACAGCGTACCGGAACCACGTGGTGTCTCTGTATCTCTTGTGTAACGTGGTGGCATTGGGGAGGGTGGCCCCCCCCACCCCACCCCCACCCCCACAACCTCACACACGACATCACTAAAAAAAACAAAAAAAGTGTGAACCAGCTTCAAGATGCAGCGCTAAACCAACATTTTTCACTTGTTTCAAGATGTAACACAGAGTATATTTTTTCAGTGAACGTGGTAAGTTTAAAGGGAGTGTGGGAAACAGAACAAAATGTGTTTCACAGGAACATTTCCGGTGTGCGAAAGGGAGTGTGGAAAGCAGGCCCTGGTCTGTCAAAGAGGTCGCTGGACTCATTCATATCTCCAATGACTCTCACAACTTTCACAGATTCACCATCAAATGCATACTGTGGGGTTGCATAGCAGCTTGGTTTTTGAACGGCTCTGCCCAAGCCCACTGGAAATTGTAGAGTTGTGGATGTAGCCCAGTCCACCTCGCAGACCAGACTTCCAACCATTGACTGCCTCTGAAAAACAGCCAACATTATCAGTCTCCTGAACGCTCCTTCCATAAGCCAGGATACTGCCATTATAACAGATTCTCATTATAAAAGCACTCCGTATCTCCCCTTTGCTCTATCTATTGCACTTGAGTTGATTGTTTCAATGTATAGTATGATCTCATCTGTTTAGATAGCATGTAAAGCAAAGCTTTTTATTGTACCTTGGTGCAGGTGACAATAATGAACCCAAAGCAACGATGTGGAGTCCCACAGACAGGCCATCCCGTGGATGAGGCACAAGGATGTGGTAAAGCACATTGCTTCTGCCATCTCCACCATCCACCACCTCTCACCAGAAACAGACAGACTTCACCCTGTCAAGGAGTCCACAAGATTATTCTGCATTGCCAGGTTTACTCCAAGAATAAATTTTACCAAAGATCTTTGAACCCAATTTTCCTTCTCTGCTCATTGTGCTTTGAAGATCATGACTGCTTGTGAGATGCAAACTCTCCCACGCAGAGTGGGACGAAGAAAGAAAGAAAGTGGCTCAGGACCACAATATCTTCACTGATTATAAAAAAAGTAAAGGATTCACAGTTTCTTGGTCTCATCAGTATTCAGTGTACCCCATGGGAGAGGAGAAAAGTGAAATTAATGCACCGGCTCAAATCATCCCAGGGTTAGATTTATGAGTTGTGTCGTGCAGTATGTGCAGCTTTAGCAAGGCGAGCTTGCACCGACACCTCCCCACCTCCCTCCCACGGGACAGCAGATGGAGGATTTATCTCAATATTGCTGCATTATTTCCCACATTACTTATTCAAAGCAGGAACATTACTTCATAGCTCAAAGGTGACTTTCATCATCCATTCGGTTGCTTTTCATGAGATTAGGTTAAAAGTATTTGACAGGAACTAGAAATCTTTCCTTCACATAATGCAATCAAGCAAACACACTGGTATATTTACATATAAGAACAACCCCCTCCCAAAGTAATAGGGGGGGTCACAAAATGAAAATAGCTTGGACAATCTCTAACTCACAAATGTGCATTAAATTGTAGCTGGAAGGGTCCTCCATCCATTATAATTGGCATTGCAAAATAAATATTCTCCGAAGCACATAATATATAGAGGTTTGTGAAAGTTACCTTCAAAAATCCCAATCCTTGTACCAATGATCTTGTGCAAATGTTCGGTAAATACAAAAGCAAAGTCATGTGAGTGGTGCAAAGTCTTCGATCACCGTTTCCGACATTGATGGGTGCTGCTAAAGTGATGTTTCCCCACAGAGGTGGCAAGGATTGTGTTGGCCAAGACATAATTATGAAGAGCATCAGAAATAAAGGGCAAATGAGAAGTAAATCATGCTTCAAGGCTTATAAATCTAATCCTGCAATGTTTTGGCACCAGTCCATTAACTTCATTCCCTCTCTCCTGTGAGTAGTGCTGAATGCTGATGAGACCAAGAAACGGAGTTCTTCTTTATATCAGTATTCAAATGTCAAAAATTTAAACTCATTTCTGAAGCCATGAGAACACGCTGAAAGGTAAAACAAGGTTATGTGGACTTTCAGGTCTGTCCTCCTACATTTTCTGGCTCTGCTATTTAATCTCCAGACAGAATAAAACATCAATCTGCCATGATTGCACAAAATGGAGAAGAAAGAATTGCAGATGCTGCTTTACACAAAAAGCACAAAGTGCTGGAGTGGCTCGGCGGGTCAGGCAGCAACTCTGGGGGACGTGGACAGGTGACGTCTCGGGTTGGGACCCTTCTTCAGACTGATTGTAGTGGGGGGGGGGGGGGAGAAGGCTGGAAAAGAGGTGTGGGCGGGACAAAGCCCGGCAAGTGACAGGTGGACATGTGCAGAGGGGAGTTTGTTTGGTTGATGGGTGAACAAAGGCTGGGGATGAGAAGGAAACAGAAGGTTGTAAGATATAGAAAGAGGATGAAATGTGAAGCCAGAGGAAGGAATATGGATGGAAAAGAACAGAGGAAGGGAAAGGAAACGGAAGGAAGGAAAAGAGGAGGTGGGGGAGGGCAGGATAATAGGAGAAATGGATGCACACCCTGCTGGGGCACTGGGATGTGATGAGGGAAAAAGGGGCAGGTGTTACCTTAAACTGAAGAATTCAATATTCATGTCTTTGGGTTGAAAGCGACCCAAGCGAAATATGAAGTGAAGTTCCCGCAGTTTGCATGTAGTCTCACTCTGGCAATGGAGGAGGCACAGGGCAGTAAGGTCAGTTTGTGAATGGGAGGGAGGGTTAAAATAGTTAGAAACCAGGCTTCAGCAACCAAGCCCCAGTGTTCGGCAAAACGGTCGCCCAATCTACACTCGGACTCACTGATGTAAAGGTGGTGCCAGGCTGACACTGCTTTTATTCTGTAATTAAACCCATTTTCAGTTGCCGGGAGCAAACATCATCTGGAGACTCCTGATGCATAGACTCCTGGTCCCAGTGCATATGGCAATTAAACACACTTGACTCTTGACCCAACCAGCAATCTGGGTGCACAAATTATTTGTCCCAATGGAAGATAAGGGGAAGTACTTCCTTCAGCCCTGATCCTCTCTCAATCATCTTCCAATCAAACATGCCTCCGTTGATACTCTCCTCAACCCTGTTCTTTTCTTCTGTTGCAACAATTTCCAGCTTCACACTCTAACTTCACCTGTAGAAGGGTCTCGACCCGAAACATCATCTATTCCTTTTCTCCAGAGATGCTGCCTGACCCACTGAGTTACTCCAGCTTATTGTGTCTATCTTCACACTTTCCAATCCTCCCTCAAACCCCCTCCCCCCCCCCCCCCCAAGGCTTCACGCATTCTTCCATCTCTCCTAGTATACTCTCTGGGCCGTCACCGGTTGTCCGCACCCTTGATCTCTGCCTAACATTGTTTCCTTCCATGTAAAGTGGGTGATCGTGGAGGCAAGGCCAGTGGCACGGCTCGTGCTCAAATAAAGGTTTAAGGTCAACAAAGCCCATTCTAATGCACGTGATCCTTCAGACATTGTCCTCATTAGCATTGGGTCACACATGGCCTTACACTTAACCCTGCATTGTGTTTTCAACTGCACTGTTGCACTGAAAAATTTCTAGTTCCATGAAGGTCCTTCAAATAAACTGTCTGAGCCACATCTGGATTCCCCTGAACAGGACCAATGCTTTGATTATTCATGATGTTGAGGCGATTGCAATCTGTACTGCTTCAACACACCAATTTAATTTTCTTTAAAGGGAAATTTAAATGATTGATTAGAATTCTGTGTCCAAATTAACAGTCATTGATCTTGGTATTGTTTTGTTGTATCAGCAAACTTGCAGGATGGAGTATTTGTATTCTTGCCGTACTATAAATTAATGTATCACTTGAGTGATGTATCAGTTTCTGCAAGTCTTCATATTGATCACAGCTACAAAGGATGTTTGCAGTTTCACACATGTGCTTAAAACTTTCATTTTCAAATGCCGTGGTGCACAAAATATTCGGTCCAATTAAGTTACAGTCGAGTTGGTGACAGATGACTCGAAGCACTGCTCATTGGCTTTGCATTTCTGTTTAATTATACCTTTTTGCTCTCTTCTCAATCTTCTCAATCCTCTGGTATTGATGATTCACCCACTTAGTATCAAAGCAAAGGATGATGCGTACAAAGTAGCCAGAAAAAGCAGCATACCAGAGGACTGGGAGAAATTCAGAGACCAGCAGAGGAGGACAAAGGGCTTAATTAGGGAAAGGAAAAATAGATTATGAAAGAAAACTGGCAGGGAACATAAAAACTGACTGCAAAAGTTTTTATAGATATGTGAAGAGAAAGAGGTTAGTTAAAACAAATGTAGGTCCCTTGCAGTCAGAAACAGGTGAGTTGATCATGGGGAACAAGGATATGGCGGACCAATTGAATAACTACTTTGGTTCCGTCTTCACTAAGGAAGACATAAATAATCTGCCTGAAATAGCAGGGGACTGTGGGTCAAAGGAGGAATTGAGTGAAATCCAGGTCAGTCGGGAAGTGGTGTTGGGTAAATTGATAGATTAAAGGCCGATAAATCCCCAGGGCCAGATAGGCTGCATCCCAGAGTACTTAAGGAAGTAGCTCAGGAAATAGTGGATGCATTAGTGATAATCTTTCAAAACTCTTTTAGATTCTGGAGTAGTTCCTGAGGATTGGCGGGTAGCAAATGTAACCCCTCTTTTTAAGAAGGGAGGGGAGAGAGAAAACGGGGAATTACAGACCAGTTAGTCTAACATCGGTAGTGGGGAAACTGCTAGAGTCAGTTATTAAAGATGGGATAGCAGCACATTGGAAAGTGGTGAAATCATTGGACAAAGTCAGCATGGATTTACAAAAGGTAAATCATGTCTGACGAATCTTGTGGAATTTTTCGAGGATGTAACTAGTAGCGTGGATAAGGGAGAACCAGTGGATGTGGTATATCTGGACTTCCAGAAGGCTTTCGACAAGGTCCCCACATAAGAGATTAGTATACAAACTTAAAGCATACGGTATTAGGGGTTCAGTATTGATGTGGATAGAGAACTGGCTGGCAAACAGGAAGCAAAGAGTAGGAGTAAACGGGTCCTTTTCACAATGGCAGGCAGTAACTAGTGGGGTACCGCAGGGCTCAGTGCTGGGACCCCAGCTATTTACAATATATATTAATGATCTGGATGAGGGAATTGAAGGCAATATCTCCAAGTTTGCGGATGACACTAAGCTGGGGGGGGGCAGTGTTCGCTGTGAGGAGGATGCTAGGAGACTGCAAGGTGACTTGGATAGGCTGGGTGAGTGGGCAAATGTTTGGCAGATGCAGTATAATGTGGATAAATGTGAGGTTATCCACTTTGGTGGCAAAAACAGGAAAGCAGACTATTATTTAAATGGTGGCCGATTAGGAAAAGGGGAGATGCAGCGAGACCTGGGTGTCATGGTACACCAGTCATTGAAAGTAGGCATGCAGGTGCAGCAGGCAGTGAAAAAAGCGAATGGTATGTTAGCTTTCATAGCAAAAGGATTTGAGTACAGGAGAGCAGGGAGGTTCTACTTCAGTTGTACAGGGTCTTGGTGAGACCACACCTGGAGTATTGCGTGCAGTTTTTGGTCTCCAAATCTGAGGAAGGACACATTATTGCCATAGAGGGAGTGCAGAGAAGGTTCACCAGACTGATTCCTGGGATGTCAGGACTGTCTTATGAAGAAAGACTGGATAGACTCGGTTTATACTCTCTGGAATTTAGGAGATTAAGAGGGGATCTTATAGAAACTTACAAAATTCTTAAGGGGTTGGGACAGGCTAGATGCAGGAAGATTGTTCCCGATGTTGGGGAAGTCCAGGACAAGGGGTCACAGCTTAAGGATAAGGGGGAAATCCTTTAAGACCGAGATGAGAAGACTTTCTTCACACAGAGAGTGGTGAGTCTCTGGAACTCTCTGCCACAGAGGGTAGTTGAGGCCAGTTCATTGGCTATATTTAAGAGTGAGTTGGATGTGGCCCTTGTGGCTAAGGGGATCAGAGGGTATGGAGAGAAGGCAGGTACGGGGATACTGAGTTGGATGATCAGCCATGATCATATTGAATGGCGGTGCAGGCTCGAAGGGCTGAATGGCCTACTCCTGCACCTAATTTCTATGTTTCTATGTTTTTTATCTCAATTTAAGTTGTGACATTGCTATCATCGTGTTTGTTTTTCAACTACATATTAGGGCATGTGCCAGAGTGTTTGTGTGCCGGTTATTAAGATCAGTTCTATATAATTCTGCCATTTGATGATGAGTCCAGTCCAGCAATGACATTATAACTATCTACATAAGATGTTTCAACTTGATGGGAGACCGGGTTTTCTTTATGTTAGCAGCAGAACAACATGCTGACAATGTTAAAGATAGCCCACAGTGAGCTTACATGCAACGTCACAGCAATAAACATCTCAACATCCTAATCCAAAATAAGTCATAAGAAAAAGTATTTTGACTGACGTAGCAGCTTCAACTATCTCAAGATGCATCAAAGCACTTCCTACCGTTGGAACACTTTTCTGGGGTTGTGACACGATAGGAAATAGTCATAAATTTGCCAAAACCCTATTAAATTAAAGATCAAACTCATGTACATTTTTAGTAATGTTGATTGAGAGTTGGAGCGATACAAAGACAAAGGAGAACATCCTAGTCCTTTACACATTTTGACTGCTGCCTTTGAAGGAAACTGAGGAATTTGAGTGACTGTCTCAATTGAAAGACAGAAGCACACACACACTGCACGGGCAGCATGAGTTATAAGTTCAAGGTTTGGAGGGTACTTGGACCAAGAAGCTTTTGATTCAGAAGGGAAAATGGCAGCAGTGAATGATTGAATGGAAACTACCCATCTTCACAAGTGCGGTGCTGGCTCAAAGGGCCGAATGGCCTACTCCTGCACCTGTTGTCTAAGTGCACGGCAGGAAATTATACAATTAGATAATGAAACAGGTCAGTTGAAAGCATTTTGAATGGTTACTTGATGCATTGAATGCTCGATATTTACATATATGCACACGATAACTATTTTCATCATTGCTAGGTATGTAATATGTAGTCTAAATTAAAAACAGTGAAAATACTTATAAGGTTACAGAGCTTCTGGTACACTGATGGACAAAGGTATGTCAATATATAGAATACTGCAGTGTGGCATTAGACAATGACACATCCATGATCTATTTCCATGTAAATCTGAGATACAATACTGGGGACACAGGTGTGTCACTGGGTGAGACTGCAGTATGATGCAAGTGGGTACAGGTCTGTCATTGTATCACACTGGGGTATAGCACTCGGGGTTAGAGATCTGGCACGATATAACACCAGGGTACAGTACCAAGGACATAGGTCTGTCACTGTATAATGCTGGGGTAAAGTAATGGTGGATACAGAACTGACACCATATAAGACTGATGTACAGTACTGGTGGATACGGGTGTGTAATTGTGTAACTTTGGGGTACAGGGCAGGTGGACACAAGTTTGTCACTGTGTCTGTCCGACACAGGGGTACATTACGAGTGGGCACACGTGTGTCACCATATAACACTGGAGTAAATATTGTTGAACTGAAATTATCCCAAGATAACACGGGTAAAGTACTGGTAGACACAGGTCAGTCACTGTAGAACACTGGGGTACAGTTTTTGGGGGGGCACACGTCTGTTAGCCGTGTATTCCTTGTTGGTTGTTTGGAAAGAGGTTTTCTATGTTGTCTTTGACGTTCCACCTATTCCTTTTTGTATTTCTGCTTTCCATCTTCTTTCTGCTCTGCAGATCTGGTAAGACTCAAGCCATAGATTGACAGTGAGGCGCTTCTCCAAAGCAGTCAGGACTGACAACAACTGTTAGGCATATCATAGAATCATATTGTGTGGAATCAGCCCAATTTGTCCATGCCAACCTGGGTTTTATATCTGAGCTAGTCCCATCTGCCTGTTAGCCCACAACACTCTAAGTGGCTTCTATCCATGTACCTGTCTAAATGTGTTTTAAATGTCACCATTGCACCCACTTCTACAGCTTCCCCTTGCAGTTCCTTTCATGTATGCGTCAGTCTGCAGAAAGAAATGACCGCACTGATATCATTTATATCTTTCCCCTCACCTTAAATATATATCCCCTGGATTCCATGGCCATGGAGCAAAAATGGGTTTGAGTAAAACATGAGTTATCACCAAGACTCAATGTAATGCTCTGTGGATGGAAGAGATTACCTGTTTTACTGAGGACATCATGTAAGGATGTTCAGAAAAACCTCACTGGAAAATTTAACATTCCCACCGATTCACGGAAACCCATGATCACTCAAAGTGGAGCAAAAATATTCAGGATAGTGTTAAGGAAATTGAGGCCATTGAGAGGGAGCACAAGGAAGCCCAGTGTAAGTGCTAAAGGTACAAACTGCTTGACAAACTACTGCCCTGCACCCTCTGTCAGGCATCTCCTGCCCCATCCCTGGAGGTGTCTGCTGCCTTACATAGGCTCCATTCAGCCATCACAGACCCAGAGTGGCTGTGTCGGCCTTGATCCCAAGAGACTGTTTGTCCAAAGAGCATCTTCCCACTTTGCATGACTGTAGGAATGCTGAAGATGAACATAATGGAGCGCCAGGAAATTCACAAACAACATCCAGGAAGTGATAGTAGTATTGCTTTTCCTTTTCTTAACAACAAAGTCTCTGACCCAGACTGTAAACCCCTGAAGTGGGAACTGGGAATAGTCTACTGACTGTAAGAAAAATCAATAGAGGTTGACACACAAAGAAAAATCGAAGATTTGCACAGGCGTTAAAAATGCATACGGCTGCTGTGGGCTCTAAAATAAAATCACTGGGACTGAAACAGTGATTAATCACCCAGGATACAAGGTTAGTGTTGGTGATGAACACAGGAAATACGTGCCTGCATGCAAGCCTTTGTACATCTTTCAAATTTAATATTAAAAATTGCTTTATTTACTCAAAAAACATCAGTGAACAACAGCCTACGCGTGTGTGCGTGTGTGTGTGTGCGTGTGTGTGTGTGTGTGTGTGTGTGTGTGTGTGTGTGCGTGTGTGTGTGCGTGTGTGTGTGCGTGTGCGTGCGTGTGTGTGGTTATTAGCAAGATTAGCGGAGTTGTTGGTATCTGCAGCTGTGTACATTAAATGACTTCTATGCCTTGTCGGCTAGTACAACGTTGATAGTATCTGAGTTGGGAGGATTGGAAGGTTAAATGGTCACAGCTAACAGTAGAAAGTTAACGCCCATGTTTCTTGGAAATTTTACTTAACTGTTCATCACTAAGAAAATGTCATATTTTAGTTAGAATATCCTCATTGTTATAGAGTGTTTCAGTCTCAGTAGCACTTTAGTTCAGGAAGGTTGATATTTTCAAAAGGTGTCAGAAAGAAGTCCCGTATAAAACAAAAAAACTGGGGAAGAAAAAGATTATTGACTGCTGAATTTTGATCGGGGGGGACACCACAATCAATAACACATTGTGAAGAGGCAGTTAGTGCATTTCACAGCTCCTCACATTGAAGTATGTTCTCATGAAACATGTATTAGTTGGAGATGAGTTTCAGCAAGTGGCTGTATTTGAGGAGAGCCCTGCACAGAGCCCTGTGATTGATGGAGTCCGTGACTTCAGTGAGGGTGAAGGGGCCACGCACAATGGGTTGTGCTGCACCTTACATTTCCATGAGATTTGTGGTGCAGTGTAGGTCACAAACACATGGTCTCCAGATGGATGGATAACTGGTAGGAGTTCCTCATCTCCTGGGAGAAGACGGGAGAAGAGGAACCTAGAGATCCATTTCCCTGCTGCACCAGCAAGAACCTTCAACAGTAGAAGCTGGTTATGATCATGGCATCCCTGTGGTCTTCTGGTACACTCTCTTTTTTCAAATGTGAACGATAAGACTGGATATGTGACTGATGTTTTTGAATGCTAACATGGATACTGTCTGTCCCAAGGCTTGCTGTTTGTATGGGGAGTTGGCCCTCCTGTTGGACCAAAACTGTGGCAAGCTGGACCATGTAGGTTGCTGAGGATTGGAGTCAAAGGAGCTTCCTTCAAGGAACGAGTTGTGGCAGGAGAGCTCTTCAAAGTGTTCCTTCCAATGGGCATTGACCATTTCTGGCCAAGATAAGTTTACCTGCATTCCTCGCCCTCATTGTAGCGGCACATTTGGTGGAACTATGGATGGCCTTGAAAATATTGAAGAACTGCACTCTCTCTCCACCAGATTTTAAGTAGGACCTCTGCTTCCCGGTCCCTATAGATCTTCCTTCTCCTTTGAGGAATGGTAGAGCTTGCAACACAATATCTCCTTATTTGCAGTTAATTAGTTCTTAGATCTCCTGGTTCAGTTTCGTTTAGTTGAGCGATGCAGCGTGGAAACAGGCCCTTTGGCCCACCGACCAGCGGTTCCCGCACACCAACACACTTTAGGGACAAAGTGTATTTATATCAAGTCAGTTAACTTATAAATCTGTATGTCTTTGGAGTCCGGGAGGAAACCAAAGTTCTCGGAGGAAACCCACGCATGTCATTGGGAGAATGTAGAAACTCTATCAGGACAACACCCAAAGTCAGGATTGAACCTGTGTTTCTTGTGCCCCAAAGCAGTAGCTCTACCTCTCTGCCACCGTGCCACCTTCATTCTCAACATTCCATTGTTGGTTCATCTTGTTAGAGAAGCCAAGGGTCTCTCCACAGATGCCAACTATGGCAGTCTTCAAGATTAATCCATAAGATACAGACACACTGTAGCTCTGGCTGGTTGATAGTCAACACATTGCTATCTCACCTTTTTCTCACCTTTGCCTTGAAGTCAAAAGGTTCAGTGACTCTGTGGCATGCGGCCTAAGAAGACTTATCTTTTAGAGGTCTTTGAGAGCTTAAACATTGCTCTTATTGTGGCATTGTTCCACGTTGGCTGAGGGAAGACTAATGAAGATAACGGAGTGGATTAGGCAGTGGTGGACAGTCTGTCAGTCATCACTACTTGTTATGGTAGGAGTGATGTGGAGATCCATACAGTCCCTCATTCAGACCATGATATAATCTCAAGGTGTAGGAACAGGGATGACATTTTATGGTTGTCCTTTGACAAAATAGGATGTTGATCATGACAAGGTCATGCTCCAGGTATTTGATCAAATTGACACCGTAGATGTTAGTCTTCCCATCTCCCTCCTTGCCGGAGAGTTGTTGAGTCTTTTCTCACCTTTGCCTTGAAGCCAAAAGGTTCAGTGACTCTGTGGACCGAGTGACATGTTGGCTAAGGAGGTCCTCGTTCTCCCTTCAATCTGCTCCAATATCATCTCAAATGATATTTGGATAATGTATATCTCCTGATATCACCACAATATGGATTTTGCACCTCTGTAATTTCCCTGCAGATTATCAGAGAGGTTGCAGAAGACGGAGAATGGTTGATATTCTGGGTGGAAATGGTGTGAAGGAGAAATTGGAAGCAAGGAAGGGTGAGGGAAAGTTTAGTGATGGGAAGGCATGAGGGAGAGAAGGAGCCAAGGAGCAAATGTGAATGAATTTGGGGACAGGGAGGATTGGGGATGGGAAAGGAGGCTTACAGCACACCTTCAGTTTATTCATACTCTTTTTCGTCTCAAATCTAACCAAATAGACTCTAACCACCATTCTGGTCTCGACCCGAAACGTCACCCATTCCTTCTCTCCAGAGATGCTGCCTGTCCCACTGAGTTACTCCAGCATTTTGTGTCTACTTTCGATTTAAACCAGCATCTGCAGTTCTTTCCTAGACTCTAACCTTGCTCCCTTAAGGACATTGTTTCTTTCTAACATTGTTTTCCATAATCAGTGCTGTCACCCCAATTCCCCTTTTTACCTCATGTTCTTTTCAGCGCACATGATATCCATGAATATTAATCTCCAACACGAATAAGATGTCATGGCAACACTGGCGGGAGTAAAGGTTGTGTCTCTGAAATTGAATAAAAAACAGCTGAAATATAATACAATGAAGAGAGAGAAGACCACATGTAGCTATGTCATGAATATAATGCAGTCCTCATCAGAAAGGTACTAATTATATTAACACATTCATCAATAGTAAAATGACACCTAATACTTACATATCCTTCAGAAAAATATAATAACAACCATTATTGGAACCTTACTCATGCGGTAAAATACCAAGAAGAGGTTAAATAATAAAACAGCATCAGCTGAAGATAGACACAAAAAGCTGGAGTAACTCAGCGGGTCAGACAGCATCTCTGGAGAGAAGGAATAGGTGACATTCTGGGTTGAAACCCTTCTTCAGACCAAGCGTCATGGGAAAGGGAAACGAGAGATAGAGACGGTGATGTGGAGAGATATAGAACAAATGAATGAAAGATATGCAAAAAAGTAACGATGATAAAGGAAACAGACCATTGTTAGCTGTGGCCTCGGTGAGAATGAGTACAGGCAATGAAACTCAATAAGACGATTTTGAAGCTGGTATGACATGGTTGGGGGAGGGATGGAGAGAGAAGGGATGCAAGGATTACTTGGTTAGATAAATCGATATTCATACCACTGGGTTGTACGATGCCCAAGCAAAATATGAGATGCTGTTCCTCACTCTGACAATGGAGGAGGCCTAGAACACAAAGGTCAGTAAAGGAATGGGAAGGGCAACCGGGGGATCAGGTAGGTCCACCTTCAGTGTAAACCAGCACCTGCCGTTCCTTCCTACACAAATGGATGCCCAACAGGCAGGTCAACCCTGGTCATAACAACATCAATATACACTGATGGAAAAAAAGTTTCCAAACATTTTTCACACAGACCAATCGAAGATTTGATGTGATTGGATGAAATGTGTTTTTAGAGATCTGCCTGCAATTTGGTCGTATATTAACATCGTTGAGACCGGGTCCGAAGAGCATCATTTTTCATCTACATGGCAGGAAGAGCTTTTCCTTCCTCGCATTCACATTCAATTGTGAACTGAAGTTCCAATCTTATATCCTTTTCCTCACAATACCTACTCATTTGGGTCTCCTCGTCTCCTTACTTTTCTGTTGCTTGCACATATATGGAGCTGAAAACCTCATCACTGTGTCAGTCATTTCCAGGTGGGCATGGACTAGACATCCAGCAGTTCCAACAAGTGCCAAGGGGGACGTTGCACTCAGGGCTTAGTAGATATGCCTTTGTGAAAAAAAAAAGAGTAGCAAATGTAATCAATGCCAAAATAACTCTCCTTACCTTTTGCATGCATTATTGATGATAGTATTATTGGATTGTACAACGCCTCACTTTCAATGAATTCATCTGGGGCTGGTGTGCTTTAAATGTTAAGACCACTTTTCACTCTCCGCCCCTCATTGCACCAGACATCCTTACCCAAATTGCGCTTCTCCTCGCCAGCCCTCCATTCTCTAATCTCTGTAAAATGCATCTAAATACAATTTCTATTGTTTACAACCCATTCGAGAATAGTGGCGAAGCTGGTGGAGCTATTGCCTCACAATGCCCAAGACCTTGGTTTGATCCGAGTGCTGTCTATGAGAAGTTTGCACGTTCTCGGGGACTGCGTGGGCGTCCTTCAGGTGCTCCAATCTCCTTCCACATCCCAAAACCACATGCGGGTTTGTTGGTCAATTAGCCTCCGTAAAAAGTGTTGATGGAAAAGTGGGATAACGTGCTTCAGTGTGAATGGCTGATTGGAGGTCAGTGTGAACGCTGTGTGCCAATGCACATAAACATTTCCATGCTTCTAAACTAATGTAAAAGTGCTGGTTGTCTATCATCTCCATTCTCATTAACCTACATTGATTCTAGGTCACTGAAAGCCTTAAGTTTAAAAGCCTCAACAAAGGGACTTTAAGTCATTTTGTGATTGTTTTTCTAACCTATATCTACAACTTCTTCTAGCAAAGAACGTATCTGAAGCTCTTGATTTTCCTGACACTACTTTCATTTTGTCATTACCTTCCCCTCTCCGAATGCCTTGCTTGCTCACGTCCTTTAGAAGTTTGCATAAAACTTCATCTGCAACCACCCTTTCCCCCTCTGGCAGTTGATTATCCTGTAATTGTTCTGTAACGATGCAACTTGGAGCATATTGCAGAGGGTGCAATATCAATCCACATTGAGGAAGTTGTGTCCTCCATCAATTTGTGGCTAAAACACAAGGAGGATTTATCATGTGAATTCCCGCCTCACATGCAGCTCAGCACAGAATGTCTGAGAGTAATGTCCCGATACCGAGGGAAAATAAATCATTGCCATTGAGCCCAGCATTGGATTAATACCAGGTCCAGCAAGTAATTTTGTCCATCGATTTATGGTTAATTTTTTTAAACGTGACAGAAAAATCAAGAACATTAGATAAAATCTAGGCATAAGGGTATATTGTAATGAGAAGGTTGTGCATCTTTCACATCAAAGTGTTGTCAATATCATTAAAAAAACTTGGGAGAGAGGCAGTTGAAGATACATAGCTGTATAATTTTTCACAGGGAAACATTAAACTGATCAGAATGTCCAATATGGCTGGATGATGAAACTGCTTTACATTGATTGAAGTAATTTGTTTGGTTTGTTGATCTGTTTGAATTTGGCCAGTTTCACTGCATCGCAGATACATTTCTGATATCGATTATCATGTACACAATAATGTAACCAAGACACATTAGCTCACTAAGATTAATGAGGCAGGCGTGATTACTGTGGACAACAGCTAGTTTACACTTGCCATATTAAATATTGCTCTTAAACTGTATGAGGGCATGTTTCATATTGGAGAAACTATTTGAAAGAGCTGCAAATAGTAACAATCCAAGGAAAGTGACAATATTTTATAATGTAATGCCCTCTTATGTTGGCTCATGATGCAGAATTAGAGATAATATTTAATTATTAACCAAGTTGGGGTGGCAGAAAAAATAAAAATATTATTTTGTTCCAAGGTTTATGAAGATATGTAATGGATAATTTACCTCTACCATGTCTAGAGTGGTGAGATCAACACCAGCTATAGGTTTGTGAAAATTGCTGTTTAACATGCAAATTAAGGATAAAATAGATATCTTCAATTTGCTATTTTGTCAGTGAAGTTACTCCTATGTCAGCAATTCAGGGTCCCAGGAGCAGAAAAGACTACAAAAAGTAGTAAACACTGCCCAGTCCCTCATCGGCTCTGACCTCCCTACCATCGAGGGGATCTATCGCAGTCGCTGCCTCAAAAAGGCTGGCAGCATCATCAAGGGCCCACACGAATCTGGCCACACACTCATCTCCCCGCTACCTTCAGGTAGAAGGTACAGGAGCCTGAAGACTGCAACGTCCAGGTTCAGAAATAGCCACAGCCATCAGGCTATTAAACTCAACTCAAAAAGAAACTCTAAACATGAATAGACCATTATCTGTTTATTTGCACTTTATCTGTTTATTTATTCATGTATGTATATATGTATATAATGGTATATGGACACACTGATCTGTTCTGTATTCATGCCTACTATATTCTGTTGTGCTGAAGCAAAGCAAGAATTTCATTGTCCTATCTGGGACACATGACAATAAACTCTCTTGAATCTTGAATCTTAATGTGCAGGTATTTATAAATTGCATTCATGTAGCATCAATTAACAGAGGTCATCATGGCCACATATGGCTGTCGTCTTGGAGGGATTCTGAATGTATGAAAGTTTGACGAAGACACAAGTAGCATTTGATATTATTTTTCATTGCCACAAGTACAAAAGGTGTACATACATGTAATTGGCAGCAGTGGGAGTCTACACACTTCCCACAGCAATACCGTTACATCTGGAGAACTCAAGCAACTGCTGTACCTTAGACACATTCAATGAAATAACAACTTTCACAAGTACGCTCTCGACACCTTCCTCCAACTCAGAGTGAGTGGACTCATTGCTTTCCTCCCACTGATTTGTCAGACTGCTTTCTGACATCCAGCAATGGAGCCAATATCTGCCACAGCTTCAATGAGGAAGGTGAAAACAATTGTCTGACAAAACTTCTGTCTGCTGATGATCCCGCTGCAAGTACAGAACCTGCCCAATTTAACCTTCTTATCCTGTCAACGTGTATGGCTGTCACCCCACCTCCCTTTTATGACTGATTATAAAAGACTTCAGGGAATATCTGTGATGCATCTGGAATTGAAGTTTAAACATAGAGATCAAATGGCAACACATTTAATTAGACACCTGTGACTTGGTTTCATCTCTTCCTCTTTATTTCTCATATTTTCCTACAATACAGTAGACCATTCATCACAACGAGCAATGCATCCACTCCCATTCCTCCATGTATGTCTCTGCAAACTATTCTCTCACAAGCCCATCCACACAGCAGGTTGAGTGGAACATTAAGTATAACGGTTAGCATGGACATGGTGAGCCAAAGGGCCCGTTTCTGTGCTTTCCGAGTCTACGAAACCCGAAGGAAACCCATGTGGTCAATCATTCTACCACCGGGTGGCGCCGTACATGGCAGCCTCGCCAACAGCTTGTCTCGTCCCTTTCTTCTTTTTTTGTTTTTAGTTTGTTTTTACTTGTATGTTTTAGTGTAGCTTTAGTATTTGCATTATGGAGGGGGGGGGGGGGGGGGAGGAGAGGAGGAAGGGAGGGGGGAGATTGGGGGAAACTTTTTTATCTCTTCCCTCGACGGAGACGCGACTTTTTCCATATCGTATCTCCATCCGCACTGCGGCCTTAACATCGTGGAGCTGGCGGTCCATTTGTTAGGGGTAGACTTCAGGGGCTCCAACCGCAGGAGCTTCGACCGTCATAATCGCGGGAGCCTTGATCGCCCCAATGCAGGAGCTTCGATGGCCGACTGCTGGAGTTTCAATCACCCCGACTGCAGATGTTTCGATTGGCCCGACCACGGGAGAAAAGAAGGTAAACATTATTTGCCTTCCATCACAGTGGGGAATGTGATGGCTGTGGGTCTCCACTTATGCTGTGTGCCTTGGGGATTCTCACACGCAGCTGTGGTGGCTGTTTTAGTCTATGTTTAATCTCTATGTAGTTATGTATCTTGTTCTTTTTTTGTATGACTATGGTAAATCAAATTTCACTGTACCTGGGTACACATGACAATAAAGGACCTTTGTACTATTGATAAGATTGTGTGATAGGAGCAGAATTAGGCCATTCGGCCCATCAAGTCTACTCCCCATTCAATCATGATTGATCTATCTCTGCCTCCTAACCCCATTCTCCCCATAACCTCTGACACCCAAACTAATCAAGAATCTATCTCTGCTTTAAATATATTCACTGACTAGGCCTACACAGCCATCTGTGGCAAAGAATTCCACCAATTCACCACGCTCTGACTAAAGAAATTCCTCCTCATCTCCTTCCTAAAAGAACGTCCTTTAATTCTGAGGTTATGATCACGAGTTAAAAATAACTTTCTGTCAATCAAAGAACTTTGTCTCTCCTTCCATCCAGCAGTCCCATATGCCTGACTGTTGATGAAAGAACAGAAACATGGCAAATCTCCCTGAAAGAACTTGAAGATTCCCAGGAAATCCAGGTGTTTCTATGCCCTGCACTGCAGCTCTAGAACTTAGGTGAGCAGTTAATACACTTCACATCAGGGTTCCAGTTTAACGTGTATTAGAATAGTTTGCTAATTACTGGGTGCCTTAGTCTCCAGATGTTTGGAGAGTTTATACTTAGTACTACCCTCTTTATTCAAGCAAAACACTCAGCTATATAACATTAACAGTAATGCAACATCCAACATCCATTGTATTAAAGAAGGAACTACAGATGCTGGAGAATCGAGGGTACACAAAAGGCTGGAGAAACTCAGCGGGTGCAGCAGCATCTATGGAGCAAAGGATCTCCTTCGCTCCTTAGATGCTGCTGCACCCGCTGAGTTTCTCCAGCCTTTTGTGTACCATCCACATCCATTTTCAGTTTCACAGATGTGAAATATAGCTCTTTACTCACAGAATAATCAGATTGTACTAATATGATTTCCCATGAAACTGTGCTATTTCAACTCAAACTGAATTTGTTGTCCTCATCGAGTCCATACTTTTCCTCGAGTCCATGTGAGTAGGCAGAGGGATCTGTCCGTGCTACAGTCTTCCCAAACGTGCAGGTATTAATAAATTATACCCACAAAGTAATCCTCACAGAGGACATCTTGGCCACACCGGGTGTTGTTTTAGAAGGACTGAAGCCCCTTACTACAAGATGTTTCCTTTCACCAACCTGTCCAGGTCCTCCAGGATAACTCTCCAACGCTACTCCCACCTTTGCAGCATCCATTAACTGAGCAACTGGACGTTTGCTGTTTAAACGAGGGTGTGCTTTAACTGACAGAATAGAATGCAGCTGCATGGCTAAGTGCTGGCAGCTGTGAGAATTTGTAATGGTCCAAGAGTATGCATGTTTGAAATTGACAATATGCAGCATCACATGGCGAATACAACATTCTTTGGTGAACATTGCAAATGAACCCCATGATTTTTATGCAACAATCGCACACTTAGAAAAATCCCAACTGGCGCCTTTTCATTAAAAGATTGTAAAGTAATTTCTAGGCCATTATTAATCACTGATATGGCTCAGTTCTCATTTTGTTTGTTTCCAGATGAGATGCTGTATTTGACTGATTGTTTTTTTGTTTATCCCTGTGTGACATTTGTCCTGCAAAACAAAGCCCAATTGAACAATTGAATAGGTTCGCAGAGCAGGATGGATCTGCTAGATCGAGTTATCTTAATCTCAAGGGCAATCACTTTCACATCACCTCTGAAATTCAGCTCGTTTGTTCACGTTTACACCATGGAGTAAGGTGGTGTGAAAAGTTCGTAGCGGAACAAAACCCCACCTTTAATAAGCAGGTTATTGGTTAGAGGCACAATTTTAACATTATCCTTCATTCTGCTGATGATTGACCGTAAACTAATGATAATTGGTCAGATTGGATTTGTCCTTGTGTGCAGGGCACATCAGGGAATTCATTATATGGATGACAATGTTCCAGTTGTATTGAAGGTGCAGCGAGCTCAAATACAGACCCTTAACCCACAGTGGAGATTGTGTCAAGTCCCTTTGGCTTTGTTATATCCAATGCAATATCTGTACCTTGCGCAACAGTAGTTGCTTCACTTCTATTCCCTCAGGTTTGAAATTCCTTCTGCCAATCTGTCTCACATCCTTAAAATGTATCTTTATCCCCCACAATATTCTTGATTAGTGCGGGTATCAGGAATTAGGGGGAGAAGGCAGGAGAATGGGGTTGAGAGAGAAAGATTGGTCAGCCACGATTGAATGGCGGAGTAGACTTGATGGGCCAAATGGCTTAATTCTGCTCCTCTAACTTATGAACAATATGTATCGATGTCATGTCATTCTTGTCTAACTATTTTGTTTGAAAAAGAATCTTGTACTCAGCGAAAAATGAATTAGGAAATGCAGTTATTGCTCAGTTCTTATTTTTGCAAATTATGCATTTGTGAAATAGAGAACCTACAAAATTAATGTCACATAATTAGCTATTATTTTCAGAAGAGTTTAGTGCCGCTGCACCACCAAGCCTGATGTAAATGGTGCTCTAATCACTCCATCCTATCCTTGCATTGAACTCTCTCCTCAGTACATCTACCATTGCTAATGGCAATAATTGTCTTCCTCAACCTGTTGTCGATTCCATGGACATTGACAGCCAATCATCTACCACAATTCTCCTCCTTATCTACTTCCAGAATATCTGTTTACATGTAAGCAAAGGTCTTGTTATAAAATTATTCTGGATGATTGTGTTTACACAATTGCAATGAAAGCTGTCCAATGGACGGCATATCTTGAAACCTTTGTTTTCGAAGACATCTCTGGCCTCCATCATCATCAACCCACCCCTTTGACTGCCTGTATCACAAGCAGTTTCTTTCTCTCGGCATTCCCCCTTGTTCTATACCCTTCATGCCCCTCATTAAAAACCCTAATTTTCTACCATCCACCCAAGTATTACATTTCTCATCTTCGCTATTTTCCTCCATCAGAACAAGGAATCTCATCCATAATGATTTTAATCTTCATCTCAATTCATGTTAGTTCTCAAACTCTTAGCCCCAGTGCAGCATTAGACTCTTCTCCAAGGAGACTCTAAACCATATTCTCAGCCACTTCTTTGATCTTTGTGTAAGTTGTTTCCTGATTACCACCAACACAAACAATCTCAGCCACTTCTTTGATCTTTGATGTAAGTTGGTTCTTGATTACCACCAACACAAACAATTTTGCTCTCTGTATTTTGCAAGAAAATCTCACTCAGGTGAATATGCCTGTATTTTCAAAATCTCAACTGTTCGCCCTTGACCCTCCAATTCATTAGCTTCTGCTTTGTAGTTGTTGTAATCGAGTCCTAGACCCATACACCACAGAAATAGGTCCTTTGGCCCAACTTTCCCATTGCCCCGTCTATGCTAGTCCTACCTGCCCACATTTGGCCCGTAAGTCTCTAAATATTTCCTCCACAAACCTGCCCAAATGTCTTTCATATGTTGTTATAAACTGTCTGCCTCAACTACCTCCCCTGGCAGCTCGTTCCATATACCCACCACCCTCTGTGTGAAAAAGATGCTCCTCAGGTTCCTATTGATTCTTTCCCTTCTGACCTTAAACTTGTGTCCTCTAGTTGTGGGTTCATCCACTCTGGGTAAATTACTCTGTGCATTCACCCAATCTATTTCCCCCATGATCCTAGAGGCCTATTTAAGATCACCTCTCATCTCCTGTGCTCCAAGGAATAAAGTTAATGTTGGGTATTGATTTATGCCATTCAAATCTACTAGGAATTCCCCTAAAGATTGCAAGCTCCCTGCCCTAGTCTTGTGCGTTCTCTTGCTAATCTTGGACCATTTGCTTTATGTATCCTTGGGATCTATCCCATGGCTCCTCACATTTCTCATCTACCTTGGCCTTTTGCCAGAAAGCTCATTATCTCATTAACATTCATCCAGCAGGCAAGAGGATAATGTGGCTTGGAAGGAGCATAAGATATGCATTAACATTTTCACAGCAGTAAGGGCTGTCTTCCAAATCACAAAAAGTTGTACACAAAATGCCAGACTACATGCAAATAGTAATAATTAGCTCACCAATTTCTCAATATTGATTGTAAGATTGCTATTCACGTGCCAATTGGGCATACATAATTTCAATTTCCTTTTTAAATTCGTAGAGGAAAAATGAACTGTGTAGTGGCAGAAGATCGTGGGAGCTGGACAGTCTCAGGATATGAACAAGCCGTGCAGCGATCACCGTAGAACCTGAACAATCTGTGCATCTGACCTGAAGCCACAGTAATTTCAAGCGATTATGGCAGTATTGCCTGTACGTGGGCCAGGCCATCCAGATGGGTGTTATCTACACTAGTTTGGTCTAATGGGCCAAAGACTGGACTAGAGTTTAATCACAAGCAACTCCTTATGTGACATGTTCTCCTGCTGCAATCCTCCTGTTCTCCTGTTTTTCAGCAGTATTCGAATTTAAATCGATATGCATTTTGTATTCACATGATGCTGAAAGATTTTAAACTTGCATGAGCAAAGGAAGAAGTAATGTTCAGAGATAATCCAAAACCGAAGGAAATCTAATGCTCATGGAGAACCTGGCTGTGTCCATCATTTAAATTATTCAACAATTCAGATATAAAAAAATTCCAAATAAGCAGCGTCATTACAAACAATAAAGAAGTTTGTGCTGAAATTAAGAATGCTTGAGGTAAAAAGTCTTACAATGAACATATTAAGGCATTTTATATTTCAATTGACTTCAATTAACTCAAAAGTTTAGGAATGGAATCAGGATCATTAAGATCTTAAAACCCAGGGATATGTATTCCATGAAAGGCGAAGCTTTTTGGAAAACGGAATCCCATTTTACTCACTGATCTAAGTGAATTGGAAGATAAATTCCAATGAGAACATCATTATTGAGTCAGCTTTGTAGCTTATTTTTGTGTTAGAGTCCCTTTGCACTTATTATGTTGCTGCATTCAAATGTCCAATTAAAAATTTAGCAAAATTAAAGCAGGAAGATGAACTATATTTTTCTCCCATCATCAATAATTTTTAACAAGTACAATTCTGTAACTCCTTCTTCAATGAAAACAGTACAACATAATGATAGCAAACCATTACTCTCCATTTAGCTGCAGGTTACACGTCAAACTGATTTTTGCAAGCAGAAAGATAAAATACAAAGGTCATAACCTCCTGGTTTGATCTGTGGATTTCACAAATAACATTAATGATGGATATAGTCCAAATTCCTATTCTCAGAATTTTAATAAATATAGCAGTTTAGATTGCAATTGCAAAATGGGGTATTACCTCTCCTCATTGCTTTGCAAACTTTTGATCCTCCTTTGATGTAAAGTGCAGGCTGTGTCAGACTTCTATTCCTCAAAAGTTGCAGCATAGAACTCAAAGAATATTCTTTGCACGGTGGAGCAATTTGCTGCATCTTAACCGTTCTACCTTCATCCCTGCACTCAGAAGCAAGATCCACCTCAACCACATCCTGGAGGAAAAGCCACCATACTTCGGGAGATCGATTGTATGATTGAATGGTGCCAGAACAACCACCTTGCTTTCAATATCAGTAAACCCAAGGAACTGATTGTTGACTTTAGAAGAGGAAGGCCAAGGATTCACAAACCTGTCTTCATCAATAGGCGGCGAGAATCAATTATTTCAAGTTCCGAGGCATGAATATCTATGAAGATCTGTCCTGTACCAGCACATAGATTAAATCATAAAGCCCATCTACGCCTCTACCTCCTTAAAAGTTTGTGGAGATTCAGTATGTCAAGGAATACTCTCTTGATGTTTCTACTGGTGCGCAGTGGAGATCATATTGACTGGTTGCGTCTCGGCCTGGTACAGCAACTTAATCACTCAGAAATTAAGATTACAAAAAGTGGTGAACACTCGCAAACCCATCCCAGGTACTGGCCTCCCCACCACCACCATGACCTATTTTCAAAAAAGCAGCCCTCATCAAGAATCCACACCACCCAGGCTATGCTCTAATTTCACTCCTGCCATCGGAGGAAAGTATAGGAAATCCAGGTTCAGGAACAACCAATAGTCTGAACACAACAAATGCCAACTAAACTCCAAACTGCCATGGTTGCATTAGGGACTTTGTTTTGTTTTGCACTATATTGTTTTTTTAAAATTTATGGAACTTTATTTTTTGATTGTTTATTATATTATTTATTTAGCACTATGTATACAAACATGTTGTGCTGCCGCTGCAAGTAAGAACTTCATTGTTCCATTTTGGCACGTATGACAATAAAACACTCTTGACTTGACTCTCTTCAACACCACGTCAGAGCATAGGATGCTGTGATATTTAAGCTGGGCCAAGCTGAAGTAAAACATTTGAGAACCAAGTGGTTCATTATAAGATGTGGGCGGGAAATGGCTGCATAAAACTCATGGAGACTCAGATTTATTGGTGAAATATTATAGGAAAGTTACCTGACTGCATTTAAAATTTAGTGTGGCTTTTGTAATGAAGAAATAAATCTGAACTTCAAATAACACAGTGATGCAAATAAATGCAGAATAAAAGCATTTGGTGCGGTTAAGCTTGACTCTTTGGAATGATTGGCACAAAACAGTTAATCAGGATCTGTTTATTCATTGATATCCAATTGTACAAATAAGGGCAAAAAAATTAACAAAAACAGACTGGAAGCCCATGTAAATTTACAAACTTGTTTTGTTATGAGGTCAGTCTATCTTTTTGCACAATAATCCTAGTGTTTGGTACCATGATGTGTCCAGTTGTGACATTTGCTCTTGAATCTACATTTATGTACATAGAAATATATGTCTTTCAAGTACTGCAATACAGAACTAGAAAATTAATAAACATCCATCAATACATATAGATCCAATGCTAACCATCAGAAATGTCTAAAATTCAGAACAAGATATACACTAGTAAGCCCTGCTTAGTGTCTACACAGCATTCACAGCCCTTGACCAAGTACAAATAAATCTTAAAACAATTTTACAATAGTAAAACAATAGTCAAATTGAGACTCAAATTAGTGAAGCAGCTGTTTTTCCCTTGCCCATTAGTGCACTTTTACTGAGATTATTACTGTTAATCAAAACAATCAAGACATCATGGAGAATATCAATTTAAAAATCTCGACAAAAGAGGTTATGTGTTCATTATTAATCAATGGGTCTTGACCAAAAACCCTCATTATTTTTGCAGCCAAGTTTGGTTAAAAATACTGCTGCTGAGACATTTGTACATAATTTGAATACTTAAAAAACCTCTTCACTGGCCTACTCTTTTGATTCAAAAGCCATTTCATGGCATTATGACCTGCTAAGCATGAATTGTTTGCTTATTGGAATTATCCAACAATCCTGATGTTACATTGCACTACATTTGTTGAATCTTTCAGTACTGCCTGCTGATTGCAATCCAGTGTTGCCCGCTGCTCAAATTCACTTATTATTGGCACCGCTTGCATCTTGACATGACCAAAATATGGTGCTGTACAGAATGCTGGAATGTTCCATCATTGCAGAAGCAATGATCACAGAAGCAACCATTACCCCATCTTATCTATAATTTTGGCCTTTGTAGTTTTCGTATAATGGAAAATATGTCACAAAGAATCCCAATTCTTTTTTTAAAATAACAACAGTTCATAGGTGGAAATGGGAATGAACCGAAGATAATTAAAGTTCAATTCAAATACAAATTTGTAACTGTTCAAGAAGCCCAGGAAGGGGGCTTGTAAGTTTACTAATAATTATTTTTGTACATAATTATGCTTAACAGGATTTAGTCAATATACCTAATGAATTACATAAAAAACTGTAATTATCTGGATTTCTTCCTTTTGTGCTCCATCATAACTCAAAATAATATTGATAATATGTAAGTTCTGCAATCATGCTTTTATATATTTCACCCTCCTTACTGTAGCAGTCCTGTAAAAATGAAACAGATATGACAGCTTTTCATATGCCAAGAATCTCAACTCCATTGTTTCCTTTAAAATTAATGACGTGACATTTTCAAACGCATTGAACTCCAAGAACCAGACATAAAAATGGGGTTTGTTAAAACATGTAAATTAATATTGCATAGGCTGATAAGGATTCCATTTTGCTGTAGGGCAGAAGATCTGCGTGAAATCCTTTCCAGTAAATTCAAAGCATGACGATATTTCCTGGCATCTTTCTGCTTCATTCAAGTGCAGGTTCATGGTTTAAAAAACAACAAAGCGACTGAAGCAAAATCCACCATACTTTCACACATTTAATATTTTGATCAAACTATCCATCTGTGAATGAGGTTAATGATGCTAGCAGGTCAGATATGATTTGGGAGTATGACAAAGTATTTGAGGTGCCTGCCACTGAAACGATGGATTATTTTACAGAATACAAGTTCAGAAAGACAGTAATGCTCTTTAATATGCTACAATTGCTTTGGGTTAGAACTGAGGAATCCAGTGAATTTAACCAGATTTGCATTCTGCGATGGGGAAGGGTTGAAGAAAATAATAGACAATAAAAAAATGATTTAATGAAAATATATTCAACGTAAAAAACAAAATCATGTTTCTCACAGCTTATGTAGTAAAGCGCTGGGGACAATACAACTCCACTTGCTGGTGAATAAAATAAACCAGCTCAAACCACATTGAAGATGATTGCTCCACTGATCTTTCTCACAAAGGGTAAGTTTGTGTTGTTTGCAATAAATCTTCTTTGGTTAAATGACTAAATCTCTTGAAGGCATTGAAGCACTTGTTAGGGAAGTTCTATAATTGCAATTTCCTATGTTGTGCTATTATAAAGAATGTTTGAAGCCACTGCCGCACAGGTCAACTTCAGGTTCATGTTCTGTCGGATGTGCGCTGTTGCTTCTCAGATGGTTTCAGGATTCCCTCAAGATGATCTGTCACCCATTGCCACATTTCCAGTAAACATACACTCACCCCAGGGTTTCAGCTACATGGAGTTAAAACAAAAAGAAAAAAACACGTCGGTGATGTTAAACGTAAATTGTGATTGAATTTGGATGTTTCACACAATACAATGACTTACACGAAGGAAGGCTACAAATAAACATGTATGAATCTTGATTATTTTATGTGTTTTAAAACAATTATTCTGGAACATTTTTTAACTACCGGTAATGTGCATTACAGATTACAAAGACGAATTGAAAGAGTAAATGGAAATGCAATGTTTCTAGGCTTTCAAAAAGGGTGCAGAAATAAATAAATCTGATTTAGCTAATCCCAATCGCCAAATGGATACCATTGTATTTTTAACGCAATAGGCACAAGCTAATTTAAATACAACATCCTGTAAATTGGATTTGCCCAAGAAAAGTCATTCCATTACTGAAGGCATACTGTATCACAAGGTTCCATTCATACTGGAGAGCATAATAATGCTCTGCAATAAGACATCAATATTTAATACCAACTATAAGATGATATGTGATGGCTTTGATCTGTTATCTTAAAAGTTTTTTACCTTTTAAAATGGAAAGACAGGCAATAATTTTATAAAGAAAGGAACAGTGTACACTGTTCAGTATGCTAACACCTGCCAGAGATACGATGACTTGCTGTCACCAGATATTTTATCTGATAGGGACCCTCTCTGGGGGGGGCAGACCATGAGCAGGCACAGAAATGTTAAGGCTTTTCATCAAATTAGAATGAAAATTAAATTCCAAAATATATTAAACCAAGAATTCAGAATTCAAGTTAAGTCATACATAAAAAATGAATACAGGATAAAGTGTCCTGGATTAACAAAAATTAAAAAAATCTCCAAGGTTAATAAACTTCTGAAATGAAGGAATTCTGCATTTGTAAAATTCAATCTTCACCACCAAAGAGGTTGCAGAAGCTTGAGAGTAAGCATGGTTGATATTAAAAATTCACCTTTGCCTGAATGCACCAGCTCGAATTTCTGACATGTGTAACTTTGCTGCTTAATGCGGATTTTAATTCTAAATTAATCGGAGAGGTCAAGCAGCCTCATTTGCCTCATTGTTATTCATATTCAAACATTACTCCAGATGTTGCAATGAAAGTTGAAAAAATGTATTCATCACCAGACCTTCATCTGGTTGGATGAACAGGTGATAGAGATCTGATGGTTTTCTGGCCATGTGTGAGTCTGTCTATTTGAGACTATATATGGCATTGGCAGAGATTCAGACACTGGATGAAAAGGAAAAACATGGGCTTAATCAACATCATTAGAAATGTTGCCATACATTTCTGAGAACTAATGGCTCAAACCATTAACTTTTATTCACTGATTACTTATATAGAGAGCAGATTGATTAACATGTTATTACAGAGAGGAAAAACTAACACCAATGGACTTCCTAATCTCCACAGATGAGGTTACCATATAAGTGCGACAATAATCATATTCCCAAAACATGGAGCCAATTTATTCACTGAACAATCCCTTAAGAATTCATTACCAGTAAAGGCTCAGAACCGAAGCTTGGGATTGGGGCACAAAGTTAAAAAAAAAAATCTAATGTGAAAATATTGAAGGTTGTACAGAACCAAGACATGCAAGCACTGAAATTAGATGTATTCACTCAAATTGTCTATAATTTGAACAATTATAGTCACATCAAATTATTGTCTTTGCCATGTCACATAATGCCAACAGAAATGACCAAACGCGATGACAAGAATCTGGTCCCATTTTCTTTTCTCCCAAAGGTTTTTCTTTTTGAGTGTGCCTCAATGGTTAGTTGAATAAACCCACCCCAGCTGCACAACTCCAGTATGTAAACCAAAAACTCAGTTGACCACATGTTATGGAACTGGTTCAAACTATGGTAATGCCAACAATCTTTACAATCAACAGAAGATGCCACTATAATTCATAAAACATTTACTGAACCTTATCCAACAAATAGGGATAGTTGAAATCTGCCCCAAGAACAGAAAGTAAAAATGTTCTAAATGTCATCAATTCTGTAGATAGTGTTCAAGTGAAAATGTTGTAGGAACAGATCGTGATCTATCCACTGCCCATGATTTGAAGGATATTCAAAGTTTATCAAACTTATCTTTTTCAAAGCTTGGGAACTCATTTCCACTCAGTCGAAATGAGGAAAAAATATTTACTTTCCCTCTTCTCCCACTTTCTATTGCCAGAAACATACTTTAAGCCAAGTTAGAGTGCTGAGGGATGCAGTTATCTACTGATGAACCTCATCTAGCACAGAATGAGATGGGCATAATCCCATGACTATTCACACATCTTCAATGGCAAAGCTGATGTTATTGGCAGACGTTGCCCGGGAGAAGAGTGATCATCTGCAAGATGAAACTGGCAGCCAGAAATGAAAGTCAGAACAAAAAAACAGGACGTAATTAATATTTTTCTGCAATAAAATGTCGGTGATCAATTCCTGATTTCATTGTGCCATATAGGGCAAGACCACCCCATAGCCCCCCCCCCCCAAAAAAAAAAGACATCTTAGCAAACCAAATGGCAATTATAATATGCTGACAAATTTATGAGGGCTCCAAATTTGCAAAGGATTCTTCTTAGTCCCTCTGACAGACAGTCTAAGACTTTGTGAAGTTAAAAAAATAAAATGGAAACATAAGAGACTGCGGATGGTGGAATCTTAAACAAAAAAACAAACTGATGGAGAAACTTAGAAGATCTGTGGACGAAAATGTATGAAATCTAGACCCTTCTTCTTGATCCAGAGGTCCAATTCAAAATTATGACCAGAAAAATAATTGGTGGATGACATGGACACTTAGAAGATAGCCACAATGTGTGGATTCTTTGAAGACTCACACTGCCTCGGCAAGGCCAGCAGCATAATTAAGGACGAGTCGCACCCTGGCCACTCCCTTTTCTCCCATCAGGCAAAAGGTATAGGTGTGAAAACACACACTACCAGATTCAGGGACAGTTTCTTCCCAGCTGTTATCAGGCAAATGAATCATCCAACTGGAGAGCAATGCTGAACTACTTTATTTATTTTTTTTAGTTTTGAGAAACAGCACGGAAACCGACCAGCGATCCCCGCACGTTAATACCATCCTACACATATGGGACAATTTTTACAATTACCAAGCCAATTAACCTACAAACCTGTACGTCTTTGGAGTGTGGGAGGAAACCGATCTTGCAGAAAACCCACGCAGGTCACGGAGAGAACGTACAAACTCCGTACAGACAGCACCCGTAGATGGGATCGAACCCGGGTCTCCGGCGCTGCATTCGCTGCAAGGGAACAACTCTACCGCTGTGCCACCGTGCCGGTACTATCTACCTCTTTGACGTCCCTCGGACTTTGCTGGCTTTACCTTGCACTAAGATTCACTCCCGGTGGCTCAGCACTTCAACTGCCCCTCCCATTCCGTATCCGACCTCTCGGTCCTGGGCCTCCTCCACGGCCAGAGTGAGCAACACCGCACGTTGGAGGAACTGCACCTCATATTCCGCTTGGGGAGTCTGCATCCTTTGGGCTTGAACATTGAATTTTCTCAATTCTGTTAACCCTTGCTGTCTCCTCCCCTTCCCACCTCTCCCTCAGCCCTCGGGCCCTGGCATTCCCTCTCTCTCTATCACCCTCCCCCACCCTAGTCGCACCAGCTTCTCATTTTCACACCACAAACGGCTTACAATGGCTTGTTCCCTTTATCATCGATACTTTTTTGCATATCTTTCATTCATTGTTCTTTATCTCTCCACATCACTGTCTATATCTCTCGTTTCCCTGATCCCTGACCAGTCTGAAGAAGGGTCTCGACCCGAAACGTCGCCTATCTCCTTCGCTCCTTAGATGCTGCTGCACCCGCTGAGTTTCTCCAGCCTTTTGTGTATCCTCGATTCTCCAGCATCTGCAGTTCCTTCTTTAACCCCTTATCATGTATCATGTGTCTATACACTTTAAATGGATTGATTGTAACCATGTATTGTATTTCTGCTGACTGACTAGCATGCAACAAAAAGCTTTTTACTATAGCTCAGTACATGTGACAATAAACTAAACTAAGATCATCTACAGCTGAAATACCCAAGAGTTTACCCTGCTCAAAGCCATGTAAAAGGGAGAGCTTCGCATGCAAAGGAGAGTATCCCATGCAGAGGGAGCACTGCTCAGTGGAATTAGTCACTCAAATAACTCATAATTGGGATTTAGTCCTTGACACAACTGTTTTTGATTTTATCCCATAACACATTATCTTGACAAACTCTCAGCATAATATGATGAGTCCACAACTATTTTATATAACCATTTTAACAAAAATATAAGGATCTCAAAACTCACAGGTGCTTGAAGAAGTGCAATGATAGTCATAGGACATAATCTGATGATAATTCTGGTCACAAGCCCACTGCTTGAGAAAGCTCAAGAGTGCAAAGCATTTGAGTTGCATGTTACAGCAGAACAAAGCAAAGGTTTTCAGAGGCAGCGGCAGAGGGTTGCAGATGGCAATGCAGGAGGGTGACAAGAGAGGGCTTGCAATCAGCTCTGGAGTTTGTGAGTTGGGAGCCTTTCACTAGCTGTTGTGGTGAGGGTCAGTGAGGTGACAGCTTAAGATCGCAGCTGTTGGTGGAACAGCCGGGTGACCAGTGATAGGGGAAAGAATGGGGGCCCATAATTGGGGAAGTAGACGTGTTGCAGGGTACTTCAGGTGACTGGGACCTTCAGTCCTGATATAAAGCAAATCAATGACTTAAAGGAGAACTGATAAGAAAACCTCTTAGTTGGGAAGCCATCTGCTTAGGCAGCCAAGGCTTAGTTAGGCATGCTTTAAACCAATTGGGCTGGAAATGCACAATGACAAACATACTTATGAACAATGCAAGGCCATTTCCTCTTAAAGCATTTTGCAAAGTGTGTTGGAGGAAAATTACATAATTACACTCATGTCTTATGTGGAATTCAGCTATTTGTGCAGTCGAAATATCCGATTGGAAATGACAGGTTGAATTTCTAGAGTGGTACGATTTCACCCAGATGCTTACGTAAATGTAGACACAAAGAACTGTATATGATGATTAACAAACAAAAGACAAACTGCTAGAATAACTCAAGCGTGTCAGACATCATCTCTGGAGAACATTGATAGCTGACATTTTCGGTTGGGACCTTTCTTCAGATTGAAGGGGCCCAACCCAAAACATCGCTCATCCATGTTCTCCAGAGATGCTGCCAGACCCACCGTTATTCTCCGCACTTAGTGCCTTTTTTATTATTGTAAATGTGTTGTGCTCCACATAAAAAAATACATTTCACGCATAAGGTGCTGAAACAAAGTATCACCCATTGAATTTCTGGGCGAATCATCTCAAATTAGTTGGTATCTAGCCCTCCTTGCTGTTAATAATTATTGCTGTGAATTTCTTATTGCATCGACATTTTAGTTTAAAATGCTATCCCTAACATTGAAACAAATAAAATGTTTGCCACTTAATTGTCATATTGTTTGACGTACATGTTGAAAACGTTAAGGCTTTCAGAATTATCATTAATCCTTGATGTCTTTTGCCAGCTGCAATAAACCAATTCTGTCTTTCTCTTTTCCTCCACCCTTCCCATTACACATTTTATTTTGTTTATGACAAACTTCTCATTACTGCTCAAAACTGGGGTGGGAGATTGCAACCTTCACGTGGTCCGCCCTGTTTCGATGAATGCAATCAACCTGTTGAGCACAATCAAATAAGATCAAATAGAACAAGTTGTCCTACAACTTTAGGCTGTTCACCCCATACGCAAGAAGAAGAAGACTGCTCAAAACCACAAAATCTGCCCACCCACATCTTTGACAGTCACAAATTAAATCCTGTATCTTTAAGCTTCTCCAACTCTGTGTATTATATATCTGGTTCACCACAAATGATCAAATCACAATAATAATCCATGCCAGTTTTGAGAGGATTAATTACCTATGTTCCTGGAGATTACAGAGACCAGATTTTCCCCATGAGTAAATGGATAAAACCAATTATTTTTTACAAATTCTGAAATAAACTCAACTACATACTACAAAATTATTGAACTAATAATTGACTTGGATAATATCCTGATTACGAGTGTGTGATAATTCTAATTTATACAATGTCTAGATGACCCACATAGAAAGAAGGTTTAGGAATTTAACATTACATTCAATGCCTTTTCTAAGCAATATTCGAATTTCAAAAACTAGAGACTCAGAGTTGAAAATCATTTTCTGATTGCAGAACAGAATGTAGTGCAACTCATAGTCAGAGAAACTTAAATCATAGGATTTAAAAATATGTCTGGAGAAATCACACATATGGACAACTGAGAGTGTCTAATGGGTTGAAAGTTAGAATGTGGATCTAGAAAATGCTTTGTCAAGGTGAATTTATGAAACTCTCTGCTGTATAAAGCGATGAGCATAACATTTTGAATTAGCCAAAACATCTCCATTGTTGGGATAAGCAGGAAGTCAACATTTAAAACAAGAGTAAGATGAAAAGCTGCACTACGTGGGTCTGTTCCGGCTTTGATACAAGATTCAGTTTGTACTAAAGATAGACACAAAGTGCTGGAGTAACTCAGCAGGTCATGCAGCATCTCTGGCGAAAAAGGATATGTGACATTTTTGATCACAACAAACGACCTCAGGTCAGGTAGGCCCATTGTTGGCTCGGGAAGGTGTGATCTTAAGAGCGATACAATGTGGTGAACTGTACAACAGGTTAAAAGACGAGGGTGGAGGAAGGGAGCAAGGGGGTTGGGGGGAGTAGGTAGAAGTTATTTAAAATTAGAGAATTCAACGTTCATACCACAGGTTGTAAGCTACCCAAGCGAAATATGAGAAGCTGTTCCTCCAAATTGTGCGTGGACTCACTCTGGTAATGGAGGCAGCTCAGGACAGGAAGGTCACTGTGGGAATGGGAAGGGAAGTTGACATGGTTGGCAACCGGGCAATCCTGTAGATCCCGGCGAACTGAGTGTAAGTGTTCGGCAAAACGGTCGCCAAGTCTGTGTTTGGTCTCAGCGATGTACGGGAGCCCACATTGGGAACACCGGATACAGTAGATGAGGTACCTCATTTCAGTGCACTGATTTTCCATTCAGTTTCACGGGGAGAATAATGTAACTTGTTGCAATGGGTCATATAATGAATAATGATTAAAGCACAATGATTGAAAGCTGCAAAAAGTGATCTGCAGAAAATCATACTCAGCATGCCCTTAATGACTTTAACAAGCATAGGTTCACTGTAGCATGGGAAATTAGTTTGAAGGGAGTTAACAACCCTTGCTGCTTTGCAAAGTGCTGTAAAACAGTATTTCCAAATTCGCTAGTGGCATTCGCGGAGAGATCAATGTTGGAAGCAACTTCATTAGGCATCTATGGTGAGGATAAGTTTATCATATTGCTGTGATTAATTTTAGTCAATATAACATTTTCAATTAGATTGAATATCTCTTCTCTATGAACATTGATATTTATAGAAAAGCCATTTTTCATGAGGATTATCAAGACAATCAAATTCTGTGCTTTGTGGCAAATTACAACTGCTGACAAATTGACAACACAGCAATCTGCATCACACTGCATCTGTCATCCCCTGATAATGAACAGATGTTCATCAAAACATTTTGGCCATCAGTGAGAAAATACACCAAAATCAGTCAACGTGGTAACCATAACTCGACAGTATTATAATGAACGGTGTCAAAAGTGCATAGGACCGATAAAAAAGAACAACTACTAAAAGTGGTGAGGAAATTAATTCGACTGCTCATAAAAACAAATGTGTACATATACACTGGACGTTTAAATGTAATGTTGGGCATTCGTAACACAGGGTGGCCTGTAATGCTAAATAATCTGCCCCTTTTCTAGCCGATATTTTAATGGGTAATGAACATTGATAAAAATAATTTAAAAAAAATATGTATTACTCCCGAAATGCGAAATAACTTTTGCATTCAATTTACTCCAGTAAAAAAAGACAACATATTAATAATGCTGGAAACTGTAAACAAAAGGTGAAAATGTTGGAAATTGTAAACAAAAGCTGAATATCCTGGAAAAACTCAGCATTGGAGTGGGGTGGATCCTTCTACAAAGCCAAAGTGTTTTGTCAGTTTTCCCATACACAAATTGATTGATTTGCTTTGTGTGGCCTTAGATAGAATCTATGCAAAGAAAGACTCTTGCGAATCTCATTCATAGGTGGTGAAAGAATATGGCTCACTCTGAAAGTGAAGACTTCAGAGCACAACCTTAAAAATGAAGATGAAAGGATGCAATTAGAAAGTTACCAGTCACATTTAAAATGCTTGTGCACCGTATTAATAAATGCTGAATACTGAAGAAAGAAACAGAATTGTGCAGAAAGTAAATCAAGAATTCCACACATCAATGATTACATACATTAACAGCCCAAGTGGATATGAATACTGAGCGCAATACATAATACCCAATATTTACCACTCCAGCACAGTGTACTCCTCATAATCTCCTCATAATTTCCATTTTGGTTTCCAAAAAATTGAATTTTCCAATCATTTGTATTGCACAAGATGAATAATGTAGAGCCCAATATTGAGTTCTTATATATTTTGAATGAAGTAACTTTGAACATACAGTTTGTGACAAATATTTAGCAGTTGTAAAAGTTCAACAATTCAAAGTAATATCCATAACTAATATCATTTGATCATTCAGGAATTGCGGAAGATCTCATATTGGATCACATAAAAAGCTAAATGGCATATCTCTTGGTTTATCTGCTCAGTCAGTGCTTCAATAACCATATCAGAAAAGTTGATTCTTTCAGACATGCCCCATCGTGAGGTAAAGCTTTAAAAGAAAACTCCAGCTAATGAGGCTGGAGGTCATTCGACAAGTTCAGTTATATTAAGAAAATTGTTGTTAAATTTACCTTGTGGTTGAAACTCTTTAAAAATTATCAGAATATAGCAATAAGTCCTCAATTTATCATTGCATGCCATTTTGACTGATTCATACACCATCGTTCTCAAACAGTTTGACAAACCAAACTACAAGACAGTATGGATGCAGCATGTGCTTTTTAACAGTTTAAAATCAACCTCTTTAAGAAAGCAAGTTAAAAAGGATATGTGGTCTTTTAAAAGCACCTTTGATTCACATGGTTAGAAGCAAATGTCTTACTGAAAATGTATAACTCTGGAAAAAATGCAAGATATGAATTCATATAACATTGGCTTATGACTTTAGTAGCATTTGGGTGGATTAGGTAACAGTGCAGTAGCTCACAGTGCTGGGAGGTTAGAGTATTTCAAAGTTCAGATACCAAATAAGATTCCCAAGTATTTCCAGAGTTTTTGTTTTAAAGCAGTTGAAAGATCACCAAGAAGTTGAAGGCAGCTGTATTACAGGGTTGAGTATAGGAAGCTCAAATACGAAATTCCCCTTTGAGAAGAGTGAAAGCAGCTTTAAGTGCCCGCTACAGGACGCGGAGTAGTGGAACAGGTTCACAGTGCAAAGGCACAGAATACAAGCGGGAGAACCAGGTGGTCAGAAAATGGTGGTTTCATACTTTGTACTAATTGTCCTCTTGGAATCCTGCTTGGAGTCAGCTATCCATGCCACAGCACCGTGAGATTGAGAATCTTGATCAATGTTGTCAATCTACAACAATAAGATGAGACAAATGTGAGAAAATGCAAATTATTTTGATATGTAGACTACTCCTGTGCTGTGTATTTAATAACCATTTCAAATCTGATGAGTAATGCAATGAAAATTATTGACAATAAGTTGTGATAATATTGAGAAGCATTAAACTACCCAACTTTTACAGATGAATAATGAAAAACAGCAAAAAGTGAATAAGACTAATGTGGTTGAGACTTAACCAAGGTATTTTTAATGAGGAATAGAAGTGCAAAAAAAAATTGCTTTCCTCTAACAAACAACTACGGATACGCATGGCAACACTTGACAACAGTTTTTTGCAGGTTGTGGCTCATTTGGAAATAACTGAATTACATGTTTGTGCAAGACATTTCTTCAGGAGGTCACCTTTAACAAAAGAAACGACTTCAGTCAAATGTAGGTTCTACCCAACCATAAGATAAAAAAGCAAAAACGCACTTTGAAAAAACAAGTGGACAAACTAGGGGAGTTAGCAGCCAACTTCAAAATCCTCTTTCTCAATACTGAGCAGGACGTATTGGTAGCTGTAGCAACAATACCCAGTTCTCACTATTGTGTCTTGTTTCCATTTGTTTTTTCTGCAAATCCCGTTGGGAAAATATGGGCTGAAAGAGGATTTTTAAAGGTCGCACTGCTTTACTGTATCACAATATAATTTATTTAGTAGTTCAAGGGTGGAATATCAAGAGCAATTTAGGAGATTGGTTAAGCTACACAAACAAACCATTGGGCAGAATGAACAATAGGTAATGTAATATAATCATCATTCACATCAATAAACTCACAACATCCAATATTGTGTACTTGGCAATTGCAGAGGCATAATCATGTGCAGTGGTGCAACACTCTGAGAGTTTAATACTCAAGATCTATTAGGTAATTTACCAAAAAATAAATATATTTAGCTGTTTTGACTGATTTTGAAAAATGATTTACCCAAATGAAGACAAATCTGTTTCATACATTGTTAACATTATTCTGACATCAGCAAGGTAATGAAAGGTTAAAGGTTATGGAGGTATCAGATACATAGCAAACAGCTTGGTTGGGCTTTCTGCATGTAATCTATCATAAAAGTCAATGGAACAAGTCATGCAGGATCTGGTCCACCATGTGGGCTCACTCCCCCTGGCAAGTTGACTTTTCCTGGGCTGGATCTCTGGAATACCTCCTGAGCTGAGGGCCTACATCCTTTCAGCACTCATCCAGGTACAAGAGTGTGTGGGCTCAGGACGCACTCTGCTAAGACCCCAGCCCTGTGCACCCTGACAGCCTTTTGGGAAGGCAAATCGAATAAGGGTCTTGTCTGAAGAAGGATAACAAACCGAAACGTCACTAATCCATGTTCTCCAGAGATTCTGCCTTACCTTCTGAGTTACTCCAGCACTTTGTGTCCTTTTGTGTATTAACCAGCATCTGCAGTTCATTGTTTCTAGAAGGTATTTCATGAAGTGGTTTTGGCCATGAACTTCTCATGGCTGAAGCAGTAATTGACTGGCAGTTAGTATTTGATAAAACCAAGCTTATTTGGCCATTTCTACTTCTGGAAATATATCCCAGTTGCAATCCCTTCAGAATATGTTACACAATTCAAACTTTGTTAAATTGAGAAATCTGAGTTGTTTAATATTTTGCCCTTTAAATGGTTCCCTTCATCAGAGCAAAACAATGTTTTTCTATGATTTGCAGTCATCTAGAATTTCCATGTTGTACTACTGCTAAAGCCAACTCAATTTCATAGATGTCTCCTCAAGTGCACCCGACAGCTTTTCAATGTACCTTGGTACACGTGACAATAATAAACTAAACACGCAAATGACAAGCTGGGACTCATTTGGCAGTAAATACGAACTGATACCTAATATACATTTGTTTTGATCAGTGTGCAAATTTCTCATACATCTATGAGTGTCTGATAAGTATAAAGTCATGCTTAAAAACCTAGTGAAAAGTGCTTATGCGGTGTTCTTTGTGTAATCAGGCTGGTTCTGGTGCAAT
This sequence comes from Okamejei kenojei, assembly GCA_035221665.1. Taxonomy (NCBI): domain Eukaryota; kingdom Metazoa; phylum Chordata; class Chondrichthyes; order Rajiformes; family Rajidae; genus Okamejei; species Okamejei kenojei. The sequence continues at coordinate 34,541,115 of CM069154.1, forward strand.
AAAGCTCAGGGAACAGAAGTTATTTCAGATGAATGAAATATGCAGATTGCTAAATTTATCAGGTTATGACAATCCCACCCTTGAGCTGAGAAGTAGTTGATGCTTGAAGACTGTGCAACAAATGCATTTTTCTCAGTTCTGCACGAGACTACAAATCTTACTTTAAATGCAAATGAATCTGTGACAAAAGTTTCATCAGTCAGCATTTGCAAATTAAAAAAGATTGAGGAAGCATATTTAAGAGCAAGAAAAATCATGACTATTATTTTCTGTCAACCACACAAATATAGATTCTGCAAAAGAGAATATATAAGTACATTATTTAAGGGGAGAAATAAAAAATTAGACCTAAAGCAGAATTATGGGCAAATATCGGAAATGCTACCCAACCAATGATCTACCGCTTCTTAAAGTCATGGACACAAATAAACACTGAAAGCAGTATTACCTCAAGTGAACCCATATTTATGAATCCAAACAAATTGCTCATGATGCATCTTAGCATATGAACAAAATTCAGAAACGGACTATTAATGAGTCCATCTGCCATGACTTCAAACAAACAAATTAGATAAACCATAAATCATCGTAGATTTATAATAGCTGAAGAGTATAATGCCAGCTGCAAAGCAATCCCCAAATCTACTTTTGTTTAAAGTTTACAAACCAAATCACGAAATAATGAAAAAGTCTAATCTTCTTGAAAAATCACTTGAATTCACTTTGATACGAAGAACAAAAAATGTGTCTATTTACTGAAAGGGAATGGGTTACCAATATAATATTAAATTTTAGGAATATTGACATAGTTGAGAAAATAAATCTTGACACAAACATCTCAAAGATTAATCACTTAAAAATAAATTTGACAATTATTAGAAGAGGAAGAATATAAATGGAAGGATGAAAAAGATGCACAAAATGAAATTAGCCAGAAGCTGCGATGAAAGGTTACCATCCTCATGGAAGTGACATCCTTCTGCCATGTAATCTTGTTAATTATATAGTTTGTGCCTTTTTTACCCCAGGAATTTCCACAATTTTCCCACTTTTGCATGCCTATTTCTAAACCTTCTTCCAGAGTACTCTTGATTTAACATAAAATGCTCTAGGTATATTTATTATTTAAATTTACTCTCAAATCTCAAGATTTTATTTTAGTTTGGTTCACCCCAATCTCATAGGCTGCCAATAGTTATTTCTGTAATTTATTTTTAATGCCAGAATTATCAAGGTGCACATTAGAAAATGAACTCTCGTTAATAACTAATTTCAGTGGGTTTCTTTAAAGCTGCTGGCTGCCATGCATGGATGGGAATGCACATGAGGAACAGAGATATATAAATATAGAGAGAAACCTGGACTCCTTTGCTGAACGAATGCAGCGGTAGAGGTGGAAGCGAAGGCCTGTGAGTGGTGCACGTGTGACAGTAACAGCATCTGCTATTAAGTGGCTGCACCTGGTCCATTTGGCAAGAAACGACAGCAGTCATTAGTGAACTATAGCATACTATAACATCCAGCCAGGTCACCACCAGATCATTAATCTATTAATTGAATCCATTTATTTATCTGTCAACTACCATTCACCAATGCATTTTGATAGACTAACACAATAACTGCAGCACAATTTAAGCAAACTTGAAGGTAAATGTGATACTAATTCCTTGTTCGTTTTCTTTTTAACATTGAAGTTAGTTCAATAATTCTGTGAAGATTTATATTTATCAAGGAGAAGTTTGCTGGCAGATGCGAATGGGACATTTTATTGATTCAGATACCTCCTGCCAGTATTGAACATTCCCCGCAAATGCATTTTACTGTAATTTCATATCTCATGGAAAGTTATTTATATGCCGCTTCAGTTTCATATGCCTTTTGTAAGAAAATTGCTGTACAGTATGTACTCATAATGTTAACAATGATGCCAAATCATGTGTTAAAAATTATTCTCTTGAAGCTAAGTACAATAATACTTTTATGAAAAATGCAATTTTCTTGTTACAAACCAGAACTTTCTCAAATTCATTAAATCATTTTAGGAGCATTTTGAACAGATTAAACTCACAGCAGATTTTCTCATGCTGGATCGTGGTTTAGGGACTGGTTTAGATGTCCTCACGTCCGCAGACTCTGCTTCAGCCATGGAAAAGGACGTCTGGGTAGGTTTCTGAGCTTGCAGTGCAAGTTGGTAGGCAACTTCAAATGCCTGTCCCAGCGTAAGGATTATTTCATATGTTAAATTCTGGAATAAAGATAGCAATAAATAAAATACTATTTCCGTTTTTATTATGTTTCAATATTGTCTTCTATGGTTAATCGTGTTTAGTTATCAGATAATTAACACCACTCTGTTTTATTGTGTGAAGACCTGGGTCAAATCCATGCATAACCTTTCCGATGCCACTGCAAGTAAGGTCATGTGGGACATGTATGACCTTTTCTAAAATAAAGTAACACGATGAACCATTTCTGCTTCAATAAAATACATATAAATTGATACCATTGTTATAGCTAGAAGTATTGGACACTGAAGTCCAGTTCTGCTTTCGTGAAGAATCCAATTAGTAAAAAAAGTCATGGTTTTTTAAATACCATTGTGGATAGAAACCTAAATTCGGTAAATCTTTTCCACGTTGCAATGATCCTCTTCTAAAGTTCAGGTTTGAAATACATGTTAAATCTCAAATATTTTCTCCAGATTCCTTGATCTCTGTCTCAGCTGTGAAATGCAACATTTGAATAGTTCTGTCTAGGTTTTTCTCCAACACAAGGCGTGACTTAGTTTTAAGTTCAAGTCCACCACACCGTTCAATGCATTCTAGGAGTAGAAAGAGGGTGCCAAGATCCCAGAGTTGATGAAAAATAATCATATCAATGCATCTAGCCCTGGATAGCACCCTTGAGTCCATTTGAGAGTATGGTTTAAGAAAAGATGAATTATGTTTTACAGCCCTCGGTGCCGCGATTGAACACGCTCTAATTGGTTGAATTGCACAAAAAGAAAAAAAATATTTTCATAAATATTTCAATAAATTCAATATTTTTCCCTTTTAAACTATCCCAGTATTTTGTTCATCTTCTGAAGGGCATGCATTAGTGCTATTTTATTGCGCAATATCCCTTTCCCCAGCACCAACCACTCCACTCCTATCCTGCACCTCCTAAATTTCTCCCATTCAAGATGATAATGTATGAAAACATTTGGCTGCGGTCATGCCATCTGGGAGAGGATACCTCATCTTATAGCTTTTAAATGAGGAGTGGTGAAACATTAAAGCTGCCCAAAATTATAAGCTTTCAAAATAAATTAACATTTATTAAACATTACAGTAATTACCCTTCCCAAACTTCCTTTTCTGAGTGGGATTTGGAAAACATATTCAGACAAACTCTTATGATCAAAAAACAACAACCCTTTATACCAAAGCTTAGCCTTAAAAACCGAGGGAGGGGTTTACGAACAGTGGGGAAGTGGGAAGGGAGGGTCAGGTGTCACATTTGACAACAGAGGCAAGTTATTACTCAAGAATTGAACACTAGTGGTTTGAATCTTAGAAGAAAGCACAATACTTTTGAGCTGTATATTTCTTTTGAATATTAAAGGAGGATAATGACGTACTACATCAAGTGTGCTGAAAACGTGGCAATAGTGATGATTTGTTTGTAGATCTTTAGTGATGTAAGCAAATGTGCAAAGATCTTCAGGATCCTGGGCAGCACAGGAAATATTGCGGATTTCGTGCTCAGCAATGATATTCTGTGAATGAAACAAACATTATTAAATAGATCTAAACGTTCACTATCCTAGAAAAAAATAATCACAACAAACAAACCAGTTGTGGTTGAGAAGGGTCGAAGTTGTGAAAATACAAGCATACCTACTGTGAGCAGCACTTTGTTGGAACAAGTCACGTATAACTTTGAGAAGCATAAAATGGCAAATGCTGGAAATCTGAATTAAAAACAGAAAACGCTGGGGATATTCCAGGAATCATGCAGCATTTGTGGCGATGGAAAAACAGTTACTGATTCAGATCAATGATCCTTCATCAGATGAAGAATTATAAATCTGATATGTTTACTGTTTCTTTCTCCACAAATGCTGCTGTCCTGTCGAGCATCCGCAGTGTTCTCTGCTTTTGTTCATCCAAGATTTATCATTGTGCTGTATCAGCCTGTGTCAAGACCTTTATTGTTATTCAATTTCTTTACACAGTGCCGATTTTCTGGCATCTCTTGGTTCCAGAGCCTTGCCGTATTATCCATTTTGACGGGCCAACAGAAATCACAGTTTGGGGGGCCGAGATGTCGGACTACAAAGTTGGTTGGGGAAGTCAACTATGGGAATGGATCTGCTGAGGCCGTAGTTCCAGAATCTTGGCTACAGTGGGTAAAGTCAACCCGATGATTGACACGGGTGTACCAATGTTGTTTATGTAGTAAGCACTACATAAACACCATTTTCATGGTCACGGTTTTTACTATTAATGAATGTTGGAGCGACATACAAAAAAAATCGCGAATCACCACACTTAGCTCTTGGAGGTTAGGATAAATGCGATATAATGGCAAACATTACCAGCAGCATAATAAATAACATGCCCCGAAGTTCCCACCATTAGAAAGCAGTCCTGCTTGCTAAAAAAAAACAAAGTGCTGGAGGAACTCAGCGGGTCAGGCAGCATCCGTGCAGGGGAATGGAACAGTCGACGTGGTCGTGACTGTTTGCTGCTGACTGCAAACTTTTTGCTTTTGCAAATGTACCAGTCAAACCAGTTCTTAGTGCAATGCACTGATTGACACATGATTGGTACAAGGCCAAATTGGTACAATTTGAACTATGAGAACTCTCAAGGCAAAATTATCTACAAATTGAGTGAAAGCAGTGAAATTACTGAAGTGAAAGTAACAAGATCTGATAACTCCACAAATACCTTGTTAAACGCATCAATGAATTTTACACCTTTGTAAGTGATGGACAGGAAAATAGTTGGTATCTTTTTCATTTGTTCGGTAGATTTCTAAACAAAAGCACAGGAGATGTATTAAAGATTGAAACATGGCTTAATCCAAAATCTTGTGTCAGTACGTGATGAACTGATACAAACCCTCATCTTCGCACATGCATCCTGGGTTGATTCGGTCCCCTTTAAGTCTTTAATAAGCATAGAGCCCAAATACTGCAACAAGTGAAGAAAGAGTTTATCATAATGGTGCCAACACACAAGCTGCTTTAAATTGGCTTACAAAACGTTCTTAGAAGCTTCCTCTACCTCTTTATGAGGAATGTATGGAAAATCACATGCCTTTCAAAATTTATGGAGAAAACGTCAGATACAACAAATGCCTCACACTTCAAATGTACATTATGCTGAGTATTCTTGTAGAAAAGGAAGAAGAACGTTTTTTTTGGCCAGCAATTAATTCCAACTTCCAAAAGTGATGCAAATGTCTGCAAAGTTAGAGACTTCTAACAGCAGTTGTGCTTAGGATGTGATAGTTTTGCACCACTTTACCACAACCTTTTGCGAAGCAGTCTAAGTGGGCAGCGAAAGATGAATGTACTAGATTCCAAACCACTCCCATTGAAGATCAGTGAGAATTCTGGAAGTAACTTCCTTTGTCCAAGGGCCAACGTAAGATCAACATTTAATCCACTACGAACTATGCACCTTCGTGTATAAAGAAAAGCAACAAGCAGAAGTAGAAATATTGCCTTGCACTTCAGTAACACAAAACTGTTAATTCCGTGTGTAATATGACTGTTCACAAGAAATAAAGATAACATGATTAAACAGCGTGAGCAATTATATTGGTAAGAGACTAGCCTATCAAAGAATGCAGTCAGTGTGAATAATAACAATATTTAATAGAAATTGTCTCCGTGCTCCAATCATTACTCTCCCAGTTTCTTTGGAATTTAAAGTTCAAATAAAGGCAATGCTAATGTATCATATATTGTCCCACAAGTTGTATGTATTTTATATCTCATTTAACAACATTAAAAAAGATTAGATCCAGAACAAGATACTCACATTTGCTTCATAGCCACAAGACTCAAAGATAAGCTTCTCTGGCTGGTGCTGCCAATTCTGAACGGGAGAATACGGTGTTGCTAAACTAGGCGGGCGAAGTGTTATTCGAGACTCACGTCGATCTTCCTGTAAAAATGATTAAAAACAGCTGGTTGCTCCTAAATATCTACCACCTTAATAAAAATGAACCTATGCCATAGTCACATATATTCACATCTTCTGAGTACGAAGCAGATTAGAGTAGTATTGGAACAGAATAAAATTGCAGGAATATGCAATTCAGCTCTCAGATACACTCCCACCATCCAATACATTCATGGCAGATCCTCTAACTCAGAAGTACATTCCCCCTCTCTCCCCATATGATTCAATGTCATTTGTTTTTAGAAATTCATATTTTTTCAAATATATTCTGCCAATGAATGAAGACATTTCTCCTGCCCTCAGTCTTATATCTCTCGTCCACTATGCTGAGACTGTACCCCTTAGTTCAAGATCTCCTAGCCAGGGGAAACATCTGCTATGAATCCAATCTGTCAACTATGTTTCAATTAAATCTCCTCTTATTTCTGTAAACTCTGGCGAATACATTCATAGCCAACTGAATCGTTCCGTTCTGGTTCGGTTCTGCCAATCAGTTAAGTGAATCTTTGTTGCTCTCCCTCATCTGTTATGTCTTTATTTTTAGGCAAGGAAACTGCTTACTGTATTCATCAAGACAACCTCTATTTGAAATGAGACATACTTTCTTCTGTTATTTTTGCAATGAAAGCCAATATATATTTGTCTTCTCAACTGCTTGCTTTCTTGCAGTAACTAGTTTTCATGGACATCCAGATCCCATTTGCACATCAACATATCGCAATCTATCATCATTTACATAACGCTGTTTTTTGGTCCTCTTAACATTCATTTTTATACATTATAACCCAAATGCCATGCATGTGCTCATAGATTCAATTTGCCTAAGTTGCTCGAACCGTTTGCATCCTCCTTGCAACCTTTCTTGGTTTCTGGTTCATGTCAAATAAGTATCAACCAGATTAAAGTTAAACTGGTAGAATCAAAATGTAGGATTACGTATCTGAAAATTCTAAAGTTTCGCAAATGAGGATCACAAACTAATTGTTAATTCAGTACCAATATTCTACTAGCAATGTAGGCAGCATGATTTGCAAATGTGCAGGCATTACAAATGTTTTGGAAGAAATACTTGATGGACTTGAAGGATAAAGGAGGGAATTTGTGTTTGGAGTCAGGGATCATAGGCGAATTACGAAATGAGTACTTTGTATCTGTTTTCACCAAGAAGATAGATACAGAGGGTAGTGAGATTAGTGCGGAGAATACTAACATCGAACGGCAGGTTGAGAAGGATGTGTTGGGGCTCTTAAAGAGCATTAAGGTGGATAAATTCCCAATTCTGATGTGGCAAGATAGGAGTTTGCTGGAGCCTTGTTGAATATCTTTCCATAGGTGAGGTCAAAGAGGACTGGAGAGTAGCTAATGTTGTTCCTCTGTTTAAGAAGGTAAATATAGGCTGGTGAGCCTCACACCAGTGATAGAGAAGTAATAGGAGAGGATTCTTTGGAGCAGAATTTACTTCCATTTGGAAGAGGATGGGTTAGTTAGGGACAGTGAGTATGGCTTTGTACGTGGCAGTGAGATTAGTGTGGAGAATGCGAATATCCAAGGGTAGTTTGAGAATAGGAAGGTGGATGTATTGGGTTCTTAAAGGGTATTAAGGTGGTTAATTCCCGAGGGCTGGTGAGGCAAGAGGGGAGATTGCTGGAGCCTTCTTGAAGATCTTTGCATCTTCTCTCTGAACTATATTATTGATGCCAAAAAGCCCATAGCAGCATCAATGTACGGAGGAATCATGGGGTTCGAGCCCAGAACTCTCTGAAATTGGCAAGTAGATAGTGTGGTAAAGAAGGTATATGGTATGCTTACTTTCATAGCATCGGGCACTGAGTGTTAGGGTCAGAAGGTCATGCTGCTGCTTTTTGGGCCTTTGGTTAGACTGCCTTTTAAGTATTGTAAACAGTTTTGGTCGCCCCATTACAGGATGAAGTAGCTTTGGAAAGGGTGCAGAGGTTGTTTACAAGAATGATGCTTGGATTGGAGGGTATTACCGACAGGTAGAGGTGGGACAAACTTGGATTGTTATCTCTGGAATGCTGGAAGTTGCAGGGAGACGATATGTATATAAAATTATGAGAGGCATAGATAGGGTAGACAGAACTTTTTTTCTAAGGATGGATAAATCAAATTCTAGAGGGTATAGTTTTAAGGTGAGAGGGGCAAAGTCTAACAGAGATGTGTGGGGCAAGTATTTTTTTACACAGAGGCTGGTGAACACTTGGCACACCTGCCAGGAGTGGTGGTAGGAGGCGGATAAGATAGTGGCATTTAAGGATAGGCGCAGGGATAGGCAGGGAATGGAGATATGAATTATGTGCAGGCAGATTAAAGTTGGTCTGGGCATCATGTTGGCACTGATATTGTGGACCATGTGACCCTGTTTCTGTGTTGGACTATGTTTTATGAAGAGACATCAATCCGAGTTCACTGCTAAGGAGAAGAAATGTTAGAGCATCTTGCATCATCGTAATCTACTTTCTCAACAAAGGCATAATTATGAATGAAGTGGTATGGGCAGAATGGAAAAGCTCAATTGCGTTGTAATTAAGTTTCCAATTGGTTAAACTGTTCCATCAGTCCCATTATAAAAAACTTCAATATGTTTGTACTGCAGGGAGTCTGCATCCCCAATTTTACTCTTGGCCTCCCCCACATGCTTGTTGCTAGGGAAGAATAAAATGAACAGTGGTTCAAATTTAATGGCAGTGATTGCAGCATAACTACTGGAATTTGCCATCTTTACTTCTTGAGACTGACACCAGCTTTTGGATTTCTAATGCGTGAGCTAATGCGGAGGTGCTAAAGTTGCCATCAAGTACTCAGGATGCCTTTGCTGGCTGCACATAGGGTTTTGAGATTAAAATTAATTTACAGTTCAACAAAGTGCAAACTTCCATCTTATTGCCCCTTGAAAAAGTAACTCATCCAAGGAATCTACACCACGTACAAGGAGGAGGAAGGAGCATTTATCCATAAAAATTATCAAAATGAACGAAAAATCAAGAACATCCATAAGAGATCGAGGTAGCACATTTTAAATAATTACATATTGTAAAGTCTTTCCAATAAATAATTACTTGACATTATACCGTTTCCAATGTTTAATTAAAAATAATATTTGATATCTTTCCAAAATGCATTAAAGTCTCTCCAATGCGTTGATGTTTAAAAAGTTATAATTTTCTAAAATATTTTTTCTGAAATTTGGAAAAATGTGCAAGGTCGTCATCAATTGTTCAGACTAAGACTTGGGCCGTGACTTAACCTGATGGTTTTTATCTGAATCTTGGATGGATCGGTTTTGACTCTTCCATGTGATGTGACCTTAATGGCCACAAAAGATGAAAAATCTTCATGAACGATGGAACAATGGCTCAAGTGGTCAGCTTTAAATCGTGGTAAACTACAAGAAATAGACTACATTTTAAAACATAATTATTGAAATTGGATCTGTAGCTGCAGGTATATTTATAGCACATCGTAGCCACAGGTTGACAAGGAACGTTTTAGGACAATAAATACGCCAATTACTATCTCCTGTTGCTAATTTGCAATAAGCACACTCTCCAATTGATTTTACGATGTCCCCCTCTGACCAGACTCAAGACAGACCATTAGTACCCGTTCACATTACTCCATACTCAACATTTACCTATTATGCTTTATTATTGCAGTTAAACTGACAAACAAATTAAGACTACCATCATGACTTATTGACTACCACATCACCTGACAAATTGACTTTAGTGATGTAAGTGAGCCAGACAATCACACTCCCTATATATCCAAGGTGATTAAAAACTGACCAGTTCCGTCACGGAAGGGGGCTATTTGCTGGCTTCATAGAAGGGGAGTGAACTTATTTGGAGTGTGACTGAAAACAGGTGTGTCGTGCAATTTTAGGCAGGAATTACACAATTTTCTTTCAAGATTTCAGAATGACAACTGCAAATTATGGCAACCGATACATGAGCCACTGAATGGGAAATACATAGTTGTTTAAGATAGTAATCTATATTTTAGCCCAAATTGCAGTTTAGCATCTGTGCTGAGGAGCAGAAGGACGAGATCATCAAATATACTAGCTTGAGAATATCAGTTATAACTGTGCCAGGTATGTAAATAGCAGCAATTTGCACCTCAGCAGTGGTTAGGTTAATAAATTCATAGACATTTCACTGAATTAGTTCATAAAAACAACAGGCAACATGTGTTCCAACTTATCTACAGTCAAATTGACAACTGGTTTGTTGACATGCAAAATCTAAAATGTTATGGCAACATTATTTTACCAATTCATTGCTAAATTATGCAGGATCAATGGAGTATTTATTCACTCGTGCTTAGAATGGAAAATAGTCCTCCGATACTGAGCAAATGGTCCTCATTTGAAATCTAACTTTTCCAAAAACTGCACTTTAAGAACTAGTGTAATTTTTTAAAAGTACAGAATTTAATAATACTAAAATAAAATCAGAAATATCTTGCGTCTTCACTGTTGCAACATAATGAAAAAACTAACAAAGAACACCTGCTACAACATCATTGCACTTACGAAGCTTGTAACCAAAATGCTAAGATTGAGATGGTGAGCCCAAGGTAGTATTATCAAATCAAACAAAGATAGGAATCTGAGAGGTAGCTTTTTCACAGAGGGTGGGGGGTGTATGGAACACGCTGCCAAAGGAGGTAGTTGAGGCTGGGACTATACCATCGTTTAAGAAACAGTTTGGACAGGTACATGGATAGGACAGGTTTGGAGGGTTATGGACCAAGTGCAGGCAAGTGCAGCTAGGATAGCTGCGACATTGTTGGCCGGTGTGGGCGAGTTGGGCCTAAGGGCCTGTTTCCACACTGTATTCATCTATGACTATGACACTGGAATAGAGCTAGTGATTGTATCAGAGGAAAGATTTGAACATATTCATCAACTTTAAAAGTGGGAAATGTAATAATATGCTAGCCATAGACATTCTGTGGCTCAACAATTGCCAGGAAAAGTGAAAAAAATTAGAGGATGATATAGCGGAAGAGGGGACGACTCAGGCCCCTGTACCAAGTTGGATCTTGGAATAATGAAACCAATTAATTACAAAGTCCACCCCTGAGCAAAAAGCATAACATCTTGTCCAATTCCCTTTTTAAAATCACCAGTAAGACTATCATAACATTCTTAGGTCAAATTGCCTTTGTAAGGTTAGCAGTGAGACAAGTCCTTTAAATGCTCTTGTCTATCTGGAAAAGGCACTCTCACAATAGCGCTGAGTAGAGAGTTGCAGGATTTTGACAAGAGTGAGAAAATAGCATTGTATTTCCAAGTCAGATGGTTGGTGGTGCTGACTTGGAGAGGAATCTGCAAGTGCCGGTATTTCCATATGGCTGCTGCCAGCGTCTTTTTGGGCTGCAAAGATTGTGGATTTGGATGCTGCTATCCTGGGATCTTTGCCCAGTTGTTATAATGCATTTTGTTGATATGGTACAGACTCAGGACGGCATGTATTTTTTTTCCAATACACATGCTCTTCTAGTTTTTGTTCGAGGGTTGGTCCCCTGGCTCAATATTAATGGTAGAGTGAGGCAATACAACTCTTGATGGCCCAAAGTGCATTGGAGGTGCTTGGTCAATTCCGATTCTATCTCATTTAGGACAGTGACAGTATCATGCAATGAAAGGTACAGTTGACCCGATGACGCAACATAATCTCGGCAAGAACTGTGTTGCACCCACTTTGAAAGATCGTGGATGAAATTAATCTATGAAAGCTATACTGATGATGTAACGTCAGCACTGGTAAAGCAGCTGCATTCTTCAGAACTTGCTGACTTTGTCAGTGGTTGCACTACTCAGCTACCTGATGATGGAGAACCATGGCCATAGACTGAGCCCTTGCTATTTTTGCAGCTCCTTCCAAATAAACAAGGATGAATACTAATTTCCAAGCTGAGAAGCGGTAGCAGCAGATAATCAACAGAAACACCACTGCCCCATATTTAGTCTGATAGATTCTATTAATTTACCTTAACACAAAGTCAAATAAAGGACAAGCCACAAAACCTGGTATCAACGAGGTTTGACATATATAGCTTGCGAAGAACGTCATTCTATTTGAGAATGTAATTTTCAAGCAATGGAATTATCCCATCACCCTTGCAAAGGGCAAAATAAAACAAAGGACTCCACATGACTTTTTGAAATTCAATCACATGGTGTGGCTGTCAATGGTTGGGCTAAATTAATTGAGAATTTAATTTTAAATAATGAAAATCTGGAAAAATTGGGGATTTAAACTTTCAGCAAGATCTAGTGCAAAAGCTCACCTTTATTTTTCCTTTGCTTTATGACCCAGAAGTAAAATAATATTAGTGACAGAAATGTCTATGCCTGAAAAATTAGCCCAGTGATATTACCTTTTCCTGCGCCAACTGGCTGACAAGCAACAGCAAAACTACTGGTGATTGTGAAAAGGCTATCAGATTCACTCTCTGTGGAACCAATATCACTCTGAGCAGCTGTATCACAGCCATCCAAGTACAGTGAAAATGCAAGTACAGTGTGTTAGTTCAAACCAGCTCTGCAGTTCCTCCCTACACAGTAAATCTGGAAGTTGCTTGTTGGAAATCTTAATGGTTTAGCATCTGGATTACTGGTTGTTGATTCCCATGCCCCATTTATCACTCTGGGCTCCTCCACTCCCTTTAATCTCACTGGAGCTATCAAGGCAGCAGGCTGAGGATGGGTGGCTTCTGCTACCATGGAAGCCGAGACTTTGCCCATTAGATGTTGCACAATGGTCAGGTTTATAAGATTGAAATGATGTATGTCACCGACTTATATAAAACAATGGGGGGGGGAGGTCAAATGTAAAGCTCTGTGCATGATTATGGGGTTAGGAGGGAGAGATAAATCAGCCATGCTTGAATGGCGGAGCAGACTTGATGGGCTGAATGGCCTAATTCTACTATTCCTTATGACCTTATTAGCATAAGATTCCCCTGTGGTCCTTAATATTTCAGGTACGTTTTCTGGAAGGCCTGCTAACCCACTCACATTTCATTGGAAATTGGCAGAGGCTTTTCTTTCTGACTACAGGCCATGTGTATAGCCTGTACTTGTAACACAAATGTATGCAGTAGCAGCATTTGGAGACTGAATGATGGCGAGCTTTCAACTTTGCTCTCATGCCGTTCAACCACCATCTGACCAGGTTGAATAGAATGGTTATCAGAAGAAGAGCACAAGTGCAGAGTTATGAGAAGAGGAGGGGAAAAAGACAATTTGAATAGAAACTTGCATTTATAAGGAACCTTTAAAAACTGATAACAAACAGAGACAGATATGTAAATAGTCACCATACAACGAAGGAAGTAGTAATGAAGGAAGGTGAAAAGATTAGCTGATAGATAAAAATAATTAGCAGCATCCCAGAGTTATATTTTTAATATACAGTGAAGTAGGATTTGGGAGATGAGAGATAAAAGTTGATTTCTTGATTGTTGCGAGGAGTAGGCAGTTTTTTTAATAAAAGGTGTAGATAGTTTTACAAAATAAGTACAGTTTAGACATGTCTTGAGGAGGGGATGTAACTGAAATGGTTCAATCAGAGGAACACAAGTGGTTATATCTTTCCTGACTGTGCAATGCATCACAAAACCAGTAAGGTTTGGGGAAAAGAAAGCCAGATTCCAGAGGATTCAGCTACAGACCAGATGCAGGGGAGGGTTAGGGTAGAAATGAGAAACTGGCAGATTACAATCAGAAAAATCATGTGGCACAGAAGCCATTGAGTTAGCACCAACAGAGGGCCCCGCACTGATCCCTGTGGTACAACACTAGTCACAGACTGATTCCAATTTGTCAGCTTGCCTTTGATCCCATATGTTTTAATCTTCTGAAACAGCCCACCACATAAGACATTGTCAAAAGCCCATGCACACAAATGTCCACTGTCCTACGTCAATCTTCTTTGTTATCTCCTCAAGGAACTGGACTGAACAAGAGAGATAGTAATATCCCCATACAATAACATTCTGCCTAATAAGAGCTTCTCTTATATTTCTTAATAGGTTAAATCTTTGACCTTCTCCTCTCCCCCCCCCCCCCCCCCCCCCCCCCCCCCCCCCCACCACCACCGTGTCTTTGAAACAATCACTAATAGAAACAGCTTGCTTTCTGTTCAAAATGTCAATCCCCATCAAGAACTTGGGTTTGTAGAGATAAAGGAAGTACAAACTCATTTCAGTTCCATAATCCATCTGTGAAAATTGCAATGTTATGTTGTAAACCATCCGTGATGGCTGAAAGAACCATGAAAACTGCAAGTCTTCATTTTCTTTTCAGGAAATTTATTTTCAGTCACCATTTTGGGGGGAAATTAACACTTACTAATTAAAAGAAATAAAGCTCTTCCAATCTCACGGAAATATTGTTTATTAATCATTTTGCAGCACTTTATTACAACACAGGTTGCCAATCCACATGAATAATCACAAAAAAAATTGTAGTTGTTCCAAAGAAAAATCAGAGTGGCAATGCGAGATTTATGGAAGATTCAGAAATGAAGAGGCCAATTTTAATTGAATCCACTGGGCAGACACTTGACAGAGCCACATGCAATATTGATGTTTGACCTTGGTCCTATTATATTCTCCATTTAAATCGTAGAGTTAAACATTTGATGGAAGGCAATGCTGGCATTCAATTAACTTGCATGTGACAGATAAGTCTCAGTCTTATGGCTTGATATCATCTAAACCATTTGACATTTATAATTAATAACCCACTTGAGCAAAGGGCGCTGTCTGACGTTAAGGGAAATTCTAAACTATAAAAGCTCAATGTTAAAACATGAAACGTATTAGATGTTATTTTGCTTCATGTGATGCTCAGCTCCTGCAGTTCCCAAAGAACGGCACGGTGGCGCGGCGGTAGAGTTGTTGCCTTACAGCGAACACAGCGCCGGCCACCCCAGGTTCGATCCTGACGACGGGTGCTGTCTGTACAGAGTTTGTGCGTACTCCCCGTGACCTGCGTCGGTTTCCTCCGAGATCTTCGGTTTCCTCCCACACTCCAAAGATGTACAGGTATGTAGGTTAATTGGCTTGGTAAATGTATACAATTGTCCCTAGTGGGTATAGGATAGTGTTAATACGCAGGGATCGCTGGTCGGCGCGGACCCGGTGGGCCGAAAGGGCCTGTTTCTGCGTTGTATCTCTAAACTAAACTAAACGTTCAGCTGCCCCTAAAGTTAATGCTACCATGATTGCAGAACACTTTCACAAATCACTACGCACACACACATCAAAATGGTATGCTTCAGCAGTTCTAATTAATATATGCTGTGACTAACCTTTGGGACTCTTATACTGTGCATTTGCTGATTTGCATCGCAAATTTGTTTTGGAATGTTATTGAAAATACCACTTAACTGATACAGGGTTACATAATGGGCCTGTCCCACTTAGGCGACTGCAGGAGACTATGCAGTCGTCACATGTTCGTGGGTGGTTGCTGGGGAGTCGCCTTCATGGTCGTGAGCAGTTCCCGCATCTGGGAACTAGTCACAGCCTCATTGTGGTCGCCGTGAATTTTTCAACATGATGAAAAATTAGCAGCGTCTAGAATGAAGCCGCCATGGAGAGTAGCGAGAATTCTTTTGCCGTGGATGGGTCGCCAGGAGGTCAAAGGTTCTCGTAGGTTGTAGTCGGTGCTGACCGGTGAATTTCATTGGCTCATTGGGGAACAAAAAGGTAAGCAGGTAATTTTCAGAACCTAGGATAACCGACCGATAATGTTAACTGTTCGCTGAGCTTCACAGCCGTGTACCTCTGGCTTTGCAAAAGTTGTTTCCACTCCTTCTCCCCCCTCTTTTAAAGGACTTACCGTACACTGTGCTAGCCTCCTTAATTACAGCGCCAACCTTCCTGTTCATCGCAGTGTGTGTCTGTTTCACCTTGGCTTTGCACCGTGTGAATTTGTTAGACAGTGCTGTGCGTGTGTGTGTGTGTGTGTGTGTGTGTGTGTGTGTGTGTGTGTGTGTGTGTGTGTGTGTGTGTGTGTGTACGCACTGCCGGCAGTCCACTGAAAAATCGCATAAGTGGGACAGGCCCATTAGGGTTCCATTTCAGAGAACTGCCTGCATGCTCATTTTTCCATAAGATAAAAATGTGTTGGCTATATTGACCCATGTCCTATCACTACATATACTTAACTACAATCTTTAATTTCATTGAATAATTACCCTAACATGACCCATAATTAAACTAATGGAATATATACTGTCCAGTCATTAATGAAACAATGAATCATTTTGTGATTACTAGCTTGAAAATAATTTAAAAGCTTATGGGTGGAATTTTCATAAAATCAGATATCTGCAAATCGTCATTTGTATGCAGTGAATCCCAATGTCATGGTTTTGACGACATCTAGGGTCCTTTTGAGATGATGTATCAGCCATGAGAAGTCTAATCTGGTGCCCAAATGCCGAGGATTCACTGACATTGACAGCAACATCACAACAAATAAGAGCCTAAGGTCAAATGTGTCACACAAACTAATCCATGCAATGACAAATTGAAAATAAAGGATATATAGATGTTGGTTTTGACAGTTTGCTACACTTTTGTTTTATTCTTTAGTCGTCTTTGAAGATGAAGCCACTTTTTTTTCCTGAGTATAAAACAGTCTGCAAAACTGGAAAATGCACCTATTTTTGTGAGAAAGAACAAAATTGTAGGGGAGTGACAGAAATGAGAGAAAAAGCAGAGGAAGGGAGGATGTATATATAATTGTTATCCACCGGATAAGTGCAGTCTGACATAAGTGTCCTATAAACATACAGGAGATTGAGCTATAGTCTAGATATTCATTTGTAAGCAAACGTGCAGAAGCACAGCATTCTGGACATGTGGGCATCAGTTCACTTTAATATCTCAGGAGGCCAACACCATTTTTACAGTGGCATAATGTCCTTGTTGAACATTCTTCTATGGATATCAGTGTGTTTTTACAATGCATTATTCCAACCAAAATGATCTCATGTGCTACATCTAAAACTATTAGGATTATAAAATTCTTCCATTACTCAGCTAGCATGAACACTTGCTCAAATGGATGAAATTATATCAATTCTTGAAACACTTAACTACAATATTTGAACATATGGAATTAACTGGCTTTCTATTGCTGTTAACTCATTTAAGGAAATTAGCCCTAAATTATTATTTTTAATTTGAGAGACATGTAAACAGTACCCAAGTTTTCAACAACTATATATTTGCATCGAATTCTCAAGCAAGTTTCTGCAAAGAGATCTCTCTATGTGCCTTATTTAACAATGTTAGGGTTTTAAAATACCACCAGCTACATGGCAACGGAAGAACTTTCTTACCTTTAGTTGGGAAAAACGTGGTGGTTTCTGAGGTGGTTCTTCATTGGGCCGTTCACCAAGAGAAGCTAAAATTCGCTTTCGATGACCTGGTAAGGTTATTTTCAAAACCTAAAATAACACACAGCTTAATCAGGAAAGTATAAATCATTTATATTTTGCAAGAATGTGTTTATCTCCTTTTACCCAAGGGGCAATTAATCAAGTGACTATCCTTGGGCTTTGAAGACATTTCTCAGAAAAAGTCATTCAAGGTTAGTGTGAATGAAGAGAAGAGGCTCAGGAAAAGCAGTCCTTTCCATACGTTTCAATAAAGATTGAAAAATTCATCTGATAAGAATGATTATTCAATAACAATCTGTCACAACCTGCAAGCAGTCTGCTCTTCACAGAATGATATGATCTTACTGATGTGACAAGTGTATCAGGTTTGCTTCAAGGAAGCACTAACAGTGCTCAGTTTCTATTCCATAAAAATAAATCTCCTTATCAGAGATGATTCAATTAGTTTTTAAACAACTATTTTATGCTGGAAGTCTATTATTGTCTTCCATGATCTTATTCAATGCAAAAAAAACTGTTCAGTTTAGTTTGGAGATACAGCATGGAAATAGGCCCTATGGCCCACTGAGTCCATGCCAAATATTGATCACTCATTCACACTGTTAGTAATATCCTTATCTTTACACATCCATATTTTAGCGAAACGGAGATACCATTAAATATTTGCTTGAATGAAAGGAAGGAGCCATCAGAAGCCAAATGTTTACACTATTAGTATTTTTGCTTAATTTCTAGTTTACATCAGGTTTGAATACTAAATTTATAATAAAATGCAAGCATTTATTTATAAAACAATTTTTGTGCACATCCCATACTTGAGATGCTACTTCCACTTGTACGCATGTGCGGATTTCAAGTGCTGCAAACAGCCAAATAGTGGACAATCTGAACCCATTTTTACTCACAGCTAGTCTGAATTAAGTGTTTGAATATATGGCACATCAGGTTTGAACAACTCTGCTCAAATTTTCTCAGATGTCTCTAAATGCTCCTCTCTCATAGCCTTGTCTCGCTGTATAAATCAACTCTGTTGAAGTAACATGTCTCTGTGGCCCAAAGAATTTTGCCAACTTAATGCATCCAGTTTTCAACAACATATTTTCTGCAGCAAACAATGCAGCCAAATAACTTTCTTTGGGGCAATAGGCAATTTCAAGGCTTGTCTTTATTGTTAGGTGAGTAAATACAACAGCATTTTATTTTTAAACCTGATATAAAACATGTTTTTCAGTCTGTTGAATTCCTTCAAAGCGTTGACTTATTTTTTAAATTTGCCAAATTGCAAACTAACTTTTGCCAACAAACAGCTTTACTTTGACACTTGCCCTGTTCTAGAACAGCACTTACTAAAAATCAATGGACACAAGAACATGCTAATGCAATAATTTAGATTATATATATAAGGTAGTTTTACTGGGCATATTAGTTCGTATTTTTGATTGGTCAAAAAACGTTTAGCGGGCATTATTTGGTGGGGAAATATTTGCTTAGTGAAAGTCTGCGGGCAAGGGGATTTTTCAGTTTTCGCCAAAAAAAAACTAATCACAAAGCTCCAAGAAAATAGGAATTATTTTAATTTACGTGGGGAAGGTAATAATTATAATATTGACTGGCAACACCACACTTCTGATGAACCAATATTCTCATTACAATTTGTGGATATATTTGCATTTGGTTTGATTAAATCTGTTATTATTGATTAAGCCTATGTGATTATTTGGAATTTATAGCTTGAAAAAACAATAACATTAAATTTTTTAAAAATAACCACAATTTATTCATTCCATCTAGACATTCCCAACTCCCCATTTACTTTAACCAAATAGAACTCCCCATTTTTCAATTATAACACCATTATTCACAGGGTAATAATCCCCATTATTCACAGGGTACAATCCCACTCTGTCAAGGACTCTCTCAATCTCTTAGTATTAGTAGTTCCGTTATCCTGTGGCATTGATCTAACAGTTCACTTTTCGATTCAACTCCCAGCTGCTCTTCTGTTCAACCTGACATCATCTCCCACAGTACCCAGATTAAGAAGACTCTTCTTCCTTTCAGAAGATATTTGAAGATGTGTACATTAACCCTTTTCACCAGGAAGGGTTGATGGGGATCCTGGATGGGGGTGAGGGTAAAGTGTAGGCACTGGTGTTACATCTCCTGTAGTTGCTGAAGTGCCCGGGGAAGAGACGGGCGGGAAGGGATGAGTGAACCGAGATGTGTGGAGGAAGTGGTCTGTGCAGATAGGGGTGGGGACGGGAAAATGTGACTGGATTACGTTTAAGGTGTTGGTAATGTCAGAGAATGATGTGCTGGATACGGCAGCTGGTCTGTGAAAGGCGAGGACCAGGGGTCCTTATCCATCTAGGAAGACGAGGAGCGAGTGCAGATCTGTGTGACACAGTGGAGACATGGGTTATAGATCCATTCACAATAGCACAACAGCAGAGGGGAAACCGCATTTACTGAAGATTACATTTTGGATGTCCTATAGTAGAATGACTCATGTTGGGAGCACATGCAGTGGAGAAGAAATTAATGGCATCCTTGCTGGAGGCAGGGTGGGAGGAGGTGTACTGAAGGTAATTGTGGGAGTCAGCAGGTTTGCAGTAGAAAATAGTCGATAGTCTGTCCCCTATGATGGAGACAGAGAACATTGTTGAGAGGAAAAAGGGTGAAGAGGGGTCAGAGATAATCCGTGAACTTGTGGGCAGAGCGGTGGTTAGTAGTAAAGTTGATAAAAGCAACGAGTTCTGCATGGGTGCAGAAGGAAACCCTGATGTAGTTGTTGATGTAATGGAGAACAAGATGGGGAGAGGTGGCCGGTATAAGTTTAAAGTAAGGACAGTTCAATGTAATCAACAAAATAGCAGGCATAGCTCTCTCTTTCCTGTGGTCCAACCCCATACACGTTCTCTTTTCTGTGCTCCAACCCATGCATTTCTCTTTTGCCCATTATTTCCCAAATTCTCAATCACCCTACTCCTTTCCCCTCTTTCGTATATTCTTTCCATCTCCCCCCCCCACCCCCTAGTCTGGCCTTACATTTCACTCCTCTTATCTTATCATCTGACACCCTTTTGTCTCATTTTCATCTCTAGCCTTTGTTTACCCTTGCTCATCAAATCCTCACCTGTACCCATCTATCGCTTTCCAGGATTTGCCACGGCCCCACCTCCACTTTCTCCCCCTACTACGACAATCAGTCAGAAGAAGGGCTTCGACCCAAAACGTCGCCTGTCCATTCCCTTCACAGATGTTGCCTGACCTGCTGTTCCTCCATCACTTTGTGTTTCACTCAAGATTCCAGCACCTGCAGTTTCTTGCATCTCCTTTTTCCTTTTTATCTCCTTCTTAAATAAGTGATTCCTTATTCGGAAACTATCCCTCCATTTATGTGCTTCATACCACAACATTTTTTAGTTTCATTCTACTTAAAATAATAATTTGCTTTTACATTCTTACTTTAAAAAGAAGATAATTATACATTTCCCACATTATATTCTCCCATGACTGAGGCTCACTAGATATGTTGCAATAGAGGCTAAGAGGAAATTTAACTGAAATCTATAAAACTATAAACGGGAACTAGATAATAAAGGAATAACTTATTTCCATGATTTGGGAGCTAAACACCAGAGGGTTTGACTTAAAATGGTTGGTAGAAAGACTGAAGGAATGATGAAGAAAAATCTTTTCACCTCAAGAGCGGCAGAGGTCCAACTGATTGTTAAAAATAGTGGCTCAGAAATTCTTTACAATTAAAAGGTATCCAGATGTGGGCTTAAAGAGCTGTGAACTGCAGATCTACAGTTTAAGAATGAGAAAGATCAAATTTAATCAGGAAATCCATTTTCATCAGTCTAGAGACAGGATGGGCCAATGGTCTCTGTGGCTAATAATTTTCTGTGATTCTTTTGATTTCACACTCATTACATTTCCTTAATGCCAGCTTATTTCTGTAAAAACATTGCTTTGATGCAAGTTCTGTTATTTTAAATTAATACTGTACTGAATACAAATTTATTTCAGGAGAATTTGCACTTAAAAAAGACAACAACTCTGTCAGTGAAGGGTGACATACAGGTTTGAAATAGGGAAAAGATAATGCAGACTAAAGTCCTGAAATACTGCCTCTGTGAAATGATGAACTAAAGAATGCATGAAAGTTCGTTCTGCATTTGTCAATACTTATGAAAATCAATGTTACGTAACGTAATGGTGTTCTTACTTAACTAGAAGCTTTGGCTGTACTAAGTATATTTTGATTCAAATTGGGATTGCAGATCTCGAATTTTGCTTATTTTTTTAGATAACACCTAATATCTGTCCAATTATAGAAATATTTTACTATTATATTCTTGAAGACTAATAGAATTGGATATGGCAATGAGGTGGCAAATCAGAGCATCTGAATGAACATATTATGACATTAATTTGCCTTTATGCTTATTTTTAAAGAGCTTTCAAAGGCTTGTTTCCAACAAGGGGAATCAGGGCAGAAGCTGTCATTATTAATTAAGTTTAATAAGCTATGGCAATTGACAGAAATTTAATTTCATCCATCATTTTGTCTAAACGGAACTTAGTGCCAGCAGCAAATGCTTATGTGTACCAGGAAATTTAGTTATTTTTTCCTTTAATTCAACAATGACAACAAGTCAAATTTAATTGGAGTGCTCTGACAAGTTGAGAGAGATAATAAAAGTGCTGGATGCAGTAATTCATCTGCTGCCCATGAGTCTGAAGAAAGGTCTCGACCCGAAACGTCACCAATTCCTTCTCTCCATAGATTCTGCCACCTGTTGAGTTTCTCCAGCATTTTGTGTCTACCTTCAATTTTACCAGCATCTGCAGTTCTTTCTTAAACATACTGCCCATGCCTACTGATAAGTGGGCACGGTGCCACAGGGATTGGAGAGAACAGTGGGGCACTGCGAGAGAGGCAAAGTGAGCAAATGTTAGAGAATGGGATGAGACAGCTGCTGTATGCATGCCAGGGGGAGGGGAAGAACCGAAGCACCCTAGAGAGTGCACATATCAAGAAGAGAGCAAGAGAGGTGTACAGGTGCTGAGATATCAGCTAACCCAGGTGTGGGCAGTGATAGTGTCAGCCAGGAAGCGCTTGCGTGATATTGCTATCCAGGGACTGGGAGACCGTGCATGTTAGAGAAAATGTGCATGAGTTTCGTCTTCAAGACTTCTCTCAGAATCTCTGAGATAGAAATCACATCAAGAAATCTGCCAACTACATGCAAAATAAAATTGATAAGCACAGCTAAGGTGGAATCATAAATACATATTTTTAAGCAGGCATCGCATTATAAAATATTGTACTTTCATAATTGTGTTAAAAGAAACATTTTAAAAACATCATTCAGCTTACATTTATAATTTCTGGTTCCCAAAGGTTTTTCACACAATCCATCGAATTGTAGCCATTGGACAGAAAGTTCTGATTGTAAGTCTGCAGTCCAAGAGATTCCAACCATGCTATAAGTGAAGTATTGCTATTTCCATCAAAACCAAATGGTTTAATCTACAATACAAAAATACAAACCAATAATGAGTACAGTTGACGCCAATAAGAATAACAATGCAGGTTCTTTTTATTCTCATTACTACGTGTAAAATCACCATAATCTGAGGAAATAATACACTAATCAAGTCATATTGGTTTATTTTCCCCTGAAATTTGTGGATAATGTACACTTCCAAAAATGTGAAAAACATAACCCATGTAAATCTCCAGTGGTTTGCTTTAATGATTTATTTGAAAAGCAAATGGGAATCATTTGAAAGCCCTTATTTATTGCCCATTTTCCAGCTTTCTTAAGCTATGCCCTCCCAATATTGCTGGGGAGGGATCACCAGGAATTAAATGAAAGAATGGTGACCTATCTTCAATTCAATTAGGAGTGGAGTTTGTTAGCATAATTGTATCCATGTGCCTGTTGTATTGTTCTTCTCATGGTGGAACCAAAATTTATTCACAGTATATCTGATGTTCCTATATCCTGTGCCATACAATTCAGAATTCATTACACTGAAGAATCTCAGTTGTGGTAACAATGAATATTTTGTTTGACTAATCAACTGTGGGTACACATTAAATAAATCAACACTTTGAGATTCCAAACTAAATTACTGAGAAATCTAAGCTTTACTGTTATTATACACATTTAATTCTAAAAGGAGATCACAACACTATTGACAGAACCAGAATCTGTGCACTAGGTGCCTTTTTGTGCAACCACAGTATTAGAACATTAGCAAACGTTCCACTATCTTGCTTGCTGAAATTACCTTACCCCGCGTGATATTTATGGGGATAGCTGGTGTCAATTGGAAAGAAAAGGTAAGTAACTGCACACTTTGAGAATCTGAACTATAAACAGAAAATACTTAGGAGAGAGGATGTTAACTTTTTTAAGATGTCATATCCAGAATCTACTACAGATGCAAGAGCTTTAAACAATTAGAAAGGCAGGGAAAAGGGAGAGTGGAGAAAAAAAAACCAAGATCTGCTCGGATGGAAGGCACAAATAGATCAAATGGCCAAAAGGATGACAGCATCTCAGAAAATGTGACAATATAGAAATAGAGCTGTTAATTACAACGGCACTATTTCTCTAAAGAAACTAGAGCAGGGATATGAAGTTGTTTAATTCATAGTCAAGAGTCTGTAATGTGCCAAATACAAAGGTGAGGTATTATTCCTAGTAAAAAAAAAGTTCCCAAAAAAGGACTACAACATTCATTTTCCATTAAGAACTTGACCTGTTGCAGACCAATTTGGCTGAGCTGTCAGATTCCTGAGCAGTTTGGTTCTGAAACTTCAGAGACCGTATTCATGCTTCAATAATCATGATTTCTTCCTCATCCTTATGTGGGCTTAAAAGCAATTAACATGTGGGAAAGTCATTGGAGCATGGCAAAAGAGAAAGCATAAAAAACATGGTAGGCTGTAAAGATCATCCCTGTATTTTATAACCATGGAAGGTCCAGTGTAGGTGGTTTTATTGATGCATTTAAAATGTTGATCTTTTACACCGGAAAATATCATTCAATTTTACAGCACAAATCTCTGACAGGTCTTCCACAAAATTAAAGTGGTGCATTTAAAAGGCAACACCTGGGTTCCCACTTAATTGTGCAGGTGTTTGCACAGCAGCTTCTCTGAAATCAGGATAACTAATGCAAAATGCTGAATTTTAAGAACCTACATCATTCAGAAATTCACGCTTCGATAATTATTTTTTGTTTGTTTTAAAAGCGGCATGCAAAAAGCGAGTCATATCCTTAAAACTGGCCCTGTTCCCAGGCAAGTTCTCACACCCTTTTTTCCCACTCACAAAAACTGCAAGGTAACTGTGATAACAGTAGAGGCACTAATTAAAACAACCTGCTTTCAGATCTCCTTTCCCCTGCATATATGATGAGTCAATGGTGCAGTTATTTGGGATTTTGACTTGATAAGAAGTTCAGAGATGGGTACATCCATTGAGTTCCAGAAAATAAGTGCACACTTGTCATTCATTACATTAATGTTAAATTGCAAATTAAAATTAAACTATTACTTTACTGGCACTCCATTAAAGCCTCCATAAATCCAGAATGTTTATAAGGAGCAACAATATACTGATCAAGCAAAAATGCGTATACTTCAAATTTCAGGTCACTGATGCAGCTACTTCTAATTCTGGGAACTCTGAGTGTGAACACATTCATGTTTTAGTGCAGTAGGAATATTTTGACATTCAACTTCTGTCACAGTACATTTATTCATCATAGGTATTAGAAGGGATCTAATGCCATAGAAGGGATCTTTCAGAAACGCTGCCTCAAAAAGGCAGCCAGCATCCACAAGAACCCACACCAACCTGGCCACACTCTCATTTCACTCCTGTCACCAGGAAGGTGGTACAGGAGTCTAAAAACTGTGAACTCCATCTAAACTGCAAACTGTGTTGGTTGCATGAGAAACTTCGGGCTTTGTTTTGTTTTGCACTATATTGTGTGTTTGATTATTTGAACTTTTTATTTGTTCATTATGTTATCTATTGAGGACTGTGTTTACAAGCCTTGTCGTGCTGCAGTGAAGAATTTCATTGATTTGTTTCGGTACATATGACAATCAGACATTCTTGACTAAAGTCAAATAAATCAAACTGCATTTATTGTTGCCTAAACCGAAACAAAACTTAATAAAATCTAATGTTCCATGAAGCACTTTTGTACAAAGAAGCAGGTACATTCAATAAGATAGCATGCTGTGGTATTTCCATTGCTTCGTCTGTAAATATGTGTGTGGCTCAAATTATAAGCATAAAATTACCCACATTATTTAAACAGTATTCCAGATGCAAAGCAATGTTAGAACCTATCCAAGAGAATGTAATAATGAACTATTCATTAACTGAATTGTGTTTGAAGAAGGGTTTCAACCCAAACCTATTCCATTTCTCCAGAGATGCTGCCTGCCATTGAGTTAGCCCAGCATTTTGTGTCTATCTTCACTAAACAGCATCTGCAGTTCCCTCCTGCACAGGGTATATCAGAGGACAGTTATGCCAAAGAAAATGTCTCATCCTCTTTCAAAAAGATTCACCAACCTCAACTAGTGTGGTCTTAAGGAATACTCTCTACCTGTATGAACTATAGGCATAAATGTTCCCAATGGTCATAAAACTTAATATCAATATGAATTTGATATAAAAACTAATAGTTTAATTCTGATAAATATTTTTATAAACTTCCAAATTAGATAGCATCTTATTAATGATCTATTCCAGTGGCACTTTAAAGTAAACCAGTAATTGATAGATTTTGATGTGATCATTCACAGTGTCGTCACCAGTTTCACTTTTAAAACAATCATTATTCCGAAAGAGTCACAAAGGGAATGGAACCATTAATGTCTATCTAACTTTCAATTTTTCTACACAGTGCAATGGAAATTAATTCACCTCTTTTCAAAGTATCAACAACCTTCACAAGGACCTATTTCTGAAAACAGTTTTTCTTGGATGAGAGGCAAGAATTTATATGACGTGAATTGACGTGTTTTGAGAAATGCAAAGTTGTATATGTGCCCAGTTCTATGCTCAGGATCTGTTTACATCAAAGTCATCTGGAACTTTAATTACTTAGAACTAAAGTCACCCTGCAAGAATTTCTCCAAGGAAAATAAGATGTCCTTCCACCTTCTAAGAAAATCTTTGAGCCCAAAGTCCTGAAATCAACTTGGTCAGACTCTTCCAAACAGTTTTTGAAGATGAAGCTTCATATTCCAGTCGCCTCACTGGTCTGTATAATGTCAGCATCCCCATTCCTCTGTGCAGGCCAATGTCATCAGACTGAACTCAGAACTTAATAATTCTAACATATTATTATCCAGATGCAATCGAACTATGTCTATTTATCTTTATATACTTAAAAAAAAGCTTTTATTATTTATTACTACATCATTCTACATAGTCATACAGCATGGAAACAAGGCCTTTGGACTAACTTGTCCATGCCAAGCAGATGCCCCATCTAAGTCAGTTCTGTTTGCTCACATTTGGCCCAAAACCAAGAGAGGCCCACAGGAGCTGTTGGAAGAAGAGGAGGAGGGGGAGGAGCGACACCCGACCGGTAAGGAAAAAAATCGAGCGCGGGGCTTGTTTTTCCAGAGGCCCACAGGAGCCGTTGGAAGAAGAGGAGGAGGGGGAGGAGCGACACCCGACCGGTAAGCTATAAAATCTAGCGCGGGGCTTGTTTTTACCAAAATCCATAACGTTCCATTTGGAGAAGTGGGTTTTTTTTGAGGAAGCCGCTGATTGGTGGAAGAGGACCCGAGGAAGCAGCTGATTGGGTGCAACCCCGGGTTTACAATTTTACATTTCTGCCTTCTGGGAGTGAGGGATTCTGGGAGTTAAGGATTCATTATTTAGTAGTAAAGCTTAAAGGAAAAGTTTTTGTGTTTTTTTAATATTTAATACAGTGTAATTGGGAGTAAGGTATGGCAGTAGAGATTGGCCCCGTGGTTTTGTTCAGCCTGCAACATGTGGGAGATCAGGGAGATGGTCGGTGTCCCTGGTGACTACGTTTGCAGGAAGTGTGTCCAGCTGCAGCTCCTGGCAGACCGCATTGAAACGATTGGAACTGCGGCTGGATTCATACTGGAGCATCCACGATGCGGAGAAAGTCGAGGATAGCACGTACAGTGAGTTGGTCACACGCAGGCAAAAGGTAAGAGGACAAGAAGGGAACGGGTGGCCAATAGCCAGCAAAGCAGTAGGCAGGTAGTGCAGGAGTCCCCTGCGGTCATCTCCCTCCTAAACAGGTATACCATTTTGGATACTGTTGAGGGAGATGGCTCATCAGGGGAATGCGCAGCAGCCAGGTTCATGGCACCATGGGTGGCTCTGCAGCACATGAGGGGGGAAAAAAGAGGGGAAGGGCAATAGTAATAGGGATTCAATTGTCAGGGGAATAGATAGGCGTTTCTGCGGCCGCAAACGAGACTCCAGGATGGTATGTTGCCTCCCTGGTGCAAAGGTCAGGGATGTCACTGAACGGCTGCAGAACATTCTGGAGGGGAGGGTGAATAGCCAGTTGTCGTGGTGCATGTTGGCACCAACGATATAGGTAAAAAAAGGGATGAGGTCCTACAAGGTGAATTTAGGAGCTAGGAGATAAACTTAAAAAGTAGGACCTCAAAGGTAGTAATCTCCGGATTACTACCAGTACCACGGGCCAGTCAGAGTAGAAATAGGAGGATAATGCAAATGAATACGTGGCTTGAAAAGTGGTGCAAGGGGGAGGGATTCAAATTTTTAGGGCACTGGGACCAGTTCTGGGGGAGGTGGGACCGGTACAAACAGGCGGTTTGCACCTGGAATGGAATGGAACCAATGTTCTTGGGGAGTGTTTGCTAGTGCTGTCGGGGAGGATTTAAACTAATGTGGCAGGGGGATGGGTACAAGAGCAGAGAGGCAGGAGGGTGTAAAATGAGGGTAGAAGCATTAGGTAGCAAGGTGAAAAGTAAAAGTGGCAGGCAGACAAAACCAGGGCAAAAATCAAAAAGGGCCACTTTTCAGCAAAATTGTATAAGGGGTAAGTGCGTTGTAAAGACAAGCCTGAAGGCTTTGTGTCTCAATGCAAGGAGTTTCGTAATAAGGTGGACGAGTTGAACGTGCAGATAGATATTAATGATTATGATATAGTTGGGATCACGGAGACATGGCTCCAGGGTGACGTAGGCTGGGAGCTGAACATCCAGGGATATTCAATATTCAGGAGGGATAGAGAGAAAGGAAAAGGAGGTGGGGTAGCGACAGGTGAGTTGATCATGGGGAACAGGGATATGGCGGACCAATTGAATAACTACTTTGGTTCCGTCTTCACTAAGGAAGACATAAATAATCTGCCTGAAATAGCAGGGGACTGTGGGTCAAAGGAGGAATTGAGTGAAATCCAGGTCAGTCGGGAAGTGGTGTTGGGTAAATTGAATAGATTAAAGGCCGATAAATCCCCAGGGCCAGATAGGCTGCATCCCAGAGCACTTAAGGAAGTAGCTCAGGAAATAGTGGATGCATTAGTGATAATCTTTCAAAACTCTTTAGATTCTGGAGTAGTTCCTGAGGATTGGCGGGTAGCAAATGTAACCCCTCTTTTTAAGAAGGGAGGGAGAGAGAAAACGGGGAATTACAGACCAGTTAGTCTAACATCGGTAGTGGGGAAACTGCTAGAGTCAGTTATTAAAGATGGGATAGCAGCACATTTGGAAAGTGGGGAAATCATTGGACAAAGTCAGCATGGATTTACAAAAGGTAAATCATGTCTGACGAATCTTGTGGAATTTTTCGAGGATGTAACTAGTAGCGTGGATAAGGGAGAACCAGTGGATGTGGTATATCTGGACTTCCAGAAGGCTTTCGACAAGGTCCCACATAAGAGATTAGTATACAAACTTAAAGCATACGGTTTAGGGGTTCAGTATTGATGTGGATAGAGAACTGGCTGGCAAACAGGAAGCAAAGAGTAGGAGTAAACGGGTCCTTTTCACAATGGCAGGCAGTAACTAGTGGGGTACCGCAGGGCTCAGTGCTGGGACCCCAGCTATTTACAATATATATTAATGATCTGGATGAGGGAATTGAAGGCAATATCTCCAAGTTTGCGGATGACACTAAGCTGGGGGGCAGTGTTCGCTGTGAGGAGGATGCTAGGAGACTGCAAGGTGACTTGGATAGGCTGGGTGAGTGGGCAAATGTTTGGCAGATGCAGTATAATGTGGATAAATGTGAGGTTATCCACATTGGTGGCAAAAACAGGAAAGCAGACTATTATTTAAATGGTGGCCGATTAGGAAAAGGGGAGATGCAGCGAGACCTGGGTGTCATGGTACACCAGTCATTGAAAGTAGGCATGCAGGTGCAGCAGGCAGTGAAAAAAAGCGAATGGTATGTTAGCTTTCATAGCAAAAGGATTTGAGTACAGGAGCAGGGAGGTTCTACTTCAGTTGTACAGGGTCTTGGTGAGACCACACCTGGAGTATTGCGTACAGTTTTGGTCTCCAAATCTGAGGAAGGACATTATTGCCATAGAGGGAGTGCAGAGAAGGTTCACCAGACTGATTCCTGGGATATCAGGACTGTCTTATGAAGAAAGACTGGATAGACTCGGTTTATACTCTCTGGAATTTAGGAGATTGAGAGGGGATCTTATAGAAACTTACAAAATTCTTAAGGGGTTGGACAGGCTAGATGCAGGAAGATTGTTCCGATGTTGGGGAAGTCCAGGACAAGGGGTCACAGCTTAAGGATAAGGGGGAAATCCTTTAAGACCGAGATGAGAAAGACTTTTTTCACACAGAGAGTGGTGAGTCTCTGGAACTCTCTGCCACAGAGGGTAGTTGAGGCCAGTTCATTGGCTATATTTAAGAGTGAGTTGGATGTGGCCCTTGTGGCTAAGGGGATCAGAGGGTATGGAGAGAAGGCAGGTACGGGATACTGAGTTGGATGATCAGCCATGATCATATTGAATGGCGGTGCAGGCTCGAAGGGCTGAATGGCCTACTCCTGCACCTAATTTCTATGTTTCTATGTTTCTAAAACCCTTTAAACCTTTCCTATCCACGTACCTATCCAAGTGTCTTTTAAATGCTGTTATAGTATCTGCTTCAACTCCTCTGGCAGCTCATTCCATACACCAACCACAGAAAATGTTGTCCTTCAGGTTTGTATTAAACCTTGACCCTCTCATCTTATACATATGTTCTCTTGTTTTTGATTCTCCTTCCCCACCTGGGTAAAGAGAATCAAAAACAAGAGAATGAAGACTCTGCATTCATCCTATCTATTTCCTTCATGATTTTACGCATCTCTATACGATCACCCCACTGCCTCCTGAGCTCCAAGGAATAAAGTCCAAGCCTCCCAACCTCTCCCTATAATTCAAACCCCTCGAGTTCTGGCAATATTATCGTAAATGTTCTCTGAACTCTTTCCAGCTTATTGACATTCTTCCTTTAGCAAGGTGACCAAAACTCAATACAGCCACAATAAGTGTGGCTTCACCAATGTGTCGTACAACTGTAACATAACCTCCCAACTTGTATTTTCAATACCCTGACTGATGAAGGCCAATGTACTAAAAGCCTTCTTCACCATTCTATTTGCCTGTGTCTCATAGTTCATGGAACAATGTTGCTGTACTCCTGGATCCGTCTGCTTGATAAATCACCCCAGAACCCCAACATTCAATGTTAAGTTCCTGCCCTGGTGTGACTTCCCAAAATGCACCATGTCACACTTTTCTGCATTAAACCCCAATAGCCATTTCTCTGCCCACTTACCCAGCTGATCAAGAGCCTGCTGTAATTTTTATTAATCATCTTCACCATCCTCTTTAGTGTCAGCTGCAAACTTACTAATCATATCTTCCACATTTTCAACCAAATTGTTGATATAAAACACAAACAGCAATGGGCCCAGGCCCAATCCCTGAGGCACACCACTCATCACAGGCCCCCAATCCAATAAACACCCTTCCATCACCATCCTCATGCAGCCAATTCAGTATCCCCACTTGCCAGCTCTCTCTGGATCACATAACCTTCTAGAGCAGCATACCATGGGGTAACGTATCAAAGGCCTTGCTCATTTTAACTATTTTAAAGCTAATAGAACTGTGGTTGCTGGTCTCAAAAGGCTCATCCACCTACAATTTTGTCACTTGCCATTTCGGAAGAGTAGGTCAAACTCTGCCCTCTAGCTTATAGGGCTCCCTACATATTGCAGAAGGAAACTTTCCTGACATTTGACAAATACCATGCCATCTAAACCCTTGGCACTATGGCAGTCCAAGTCTGCGTTGGGAAAGTTAAAATCCCCTATTATGACAACCCTGGTTAAAATCCCCTAATATGACAACCCTTATTTAAAAGATGCTCATCATATCTCAGACCATTCACAAAATTGATGCGTTAAACTAAACATAATCAAATCTCTCCTCAATCCCTTCACCTGCAATTGAAGTAACAAATTCAAATTAGAGTCCTGTGCTCCAGAATATTCATAAAAGTAGATAGAAGAGATTCCTTTGAGAATTGTGTGCAATCATCTTAATCTTGTGTTTACAATGGCTATTGATGAAGCAGTTCAAGACTAGAACACATGGGCCCAATTAAAGAAGCTCCCGCAGCAATATCCTGACGATATAAGAAGATTGGTTTCAGCAAATTCAAACATGTTCTTTAAGCCAAGTAGGGGTATTTAGTATCATATCAGACATATACTCCCAGATCTCTCTGCACTACCAAACTCCCCAGGGCCTCAACATTCACAGTGGTAAGTTTTCGCCTCAATTTCCAATCATTTTTGATAAAGACCCCTTAACTCCATACTCATTCAATACTGCTTTGACTTTAAAGGTTTTTGCCCTTGTCACACCTCTAGAATTCAGCTCTCTTGTCCATGCATGGGTCACGACTGTAATGAGGTCTGGAGATGAGTGAATTTCATGGAATTAAGTTTATAAGAATGCTGTGTATTGCTGAGTCAATACCATGTAAACGTACTGTTAACAACCCCTTCCATCATTGTGTTAATGAATGAGAATAGACCAGAAGGACAATAATTTGTCAGGCTAAATATCTTGCAATTGGCTGACAGTCATATCTAAGCTATTTTCCAAATGGTCAGATAGAAAGCAATCTCGCAGCTATACTTTAGATAGCATGGTTAATTTAGGAGCTCAAGTCTTCAGCGCAACAGTTGGAAAAATATCAGGTCACATAATCTTTACTCAGTACTTTGAATACCATTCAGGATGGGTTTAAGAAATGTCAACAATGTTATTGGTTATTCAACACATCATGTACTTCCTGGGTGCAATTTCTGTTTGAAAGTTTATCCCATTGTGTTTAGTTTTCTCTGTATTCTTTTGCATTTTCCTATTTACTATTAATAACAACTAATTCATCCATTCTGTGGCCCCTTCCAAGAACACTTTGTTTGCCCTAGCATACCTGGCATAAACGTAATTCTTCCAAAAACTATTTTTTCGTTAAGAGTGGTGAAACAAATTATTATTCAAAATAGTTTTGATTCAGTCATGCATATTCGTTCAATATGATACTTTAAAAAAAATTACATTAATCACAATGATGAACAAAAATAAACCATTCTGACAAATTCTTCGTAAATTGAGATGCATTTCTATGAAGTTATCAGAAGTAAACTAATGTTCAATAATAACTATATGCTTCTGTCACAGTTATAATATTGTTGTTCCTTATTAATTTCTAAATTCCCACTTCATTTAAAATGTATGACTACCTTGCACTTGCTGGTATACAAAACACTATCAGAAGTTTTACCTTTGGTAGAGAACGTGCAGCTTGAAGAATTTTTCGTCGATGCCCTACTTCATGAATTCCAAGTTCTCTCAAATCCTGCTCTTCCATTACTTTCGACCCCTGCAAAAGAAAATTGGAAGAGCTCAACAGTGCATAACCAGAGTATTCAAAATCAGGATCTCTTGCAAGTAGCCTACAAATAATGAACATATTTTTAGGATATCAGAGGAATCCGTTTTAACATAATATTACATGATATAAGACTACAACTTTTGACAAGGTTTGTCTTTGCCCTTTGATCACACAAACATGCACATCGTTCACATTTATGCTGTAATCACAGAGGCCGTTTTCTGCATGCTTAGTGATGTGCGGCAATAGCTTATCGTTAAAGCCATCTGGTTCAGGTAGATCTGTGTTATTTTGACATCGTCCATACAGAACAACTAATGGCTGTTACTGAATTAGTAAAGATACTCCTGTCAATCAAAAGGTTCTAAAGCCATGAAGTGCAACATCACAACAGGAATACACATTTAGATAAAATCATGGAAGCCAGCCAGCGACTTATATTCTCCAGTTATAAAAATTATGAATTTTATTATGGCAGAAAGAATTTTATGTCGGACTTTATCATGCATGATAACACGTAACAACACTAGTTTTCTTTTCTAATTTCCAAGGAAATATTAATCAAGTGCAAGCTTCTGCAGAGAAAGGATGAGAGAATAGGTGTAACTGCATCAAGAATTTTCCACAAAGTCACATACAGCAACAACAGTTTAGTTTAGCTCCATAGTAAATTGTGGTAAGACAACAGGGAGAATTTAATTATAAAATTAGTTGCAACTAATATTCAAGCTCTCTTTTAAATAGTAATCAACACGTGGAATAAACAATGACAGATTAATGAATCCCTGGAATAAATGACAATTTCTAATGCTGCTATGCGTTAGGTACCAGAGATGGATAAATTGAGCAGAATCATTTTGTGATTAGCAGAAAATCCCAGCAACATCATTTAAAAAAGTGCAGAAGCAATATCGGTTTAGAAAATGAGTTGTACTGCTTTTTTGAAAAACAAAAACTTGGTAAACTGTGCATGTATATAGTGTGAAACAATTTAAATATCTTACAGTCATAAATTAATTATAATTGTTTGAGACTGCACATTTTGGAGACACCCTCTTTTTATAACTTGCCTTTCCTACAAAAACAGCATTTGCTAATTAATTCTATTCAAATCTAAATCAGCATGTGGAGACACAAAACACAAACGCTAATTAAGAGTCAATTTTTTGAACGCTTTCTCAAATGCACTTGATTGTAATTCTAAATCTATGCCCCTTGTACACCAAAATAACAATTACTCATCCAGCTTACACTTAAACAGATCAATGCTGACAATCACAAATATTCCACTATCACAAGTGTGCAAAGCCGAAGTTGCAATAAACATTCTGAAGACCTTTTTTTAAACTACCCCCATTTATGTCATCACTGTGTACAAAGATAAAATAATAAAATAATTGCATATACTTTGCATAAAGGGA
This sequence comes from Okamejei kenojei, assembly GCA_035221665.1. Classification (NCBI taxonomy): domain Eukaryota; kingdom Metazoa; phylum Chordata; class Chondrichthyes; order Rajiformes; family Rajidae; genus Okamejei; species Okamejei kenojei. The sequence goes on from CM069154.1 coordinate 34,576,153, forward strand.
ACTTTCACCGCTATTGGTCATTAGCATCTAATTTTCTCAATTCTCTCTGCAAGGTAAGCAGAACTGCAGAAGACTTGGATCCTTATCAACCTGTAGACTTGGCTCCTTATCAACCTAGCTGTTAATTTAAATAATCTAAATGGTTTTTCCCACTCCCCCACATTTCCTGGCTATCCCAAGCAATTTATTTTATCTATTGCACAATTTCAGCAGAAATACACCTCAAGGGTTGTAGAGATTACAATAATTAAAATAGAACCTTTACTAGATCATATTGGAGGACAAAACAACATTTTAGTCTCGTGGAACATAGAGTACGACTCAAGCACGAGCCCTTCGGCTCACAATGTCTGTGCCGAACGCGATGCCAAGGCCAACTCTTAGCTGCCTACACATAATCCATATGCCCATCCAAAAATCTCTCAAATGCCACATTCATATCCCTTTCACCGCCCCCCCCCCCCCCCCCCCCCAACTCCCCAGAAGGGCATTCCAGGCACTCACCACCCTCTGTGTAAAAAATGTTGCCATGCACATCTCCTTTAAACGTTGCCCCTCTCATTTAAAGCTATGCCCTCCAGAATTTGATTCTCCAAACCTGGGAAAAAGATTTTAACTATTTATCCCATCTATGCCTTTCATAATTTTATATATAAATCTCCCCGCAACCTCAAGCGTTCCAAAAATAACAATCCAAGGCTGTCCAGTCGCTCCCTGCAGCTAATACACTATAATCCAGGTATTAGTCTGGTAAACCTCCTCTGCCACCTTTCCAAAGCCTCCACATCATTCTCGTAATGGAGTGAATGGAACTGCAGGCAATACTCCAAATGCAGCCTAACGAAAGTGTTATAAAGCTGCATTATGACTTCCTGACTCTTCTACTCAAAGCCCCAAGCTATGAAAGCAAGCATATATACGCCTTCTTGACCACTCTATTTATTTGTGTTGCTCCTTGCAGGGAGTTATGGACGTTGGACCCCAAGATCCCTCTGAACATCGATGATCTTAAGGCGCATGCCATTAATTGTATACTTTTCCCTTACATTTGACCTTCCATGGTGCAATACCTCACATTTGCTCCAATGAAGCTCTATCTGCCATTTCTTCACCCATTTCTGTAGCCAATCTATATCCTGCTGTATTCTTTGGCAGCTTTCCTCTCAGTCCAATATATCAGCAATCTTGGTGTCATCTGCATACTTACTAACCAACTGTCCACATTTACATCCAAGTCATTTGTTTATATCACAGCAGAGGTCCCATCACAGATCCCTGCGGAACTCCACTCGTTACAGATCCCTAGTCTGAATATTGTCCTTCGATTACAACTCTGTCTTCCATCATTAAGCCAGTTGTGAATCCACAGAACCAAGTCACTGTTAATTCAGTTCATCCTCATCTTCTAGATCAGACTACCATGGAGGAATTTATCAAATTCCTAACTAAAATCCACCAAATAGACAACATCTATCATCCAACCTTCACTGATCACCTTCGTCACCTCCTCAAAGAACTCCATCGAGTTAGTAAGACACAACCTACTGCATACAAAGCCAGGCTGACTGTCTCTAATTAACCCATCTCTTCTAAATGGGAGTATATCCCATCCCACAGAATCTTCCCCAATCACTTCCCTACCACTGACTACCACAGGCACCAATTGCTGACAAGTCCCGCCCCCCCCCCCCCCCCCCCGGCGACGTCATGTCCGTTATTTGACTATAATTCCCTGGATTCTCTCTACTTCCCTTCTTAAATAAAGGAACAATATTAGCTACTCTACAGTCATCTGGGACCTTGCCTGCAGCTAGAGAACACGTAAAGATCTTCATCAAGGCTCCTGCAATCTCCTCTCTTGACTCTCTCAATAACCTGGGATAAATCCCATCAGGTACTGGGAATATATTTCCCTTAATGCTCTTCAAGAGCCCCAATACCACCTTCTCCTTAATCTCAAACTGTCCTTGCATATTAATATCCTCCACACTGATCTCACTGTTCTCCGTGTCCTTCTCCTTGGTGAAAACAGATGCCAAGTACTTGTTTATTACCTCACCTACAGCCCCAGACTCCAACCACTAATTCCCTCCTTTATCCTTGAGTGGTCCGACCATCTCCATGTTTACCCTCTTGTGTTTAATGTAGGTATATGAAGAGTTGGGATTTTTCTTACTCTGACTCACCAAAGCCATTTTATGGCCCCTTCTTGTCTTTTTAATCGCCCCCTTGATTTCCTTCCTACTTTCTTTATATTCATCAAACACCTTTGCTGATTCCATCCTCTTTTGCATGCACTTCTTTTTCCCCTTTGAATATATTTACAATCTTTTTGTTCATCCAACGTTCCCTTACTCTTTTATTTTACTTTTTTAATCTGAAGAAGAGTCCCAACCCCAAACGTCACCCATGCTTTTTCTCCAGAAATGCTGCCTGACCCGCTGAATTTCTCCAGGACTTTGTGTCCATTTTGCAGTATAAACCAGCATCTGTAGTTCTTTGTTTCTACTTCCCTTACTTTGCCATCCTTATCTCTCCTCCTTACCAGAACATGCTGGTTCTGAACTTCAATCCAATGCCCTTTAAACAGCAGATATGCACTTATTCAATAACAGCTGCGCCCAGGGTACCCGCCCGAGCTGCTGCCTAACAATAATGCACTTTAGCTTATTCCAATTTAGTGCCTTTCCGCAAGGTTCAGCCTTTTCCGTATTCAAAACAATCTTGAGGCTTATGGGTTGTGATCACTATCCTCAAAATGTTCTTTCACTGAAACACCAGTCTCCATACTACACAAACTTATTCATTACAATCACCAGTGCTAAGTCTGCCAAAAGCTGACTTTTCAATAAATTTTGTGAAATCGCAGGAAAAAAAAGTACTTCTATTCCTTGAAAAGATGTCAAACCTTCACCTAACCTTACACAATAAACAATTAAAGTGATATACAATTTATGTATAAAGTGAGTTATAAAGTGATAAACTGCTTTCAAATTACTATATAGATGGAAATCAGCCAAAAGGAATGTTTAATGTAAATTGTGAAATGCTGAAGGACTCGCTTGTCTTTAAGAAATTCGCATTGCTTAAAATGTTCTTGTATTCAGATAATGTATAGATGACATCAGAAATATTAACTACATTAAAATAAACACGCTAGTTAAACGCAGCTACATTAGGCCAACCACAAGACATGAACTCAAGGAGGTTAGTTAGTACATTATGTTGACAAAATTCATTCTGTTAACGTGTTGTTCCCAGTGGTGTGCAACAATGTTAAAACTCTTCAAAGATGTTCTAAGACTATCATTTTATGAATACTTCACATCAAGTGCAAGATAAGATTTGAGACACAGATTCTGACCCAGACAAACCTAAATTATTTTGCTAAAAGACTCAAAGCTTAGGAGAGCAAGGCAAGTATAACTGATGACATCAGGGGGGAGGTATAGGGACAAGTGTTGCATCTCCTGCGGTTGCAGGGTAAAATATATGGGGAGGGGGTGGTTTGGGTGGGAAGGAATGAGTTAACCAAGGGGTTGCGGAGGGAACGGTCTCTGTGGAAAGTGACAGATGGGAAGATGTGGCTAGTGTTGGGATCCCATTGGAGGTGGTGAAAATGTCAAAGGATTATGTGCTGTATGCGACGGCTGATGGGTTGAAAGGGGAGGGGGAGCAAGAGCGGAGCTGCGGAATACCGAGGAGATCCATGTGGTGACCTCATCTTTGAAGGGAGAGGGGAACCCCTATTCCATAAAGATTGTGGACCATCTCATCTGTGCCACACATGCAAGGGAATTGGGAGTAGGGGAAAGAGTATTTGTAGGAAGCAGGGTGGGAAGAAGTGTAGTCTAGATAGCTGTGGGAGTTATAGGTTTATAATAGATGTCAGTCAATGGTCTATCTCCTGTGATGGTCAAAGTGAATTTAAGTGCAGGATTGAAATTGGTAGTGAAGTTAATGAAGTCTGTGAGTTCTGCATGGATGCAGGAGGTAGCTCCGATGCAGTCGTCAATGTAGCGGTGATTGAGCTCGGGGATTAGGCCAGTGTACGCCTGGAACAGGGATTGTTCGACGTACCCAACAAAGAGGCAGGCATAGCTCGGGCCCATACCAGTGCTCATGGCTACGCTTCGCATTTGGAGGAAGTAGGAGGTCAAAGTTGTTGAGAGTAAGGACCAGCTCCGCTTGGTGGAGGAGGGTGTTGGTAGAGAGAAATTGGCTGGTTCTGCGGTTGAGGAAGAAAGTCGAGGGCTTTAAAGGCCTTCCTAGTGGGGGATGGAGGTGTGGAGTGACTGAGCGTCCATAGTAAAGATGAGGGAGTGGGGGCCTGGAAAATGAAAGTCATTGAAGAGACCAGGGGTATGTGAAGTGTCTTGGACATAGGTCGGGAGGGATTGGACCAAGGGGGATAGGATGGAGTCGAGGAACATGGAAATGAATTCAGTGCGTCAGGAGCAAGCAGAAACAATGGGTCGGCCAGGGCAGTTCTGTTTACTGAGTATTGCTGTTTGAGAGATAAACAGATGTCAGGTATTTGCTCCAATGGACTGAATCATTAACAAATGGACATGCCCTCAAAATTACCTTCAGACATGAAAATTAATATATTTTGTGAATAATGAGGAGAAATTAATGTTTTCTAAATAACAGAAATATTACAGATTTTCACTTTATTCCTGGACAGACCATTCCCATTTTCTGTTAATAACTCTCGGAATCTACTATGCTTCAATGGGAGCAAGAAAACCAAAATCCTTTAGATTCGGGTCTGAAGAAGGGTCTCGACCTGAAACGTCGCCCATCCCTTCTCCCCAGAGGTGCTGCCTGTCCCAAAGGTTCAAATTTATTTATTTGCCACATGCACCATAAGGTGCAGTGAAATGAATTTACCACGCAGCGTTACAATTACAATACTCAACATAATTCAACATTGATATCTACCACAGCATTCCTCACTGTGGTGGAAGACAATACAGTTCAGACAGTCCTCCTCCTCCTCCTCCTCCCTTGTTCACCCGTGGTCGAGGCCCTGACCCTCCATATTGACGCCACTACGGACGGCCCGATGTTTAAGCCCTCTGGTCAGGATGGTAGGAACGCCGACAGCGGGACAGGTCGATCACAGCCCGCGGCCTGGAGCTCCCAAAATTGGTCACCTCCTTACTGGAGACCGCGGCTTCAAGGTGTTGTAGGCCGCAGGCCGGCGGTCGGAGCTCTTCTCCAGGCGACCCCTGCGAGGGATCGCCCGCTCCGCGATGGAAGGTCTGCTCTACACCTGCCGCCAGATGCTCCACTGACCAAGGCTCCAAGATGTTGTAGGCCGCAGGCCAGCAGCCGGAGTGCTTCTCTGGCAACTCCCGGCAAAGGGTCACCCCCCTCCGCGATGCTGATTGATTGATTGATTGATTACTTGTCATTTGAAACCTCAGAGAGGCTCGAACAAAATTCTGTTTCTACAAGCCATGCAAACAGCAATTCATTAAAAAAAAAACACACAAATGTTAAAGTCCCCGCCGATTAAGCTCTGGGCCCGACTCTGGGAAAGGCCGCACCAAACCAGCTGTAAGGCCGCAAGGGGGGGGGGGTGGCGAAGAAGCAACATGGAAGAAAGTCGCATCTCCCTCGAGGTAGGTGCCTGAAACGGTTTCCCCCTACTCCACCCCCAACACAAGACATATAGAGAAACACTAAAACAGACGTTTGGACATACTAAAAAAAAACCAAAACAGCCGACTCGCAGCGACATCGGAACCGGAATGGCGCTGAGTTACTCCAGCATTTTGCGTCTACCTTCACTTTAGATTCAATCCTGTATATATTTCATGTGACAAGTGTCATGTAAGCTATCATGATAAATATATTTTATAAGCCATGCTGTTAAAAAAGCCGCAGCAAATCCTATTGGACCACAATTGGAATCAGACTAATGGGAAAAAGATTTATGTGTTACATTTGTTGGGAAGGTATGAAAGAAAGTTATTACCTTAGAATTACATTTGTCATGAATAGCCATTGTAAAAATAATTTGAATCAGTCATGCTTCTTATGCCTGTAGCCTCATAACTTCATGTGTGGATTTGTACTGTATTCTATTGTTAGTCTAATTAATTTTACTTAAGTCTCTCTATTATGTTTACAGTAACAAATAAGCAATTAAAAGACATTGCTTATTAAAAGCAAATACGTATAAGTGAAGGGAATCTGACACAAGAAAGGAAAGATCACTGTAAAGTCTTTGGATCAAGCAACTAAAATGCCCTAGAGTGAAAACAACATGTAAATCCATCGGACATAATAGGTTCTTTATCACAAAAGATGTGCTGTAAGATGAAATATTAATTGATGCATAAAAGTTTCCATTTTCAAGTGAATACAGCTTCAAAAATGAATTGTACTGCTTGAAATTTAGCAAAGGAATAAGCATTAAAACTGTGAAACCTCAAACAGAAGGATACATATATAAGCTAAGTCTGCAAAATAAACTACGATGCTCAACCTGTAAATCTTAAAAGGTGTACTTCCTTCCATCTTGGGTTGATTCTGCAAAACCCTGAGGGCTTTTTTAATTAAAGTAGTAGATGTGTGCAAAGTTCATTCTCAATTTCTATTTCTTTGATCGTCTAGTTGCCAGGATTACTGATTGAACAACTGCAAATCTTCTTCTTAGTCATCCCCACGGGATAGAGAATATCTTGTTTCCACGCTGGTCCTGTGAACGTTGAGGAGGCTGAACAACATGGAACCTGCAGTTACAACCAAAGATCTTAGAGTGAAGCAAGATGGTCCACTCCTGCGAAATCCAATGGACTGACGTGTAGTACGCACCGGAGCGTAACTTCCGCCATTTCAGTAAACCCGACCCGAATTCAGTTATGCCTCTTGCAGTGTAATGAGCGTTGCGGCGGAACAGTTTGTGTGTTTTGAAATGTTTTTCATCAGGCAGCATCTCTGGAGAAAAGGACTAGGTGATATTTCGGGTCGACTTTTTCGATATCTGCCATGACCCGTTTGATGCCAGCGGTTCTCCCCTCAGACTCCGCCAAAAAAAACACACGCGCACACACACACATGCGCACAGCATGTCCGGCAGATCGGTGCGGGCCAAAACCGGGAGCAGGGCGAAACATGACGTCAAACAGCTATCGAAAAAGTGCAGAAATGATAAGGGGGAAATAAAAAAAACACCAGAAGGAAATAGATGTTTAACAAAAAAAAAAGGGGGGGGGGGCTGGTGATCGCTCCGTGTCCCTGTCAGAGGGAAGGAAAAGAAGGATAGTTTGAGTTCCTCTTTCCCCTGACTCAGTCTGAAGATGGGTCGAGACCCGAAATGTCACCTATTCCTTTTGTCCAGAAATGCCGCCCAACCCGCTGCATTTTGTGTCTATCCTTTAATCCCTCAGCCTGTTATAGCAGAATCTCCCTGAATTAGCTTGATGCCTTGACAGAAGCCGGTTATGGAAATGGTGCTGAAGATTACCCATCACCTACTATGGCTTTTTCGCGGAGTGAACCATCTTGCTCCGCTCTATGATCTTTGGTTACAACCACAGATGAGACAGGAAGTCCCTGATTGAACATGTGAGGGAGTAGTTTGTGAGGTGATGCATTTATTCCGCCATTTTTGCTGGGATTTTCCTGAGAACCTCTGCTCCTGATTAGAGGTTTTTCTTCGCCTCCACTTTGAGCAGTCATAGAGCATTGATTCTCAGGAACCAATATAGGTGTTGCAATGTTTGCAAGGAAGTCTTTAGAATATCTTTGCATCTTTTCCTCTCTTCACCTAGTAATCTCTTTATGTTAGAGCTTGGAGCAGGCACACTTTTTTAGAGGTCTGGTGTAGGCAGAAATGGTGCAAGTGGTATCTCTCTTTTGTGCCTTGAGGTTCCTATTTATCTGTGCGAGGTCTCAGAGGAATATTGGAGGGCAGAATACTTGCTGCATTTGCACTGTGGTTGGAAGTCATTATCTTCAAACACTCTTTTCTTCCAACGCAGGGCTCGAAATTAACATTGCCCGGGTGCCAATGGCCACCTAAAGTCCGGCCATTTTGCCTGGCCCTGGCAAGCACCCGGAACACCTATCGTTCAACTCTGAGCGGACCCCCCTCTATATCTCTCTGTCACTTTCCGTCTCCGCCCGCCATCCGTATCGCCGGCTCTCCACCTTGCACATGCGCACAACCACAGCAGCACATCATCGGCCGCCCTGCACATGCGCACTGCCACGGTAACTGGGCACTTTCTCCCTCCCTTTGCATTGTGGGAAATCTGGCCACCATTGCTGTCCGGTCGCCGCGACTGCTGAAAACCAACGCAGAATCACTCCCTGGAGCTGGAGTAACTCTTGTTTCTTGGTTTCCTGGTCCTCCAAAAATATTCCAAATGGAATTTAAACTGGAGTAGTCCCTCCACCACCAAATTCCACACTCAGAAAAATAACAGCTATTGAACTTTATCAGTTTATTTATTGTGTATATATATGGTCTACGGCATATAGACTCACTGAACTTTTATCTCCTGTTCTGTATTATGTTTACATATTCTGTTGTGCTGCAGCAAGCAAGAATTTCATTGTCCTATCTGGGACACATGACAATAAACTCTCTTGACTTGGACGTAAGCAAAAAGGGGTTATTGGGGAAAAAATAGTTACCTTAAATTTAGTTGCGTCTGGTTGGGTAACTATGGTAGGGTGAAGACTATTTCATGCTTTAATTGTGCGGGGGGACTCCATGGAGCAGCCAGCATCTCTGGATGGAAGAAATTGGGTGACTTTTCGGGTAGAGACCCTTCTTTAGATTTCCTCTGGTTTTAGTGTTTTTAGTTTAATTTAAAGATACAGCGTGGAAACAGGCCCTTCGGCCCATCGAGTCCACGCCGACCACCAATCACCCGTACTCTAGTTCTATCCCACACATCAGCGACGTAAGTCAAGAGTGTTTTATTCTCTCACATCCCAGTTAAAACAATGAAATCCTTATTTGCAGCAGCACAACAGAATATGTAAACTTAGTACTCTGTAAACAATGTTATAAACGAGAAAACAACAGTGTATATGAATATAAGTAGGTGTGTGTGCCTGTGTGTGTGTGTGTATAAAATATATATACCCACACACACACACAATTTCCCTCCTGGGATTAATAAAGTTTAATAATTTAGTATCGTGTGTGTAGGAAGGAACTGCAGATGCTGGTTTAAACTGAAGATAGACACAAACAGCTGGAGTAACTCAGCAGGTCAGACAGACTCTCTGAACAAAAGAAAAATATTACGTTTTGGGTTGGGTCTGAAAAAGGTTCCTGCACACCTTTGGAATGTGGAAGGAAACAAGAGCACCCAGAGAAAACCCATTCGATCAAAGGGAAAAGGAGCAAACTCCATACAGACAGCACCCATATTCTGGATCAATTCCGGGTCTCTGGCACATTTAGACAGCAACATTATGGCCAAGGTACTGCCCCATAGCCTTGAACTGAATTAAAACATACAGTAGCTGTAAAGGGGGACATAGCATCACTTAGAGATTTAAGACGGAAAATGGATAGTTTCTTTTTTTAGTAACCAAAGTTATCAACGTATAATTTTTTGTGTGTTGCAAAACAAAATATAGTGGCACAGGTGGTGGACTTGCTGCCTCACGCGCCAGAGATCTGTGTTCGATCCTGTCCTCGGGCACTGTCTGTGCTGAATTTGCACATTCTCCCTGCAAGTGTGTGGGTTTCCTCTCACATCCCAAAGACGCAGTGGCTTTGTAGGTTAACTTGTCTCTGTAAAATTGCCCCTAATGTGTAGGGAATGGGTGAGGAAAGTGGGATAACAGAACTTGTGTGAATGGGTAGACAGAAATGCTGGAGAAACTCAGCAGATGAGGCAGCATCCATGGAGTGAAGGAAATAGGCGACATTTAGGGTCGAGACCCTTCTTCAGACTGATGTGAGGGTGGGGGGGGGGGGGAACGGGAAGAAGAAAGGAAGAGGTGGAGACAGTGGGCTGAGGGAGAGCTGGGAAGGGAAGGAGAAAGCAGGGACTACCTGAAATTGGAGGTCAATGTTCATACCGCTGGGGTGTAAACTGCCCTAGCGAAATATGAGGAGCTGCTCCTCCAATTTACGGTGGGCTTCACTCTTGACATGGAGGAGGCCCAGGACAGAAAGGTCGGATTCAGAATGGGAGGGGGAGTTGAAGTGCAGAGCCACCGGGAGATCAGGTTGGTTATTGCGAACCGAGCGGATGTGTAGGGCGAAGCGATCGCCAGGCCTACGCTTGGTCTCACCGATGTAGGGCAGCTGATGCAATAGATTAGGTTGGAGGAGTTGCAGGTGAACCTCTGCTGCACCTGGAAAGACTGCTTGGGTCCTTGAATAGAGTCAAGGGGGGAGGTAAAGCTACAAATGTAGCATTTCCTGCGGTTGCAAGGGCAAGTGCCAGGAGAGGGGGTGGTTTGGGTGGGAAGGGACGAATTGACCAGGGAGTTACGGAGGGAGCGGTCTCTGCGGAAAGCCGACAGGGGAGGAGATAGGAAGATGTGGCAAGTAATGGGATCCCGTTGGTAGACAAAAAAGCTGGAGAAAATCAGCAGGTGAAGCAGCATCTATGGAGCAAAGGAATAGGCCATGTTTCTTCAGACATGTCGGGGGGGGGGGGGGGAGGGGGGGGGGGGAGGGGGGTGAAGAAAGGAAGAGGCGGAGACAGTAGGCTGTGGGAGAGCTGGGACTGGGAGGGGAAGGAAGGAGAAAGCAAGGACTACCTGAAATTGGAGAAGCAAAAGTTCATACTGCTGGGGTGTAAACTACCCAAGCGAAATATGAGGTGCTGTTCCTCCAATTTGCGGTGGGCCTCACTCTGGCCATGGAGGACGCCCATGACAGAAAGGTCAGATTCGGAATGGGAGGGGGAGTTGAAGTGTTGAGCCACCGGGAGATCAGGTTGGTTATTGCGAACTGAGTGGAGGTGTTGTGCGAAGCGATCGCCAAGCCTGTGCTTGGTCTCACCGAGGTTGATCATATGCTGAATAATCCAACCACATTTTTGTTCGGAAGTGGAAAGAAATAATAGAAATTGCATTCATTGCAACATGTAAAAAGAGTTGAGATACTATATATACTGTATTATAATTTTGCTGCATGTCATTGTGGTATATATCATGTCTTGATTGGTGAATATGTTTAGTTTGTGACTTTATTTGAAGCAGAAATAATATATGAACGCTTCCTTGAGCATAATTCCGACTGGTAACTACGCACTTCGTCCGAGCACATTATCGCACGCGTCATGCAAGCCGTCTTAAAGTACCACCTAAATTGTCATTTGGCAACATAAAAAGCTGCCTAGCTGCCTCTGCCCGGCTGGAAACAGAGGAAATAAAGTGAAGTGAGAGCCCTGCAATGGCTGCTCCAATGGCTAATTTCATAATTTGGAGCATGGCCTCCAAAGTTATGTGAACTGAAGTGTCAATTTGACCAAGGAGGGGGTCACATGAAGCAACGTTGGATACAGAGATTACCATTGATCCTGCAGCCAATTCCAATGTGGCAGAAAGCATGTTGGAGGTGCACTACGGGAAGCAAGGTAGAAAAATGGCCAATTGATTATGCAGACTTGCTTCACCCTGGTTTATACAAAGATTAGCTGTTCTGCGGACCTGGTGGCTAGGCTCATGGCTTGCATGCATTCATGAAAGTAAATGTAAGATAGGAGACTAATTTGTACAGGCAGCTGAATTAGAGAAGGATGCTCCAGTTTCTCTCTCAGTTGAGGTAATCAGTGAGGGCGAAAAACCATGTTATTGGTCAATATTCTTCCCTGCATTTCTCTAAGAATTGTCTACATCACTACTTCTTTGCTGAATATTATGCTCAATTTGCATGAGACAGAAGGAATCTGCACTGCAGTGTTGGGTAGGCGAGGAGGAGACAGTGGAGTAAAACCCTAGTGTTGACCTTTATTGTGGCAGACAATAAGAGAGGCATCTCTTCATTTACTGCAATCAATTGTGTGCCCCTTCGTTAACTCAGATTCCCTGACATTTCCTCCTCTTCCCGTATGTGAACTGACCATATATGCAGTAACCAGGTCCAGTGTGCCAACTAGAATGAGGCCAAGTGTACTTCCGGAACACAATGGGGAATAGAGCCCAGTGTGCAGTTTGAGCCCAGCTATTAAAGAGGGAGGTGGAGCATGGACACACCCAAAGCTAGAGACTAGTATGTGGTTGGGAATGTGAGCAAGTGAATCTAGAGAGGGAGAATTTTGGAAGTCGGAGAGTGGTGGAGATGGGAGATCATGAACATAAGGTAGGATATAATCAAAGACGAGAAATGCAGATGCAGTTGAACTATAATGTAGTGGTACATAACACCTATGAATTACATTCCAGAGACAAAGGAATTTAAACCCATGCTTCAGTTCAGTATTGAGGACAAAGCTGAAGTTGAAGGTATTAACATTTAAGTGAAGAACTGAACCAAAGCCCTACATTTTCTCCAGCAGATGACCAAGACCTTACAGAACAAATCTGAGGAGTATTTCTCAGCTCCCCAGCTATTATTTATCCTCACCTAAAGTCACAGACCAGATTATATTGTCCTTACTCCATTTTGTTCATGGAACCGTGCAGTGTGTGAAACTGGCTGTTCCTTTAAAAAGAACATAAGAAAAAGAATCAGGAAACGGTAATTCAGCCTTTCGTGCTTGCTACATCCAACGTTCAATAACTGAATTACAAGCTCCCAATTGTACACGTTACTTCTTCCACAGAGTCCAACTCTGTGACTCTGAAGCAGCTCATTTATAAATAAGCACACTTCAATCCTTTTGCACAAAGCCAAATAAAAACTTTAGTGGAAAACTGATTATTACAATAGTGACAAATCAGAGATGCGGTTTACTGTTGATCATCGGTTTAATGATCCAAAAGTTGGAATGATACCATTTTGCATTGAGTTGGTTGATCAGATCTGAAGTGATAGTCGAAGGAGATTTAACTAACCTTCACAATGAACCGGATACATTCTTGAAAGAAAGAAATTAAATGGCTTTGTGTAGAGAGGGTCATTTATTAGCTCGCTGTTACAAAAAGCTGATGCATGCACTATTTATGTTGTTATTCCATAATTATAAGTACAAAAAATACAAGCCCCACAAAACTGGAAATTTGATCATGTCCCACTTATTTTTCTGCACTACTGCAGCTACCCGAGGATGGCAAAGCGAACTACGAACTGGTCAGGGAAGTCAGAGAAGCGTTTATGGGACTGCTTCAAATCGGTGGGTTGGGCCATGCTCAAGCATTTGTCAGCTTACTTTAATGAATAGGTGAGTCATTACCAACTTCATAAACAAAGTATGAATGAATGTGCACCTACCAAAACACTTCAGGTCTTCCCCAACTAGAAGCCATGGATGAAACTGGAAATTTGTAATTTGCCAAAGGCTAAATTTGCGCATTTAGGACTGGTGATACAGAGACATAGAAAAAGGGCAGGTATAACCATCTGAAGGCCAAGAGGTCACAAAGAGGCACATCCAGAACATGTAGGTCACAGTTGGACGCTCGACAACTATGGCAGTGCTTGCATAACGGGAATAGTGCCGGAGGATTGGCGTACTGCGCATGTTGTTCCATTGTTTAAAAAGGGTTCAAAGAATAAACCTAGCAATTATAGACCTGTTAGTTTGACGTCAGTGGTGGGCAAATTAATGGAAAGGATACTTAGAGATAATATATATAAGCATCTGGATAAACAGGGTCTGATCAGGAACAGTCAACATGGATTTGTGCCTGGACGGTCATGTTTGACAAACCTTCTTGAATTTTTCGAAGCAGTTACTAGGGAAATTGATGAGGGTAAAGCAGTGGATGTTGTCTATATGGATTTCAGTAAGGCCTTTGACAAGGTTCCCCATGGAAGGTTGGTTAAGAAGGTTCAATCTTTGGGTGTTAATGGCGGAGTAGCAAGATAGATTCAACAGTGGCTGAATGGGAGATGTCAGAGAGTAATGGTGGATGACTGTCAGGTTGGAAGCCGGTGACCAGTGGGGTGCCTCAGGGATCTGTGTTGGGTCCACTGTTGTTTGTCATGTATATCAATGATCTGGATGATGGGGTGGAAAATTGGATAAGTAAGTATGCAGATGATACTAAGATAGGTGGTGTTGTGGATAATGAAGTAAATTTTCAAAGTCTACAGGGAGATTTGGGCCATTTGGAAAAGTGGGCTGAAAGATGGCAGATGGAGTTTAATGCTGATAGGTGTGAAGTGCTACATCTTGGCAGGACAAATCAAAATAGGACATACGTGGTAAATGGTAGGGAATTGAGGAATGCTGTGAACAGAGAGATTAGGAATAACTGTGCATAGTTCCCTGAAGGTGGAATCGCATGTAGATAGGGTGGTAAAGAAAGCCTTTGGTGTGCTGGCCTTTATAAATCAGAGCATTGAATATAGGAGTAGGGAAGTAATGTTAAAATTGTACAAGGCATTGGTAAGACCAATTCTGGTGTACAGTTTTGGTCGCCTAATTATAGGAAGGATGTTAACAAAATAGAGAGAGTACAGAGGAGATTTACTAGAATGTTGCCTGGGTTCCAGCAACTATGTTACAGAGAAAGGTTGAACACGTTGGGTCTTTATTCTTTGGAGCGCAGAAAGTTAAGGGGGGACTTGATTGAGGTCTTTAAAATGATGAAAGGGATAGGCAGAGTTGACGTGGATAAGCTTTTCCCATTGAGGGTAGGGAAGCTTCAAACAAGAGGGCATGACATGAGAATTAAGGGACAGAGGTTTCGGGGTAACGTGAGGGGGAACTTCTTTACTCAGAGGGTGGTGGCTGTGTGGAATGAGCTTCCAGCAGAAGTGGTGGAGGCAGGATCAATTTTAACATTTAAAAGTAAAGTGGATAGGTATATGGACGGGAAGGGAATGGAGGGGTATGGTCTGAGTGCAGGTAGATGGGACTAGGGGAAAACAAATGGTCGGCACGGACTGGAAGGGCCGAGAGGGCCTGTTTCCGTGCTGTAATTGTTATATGGTTATATGGTTTATCACAACTGGAATAAAAATTATTGTGCAATTGCTTTCTAAAGGTAATGAAGCTATAGAAAGAGCGTGACAATTGTAGGTCAGCCCTGAGAGCTCCATAGAGTTGGTACAAACCCTACAGCCCAACTTGCCCCGTCTACACTAGTTCCACCTGCATGTGTTTGGCCAATAATGCTCTAAACCTTTCCTATCCATGAACCTGTCCAAATGTCTTTTAAATGTAGTTAAAAGTACCTGCCTCAACTAACTCCTCCAGCAGCACATTCCACACACCCACCGCCCTTGTGTGAAAATTAAATTCCCCTTTTATTTTAAACCTATGTTGTCTGGTTCTTGATTCCCCTGCTCTGGGTAAAAGATTCCATCCATCCCCCTTATTTATTCCCTCATGATTTGACACACCCCTAAGATCGTCCTTCAGCCTCCTGCGCTCAAAGGAATAAGGTCCGAGCCTGCCCAGCCTCTCCCTATAGCTTAGGTCTCAAGTCCTGGCAACAACTTCATAAAAAAGCAAGCAATAGAACATGAGCATGAAATTATTCTCCCAACGCTTTGTCATTTGACAATACATTAAGCCTCTTTTGATAACTAAGTTCACGGATTTTTTAATTCTCAAAGTATAGGATACCTTCTTTGCAGGAAGCTTTGTCCATTTTAAGAAAATCATTTTTTCTACATATATTAGGATATCAATTAGTTGAAAATGATTACCCTGAGCATTAGCTGCCTCGCCAACAGTCTGTCTGTCCTTTCCTTCTTTGTTGTTATCTTTATTATAATAGTATCATAATCATTTTTATTAGCCAAGTATTTTTTGTGACATACGAGGAATTTAATTTGCCATACAGCCATACTAATAAAAAGCAACAGAACACACAAAATACATTAACATGAACATCCACCACAGTGACTTCTCTGCATTCCTCACTGTGATGGAAGGCAAAAAAAAGTCCAATCTCTCCCTTCTTTGTCCTACAGCAGTCGGGGGCCTCTAACCTTCCGTTGAAGGGATGATCTTACTCCCGTAGCCGGCGGTGGGCCTTCCTCGTCGATGGGGCGATCAAGCTCCTGCAACGGGGGGGAATCTCAGGTCCAGACAGACTGCAGGCGAGGCTGCCATCAAAGCGCCACCCGGTGGTACTTTGCTGTGGTAGTATGTGTTAAATGTATGTTTTTAGTGTTCTTTACCTTCTATTATGTGGGGGGTGGGAAACTTTTTAATCTCTTACTTCTACAGAGATGCGATTTTTTAAAATTGCCTTCCATCACATTGTGGAATGTGGGGAATCCGCTGTGGTGGATGTTTATGTTAACTTTTATGTAGTTGTGTGTCTTGTTGCTTTTTTTTTGTACAGCTGTATGGTAAATCGCATATCACTGTACCTTAATTGGTACACGTGAAAGTAAAAGACCTTTGAAACCTTGAATTTTCTCTTCTCTACTGTACACATTCCAAATTCTGAACTCTTATTCTTTTTCCTCATATTAAATCCATGGTATCATTCAAGTTGCTCTAATCAAGTAGTTTTGGACATATTTTATATATTTTTTATCAAAATAGATAGTACTCCATGATACTAAGTAGATATATAAGTTAGGTTATCTCTTGAAAATTGTATTCTTTTCCACAGGGTGTACATTCCAAAACTCACTTTGCTTTCCAGACTGCAAATAAGCTGGCGTCTGATTTGTAACTTGTGAAAAATTTAGAGCCTGCCACTGTTGCACAAAACAAATATAGTCAGGAGAGGAAGAAAGTATTAATGGTAGTCAAACACTTGGATGCAAAAAAAGTTCTTATTTACAATTCAATAAGAGCAGCAGCAACATTTTAGTTCCCTGTGACTAAATGGGGCACACAAAACTATTGGAAACAGTATCGCACAATTTGGACATGAGACAATATACAATAGGTGTAGGAGTAGGCTCCTCGGGCCAGCACCGCCATTCAATGTGATCATCCAATCAGTACCCCCGCTCCTGCCTTCTCCCCATATCCCGTGACCGCTATCTTTAAGAGCTTTGTCTAGCTCTCTTTTGAAAGCGTCCAGAGAACCAGCCTCCACCACCCTCTGAGGCAGAAAATTCCACAGACTCACAACTCTCCCTTATTTTTAAACTGTGGCCCCTGGTTCTGGACTCCCCCAACATCGGGGACACGTTTCCTGCCTCTAGCATGTCCAAACCCTTAATAATCTTATATGTTTCAATAAGATCCCCTCTCATCCTTCTAAATTCCAGAGTATACAAGCCCAGCCACTCAATTCTATCAACATATGATAGTCCCGCCATTCCGGGAATTAACCTGCTGAACCTACGCTGCAACTCCTCAATAGTAAGATGTCCTGCCTCAAAATGGGTGCACAAAAACTGCACACAATACTCCAGGTGTGGTCTCACTAGGGCACTCTGTACAACTGCAGATGGACCTCTTTGCTCAACTCCACTTGTTATGAAGGCAAACATGCCATTTGCTTTCTTCACTGCCTGCTATACCCGTGTGCTTACTTTCATTGACTGATGAACAAAGACCCCCAGATCCCGTTGCACTTCTCCTTTTCCCAACTTGACTCCATTTAGATAATAATCTGCCTTCCTGTTTTTGCCACCAAAGTGGATAACCTCACATCTATCCACATTAAACTGCATCTGCCATGCATCTGCCCACTCACCCAACCTGTCCAAGTCACCCTGCGTCCTCATAGCATCCTCTTCACAGTTCACACTGCCACCCCAGCTTTGTGTCATCTGCAAATTTGCTAATGTTACTTTTAATCCCTTCATCTAAATTATGAATGTATATTGTAAATAGCTGCGGTCCCAGCACCGAGCCTTTTACAAATTGTACAAAATGTACAATTTACAAGTTGTACATCATTGATACTTCACACAGAACCAGATTCCTGCTAGATCTTAGAGTCAAAGATTCATACAGCATGCAAACAGGCTTTTCGACCCAACTTGTCCACACTGACCAACATGTCCCAGCTACACTAGTCCCACCTGCCTGCGTTTGGCCCATATCTGCCCTATGTACCCGTCTCTTAAATGTTGGGATTGTCCCTGCCTCAACTACCTCATCTGACAGCTCCTTCCATACATCCACCACCCTTTGAGTGAAAAAGTTACCCCTCAGTTACCTCCATTAAATCCTTTCCCCTTCACCTTAAACCTACGTGTTCGATTCCCCTACCCTGTGCAATAGACTCTGTGCATCGACCCAATATATTCCTTGCATGATTTTATACACCTCTTTAAGATCACCCCTCATCCTCCTGCCCTCCAAGTCCCAGCCTGCTCAACCTCTCCCTACAGCTCAGACCCTCTAACCCTAGCAAATCTTCTCTGTACCCTTTCCAGCTTGACAACATCTTTCCTATAACATGGTGCCCAGAATTAAACAAAATACTCTAAATGTGGTCTCACCAACGTCTTATATAACTGCAACATGACCTCCCAACTTCAAAACTCAAGACTGATGAAGGCCAATGTGCCAAATTTACTAGGTGGAAAAAAAAAGAAACTAAGATATAACACAAAATATGCTTCCAGTCATAATCTGTAACTTGCATTATTGTAAAACTAAAATTTTATCCAAGCTTTAACTTCTTTCATGATTACGATAAGATATTTTACCTTATATTACTAAGCCCATTTGGTTACTGGATAAAGAAAAATAAAGTTCCATTAGACTTGCAGAAATACCCAATACTAATGATAACATTGATTGCATTCAATTTCTTAGTTAGAGGAAGCACCAGATTTAATAACATCAGAATAATGACTTTAATTAAAATCTATGATTTACTACCTACTCCGTCTTTTCAGTCAATAAAATGACAAATTATCTGCAAGTTTACCCAGTGACAAGGAACATAGCTTTGGTTCACTCTGCCCTGCAAATTGAAGCAAAGAGGTCTTCTGTTCTGTGTAGATATGTGAAGAGAAAGAGGTTAGTTAAAACAAATGTAGGTCCCTTGCAGTCAGAAACAGGTGAGTTGATCATGGGGAACAAGGATATGGCGGACCAATTGAATAACTACTTTGGTTCCGTCTCACTAAGGAGACATAAATTAATCTGCCGGAAATAGCACGGGGACTGTGGGGGTCAAGGAGGAATTGAAGTGAAATCCAGGTCAGTCGGAAGTGGTGTTGGCGTTAATTGATAGATAAAAGGCCGATAAATCCCAGGGCCAGATAGGCTGCATCCCAGAGTACTTAAGGAAGTAGCTCAGGAAATACTCTTTAGATTCTGGAGTAGTTCCAGAGGATGCGCAGGGTAGCAAATGTAACCCTTCTTTATAAGAAGGGATGGGAGAGAGAAAACGGGGAATTACAGACCAGTTGTCTAAACATCGGTCTAGTGGGGGGAGAAAACAGTAGAGTCAGTTATTAAAGAATGGATGCGCACATTTGGAAAGTGGTGAAAATCATTTGGACAAAGTCAGGCATGGATTTACGAAAAGGTAAATCATGTCTGACGAATCTTGTAGAATTTTTCGAGGATGTAAATCGTAGCGTGGATAAGGGAGAGAACAGTGGATGTGGTATATCTGGACTTCCAGAAAGGCTTTCGATAAGGTCCCACTTAAGAGATTAGTATACAAAACTTAAGCATACGGTATTAGGGGTTCAGTATTGATGTGGATATAGAGAATGGCTGCAAACAGGAAGCAAAGAGTAGGAGTAAACGGGGTCCTTACACATGGCAGGGCAGTGACTAGTGGGGGTAACGCAGGGTCAGTGCTGGGACCCCAGCTATTTACAAGTATATATTATGATCTGGATGAGGGAATTGAAAGGCATATCTCCAAGTTTGCGGATGACACTAAGCTGGGGGCAGTATTAGCTGTGAGGAGGGATGTAGGAGACTGCAAGCAAGGTGACTTGGAAAGGTGGGTGAGTGGGGCAAATGTATGGAAGATGCAGTATAATGTGGAAAAATTGTGAGGTTTATCCACTTTGGTGGCAAAAACAGGAAAGCAGACTTTATTTAATGGTGGCCCGATTGGAAAAGGGGAGATGCAGCGAGACCTGGGTGTCATGGTACCAGTCATTGAAAGTAGGCAGCAGGTGCAGCAGGCCGTGAAAAAAGCGATGGTATGTAGCTTTCATAGCAAAAGATTGAGTACAGGAGCAGGGAGAAGGTTCTACTTCAGTTGTAATGGGTCTTGGTGGACACTCTGGGAGTATTTGCGTTACAGTTTTTGATCTCCAAATCTGAGGAAAGGACATTATTGCCATAGAGGGAGTGCAGAGAAGGTTCACCAGACTGATTCCTGGGGGGAAATTTGTTTCCCCAAAGGGGGGGTGACTGTCTTATGAAGAAAAGACTGGATAGACTCGGTTTATTAAACCCCTCTCTGGAATTTAGGAGATTGAGAGGGGGATCTTATAGAAACTTAGAAAATTTCTTAAGGGTTTGGACAGGCTAGATGCAGAGGAAGATTGTTCCCGATGTTGGGGGAAGTCCAGGACAAGGGGTCACAGCTTAAGGATAAGAGGGAAATCTTTAAGACCGAGTGAGTAAGGACTTTTTTCACACAGAGAGTGGTGTGTCTCTGGAACTCTTCTGCCACAGAGGGTAGTTGAGGCCAGTTCATTGGGCTATATTTAAGAGTGAGTTGGATGTGGCCCTTGTGGCTAAGGGGATCAGAGGGTATGGAGAGAACGGCAGGTACGGGTTACTGAGTAGAAGGATGATCAGCCATGATGTTCATATTGAATGGCGGTGCAGGCTCGAAGGGCTGAATGGCCTTACTCCTGACCCTAATTTCTATGTTTTCTATGGTCTTGGAAGAGATTGTCTTACACACACACACACACACACACACACACACACACACACATATATATATATATATATATATATATATATATATATTTCTTCTTGGTGTTGATCTCTTAATATGCATTTGTAAGAAAATCAAGATTAAGAACTTTGTTGCACAGTTACAACTGCAATACTCAGTAAACTTTTACTCATGTAACTGCCTTGAGAATATCATGAGTATGGCTGCATCCCAATGAAAGCAATGTTAAACGTTGATTCATAATTATAAAGCTTGAAAAATAAATCTATGCTGCTGCAAGGATTGCTGCAGCTTCATTTCCAATAAAGGCTAAAGTCAAACTTGTACTTGATGATATTCCAATCTGATTTCACTGTTGGCTTTGAGCTTGGATCCGAATTTACAGCATGAAGTTTGTGCACAAACCACCATGAGCTGAAATGAAGTTATCCATTACTGTCAACAGTAAAGCAATCACTGCCTGTAATAAAGATTCAGGCAGAACTTCACTCCTGATAGATGCCTCACTACTTCCTTACTGATTCATTTTTTACAAGTACCTTTTTCAAAATGGGTATTGAATGATACAAAGGATATTCTGATTTAGCCGTCACCTTATTTTTGGAATGAAAATTCACAACGAGACAAGTATGTGTATTACCTCACTCAAGAATAACATCCTGACAGAATATTCTCATTCATAAACAACAATGCTAATGCAACTGTTTGAAAGTGAGCTCAGTTCCTTGACAACTGTGCATCAAATGAAAAACAATGGAATATTAATCCAGGTAAAGTAAAATGTCACCTATTCCTTTTCTCCAGAGATGCTGTCTGATCCGCTGAGTTACTCCAGCTCTTTGTGTCTATCATTAAGTAGTTAGTGTTGATCATTAATAAAAATATTTAACAGCTGTCAATTGTGGAATGTGGGTTTCAAGCACTGATCTCCCACAATTTAAATGCTTATTAGGAGAGAAACACTTTGCTAGTTCACAAATAATAGTCCAAGACTTGAGGCAATTTCCAAGATCACATGTAATTTATAACTGGTTCAGAACTGACAACATGGGGACATTACTGTTTTTTTTTTTTTAAATCAGCCATCTTCATATTTGTTAATCAGCAAATGTTCATCACTGTCTCCCCGTATCCTCATCTAACCTTTAAATGCTCATATTTCAAGTAATGTTCACACTTTAAATCTTCCAAAAATGTAGTGAACTATTATACTTCATACAATTGATGTTTTAGTTGCCTACAGCATTTATTATTCTACACTGGAAAGGAAGAAACATAAGTACAATTAGCAGAGTAATGGGGATGAATCTTTGACAAATCACATCTTATAATGGTTTAACATGGAAAAAAGCAAACTTGTTCATCTAGTTAATAAATCTGGTTACCAGAAACAGTTTATTTTAAACTATTTCTTCTGGAATCAGTATATCCTAACTCGTTAGAAAGGGCAGCAATAGATTAGCTACACATTTTTTTCCCTACTGCCATGTCATAAAGTCATAGACATTTGCTTTTATATTTTGCTCTTTTTCACAGTATGGTGCATGTATATTACTGTACTTTAAGCAGTAGGATTCTGAAGTTGAAGAATTACCTTCAATATCTCCTGGATGCTTTTAACTCGAGGCTATCAATTTAATATTTGGCAGGAATAATTAATGCAAGCCTAAATTGAATAGAGTAAAACAGCTAAAACTGACCAGGTCAGAGGTATTTGTACTCACCATGAAGCGCAGATCATCAAACCCATTCAGCACTAGCTTGCTTTCATACTGTGGCATTCCAATGGACTCAAGGGGCGGGGGCCATTGCACAGGGACCTAAACTCTGCTCCAATATCCGTGAACCTGTTGAGAGATTGATTGGCAAACGCTTCAGCAAGGAAAAACCATTGAGGCGATAACAATGGCACTCCGATGAGGAGATATGACACTGCCACATCATGGTTTCCTGCGATGTCCCTGGGCAACTGATCCAACCAAAATATCCCTGTTCAGCTCCTGCAGTTTCACGAAATCCAGAGAGTGCTATTAAACCCTGCAGAGTTCCCAAGTAGACTTCAGGCATATGTATTTGTCAGTCTTTGCATACATTTTTAAAAATCCACAGAGAGGATCCTGCAGAGTAATTTTCAAATACCACAGACTTTGTCGTATCGCCATTAGTTAACTTGTTTGGAATAATAAAAATGTGGATGCAGCATCAGATTATTCTGCTGCTTCTGCATTCAAGTCAGGGTCAAAGCGGCTGCACGCTGCCTCACTCCAGTCTGCACTGTTCCACCATACATAATAAACATAAATAATCATTTCTACAGCTGGGACCTAACTGAAGGGGGGGCCTCAAAAGTCGTACCTAATGATCAGCTCCTGGTGCTGCAGCAATGTTCACCCAATTTGCCGCTGAGCTCCACAAATCGTTTGATCCCACCCAACACAACCCATTATCTCCCCACACAAACGCCTCACTCTCTTCTCCCACCCCTCCGAGCTCCCCTAACAAACCCCCAACCCCACCGATTACCAATACACTCATCTACCATTCAATCGTGATAGCCTAGCTTGCCTGACAGTCGGAACTACACCCTACCTCATTCCAATTCCCAGACAACACATTCATACGGGCATGGTCCATCCAACAATCTACCCCCTTTACAACCCCATGCAGAGTAATGAGATGCATTCTAGCTGTGGGTTCCACCTCAACCAATAGCAGGGAGTGGGTCCCCCTGTGTAGGCATCAGCAAAAAAGCAAAAGATCTTTTTTCAGAAAATGAAAACTGGAATATTCTCACCCCATTTATCTGAAAAATTGCCTTCTAAACCTTGCCCTACAATCAAAAGAATGATATTCTCACCCATCAATGATTAGATTGTGCATGGACCTGCTTCTGAAAGGGAACACATTAACTTACGTAATACAAATTTAGCGATTCAAACTGTGTTGACCAAGTTATTCTTGATAAGTTACTGTTAAAATGTTCATATATATACGTTCAAATCGTCAGAGATTAAAATGAGGATTTAAAATTAGTTAAAAAGGAAATTTAAAGTAAAGGGTGAAGGAAAAAAAGGTGGTGGTAAGAGGAAGGACCCAAGTAAAGGAGACAAAGAAATAAGAGGGGGAGGGCAGAGTGAAGACTGTGGGGATAATAAACTGAACATTTTGATTTTCAGAACGTGCATGTTTATTTGGCCTGTTCTTTTTTTGCACAAATCTTCTCATGTCCAGGTGGATGAATCTCTATGGATGTCAGGATTTTGATGATGCTCTCCAGCAATTGTTATAAAGTAATATATAAATGACCGATTGAGATGCCGATTCTATTTCTTCCTTCTCCACAGGAGGCATCATGTATTTCATGGTGCAACCAGGCTGAGACGGAAGTTCAGTTTGGAAAATCACATCCTTTTACTCAGACAAAACTCCATCCCTTCATAAAATCATTGCAATACATAACTAGCTAGCAAAAGTATCAAATTTGATTCTGGGAGTTGCTGATTTTAGACTGCTGATCTTAACCCCCATCTTGCTTTAATTGCATTTTTTAACTGATGAATGCCTACTAATTGTAACTTCAGAAATCACAGGATTTATTCGACAAGTCTGATCTATAGTTCGGTCTACTCTAAATAGAATCCAGACAAGATTCAGATGTTCCTTGCATTCAAAATACAACTTATTCGCTACACAAGATTAAAACATAATTTATATTCTCTCCAAATTCCCAGAATATAGTATGCCATCGGTTACTTTATGTAAAATGCAGTACCTCCAAAGTAAATTTAATTGGCCTATTTCAAAATAGATATGGCAAGATCTAATGTGGAAATAAAATTAAATTAAAGCTTAAGCTCCGAAGCAATGAAATTATACCAGGCTGAGAACATTAAATTGTACCGCATGTTAAAGTTTTTAACGTCTCATTTCAAAATATTCTGTCAAGTGTTCTGTCAAGTGTTAATTTTTCTTCAGGGCAACAAGTCCACATATTGCTTAAATTTAAAGCAAGATACATTTATTGTCATATCAGCTCATGCAGATCACTCTGGAAATTCAAACAGGCTCACCAGCCATAAAACATCCTTATGCCAATGACGTAACGTTCATCTTAATCATAAACAATTAATTGCATTGCCGTGAGAACAG
Source organism: Okamejei kenojei (assembly GCA_035221665.1). Lineage (NCBI taxonomy): Eukaryota > Metazoa > Chordata > Chondrichthyes > Rajiformes > Rajidae > Okamejei > Okamejei kenojei. Next base: position 34,601,161 of record CM069154.1, read on the forward strand.
GCAGTCAAAGGGTCTAGGACCCCTGTTTTTTTTCCATCGATGCTGCTTGACCTGCTGAGTATTCCCATCAATTTTGTTTCTCATAATTAAGCTTCAATCTTCATCCAGCGCCACCTCATACTACCCCTGCACTGACAATGCCACCCCTACCCACAACACCAGAAAAGCTTTATTTTGGCCTCCTACCATCAGTACTCTCCTTTAAGCCTGCCTTCAAAAACAGGCCCTGGCTCAGTTACAGACTTGTATTATCTATTGAGCATTCCACAGAACACAGAGTGCAATAAGCCCAGTACTGAATGTTGCAGCAGTTAGCCGTTAACAAAGATGGTCTCTGTAGTGTACCATTAATGCCCTTTTAACTCTGCCAAATAATTTCTACATGTCAATATGCAGAAACTTTGCAAAATGCCTAATAAAAGTCTGGAGAAATTCATAATTCCTTTCTCCCAGAAAATATCATATAATGGTATTTTATGCATCCAGTATCATATCATCTGCACATTGCTGCACAGTAAACATCATGTTCGAACTGATGTTACGCTTAGTAAACTACAGGACTTTTACTTCAAACTTTAGTCAACTGCAATCCAATTACCATTTACAAAATATCGCAGAACTCTATTCCCAGAGATGATATGCAAGATTTGCAACTGAGGGTGGAAGTGGAAGATACACTTCGCTGTTGGCCCTCCAAGTATACCCCAGAAACAATGTTTTTCTGGTCAATGAAAAGCCACAAATAGATGCTCATGTTGCAATTGTACAAGCTGTTGGTGAGTATTGTGTTCGGTTCTGGGCACCATGTTATAGGAGATTTTCCAGACTTGCAAGGATGTTGCCAGGACTAGATGGTATGAGCTATAGGGGGAGGATGAGTAGGCTGGGTCTCTATTCCTTGGAGCGCAGGAGGAGGAGGATGAGGGGTGATCCTACAGAGATGTATAAAATCATGAGTGGAAAAGATTGGGCTGATGCACAGTTTCTTGCCTAGACTAGGTGAATCGAGGACGAGATGACATAGGTTTAAGGTGAAAAGATTTAATAGGAAACCGAGGAGTAACCTTATCACACAAAGGGTGGTGGATGTAGAGGAGCAGAGAAAAGGCAATTCTGGATTTAGTGTTGTCCAATGAACCAGATTTGATAAAGAGAACTCGAGGTAAAGGAACCGCTTGGAGGTAGTGATCATAATATGATTAGTTTTAATCTGCAATTTGAGAAGGAGAAGGTTAAATCGGAAGTGTCAGTGACGCAATTGAACAAAGGGGACTATGAAGGCATGAGAGAGGAGCTGGCCAAGGTAGACTGGAAAGGGATACTAGCAGGAATGACAGTGGAACACCAATGGCAGAATTTTCTGGGCATAATCCGGAAGACGCAGGATCATTTCATTCCAAAAAGGAAGAAAGATTTTCTAAGGGGAATAGGAGGCAACCGTGGGATGACAAGAGAAAGTTTGGATAGAATAAAAAATTAAAAGAAAAGTGTATGACACAGCAAAGAGTAGTCGGAAACAGAGGATTGGGAGGAAAATGTCCATAGGACAAACAGAAGGAAACAAAACAGACAATATGGGCTGAAAAGATGAAGTACGAGGGGAAGACCACACCAAATTGGCCAGGAATATAAACGAAGAACAGTAAACGTTTCTTTAGATATGTTGGGAAATAGAGTCGCAAAATAGTGTGGGCATTGAGGTGACACAGGTGAAAATATTATGTGGAACAAGGAAATGGCAGAGGACTTTGGATCTGTCTTCACTAAGGAAGACACAAACAACTCCAGAAGTGCTGTAAGAGAGGATCAAAGGGGGTAGAGGAATGAAAGAAATGATCATAGGCAAGGAAATAGAATTGCGTAGGGCTAATGGGATGATGGATGATAAATCCCCAGGGCCTGATGGTGTCTGCATCCGGGGTCCTCAGGGAGGTGGCTTCTAGAAAATAGATGGACACATGGTGATCATTTCACTGTTCAATAGATTCAGGATCAGTTCTTGTGGATTGGAGGTTAGCTAATTTATCCCACTTTTAGAATGAGCGAGAGAGAAAACTGGGAATTAAGGGACCAGTTAGCTGACTTCAGTGGTGGGAAAGATGCTGGGAGTCAAATCATTAAAGAAGTTATAATGGGCATTGGTATAGCAGTAATGGATTAGTTCCAAGTCAACATGGATTTTAGGAAAGGAAAATCATGCTTAATGATCTTCTGGAATTGTTCTTGAGTCTGTGACAAGCAAAATGGATGAAGGAAAGCCAGTGGATGTAGTGTATCTAGACTTTCAGAAACCCGTTGATAAGGTCTGATGGGAGAAGATGGTGACTAAATTTAGACACATGGTATTGGGGGGTAGGGTTGTTGACGTGGATAGAAAATTGGTTGGCATACTGGAAGCAAAGAGTAGGGTGATGAAAGGGTCCTTTACGGAACATGCAGGCAGGGCGGTGTGGAGTGCCGCAAGGCTCTGTGTTGGGTCTAAGATGGGGCGCAAGGTATACCATATTATATTAAGGAATTGGAATGATTATGATTTAAACACTAGCAAGTTTGCAGATGACACATAGCTGGATGGCAGTGTGAACTGTGAAGAGGATTGATAGGAGGGTTCCAGGGTGACCTGGTCAGGTTGAATTTTTGGGCGCTGCATGGCAGATGCAGTATAATATAAATACATGTGAGGTTACCACTTTGGTGCAAAAAAACACGGAGGCAGATTATTATTCTATGGGGTTAGGTTAGGTAAGGGGGCGGTACAGCGAGACTGGTGTCCTTGTACACGGTCACTGAAAAGGGTTGGCGTGCAGGTACAGCAGGCAGTGATGGGGGGGGAAAGCTAATGAATGTTGGCCTCAGACAAGAGGGATTTCAGTATAGGAGTAGGAGAGGTTCTTCTGCGTTGTATTGAGCTTTGGTAAGACTTACTGGAGTATTGTGTACAGTTTGGTCTCCAAATTTGAGGAAGGACATCCTTGTATTGAGACAGTCAGTGTAGGTTCAAGATTGATCTGGGATGGGGGGGGGCGGGACTGTTCATATGAGAAAAATTGAAAAATTATAAAAGACTGGACAGGGGATGCAGGAAAAATGTTCCCAATGTTGGATGCGAGGCGAGTCCCAGAACCACTGGCCACAGTCTTAGAATAAAAGGGAAGCCATTTAGCACTGAGGTGAGAAAAATCCTTTTCACCCAGAGAGTTGTGAAATTGTGGAATTCCCTGCCACAGAGGGCAGTGGAGGCCAAATCACTGGATGGATTTAAGAGAGAGTTAGATAGAGCTCTAGGGGCTGGTGGAATGGGATATGTGGAGAAAGCAGGCATGGGTTATTGATTGGGGACGATCAGCCATGATCACAATGCTGGCTCGAAGGGCCGAATGTCCTCCTCCTGCACTTATTTTCTATGTTTCTATGTATGGATCAAGCTGCCAGAGGAGGTAGTTGAGGCTGGGTCCTCAGCAACATTTAAGAAACAGTTAGATGGGTACATGGATAGGACAGGTTTGGAGGGATATGGACCAAACCCAGGCAGGTGGGACTAGTGTAAGTGGGATACGTTGGCCAGTGTGGGCAATTTGTGTCGAAGGGTCTGTTTCCAAGCCGTGTCACTCTGTGACTATGACTAAACGGCATGGCTTTAAAGTGAAAATGGGAAAGTTTAAAAAAGATGTGCTTGCAAGCTTTATTTTTACACAGAGTGGTAGATGCCTGGAACGCATTGCCAGGGTTGGTGGTGGAGACAGATACAATTTTAGAGCTTTTAGATAGGCATATGGATATGCGGGGAAGAGGGATATGGATCATGTACAGGCAGAGGAGATTGGTTTAACTTGGCATCATGTTCAGCACAGACTTTGTGGAGTGAGGTGCTTGTTCCTGCGCTGTACTATTCTATGAGCAAAACAATTAAGTGCTGGATAAACTCAACAACAGGCAGCATCTGTGGAGGAAATGGATATTTCAGGTCAGGACCCTTCGTCAGACTGCACTGATTGCACTGTTCCAGGTACAATGTAACATATTTCACATACATCTTTGTGGCGGGTAGGAATAAATTCCCCTAAAATATCCATGTGAATGTCCTTCTTTATTCACATGGTGTAATTATTATTTGCTTCCTTGCATGCATGTAATTCAATTAAAGATTTAACATAAACAGGATAATATGAATACCTTAATTCAACAAATGTAACTGTTAGAAATGAACAAACTAATTACTGAAGTATTGTGCCATTCATTCCTTAAGTCACTGTCAATCTGACACCATGGAATTCATTATTTTTTCATTGCAAATAGAAATAAGCATCTAGGATGATTTGTTTCTGGCATATTTTTATCCGAATACTTGCACTTCGAACACAAAATCAGCAAGCAACCAGCCCATTTAAGCAAAAGTCACAATAACTAGCTTTAGCAGTTCAGGTTTTACAGGATATGATGCGACAGGCAACCTTTTGTTAAAATAAAGTAATCATGGCATGTCCACTGATAAAAAGGGAGGAGAAAGAAGCAGACCAATCCAGAAGCATGTGTTTTGATTAAGTATTAATAGTTTCCAGACTTCAAAAAGATCCAGAGTTCCTACACCCATTCTAGAATAGAATCCATTCTACACAACAACAAAAATCTTACACTGTACAAAGATTGACTTCTGCGAGCATTAGACAACGGAAGTAGTGGTTTCCGCTGTGGGAGATTAAATAAATGCATGGTAAACAGGAACCACGGACACGTCAAATTACAACTTTAACCTTGAATTAATACTCATACATCAAATACATGTTCTGCAGAATGCACAAATAAGCTGCAAAACACAATACAAATGCTCTCTATGCAAGGTCAAATAATATTAAGCTGCTGAATTCAAAGATGAGTTAGCAAATCCAAGTATGTGTGCAAAAGGACACTGGCGTAATGTACCTGAATGCTCTAGAAATCAGGCTAACTATAGGAGGATTATTTATCAATTGATGTATCACATGCATTAGCAACTGAGAACTGAAACTTTCCATAATATGACAGCTCACATTTACCAATAATTTTCTATTATTTTTAGTAGTATTGACAGCAAACAAAACATCAAAAATAAGCAAGAATGCTAACATGAAGCAAAAACGGGCCAATTACACAAACTGGTATTAAAATTAGGAACAACCTTGTTGCTCTCACCAGAAAATTCAATCCATTATCTGGCTTCATGGTGAGGTGCGGGCAAGGGGAACAATTAAAAAAAGGGACTATAAAAGATTAAGAGCAGTACAAAGTGATTACCATTAATGATTTTTTGTTAAGCAAACAGAGGTGTTACAAATGGTTACATAATCCCCCCCCCCTCCCTTCTGTGCAAACAAATATTGAAAAGTAAAGTTGTTTGGGAAAGATGAATGTAAAAAAATCAAACACATTTACAAATAAGATGATTGATGTGCTATCCTGTGGTATCAATGGCCGAACGCTAACGGAAAATAACTGACTTTATTATTGGAATGACAATAGAAATGAAGTACAACCTTCTGTTTGTGTTAAATAGCAAACACTCAACCATAAAGCAGCTGAAATATTTTTAGAAACTGGAAAGCAGCCAGGAGCAGTTGTGGACAATTCCTCTATCTGCCAAAGGCTGTGCTGGTGCAGAGATGAGTATTTGAAGGTCATGACTTCAAACCTGGATCAAAGCTCTGGGGCTACCATGCAGCAGTGATCCCTGGCCGAGATGCATTGGGATTTGGCCTACCCACAGCTGGGTCCTCAAAACACTGGAGAGTCAGTAACAAGGTTTATCTGCAAAATCTGACAAACACACAAAGGAGAAGCAAACTAATGTCAGTATCTTCTTATTACCTATGTTTCCTGCATTGAAACCTTAAATTACACTCACATATTGTCGGGCACACCATGCCCTTCGCATGATCTGACTGACACTTTATTTCAAGTTCTGTCAGTTAAAGTGGTCACCAGAATAAGGAGGAAAAAGATTCAAGAATAATGTTCTCAAAGTTGCTGAAAATATGCTCTTCTCCATGACTTTCTGAGGAATCTCTGGCCATGATCATTCAAAATGGAGAAAACCGCATTCTGATGGCAACGAGTAACCTTAATGTATCACACAGATATAAACAGCACAACTGTACTTCACAACTCAAACTAATTACTTCCCCATCCCATCAAGTACTTCCTGTCCATCTGTACTTGTGTCGATGGGTCCAATTTGGGGCTTATCAACTCTATACCTGCAGGACAAGAGTCATCTTTGATCCTGAGGTGGTGAAAGGGACCTGGCATAAGAATCGGAAGAAAATTAAAAGAATACTCACAGATGCTACATATGGGTCATAAAAGACCTAGAGGAAGTTCAGTCTTCATTCATAATTATGCAAAATCTGTGGACAAATTTTATACTGAAATTGCTTGGAATTTCAAATCGCTGTGGAATTTCTTTTGTGCAGAAAAAATACTTTGAACAAATTCAGAGTTTAAATTATTCAAATTACTTTAATAACCCACATGTCTGACACTCTTTAAAAGCTGGAAGTGTGACAATGCATGAGAAAACTGCCCATAATAGAGGCAAATTAACAAACTTGTTCACATACATTTAATTTATATGGATCAAAAAAAGATCATGCTCTCATGGCAAATTCTGCAGTGTACCTTTGAGATCGACTGCGTCCTGATTGCTTTTACAGCACCACATGGACCAGGTAATATCAATTATAATGCCAATAGTTACTTTCTCTTATGGCCTCTTACACGTATTCCTTTGACGCCCAAGAATCTATACCACATTTTCAGCTAATTACAAACTAAAGCCAAGGTGCATCCAACTAACATGTACAACTGCAGCCCACAACTCCAAAACTACTCTGCGCTGCACGCCATTTCCCTGCAGAGGTCAAGGGTCTTCATCATTTGATGAGATTATGATAACCTAAAACATGGTGATCTGTCGTTTGGCATTAAAACCGATCAACATTGGAAACAAAGAGGAACCAACAGAGGTACAAGTCACCTATTAATTTTAGAGTCACAATACAAAGAAAGGAAGCCTTGTAACCTATTACTTAGGACCAAATGAAAAGTTTATTTTTTGAGGATTGTAACTCCTCTAAATTCTCTAACCCAGAGACCCGAATATCATAAAGAATAAGATCAATGGACTTATGAATATTAAATAATCAGATAGTGAATGGATGGGCATGAAGAGGTCAATATTTTTTTGAACATTGGAAGCAAAACGGAAAGATGGTGCAGCCTAATGGGCCTGTCCCAATTAGGCAACTTTTTAGGCGACTGCAGGAGACAACGCATTCGCCACATGTTCGCGGGTAGTTGCCGGGGAGTCGCATTCTGGGAACTACACGCGGTCTCATTATGGTCGCCGCAAATTTTTTAACATGTTGAAAAATTAGCGGTGAATAGAATGAAGCCACCATGGAGAGTAGCGAGAATTCTTGTGCCGTAGGTGGGCCGCCAGGAGGTCCTAGTGGGTCGCCAGGAGGTCGAAGGTTCTCAGAGGCTCTCGTAGGTTGTAGCCGGTGCTGAGCAAGGCAAGGGAACCTTGGATAATGAGATTGGGCGGCACAGTGTCACAGCGGTAGAGATGCTGTCTTATTGCCCCAGGACCCGGGTTCGATCCGAACTACGGGTGCTGTCAGTATGGAGTTTGTACGTTCTCCGTGCCCACGTGAGATTTCTCCCAATGCTCCGGTTGTCTCTCACACTTCAAAGATGTACAGGTTTGTAGGTTCATTGGCTTTAGTTAAATTGTAAATAGTCCCTAGTGTATGAGGTAGTGCTAGCGTATGCGGTGATCGCTGGTCGTGGACTAGGTGGGCCGAAGGGTCTGTTTCCACTCTACATCTCTAAAGTTTTCAGAGAGGTTATAAATTTGGTCAAAAAGAAAAATTAAGCATTTGGAAGGTTTAGCAAGATTAAATCAGACAAGTCTTTGAGGAATATAAAGAACACAAAAAAAACCTGTGGAAATTCAAGGGCATTGCGAGGACTTGGTAAGGAGGATTAAAGAGAATGCTTATGATTTTTGTACATCCCTCAAGACCATTCAAGAATTAACTGAATTTATGCTTAGTCAGAGAATGTATGTGAGGTACTGAGTACTTTGCATCAGTGTTCACTAAGGAGGATTGTGTGATCAGTTTGGGGTTTACCAGTATGTAAGGTATTTTGAGGTAAAGAAAGTGGTGGTGGTTAGTTTCTCAAACAGTATTAAGGTGGATAAGTCCCCAGAATCTAATAGGATCTATCCTAGGTTATTGAGAGAGGCAAGAGGGAAGATTGCTGGGGCCTTAATGAAGATTTTACATGGAAACATAGACAATAGGTGCAGGAGTAGGCCCTTCGAGTCAGCACCGCCATTCAATGTGATAATGACTGATTATCCACAATCAGTACCCCGTTCCTGCCTTGTCCCCTTATCCCTTGATTCCGTGTCCCAAGAGCTCCATCTGACTCTCTTTTGAATGCATTCAGTGAATTGGCCTCCACTGCCTTGAGGCAGAGAATTCCACAAATTCACAACTCTCTAGGTGATTCCACAAATTCACAACTCTCAGGGTAAACTAACTAGCCACAGGTGAGATCATGGAGGACCAGAGAGTAGCTAATATAGCTAGTTTAAGAATAGAAATAGGGATAATCCAGGAAATTATAGGCCAGTGAGCCTCACATCATAAGTATGGAAGCTAATGGAGAGAATTCAGAGCCACAGGATTTACTTGCACTTGAAAGAGAATGGGATAGTTGGGGACTCAGCACAGCTTTTTGCAGGGCATGTCATGTCTTTAAAACTTGATTGACTTTTTTGAGGAGGTGACAAAGATGATTGATCAGGATTGAGTGGATGTGTCTTTATGGAGGCATTTGACCAGGTTCCTCGTTGCAGGCTGATCTAGAAGATTAAGATGCATGGGCTCCATGGTGATGTTAGTTTGGATTCAGAATTGGCTCAACGATAGAAGATGGCAGAGTGATGGAAGGGCGTTATTCTGGCTGGAGGTCTGGAACCATTATTTGTAATTCAGATTAAAGTCTTGGAGGAGGGGACTCGGAGCAAGGTATTCATTTTTTCCAATGGGAGGGCATGTTGCGATGGGGATATTTGCACTCTGTAAACTGCATAAAGGCAGGTTAAGTAAAAACTGGGGCTCAATGTGGGAAAGTGGGCAGGTTTGACGTCAAACACTTCCAAAGAGGAATATAAGGGCAGACTATTATCTAAATGGAGAAAGATGGCAGATGAGCGAGGCACATTACGATCTAGATATTTTTGCAGATGAATCACAAAATGTTACCAAGACATTGCAGTAAATGATTAGGATGGCAAATGGCGCTGGTCGTCATTGCAAGAGGGTTTAAGTGAAGAAATAGGAAAGTATAGAAATTGTACAGGATACTGGTGAGGCCATATCTGGAGTCCTGTGCACAGATTAAGTCACCGTACTTAGGGAAGTATACGCTGACATTGAAGAGAGCACAAAATAAATCAGTAAATGAATTCCAGGAGTCAGCGGATTATTCTATCACAAGTTCAGGAACTTAAATCTATTCTCTTTGGAGTTAAGAGGTATGGGTAATCTCACTGAAACATACAAGATCCTCCAGAAGCAAAGGTGGGCAGATCGAGATATTTTCATTCATTGGAGATGTTGAATGAGAAGACAATTGCGTGATGTGGGAACAGTCATTTAATACTAAGACTTGGAGAAATAACCAACCATGATGTTCTGTTGGAATTTCCTACCCTGAAGAATTATGGAGGCTTGATCACTGAGGGTATTTTAAGGCACTGTAGACATATATTTGAAACATTGGGAAGCGAAGGCTTTGGAAAACTGGCACAGAAGAGAAGAGGAGGCCATAAGTAGATCAGCCATATTGAATTATGGAGCAAGGTCGAGGAGCTGAATGGCCTACTCCTGCTGAGACTTTCTTATTTGAAATATATTAAGAAAACTGGGCTTTGTGACTGGTTTAAAATTCAGGCAGTAAATTCAAAATCACATATTTATGCAATAATATTGCAATGATCATTGTTGTGTAAATATAAAATCGGTTTTGAGAATCGGCCCAGGGATATGTTATCCGTGAATATGCACTACAAATTATTTTGATTTGGGTAGTTCTTCCTACCGATGCAGAAAATGACTATAATGGAGCTAAGGATTGGAAAGAGGGGCTGGTCATATTAAAGAAAGGAGATGACAGGTCCAATCATATTGGTTACAAAAAGGTTTCTTCACTGTCTGCCACGTATCCTCCTTAATTGCCACCTCGCCGAACATAAAATAAGAATTCCAAACAATCTGGTAAATAATGTGACGTTTATTATTTAACACAAATTGGAGGAATAGCAGCTCATGTTTCGCTTGGGCAGCTTACAGCCTAGTGGTATGAATATTGATTTATCTCACTTCAGGTAGCCCCGGCATTCCATCGCTCTCTATCCATCCCCCAGCCAAGTTGCAGTACTTACAATGGCCTGTTTCCTTTATCATCGTTACTTTTTAGCATATCGTTCATTCATTGTTCTTTATCTCTCCACATGACCGTCCATATTCCTCGGTTCCCCTATTCCAAACCAGTCTGAAGAAGGTTCTCGACCCGAAACATCACCCCTTCCTTCTCTCCAGAGATGCTGCCTGTCCCGCTGAGTTACTCCAGGTCTTTGTATCTATATTCCGTTTAAACAAGCATTTACAGTTCCTTCTTACATATATCATTTGAAAGCCTTCCTCACTGTCCCAACGTCACCAATTTTGGTGTAATCTGCACACTTACTGACCAACTGACATATATTTATGCCAAGTCAGTTGTACATATATCTGAAACAGCAGAGGTTCCAGCCACTGGTCACAGACCTCCAACCAGAACAATACTTCCATCGCTATCCTCTGCCTTCTATGAGTAAGATAATTCCGAATCCAACGATCAAGTCACTGTTGACCCCATGCATCTGATCTTCAGGTTCAGCCTACCATGAAGGACATTCTTAATAACCCTGGAGACAACTTCCACTCTCTTACCCATATCAGTCAAATTTCTCACATCCTCTAAAAACCGACTTAAGTTTGTAAGACATGACTTGCCACAACAAAGCCATGCTGACCGTCTTTATTCTCTTCCAAATACGAGTTAATACTATCGGGAAGAATCCCTGCAATAGCTACCCTACCACTGACACGAGGCGCACCGGCCTGAAATTTCCTGGATTATCTCTACTTCACTTTTTATGAAAAGAACAATGTTTGGCTACTCTCCAGTCGTCCGGGATCTCGCCTGTGGCAAAGGCCGTTAAGCCCCAGCAATCTCCTTTTTTGCCTCTTTGAATGGACAGATCCCATCAGTCTCTGGGGATTTGTCGATTTAAGGCCTTTCAGGAGACAAGTCATCTGTACATGCGACTTGAATGAGAATTGAAAGGAAATACAATCCATTCAGTTACTTTTTTTTTAAACATAAATTCTGGGAGCTAATTTTATTCTGTGTCTCAAATGTGGGATAATGATTTGAGAAATTTTGGAAGGGTAAATGACCATTACCCAAATGGCCATAACACAGAGGTCACCTGTAAATCTTCACTACAATCACTTTCCTAAAACACTTCACAATCACAAAAAAAAACACAACTACGTCATCAATTTGAAGTGCAAAGTTGACAATTGTGAATGTGCACCTTCACAGACTTACTCCAAGTCATTATTGTTTACCACAGAAACATGAAAAGATTTGTATTTCCACACTAAATAACTGGAAATCAAGATTGTTCGCCAACTTTCTTCCACGGCACAACTTTATTGTCCACCAACAAAATCCTACATCACTTTTCATATTTCAGGAGCCACCTCTCACCAAAGATTATTTATTTTTATATAAGATACCAACTCAACCATGTCAATGTGTTGAGAGTCTATTCGGAATAATGTTGCAGAGGTTGGAGCTGTTGCCTCACAGTTACAGGACACTGTGTTCAATCCTAATGCAGGATGCTGTCTGTGTAGAGTTTGCTGTCTGTGTAGAGTTTGCAACAATCCATTCGGGTTTCTGGTTACTGTCAGTTACTCAAGTTTTCTCCCCACATCTTAATGATATGTTAGTAGAGCCACATCCTTGCAGCTCGAGCAACTTTGGGCACTATCTGTTTGGAGTTTATATGTTCTTCCTGTGACCATGTGGGTTTCCCCTGAGTGTTCCACATTCCTCCCATATCCCAAGGACATGCTGGCAGGTTAATTGGCTACTATCAATTATCCTTTGTTGTAGGCAGATGGTAAAAGATCTAAGGGCATACAAGAGGAAAATGTTGCTGGGCTATGGTGAAATAGTGTGACGGAATAGGACTGATGGAATTCACGTTTGTGGCACCGATAGACCTGACTGGTTAAATGGCCTCTGCCATTATTAGTATGAAAGCATTCAATTGGAATTTACAATTGGCTCATTTGTAATGCTGTGGTATTTTGTTATAATTTAATAACTTTCAAATTTGGCCACCCATGCCACAGGTTGGTACCCTTATTTACGGAAACACCCATATCCAGATTCTATTGGCTTAAGATATTCCATAAATACAGCACTCAATAGTGAAACTGAAGGTCTCCAAAATTACAGGTTATTTTCCTGTTTTTTAACGTAATATCCCCATTGTTTCATATCCTGTATTTTAAGTAGTATAGATGGTGTATGGCCAAAATAATGAGATGAAGCAAAAATAAATACATCTGTTTTACAAAGAAAAATATCAGTTATGTCCGTGTTTTCTTGCCGTTTCTTGTGACATTTTTCAAGCAGGATTTCATAAAATCCTTAGGCTAATTTAATACCAGAAAGGTTACATTAATTTTTCAATTAAATAACTCCATATAAGCCAAATTCCAATTTCAAGTAAATTAACATCGAATTCGATGAAAGTTTAGTTTACTATATTCTTTCTCATATATGTATATTAAAAAATTATAAATATTTTTTTGTCTTCAAATTTTGAAAGTATTAAATGTAGGTCACTTTTGATCACAAATTAGCTCAAACAGATCATAGGTAGGCCCATTTGTAATGCTGTGGTATTTTGTTATAATTTAATAACTTTCAAATTTGGCCACCCATGCCACAGGTTGGTACCCTTATTTACGGAAACACCCATATCCAGATTCTATTGGCTTAAGATATTCCATAATGTAACTGTTGTGTTTTATGGAGCTCCAAGAGAGAGAGTGATGAATATTAAATCATGGGTCGGCTTTTACTTGACAATTTGGAACTGGGTTAGAACATATTTGGTTATAAACATCATGCAAATAAAACATTTTTACTTGAAAGATTTACACTGCATGAAATTGTGAAACATAACCATCTGTAGTATAAAATACATGAATAGAAATTGTATCTATAAACTGTAAACTAGACCACAAAATGAGTAAAACATGGGAAATGATGGAAGTGTGATTTATAACAAATTAACAAATCATAGTTGGAAAATGCAATCTTGAATATGGGCACAAAGTTCCCATCATAATTTTTCAACTGATACCCACAGAGTAAAAACGTTCTTTCAAGATACATTTAAAGTCCAAGTTCTGAGTTAATGAAATTCATTATGTTAAGAAAGTAAAACTGACACAGGGTGGCACAGTGGTAGAGTTGCTGCCTTACAGTGCTTGCAGTGCCGGAACCTGTCGACCTCGTATGGGTGCTGTCTGTACGGAGTTTGTACATTCTCCTCGTGACCTGCATGGGTTTTCTCTGAGATCTCCGGTTTCCTCCCACCTTCCAAAGACGTACGTAGTTTAATTGGGTTAGTAAATGCAAAAATCCCCAATTTATTTTTGTCATAGGTGAATTTGTGTGTAGGATAGTGTTAATGTGTGTGGATCACTGGTCAGTGTGGGCCCGGTGGGCCGAATGGCCTCTTTCCACACTGCATCTCTAAACTAAACAAAATGGGGATGAGGTACAGAAATAAGCACCATAAATTTGGGAGAAAAATAAACTTTTTCTTTTACATAAAAGATGCGAGCCCATGTATTTAACTAATGGAGCCTAGTATCTTTGCTAAAAACAACTCTACATATTAGAGAATTGGATGAAAAAGAAATAAAAATATATGACTTGGAGAGGCATAGCAAGCGGGCTAAAATCCAGCAAATGAAAGAGCTAGCCTCCTAGATATTGATAAGCCATGGGAAACCTCATATCAGCAGAAAATGAATAAAATAATTGCACTTCTACAGGAATGAGGATGAATCATGCAAATTTTGAGAAACAATTGAACAATTATAACTAGACTAAAACATGAGAAATGCAAGACCAAATTCACTTATGACAAAAATAAAAGCAGCAATGGACAAAGAGGAGGAGGAATCCAAAAGAATGAAAGGAAATATAAAAGGTATTGAAAAATGTAACTTGAAAAGTAGTTTTTGAGCATTCAAAGGGAAAATAAAGTCAAAGCAGAGACCAATCAGAATTGAAGATACACATATGTTGCGAATGAAGGTATGGAAGAATTATCAAACAAATCTTCTTTGCAGTTTTTTTAAATAATGAAGGGGTAAGATAAAGGCATTTTGGAAAAGGAAATAGGACAAATAATACACTGAAGAGTTAAAATGAAAATATGTATAAAAATGAATCTTCATGTGTCCAGGACACCTAAATTACTTTGTTGAATTAATTTTGTTTACTAGAGCACGTTTTGCAGAGAAATACAGCTGTCAATTTAAATATTGTTGATTTCCACATTTGGTATTATAAAACGAGAACTCTCAGATAGACACAAAAGTGCAAATGCATTTGGAAACTAAGAACTCCCACGCTATGCGAGTTTAAGTTCAAATGCCATGCAGGTCACAGGGAGAGCATCGCTTCTCTTTTCAAAATCATGACACAGGATAACTCGCATCCACATAACATTTAACCTTGAAGCTGAAAGACAACTCTGTCAGTAATACATAACATTTTAATGCTATACTGATATGCCAGCCTAAATTCTGACCTCAAATTCAGCATTGCAACCTTCTGCATGAGAAGGCGGTCACTAATGTGCAAAGTTGTCCAAAAAATAGATAAACACAAAGTAGATAAGTCCTTGGAATATGGCTACCAAGCCAAAACAAGACAAAGGAAAAACTGCAGGAAGAACTGAGCAGGTCAGGCAGTTTACATTGAGGAAAATGGACAGGTGGCTTTTGGATTGGGATCCTTGTTCAGACTGGTGTAGAGGGATCAATAGAGGGGAGATAACTAATAGGAACATCAATTACTCCATGAATCTGAAGAAGAGTCCCAACAAAAAAAATGTGGTCTATACATTTACCTCAACAGATGCTGCCTGACCTGCCGATTTCCTCCAGCAGTTTGGTGCATCTGTGGTCTTGTGTCTCCAGAACATGGCAAAGGACTTGGTCACAATATCTGAACCCATGGTTAATGGTCATACAGTACTGTTGGACTGGAACACAGTCGGGGGGAGGGGGGAGAATGTTAGTTAGAGGTTATCTAAAAGTGGAGAATTCAATGTTCACACCATTGGGCTGTAAGCTATCCAAGCAGAAAATGAAGTGCTATTCCTCCAGTTTGTATGTGGCCTCACTTTGGTAATGGAGGCAGCCCAGGACAGAAAGGTCAGTGTGGGAATGGGAAGGGAAGTTAAAGTGGTTAGAATCCAGGAGGCCTTGACGGAAAAATATACATATTGTCTGATGGAACAGGAAAGCAGATTCCTGTTTCAGTGACGAAAGATACCAGATGAAGAGGTAAATGCATGCCTCTGTTGAAGCACCAAGTTACTGGACCGGAAGGCAAATGGAAGCTTGGATTTTAATCCAAGGCGGCTGAAGTACAAAAGTATGCTGGCCTTCTACCCTCTATGGACCTTTTTATTTCCAATCATCTTCATTTTAGTTTAAAATTCAGTAGTTGCAAAGAATTTTGTGAAATCATAAAGTTGTACAGCATGATTTATAAATGTAAAGTTGAAGCACTGTTGATTTGGGAATAAAACTTACAGAAGGATGATGGAAACATCATTTCATCCTTAAAAGGGAATATATTTGAAGCAGGAAACAGTCGTACCCGTGGAGAATGCAACACAGAATGTCTAGATTGGATTGATTAAGCAAAGAGCCATCACCCATACAAAGAACCAAATTGTCTCTGCCCAGAGTGCCTGCCTCCAAGGTTTACAATTCTTGAAACTAAGTAGAAGAAAATGATTCCTTCCATCTCAATTTCTTCGTATACAATTGAAACCAAAATTAATCCCGGTCCAAAATTAGTCACAGCACAGGATATTTTTTCTCAGTTAAGAGCAGAGCAGAAAATGTTTCCAACCTATTACAAATGCTACTGTGATATCTGCCAATTACAGACATAAGAAAACTATTTGCCCAAGAATTCAATCCAATATCAAAATAACTGATTATTTTGCATTACAAACCAGCATAACCCGTCATAAAGAACCACAACTGGTGAAACTTATAATAGCTCCCTATTTTTCAAAATTAAATGTTACAGAAACGTAAAAAGTAGTACATTATAGAACATTTGAACCTCATGAACAAAACTGGGTGGCAGTGTGACATGACACAAAGCTGGGTGGCAGTGTGAACTGTGAAGAGGATGTTAGGAGGATGCGGGGTGACCTGGACAGGTGAGTGAGTGGGCAGATGCGTGGCAGATGCAGTATAATAGATAAATGTGAGGTTATCCACTTTGGTGGCAAAAACAAGGGGGCAGATTATTATCTCAATGGGGTTAGGTTAGGTAAGGGGGAGGTTCAGCGAGACCTGGTGTCCTTGTACACCGGTCACTGAAAGTTGGCGTGCAGGTACAGCAGGCAGTGAAGAAAGCTAATGGAATGTTGGCCTTCATAACAAGAGGATTTCAATATAGGAGTAAAGCGGTTCTTCTGCAGTTGTATAGGGCTCTGGTAAGACCACATGTGGAGTATTGTGTATAGTTTTGGTCTCCAAATTTGAGGAAGGACATCCTTGTGATTGAGGCAGTGCAGCGTAGGTTCACGAGATTGATCCCTGGGATGGCGGTACTGTCATATGAGGAAAGATTGAAAAGACTAGGATTGTATTCACTGGAGTTTAGAAGGATGAGGGGGGATCTTATAGAAACATATACAATTATAAAAGGACTGGACAGGCTAGATGCAGGAAAAATGTTCCCAATGTTGGGCGAGTCCAGAACCAGGGGCCACAGTCTTAGAATAAAAGGGAGGCCATTTAGCACTGAGCTGAAAAAAAAACCCTTTCACCCAGAGAGTTGTGAAATTGTGGAATTCCCTGCCACAGAGGGCAGTGGAGGCCAAATCACTGGATGGATTTAAGAGAGAGTTAGATAGAGCTCTAGGGGCTAGTGGAATCAAGGGATATGGGGAGAAGGCAGGCACGGGTTATTGATTGGGGACGATCACAATGAATGGCGGTGCGGGCTCGAAGGGCTGACCTCCTCCTGCACCTATTTTCTATGTTCCTAAAATCAAAAAAATTAAGAAGGGCACAAGAAAACTCTAATTCCAAAAATATGGCAAATTCATATCATGAAAGTGCAGTTTTTCCAGAAAATTGTAATGATTGTTACATATTGAATATAACTGTGTACTAGTTTTTTGGGTTAAAGTAATCTAGTAATTTACAGCAACATCGTTGGCATTATGTAAGTAAGTATCTTCATCTTGACTAGGAATAGCATGACTGCATGTAGTGAAAGAACATATATTTCCCAGCTCGAGTGCAGATAACCAAGTGTTCCCTCAGTCAACCAGACCTACTGGTCATACTAAATGACTCCGATGCTTTCTCTGCTGCTTGCTGTAAGACCTTTTAATATGGATCTACCACACCTCAAATACATTGTAATACTATACTACCAATAGATACTGTGTAGCTATTAACTGATATCTCTTAGTTTTTTTTATTACCGTGTTATCAACTGCTTTGTTTTTTCTTTTTTTTTCTAACAAAAATGTGACATCCACAGAAACAATAATTCATGGCTTTAAAATCAATAAAGTTAGGAATCTGAAATGAAAACAGAAAATGCTAGCAAAGTTCAGATTAAGCCACATCTGTGGAAAGAGAAACAGAGTTAATGCTTCAGGTTGGAGCCCCAATGTATAACATTTCCTAATATATAGGCTATCTTGACAGATAATATCATGCTAAAAATATATAATTAAGTGCTGGTAAAATGGTAAACAAAATACTTTTTATCTTTTGCAATTAATTGACCAGTAAATGTCAATATAATTGGTTCTACTTCAGTCTAGATTTAGATTCAAATTTAGACAAGTGCTTAAATCTTCTTTAAATCAATACAAAATTGGAAAAACAAATATGCATCAAATATATGATAGTTTAAAATGTAAATCACAAATATTTAAATAATAAAAACAAAGTGAGAACAGAAAACATAATAAACATTCAGCTGGTCTGGAGCCGCTGCATCTTTAAAGAAAAACAAATGGTTAATGTTTCATGTTGATGACCTGTCATCCAAATTAATTCACTTTCTAGAGATGCTGCCTGTCGCATTGGATGCTACAGGGATTTTGTTTTTATTATCAATTTCGTGAAGCTTGAGTATGTACAGTGATGGCCAAGCTTGGCTACACCTACACAATTAGTGTTGCTGGAACCTGAAATCATCCTATTGAGGCAGTCAAAGAGAATCAAACACTGCTCAGTAGGAAGCCACCTCAACATAATACACAGATCAATTAACTGTATCTTATCTTTAAAAGGCAGCAACATTCAAAATTATCAGAAGGAAGTATCAGTGAGATAGGCAACAACATAGCAATAAAAATGTGATGCCCTTGAATAATGTCAGTGACACATGGCAATATATTTGGCAAAAAAATTAAATACTTTTTGGGTACTATGCAGAAAATCTCTGCAATGTAATGTCAAGAACTATTTGCCAAAAAAGTTCCTCAGTTAAAAATCGCTGCAAAAATCGAATTACTGAGTTTATATGAAAGGATGAATACGAGTCTGAAGAAGGGTTTCGGCTCGAAATGTTGCCAATTTCCTTCGCTCTAGAGATGCTGCCTCACCCGCTGAGTTTCTCCAGCATTTTTGTCTACCTTATATGAAAGGATACAGAATACTAAATAAAGTAGTAATATTAACGATGAATCAAGTGATCTATGAATAAAATGCTGCACTATATTGCAATTATGGGATCCATACTAAACAGGTCACTCAGGCAAAGGAGTGAGTATTATGCAACGTGTTGGATAATTAATGATATTAGGGAAGTCTGGATGCTGACTCGGACAAGGACATGAAATAAAATAGTGAGCGGATGAAGCAAGTGTGCCTTTATCTAATGCTGTGTTTCCTCGAAGTTACATTTCATTGTACTACATAAATGCTTTTTATTTTGGGTCGTGTTCTTTCAATGTCCTTTAACCACATACGTTAGGCTGTGCTCCCACACCTGACGAATGTTAACATATTTGCTGTTTAAGTGCGAGAAAACGTTGAGTTTAAACACATAAATTAAAAAATCTCACACCGCCTTTTAGACAATAGGTGCAGGAGTAGGCCATTCGGCCCTTTGAGCCAGCACCGCCATTCCATGAGATCATGGCTGATCATCCCCAATCAGTACCCCGTTCTGCCTTCTCCCCATATCCCCTGATTCTGCTATTTTTAAGAGCCCTATCTAGCTCTCTCTTGAAAGCACCCAGAGAACCTGCCTCCACCGCCCTCTGAGGCAGAGAATTCCACAGAATTCCAGAGAATTAGTTAGGTTAATCACACAACCTATGAGGGGGCAAATACTGAGCTTTTGCAAAGTCTACAGAGGGATGGCCTTGCTTGATTGGTTTGTGCACAGCCCAAGCGACAACTTCTTGTGGCCAGGGACCAGTAAACCATTAAATGTAATGGGGTTACACAACTGTGTAGCTCCTCTCCTCATTCTGGTCAGACATGGCAGAGGTGGACCTGATGATGAGTCAAGAATTATGCAGTGTTGATGAGGCAGCCAATGAAGGCAAATGTCTTCAACCATACTGTCAACCTGTTGTAATAAATAACAGAGCCAACCTGTGGTTCAATCCAGGGGGACCCTCTTCCTCTCAGCTTCCTTCTTAACTTATAATTTTTAAAATGTATCCCAGTCTTTGAATCTCCAATTTACATCGAACAACTTGACTAGAACAGTCCATCCAAATCACTCACCATTCGGAAAGATTAGATCAACTCAAATTGTTCTCTTTCCAAATAAACTATACTGCAACACAGCAAATTACTGCATCTTAATATTACTCTAATATGTGCATTTGATCTTCCATGCATTATAATTTCCTTCTGAAAGTGAAGATGAGTGAAAAAAACTGGTTATTATTTGACTGCAAATACATAATTAAATTAGATCCAAGTTTATTTTTCAATTAGGCTATGAGAAATATTATTCTATTATTGGTTAACAATGCAATTAAAACACTGAATGTGTGATATTCCTAATATAATTGTAAGCAGTCTAAGAACAGGTTCCTTGACTGAAGCTTTACAGTTTGGAGAATATTCTTAACCTCAGCAAAACTATATTCACCACTGTATACCATTCTTATCTGAAAAAAGATATTAAGAGAAAAAAAATAGAATGTTGTTTTAAATCAAAACATGACCATCTTTAAATTTGTAAGCATAAGATTTGGTAGTTTCTATTACCCATGTGGGATTGATAATATTGTTCACTTTTACCTGTCAATTTTGTAAATAAGTCAGGACAAGGACAAATTAATAATGGATAACCTTGATGGTGGTGATCATTCAATCTGCCCTATAGTTTGTCTATAATTAAATAAACATCATTCTCTATAAATAAATTCTAATTAAGAAATGGGATTCTGGGGAGATTAGGCGAAAAGGAAAAAGTCGAGGGGGAATGGGATTGACAGCATTCCTTTGTTGAGCCAAATGGCCTCCTTCCATGTTGCAAGAGTAATTATTGACTGTGGAAAATGCAAGCAGCTTCACAGGTGGGACCTAAATTGACAGGGTATTTCCATGCACTTGGCATCCACACCAAAAGATACTTAAGAAGTAGAATATGTTAAGGCTTCTGCAGATGAAACAGTCAAATTATCCTTTCATTTCAAGTGTGCAAAGTTAATCCAACTTTTTGTGTCTATCTTTCATTTAAAGGTTGCATTCATAGATCTCAGATGAAAATTAGAATGTTTAAATCTCAATCTGTATAATCCTTGTGAGCAGAAAATTGAACTCTAGTTCAGGTATGGGTTATATCAAAGATAGACACAAAAATGCTGGAATAACTCAGCGGTTCAGACAGCATCTCTGGAGAAAATTGATAGGTGGCTTTGGTTCGGGACCTTTCTTCAGACTCAATGTCAGGTTAATGTCAAGATGGATACTTAAACCCAGTCAGTAGTTTATCCCTTATTCTACAAATTATCAATTTGAACTCTTTAATTTAAGACCAAACTGGAATTAATGGCATTTGTGACATTGGAAAACTCTGCACATAAAAACATTCAAACTGGGAGTTTTCAAGATTTCACGTAATCCAGAAAAAATCCTCCACCATATAAAACTACCCATCTTACTGAGAAGGATGAATGAAAAAAAAATGTTACACACCTTTGAAAATCCACTGATCAAAATTCAGAAGCCTTATTCTATTCTGATGTTATTTGCAGTTTTTAAAAGTATCAACTGATCTCTCCCAAAAAAACATTTTGATAAGTTTTCATTTAAATATTTTGTAATTTCCAAGTAGCAAAATTTAAAAATATATTTTCCAGCTTCATGGAAGGATTCAATTCTCCAAATATGGTAAAGGTTAAGGCCAATAATGACCAAACAAGAATGGGTCATGAACACTGAGAACCCAATTATTTGGGATTTATATCCCAAATTTAGTGGATGGATTGAATTTCTATCTAAACAAACTACCTAGAATATTAGGGGCATAGCCAGACGTTTGTATAAATCACTTCATTTTTGGACAACATTTAATTTGATCCAAAGATTACATGAAATCCTGAAAACACCTCGTTTGTACCTTTCTAAGCGCAGAAATTTCCACTTTCACAAAATATATTAATTCCAATTTGGTCTCAAGATTTCAAATTATTTGAGATTCAAATTTAGCTAATATCTTCAAATCCTTCTGATAAAATCATTCTCACTATTTTGTATTCATAAAATTTACTATGATCACAAGGCTATGGGAAAATAATAACATTATCGAAATTTACCACAGACAGGTATATTAACTTTTTGGTAAGACATAACAATGCTACTAAAGTGATAAAATCCGACAAAACTAATATTGTTTATGAAAGTGCTTTTTGCTAATACAGAAAAAGCATCTCATGATTATGCAAGAATTGTGTCTGCAAATATCAGTTTGGAACTAAAAAAATTAATACAAATGTTTCTTACTACTCTTTTCTATCAACAGAATAAATAATTCAATCCAGGGAATGGAATATTAATTTTACTTTGTAATTAAGGAGCCTTAAATATGGAACAGGATGCAAGGACAGAGGGACACAGCCCAGTGTGCCTTTCCTCTGCCTTTAATGCAGACAACAATTATAGTTTTATATAATTACAGGATTAATGCCTAATTGCAATTTGTAAAAAATACATTGGTCCCCAAAACAATTTGTTTTCTTAGTTATATAACAGTACACAAAATAGAAGGGAAAGGAAAACCTCAAATAAAACAAAACTATGATTCCAGTAAAATGACCAGTTATGATCGCTGGAGAACTCTCCATCAATTCTTAACATTGGAAAAACACATTTCGTGGCAAAATAATCCTCAAATTAATGGAAAAGTAAACAAATACTGCAAGGAATTTTTTTCCCTCTTGATTCATCATACTCTAAAAAATCGACATCAAGTATAATTTGAAAAGCATTAGAATATAATCATTTAAAATACACACTTACGTGTAACGTTTAAAAATAGCTTCATATGTATAACCTGAACATTTCTGACACAGACATTTAATTGCGTTATCCATCATATCCAGTTTGTAATGTTATCTAGTGCCTCTTGACTTCCTCTACTTGCATTTCCATAGCAACTACCAACACCAATGAAAATGAGGCAGAGAATACATACCCAAAGCAACTGCAAACACTAAATTCCCTGGACTACGTTTATTTTAAGCAAAAAATACTTGAAATGCTCACAAAAATGGATGAATTTCCAAAGGAAAATTTGGCATGAATAATCCAAATGAAAGCCTCGCAATAGTGAAGAAATTACTGCATCACGAGCGAGAGAGAGAAAAAAAATCTGAGGTGGCACATTTGAAAGTGAGACTGGAAACATGCCGAGATGACAGATAATCACAAACAGCAGTAACTGAACAACCAGGATCTTCAATAGCAACAACTAAAGACATCAATGTGTAGGCTCATCATAATTATATGGCATTCAGACATAATTTGCACCTGTCAAGCAACGATGAAAATATTTATAAATCTTGAAACAAAGATCAAGCAAATTAGATAAAAGCAAAACCAAGGGTACAAAGCATAAACAAAATCAATTACAATTCTGGAAGTAAAAGAGACCAGAAACCTTTGAACGTGATCAGCGATATAACATCGTTCCTCACCACAAATACCAAAAAATGTTTAGCAATACAAAAAGCAATGAAGAAAATGCAATTAAACACAAAAGGAAACAGTGCTAAGCACAGATCATCCCTAGAACCATAAACTCAGCGTAATTTGAAGCACTGCATACCATTTGTATCATTCGCACTTGATTTGCCTTCGACAAAATCTAATTTTATCTTATGAGATAAACAATTTTGTTTTTACATCAGAAGAGTTTTTGAAGTTCAGACAACATTGCAATGTTCAATAACCAACCCCAGGTAGTTTTTCAGTATGGTTTCTTTGTAGTATGCAAACTCTGCTCTCCCAGAACAACAAAAGGGAAAGTTTGCAATTAATTGTAAAATTGATTGAAGCATCTCAAGCATATATTGTGTAAATGACGTTTCGTTGCATATAATCAAATAAATTGTCTTGTTGTTCAAAGTGCCTGGTAAAAATTCAGGTGCAATTAAAAAAAATACCAGAAATCCTCTCAAAAAGAAAACCTGGAAAGATGACCTTGGACAGCTACCAAGGAAAATATTTCACAAACTGATTCCTTCGATTTACCTATTCTCAGAAAAGATCAACAGCAAATGCTGTTGAAGCTCTGAATGCAAATGCTCTGAAGAAGGGTCTCGACCCAAAACGTCGCCTATTTCCTTCACTCCATAGATGCTGCCTCACCCGCAGAATTCCTCCAGCATTTTTGTCTACCTTCGATTTTCCAGCATCTGCAGTTTCTTCTTAAACAGCAAATGCTTGCTCATTTGCTCTTTACTCTGCCTTGAACCATCTGGATAAGAGGAGTGTGTAAGAAGGAACTGCAGATGCTGGTTTAAACCGAAGATAGACACAAAAAGTTGGAATAACTCAGTGGGACAGGCAGCATCTCTGGAGAGAAGGAATGGGTGACATTTTGGGTCAAGACCCTTCTTCAGAGATGCTGCCTGTCCCCGCTGAGTTACTCCAGCTTTTACTGTCTATCTTTGGATAACAGGAGTGTTCATCACTATTGTTTGACGCTCAACACATTAATTCCCTCCAAACGTATCACCAAGCTCCAAGACCTCTCCACCTCCACATGCAACTGCCTCCACATCCTTCCTCATCAGTCCACCTTCATCAGTGCTGATTAGTAACAACATCCTCCTCAATGGCCATCGACACAGGTGCACCTCAAGGCTGCACGCGAAGCCCCCAGATTTACTCTTTTTACACCCGCAACTGCGTGGCTAAGCACTACTCCACTGCCTTCTATAAATTTGCCAATGACGCTGCTACTGTTGCCAAATACCATGTAGTAATGAGTCAGTCTACAGGAGACAGAAGACAGAAAGAAAACCTGGTTGTGTGGTACAGCAACAGTCACCTCTCTCTCGTCCAATGTCAACAAAAGCAAGAAACTAATTGTTGATTTCGGAAAAGGAAATCAGGAGACAATGTGCCGGTTTGCATAACTGGGTTGCCAGTGGAGAGAGTAAGCAGCTTCAAATTCCGAAGCGTTTACATCTCAGAATGACCTGTGCATTACCAGTCCTGAGGCCAGCACAAAGATGTAATCACAAAGAAGGCACACCAGCATCTCTACTTTCTGACAAACGAGAGATTCAGAAAAGGACACAAAGAGTAACTCCGCATGTCGGGCAGAATCTCTGGAGAACATGGGTAGGTGACGTTTCAGGTCACCAAAAAACCTTCGTATTTGTAGTTGGCACAAATTACAAATTTGTCTCCTGATCATTATCAAGAACAAATGGCAGGCCACCTGACTCTTCAAGCCTGCCAATTTGACCATTGTTCTTCATATCTAATCACTTCTTCCAAACATGAAGTCTGTCATATGTACCAGCAACATAACAATGAAATTCTTTCTTGCTGCAGCTTTGTAGGCTCTTTAAGACTTTACACACAAATAAACATACAATGATTAAGCCCCTCGGAGTGTTGTAGAGCAGAGGAGTATATTGCTCTCTGAAAGTGGCATCACAGGTAGATAGGGTGGTCAAGGTGACTCTTGGTACATTGGCATTCATCAGTCAGTGTTTTTAAGATATAAGTTTTTGATGTTATATCACAGTTGTACAAGAAGTCGGCCCAGTGGTAGAGTTGCTGCCTTACAGACCCAGAGACCCGGGTTTGATCTTGTCAATGGGTGCCTGAGTTTGCACTTTCTCCCTGTGACTGCATGAGTTTTCTCCGGGTGCTCCAGTTTTTGTCCATGTGCCAAAGTGCAGATTTGCAGGTGAATTGGCTTCTGTAAATTATCCCGAGTGTGTGTATGATAGAACTAGTGTGATTGGTTGATCACAGGTCAGTGCTAACTTAGTGGGCTGAAGGGTCCGTTTCCACACCAGATCTCGGACCTAAATGTTTGGCCACATTGTTCAGTTTTGGTCATCCTGCTATCAGAAGGATGCCATTAAGCTCGAAAAAGTGCAGAGAAGAATTATGAGGATGTTGCTATCCTTGAGGCCCAGAACTATAAGGAGAGATTGGACAGGCCAAGACTTTTATTCCTCAGAGTGCAGGAGGCTGAGGGGTGATCTTATAGAGATGTATAAATCATGAGGGGAAATAGATAGGGTGAATGCACAGGGTATTTTACCCAGAGCAGGGAGATCAAGAACGAGAGGACATGGGTTAAGGGTGAGAGTGAAAAAATGTAATAAGAACTCGAGGGGCAACCTTTTCACACAGAGGGTGTAGGGTATATGGAATGAGCCGCGTAAGAAGATTAAGTCAGGTGTTAGAACATTTAAAAAACATGGCTAGGAAAAGGTTCAAAGGAATATGGTCCAAACATCGCAGGTGGATCGAGTGTAGGTAGGACATCTTCGATGGCATGAGCAAATTTGGCTCTGGGGCTTTTTTCCATGCTAAATGAATAAATTAATAATCAGTAATATTCAGTAACCAGACCATAATGGTGCAATATCAACAACTTTTCGCAGCTTCCATCACTCCTGGGCATTCGTGTTACTGAACCATCCCGTGAGGCAATGTCAGTATCTTCTTAGGCCCTTGTCGGTTGTGGCTGACCATGGATGTCTCCAGAGTGCTATTCCCTATATGGAGGACGCCTGTGTGTGACTTAATTTAATGTGGTGAGACTGGTGCACAGCCAGCCACCCCACGGTCCTTGACAGATCTGGGTCAGGATCCAGTGGCATGGAGTTCAAGACAACTGGAGACCCTTTTCTGCTGCAGCCTTCATCCGCCTTCCCAGCCGTTGTGACGCTCCACTAAGGTCAGCCATCGTCCTCCGCCTATTCCACCGTTGAGGTCTTGGTTGGATTGCTCTTTATCAGAGACCTCTCCCTCGACCTTACCGCCATGGGTGACCCTACCTGGAGCATAGCTCCAGAGGGCATCGCTCTCAGGATCACACAATCTTCTCCACCACGACAAGGTGACAATCCATGGACAAGTCAGTATGCACTTCACGATACAGCTGTAGAAGTTCAATAGAATATTAATTGGCGTACCAAATCTCCTCAGTCTTCTTTCTATGTTTCTTCCCAGACACTGCATGACCCACCAACTCCTCTTGAGGTTTGTTTTTTTTTGCCCAAGTTTCCATCATTTGCCGTCTCTTATATCTCTCCATTGAACGTCCTCAGGTGTTACCCAGGTGCCCCACACTTGCATTGCAATCACCGCCATACTTGCTGCAGATGAAGGCAGCAAGCTGATGTGATACAAACTTCATTGACCTCTGCCCAGCCAGCTATGGTTTGTGACTTCTCCTTCCCTTCTCTCATACTTCCTGATCAATCAGCTTCTTGAGGTGCTAACTATTTGCCGTGATCCCCAAGTTGTCTGAAGCTTTGCCATCTTTCTATCTTGCCTTCATTTGGTTTTGTAGTGGAGGCAATCCACAGACAAATGTGACCCAGTGGCCAGTTCACCGTGCAGAATGGTCTTGGGAAGGAGGCCACTGATGATTGCAGCCAATCCACAGGAACAGTATTCAATTAGTAATGAAAGAATACTGAGATACGGCATGGTATCTCTAACCTGGGAGTCCCCGTCTACCAAGCAATGCCAAGATGCGTTCAGGGAAGCAAATGTAGAAATAAGTTTGTTTTCATGCATTGCATACATTATCCAAACCGCACCATGGTAGAGGAGTGAGGTAAGGACAAAGGATTTGTGGATTCACAGTTTGGTGTTCTTCATCAGCTTGCCGTTGGTCTCCATTCTTCAGTTCAGTTTGGACATACCAACTGCAGCAAAGCTCATGTTCATTTTAGACTGAAGTGGGATAATGTTGATGTTTATGCAGCACAATTCATTAATAGTGATTTTACTTCGGAGTCACGTGAATGACTACGTGAAGAGGACCCGCCTGGCGCATGATCGGCATTACATCGACGCTGTCGGTAGTCAAAGAGCTGCAGAGCGCAGCTCCACCAGCGGTAAGGAACAGGCCCGCAGGTAAGTGGATTGAATTATTTTACAGGGCTTGTTCAAACTCCGTGGTGCTGGCGTGCAGAGCCAGCAGGAGTTGAAAGGAAAAGTGGAAATACTCCGGGGGGAAAAACGGAGGTTAAAATGCGTCCCGGGTAGAATCTCAGTAAAGATCGGGACAGCAGATTAGTGTGAAGCCGGTTTCGATACCGGTGGCCGTTAAAAATTACCGTAGGGAGCATTTAGTCGCTCCACAAACAAAAGCCACGGGAAGAATCTTCAATGGGAAGGTAAATAAAGAAGTCTGAGAGGCCGTAGTTTTAAATGGTTAAATGATTTTAATAAGGAAAGGCCTCCCGACAAGAAAGCCTTATGGCTCAGAATAAATTAAATGGCGAAATACTCCAAATTATTTTCAACCAAGGGTTTAAAAAACCCCAGAATATTCCCAGGCAGGCCCTGAGGGGTTTCCATATACAAGTATATGGTGCTTTTACCACTGTGGGAATATGAACCTCAGATTGGTTGGAGGTAGTCTCCTTGAGCAAGTCTCAGGAGTACCAGGGCAGTAAAGAAACTGACCCTAAAAGTGGTGTTTTGGTCATGTACCCACCACAGCACAAATATAAATCCAGGTGTACTTAATGGGTACAAAGTACGATACCTGAAGGAAGCGGTGAGGCCATGGAAGGTGACCATGTTGGCCAATATCAATTGGTTTTTCACCAGCTTCAGGGGGCTGTTATGGTTGAAACAGCAGATTTATATGAAAACATTTGTGCATTACTAAGGTGCTAACGGTGAATCCGATTAAGGCACCCATGTCTTCAATAGTGTGGAGGCACAGGGAATATGATTCCAAAGAATTCAAGTTTGCGGGTGGCATCACTGCTTATGGGAAGCAAGTGAAAGATTGTGCAATGACCAAAAATTTAAAAGGATAAGTTGCATTTTTTATTGCTCATATGTTCAGCTCAATGGTATGAGAGAAAAATGGCCATTCGGACCATTTTGCACTTTAGATTTGCAGGTCAATAAAGTTCAAGCTACGTTGAAAATCTTGGTTATTACGAAGTGAACCTGCCTAGAACAAATCAAAGTCATTGATAAAAAGGCAAAGATATTAGCCTCATAAAAATTTTGCAATATTGGTGGCCCAATGTGAAGGAGGATTTGATATATGGATCAAACAGAGGCAGGTGTATGGTGAGGAAGTATTTTCATCCAGCACAGCCTTATGTTAACCCATATTGTTGGGGAAGAAGGCCATCACGTGCATTTGGAGAAGTACAAAAACTTTTATTCTATCACAGAGGAAGCTTTTGTTGACCCTCCGATTGGTGGTAGATTACAGGTGTGTTATGATAAATGATATCGCATAACAGCTGAACAGTTTATATTAGATACTGTGTAAGGATCTACAATAAAATTTATAGGAGGAGTTGATCCACCTGGACAGAATTTACCTAATCCCAAATAAAGAAAAGGTAAGAAATTATTTAGGGAAAGTGTAATGGGGGAAAAAAACGGAGTAAGCATCCATAACAATTTGTACCAAATAATTTCCCCAGGCAGAAGAAAGATGGCGGTGAAGAGTCATTCTAGACATCACACACTTTAATACATTTGTCCAGTATAAAACATTTCAAAATGGACACCTTCAACACTGCAAGGCAGTTGTTATCAACAAGTTGTAATTGGTTACTATAGTCTTAAGGGATGCGTATGATTTAGTACCAATTTATCATCATGTTCACAGGTAATTGAAAATTAATTAAATGGGTCAGCTAAGGCAATTAAGGCATTATCTAATGAATTAAGCTCAGCTTCTCGGCTGTTCATACAATGGTTGAAACCAGCACTTGCACTGATAAGGACACATGGTCATGGTTTATCTTGATGACATTTTTTTTTAATTGGCAATGATGATCAGGAGTCAGCTGGAAAATTAGTGCAACTATTGCAAGCCTGTTGAAAGACTAGAAGTCCTGATCCATCCAACAAAATCTAAGCTTTAGCCATCCCCAACATTTTATTATTTGGGGTTTGTGAGTAATTCAGTACCATGTTCTGTAAATTTTACCAAGAAACAAAGTGTCAATATTACGAATGTGTGTCGTTGCCTTGTTGACAAGCCTTATCCCTCCAACCAAGAAGGAGCTTAGGTAAATTAGTAGCACTATTTCTGCAGTAGAGTTGGTCCACTGCATTACCTAAAAAGCTCAAAAAAGGGAAAAACACAAGCACTAGAAGAGTGTGCAGGGCATTTTGACAGGCCTATGCAATTGCCAAAGGAAGCGTCCTCAGAATTACAGTGGTGGATTGAGAATGTTCCACAAGCTGCTTAAAAACATATTAGCTCAGCAACCAGCAGTCATTGCAAACTGAAGCAAGTATTCTCGGATGGTGGATAGCTTCTCGGTTTTTGGGCTAAGATAAGAGTAATATCTGTTTTTATCAGGTTAATATCTCATACGTCCCTTATTTAGGGGGCTACGGACAATAACACCAGGTGGTGGTAGATGGATTGTTCAAGAAACTTATTTCTCCAAACATGGTATTAATAATTTGGAGTTGTTAGGAGCTTTTATGGATTAAAAGCTTATTGTTCTACTATGAACGATTTGCATGTCCAATTACAAGTAGACAATACCACAGCTGTGGCATATATCAATCACATGGGTCGAGTAAGATCATTATCATGTGATTATCTGGTTAACCAGATGTGGCATTGGTATATCTTTAAGAATATTTGGTTTTCAGCTATCTATCTCAGGGAGAGACAATATTGTGGCAGACAACAGATCACGGAAATTTAAAGACAATACAGAATGGGTATTAAACACACAAGTTGGAAAACATTGTCAGTAGTATGGATTACCTGACATTGATCTGTTTGCGTCTAGATAAAATCACTAATTGCCCAAATACGTCTCACTATATTGGGGGGGGAAATATGTTCTTTTATGTTCCCCATTCTGTCTGATTAGGCAATGTCTGATGAAAATATAGCAAGACCGGTTTGGTGGCCCAAATCAGACACAGTCATGGTTCTCATTGATGTTTAGAATTATAATTGAACCATTTATGACGATTCCTAGCTGCAGTAATTGATGGGCCAAATCGGACACGTCATGATTCTTAATTATTGTTTAGAGTAATAATTGAACCATTTATGACGATTCAAAGCTGCAGTAATTTGTTGAAAAATTCATTCATGGCATGATCATATGAAATTGTTAATCTGCAGGTTCTGAACAGACCATTAGAAGAGCTTGGGACTGTCGGATAGGACCATGAATGTTATAACTGCTGCTTGGAAAAATAGCATTAAAACAGTGTTTTGTTCATATAAAGAAATTGGAAGTCTTTGGTAGACAGTCAAAGATATTTTATCATACTGCTAACATATCAGATATATTGGATTTCCTTGCTGGATTGCATATTTTGATCAGCACCTTAGCGATAGGGTCATTAATAGGGCTCATAGTGCTTTATCGTCCTATTTAGGACAAATTTGCTGACCATGAATCTAGCGGGTCTCATCCGGTAATTAGAGGCCGTAGGATGTTGTAAAAGAAACATTTTCAAAGTTTACAAGAAACCAGTTCTCACGGTGTCAGGGTTGGACACGCAGTGTTGGGTTCTCTTTGATTGTGCTTTGTTTTATATTATCAATTTATATCTTTGGTTATAAATTTTCCCCTACGATAGAAGGGTTATTACTTTCATTCCTTTATAATGAAAAGACTTATTACATAAACTAAAGAAATGTTTATAAGATGTATTATTTACTCACTACTGTGTTGATTGAGCCAGAGTGTCGTATGGAATGAATCTACGACATGAAAAACACAGAGCTACAAAATCTTCACGTAGTCACTCACGTGCATCCAAAGTTAAACAGTAAGATTAAACGAGAACTTACCAAGTTTGAAGTTTGATCATTATTTTATGAGGAGGAACGATGAGGGATTACGTGCCCTCCACTCCCAACCCTCGTAAAATAAATGATCATCTGGTAGTTCTAGTCTATTTTTGAGCCTTACTATCTTACTCCGGCTATTAATGCTGTGTTTTTCATGCCGCTGCTTTGAAGTATGCCGATCATGCACCAGGCGAGGCTTCTTCACGTAATCCCTCATCGTTCCTCCTCATAAAATAACAATCAAACTTCAAACTTGGTAAGTTCTCGTTTAATCTTACTATTAACATCCAGAAATATAAGTAAGTTTATTTGCCAAGTATTCACATACAAGGTATTTGCCTTGGTGCTCCGCCCACAAGTAACAACATGACATGCAGTGGCAGTTACGTATGACTCAGAAAACACTAAACATTAATAATAATAAAACATTAATGATAAAACACCATTGATGAAGCATGTGAACCAACAAAATACCAGATCAAAGGGAGGCTACAGATTTTTGGCTATTGAGTAGAGCAATTAGTCGTGGATAAAAACTGTTTGTATGTCTGGCTGTGGCAGCTTTGACAATCCGGAGTCGCCTTCCAGAGGGAAGTGATTCAAAGAGTTTGTGGCCAGGGTGAGAGGGGTCAGAGATGATCTTGCCTGCTCGTTTCCTGGCCCTTGCAGTGTATAGTGTACAGGGAAGGTTGCAGCCAATAACCTTCTCTGCTGATCGGACGATTCTCTGCAGCCTCCAGGTGTCGTGCTTGGTGGCTGAGCCAAACCAGACCATGATGGAGATGGTGAGAACAGACTCTACGATGGCCGTGTAGAATTGGACCATCATTGCCTGTGGCAGATTGTGCTTCCTCAGCTGCCGTAGGAATTACATCCTCTGTTGTGCTCTTTTGACTGTGGAGTCGATGGTAGCCCTCCACTTAAGGTCCTTGGAGATGATGGTTCCCAGGAACTTAAAAGACTCCACAGATGTGACTGTGGTGTTGTTGATGGTGAGTGGGGTGAGGGAGGGAGAGCTCTCCGAAAGTCTACAATCAATTCTACTGTCTTAAGAGCATTGAGCTCTAGATTGTTGCTACGGCACCAGGACGCCAGCTGTGACACTTCCTGTCTGCAGGCAGATTCCTCCTCATCCTGGATCAGTCCAATCAGGGTTGTGTTGTCCACAAACTTGAGAAGCTTGACAGAGGTGTCTGTGGAGGTGCAGGTGTTGGTGTAAAGAGAGTAGAGGAGAGGAGATAGTACGCAGCCTTGCGGTGCTCCTATGCTGAGCGTTTGCGCGTCTGAGATATGCTTTCCCAGCCTCACATGCTGCTTCCTGTCTGTCAGGAAGCTGGTGATCCACCGACAGAGGGGTTCAGGCACAGTCAACTCGGAAAGTTTGGAGTGTAGTAGCTCTGGCACAATGGTGTTGAATGCAGAGCTAAAATCACCAAACAGGATCCTCGCATAGGTCCCCTGGTGGTCTAGGTGCTGTAGGATGAAGTGCAGGCCCAGGTTGACTGCATCATCCACAGATCTATTGGCCCGATATGCAAACTGCAGAGGGTCCAGCAGGGGGTTCGTGATATTTTTCAGCTTGGCCAGCACAAGCCTTTCAAGGGTCTTCATGACTACAGAGGTCAGTGCGACAGGCCTGTAGTCATTAAGACAAGTAATCCTTGCCTTCCCAATATATATTCACAAATATATTCACAATATTAAGTGGTGGTGGACTGTTAATATCATAGGCCCTGATGTTGTTGGTCAGTTTGGCATACAGCAACCTCCAAAAAACTGAACTGACTTGAGTAATGACTCTCAAATAGGCAGGGATTCACATCTTTAAATCAATTCTGACGTGTCAACAGATACCCTCTATGAATGTTCTGATGGGTGTATGACAGCAGCAGAGAGAAGAACATTGAGCAAAATCATTTTTCAAGAATGCTGAGGGAGGGATTCAGGAGACAGCAGAGGACACAAATATGATGTCAGGTCATGTTATATTCACGAGCTAGCTTTAGAAGACAGTGAAAAATGGAACAGTTTTTTTGGTCCTGAAATAAATTAAGATTAGTTAAGATTCAAGTCAAGAGCGTTTATTTGTCATTTGCACCGGATACAAACTGGAACAATGAAATTCTCCGGGGAGGGGGGGAGAATAAAGCTGGAAGGGAAGATCTAGGGTCAAGCTACTAAAAATAACTTTGGCAAATGTCCAGTAGGACCATCTCTAATGGTGCTTTTACATCAGCGTGAAAGACAGACTGAGATATTTCAAACTGATCATAATGGTAGATTTTAAAAACAGTTGTGATGATTGTCACAATAGATCATGCAGAACAATATCAGCTAAGCTAACAATAAATGATAAATGACCAAAAATGTTACTATATTCTGAGGAAAAAATGTCTGCCATTGTGACCAACCTTGGCAAATTGAATGGTGAATTGAGAACATCTAAAAGCAAATAAAATAAGCCGGAGATATTTATCTGCGAAGAAATGATTGTAAAGTAGTTAGGAAATTCAGTTGAGATATAATTCTGATATAAATGAGATATAAAGTAGCAGAAATCATTCCTTGGTTAGAATGTGTTGCAGATGCATACATTAATGATGTAATTGCACATATTATGTATAAAGATAGAGACTTAAGAGACTGCAGATGCTGCTACCTTGAGCAAAATGAAACTACAGGGAGAACTCAGCAGGTCAGACAGAATCTATAGAAGGAAATGGACAGAATATGTTTGGGATCGGAAATCTTATCAGATTGATGGAGTATATGTGAAGGTGGTGGCGGTGGTGGTGTTGGGGGGGGGGGGGGAGAGGGGGGCTGTGGGAGACAGGAATAGTAGGTGATGACAGGGTGTAGTGGGTGATGAGGGTATGGAGTGTACAAGCTGAGGTCATAAATAAACTTAAATACACAACTGAGAATTTTAAGATAGACACAAAATTCTGGAGTAACTCAGCGGGACAGGCGGCATATTTAGAGTAGGAATGGGTGAAGTTTTTGGTTGACACCCTTCTTCAGACCCGAAACGTCAACCATTCCTTCTCTCCAGAGATGCTGCCTGTCCTGTTGAGTTATTCCAGAATGTTGTGTCTATCTTCGATTTAACCAGCATCTGCAGTTCCTTCCTGCACAATGAGAATTTTCAACTTGTGGTGCAGGGAAAGTTGGAATAATTATTTGCAAGCTGCAATTAATGGATAGGAACTTTATGCAGGTCTGTTTAACAGTCAATTAATTAAAATACAAATAAACACCATGCATGGCAAATACTGGAAAAGCCAAGCCTACGGGTGATAAAGACCAGATAAATGGTTAATCAGTATATAAAAACAAAAATTAAGGAAGGAATGTACCGGTGTCCTTGGTACATAAACAGAAGCTGAGCATAAGGCAAAGTAGCAGAAGTTTAGTTTTGCCTGCAATGATGTTCAGAGAGATTGATAATAACAGCAGTTCGTGCAATAGTGTGTGGGAAGAAGACAGTGGTTTTGATTTTCACATCAAAAGATGAATAACATTAACAGAACATTTTAGAAATAACTCTGCAACTTGTTCTAATCCCATCCAAAACCCATTAAGAGCAAGTAGTAGTGTTTTTCAACATTACAAACAATTATGGTAAAGAAACAAATACTTTTCTTTATTGGTTGCTGTGATAGTAAGTAGGCACAAGTGCAAGTGATAAAAAATAATACAGAAGTTTGTTCAA
The DNA here is from genome assembly GCA_035221665.1 of Okamejei kenojei. Classification (NCBI taxonomy): domain Eukaryota; kingdom Metazoa; phylum Chordata; class Chondrichthyes; order Rajiformes; family Rajidae; genus Okamejei; species Okamejei kenojei. The sequence goes on from CM069154.1 coordinate 34,636,841, forward strand.
AACGTATTTGAAGGGCGATTAACTGAATGCTGCCACCATTTTTATTTGAAGATGAGCCTGTAACAAATTTCTGTTATGCACCAACTTTTATGGCTTTTACATCTATAAAGTCCCAAGACGATTACAGAGTAAGTTTTACAAAACATCATGACCAAGCCAAAAGTAATTTTCAAGTAAAGATCAAAGACTCTTGCCAGAACCTTCAACATCAGCAGGTGCATAAATAGATAATGAATTAGCTGCCGGATATACAACCCATGTCAGGGTTTTCTATTGTATTACTACTGCCTTTAACAGAGCAGCAAAGACGGAAAGGAAAGTCTACAATTTCAGTAACTTCAGGAGGAAAAAAATTAAGATGATTTTGCAATTACTGAAGCTTAAAGCAAATGGCCAATATACTTTAGCACAAAATAAAAAGATGCAAGGATGCGAAATATTCCCACTTACCTGTGGCGACTTTTTCACTTGTCTGATCATCAGTAATCTATCTATCTCTACCATCTCATCCATCTATCCATCTGTTTTCACTGGTATTTGAGATGTTCAAAATTCTCAATACTCAGGAAAAAAATTACCTCATCTCCCTCTTAAATAGGCAACCACTAAATATTTATAAAGTGACTCCCTTATTCAAAATTCTCCCAAAGGAGGAAATGTATCCCGATGTAACCTCCTTTTGTCCACTTTACAACAAACTTGTGTGGGAAAGAACTGCAGATACTGGTTTAAATCGAAGATAGACACAAAATGCTCGAGTAACTCAGCGGGACAGGCAGCATCTCTGGAGAGAAGGAATGGGCGATGTTTCGGGTCGAGACCCTTCTTCAGACTGACTTCACAACTAACTTCTCTGTTTGTCTTTATGTTACCAGTAAGTTTACCAACCATACCTTCAGTATACTGATCTGTGTCATTTACTTGCATTAGAAAATAAGGCCACATTCCCTGCAGCCCACCATTCAGTCACATCTTACCAACCCATCTGTTAACCAGCCAATCCTATATCCACACCAGCATGTTACCACCTACACTATTGTGCATATGGAAAGAAACATGTTTATGATAAAGCAGTTTATGATAAATTTCTTTCTCATCCTTATTTCAATAGGACAACTCTATTTTGGGGTTGATAGATCATATCCTTCTCTTCAGTAGTTATACCGTTAAAACTGGATACTGCAAAATTTCTGACCATATACTTCCAGCCTACTATAAACAGGAAGGTTAAGGGCCTGTCCCACTTATGTGTCCTTGGCACCCAAAATTACTCGACCTCGTGGTCGCGTTGAGGCGCACTGGCATCGTATAGCCGCGCGTGGCCGGTCCCACTTAGAAGCGTGGAGGGGTATGGAGTTGTGCGCAACATCGCGCGGGGCTCCGAAATTTTTGTAGTGAACAAAATCTCGCGCGCCAACGGCCTGTCGCGGAACTGACAGCCAAAGTGGGACAGGTCCAAGATCCTGGCACGACGGAACTTCTCATCTTCAACAGCAGCTGAAGCAGGCAAACGATCGCCGAGCTCGGCTTGGGGCTCACGGCCGTTGCGGTCTGGATCCGCCCCCACTTCTACTCCCAGAGCGGGATCAAGAAAATTGAAGATGGACACAAAATGCTGGAGTAACTCAGCGGGACCGGCAGCACCTCTGGACAGAAGGAATGGATGACGTTTCGGGTCAAAACCCTTCTTTAAGACTGAAAAGGGTCTCGACCCGAAACATCACCCATTGCTTCTCTCCAGAGATGCTGCCGGTCGCGCTGAGTTACTCCAGCTTTGTGTCCATCTTCGAATGACATCACGCGCTCCAGACGGCTGTGCATGAAGGCGCGCCCGACCTTCACGGCTCAACGCGACCACGAGGTCGCGTAATTTGCGTGCCAAGGACACGGAAGTGGGACACGCCCTTTACTAGCCTGTATCACTCTACGACTAAGTATCTTGTGAAATACCTGCGCGACTGCAGTTACGAATACTGTAAGCCACATATATCAGGCCTTGGAAAATCTGTAGAAGGTATTTTTCACGCCAACTTCCCAGTTTTTGGTAGTGATTTTATATGTTTCAATATAACATTTAAGCAAAGACAGTAATTGTGTTGCCCATGTAAAAATACAAGAAAAATCACCCATGTTGTTGGAATATTCCATAAAGGTTAGAGTAGAACATCACTGTGTAGCTTCATCAAACATGATTTCTTAACTTGTCTGAAAATATAGAATGTGACAAAAAAGTTCTAATATCCATATCTTTTATACAGGCTGGAAGATATGCTTGAATACAAGTATTCCTCCATTTTGCAATAATATAATCCCCATTTTTTAACCATTTATTACAGAGAAGTGTGAGGGGTTGCATTTTGGGATGTCTAACAAGGGCAGGACCTACACAATGAATGGTAGGCCTCTGGGGAATATTCTAGAGCAGTGGGATCTAGGAGTGCAGGTGCACCATGGGCACCATGTTATAGGAAAGATATTGTCATGCTTGAAAGGGTTCTGAGAAGATTTATGAGTATGTTGCCAGGACTTGAGGGTGTAAGCTATAAGGAGAGGTTGAGTAGGCTGGGTCTCTATTCCTTGGAGCGTAGGAGGCTAAGGGGTGATCTTGTAGAGGTGTACAAAATCATGAGTGGAATAGATCGGGTAGATGCACAGAGTCTCTTGCCCAGAGTAGCGGAATTGAGGACCAGAAGACATAGGTTCAAGGTGAAGAGGAAAATTAACAGGAATCTGAGGGGTAACTTTTTCACATGATGTTGTGTGTACGGAACAGGCTGCCAGATGAGATAGTGGAGGCTGGGACTATCCAAATGTTTAAGAAACAGTTAGACATGTACATGGATAAGACAGGTTTGGAGGGATATGGACCAAGTGCAGGCAGGTGGGACCAGTGTATCTGGGACATGTTGGCCGGTGTGGGCAAGTTGGGCCTGCTTCCACACTGTATCACTCTATGACTCTATTATAAATCATCGCCCATAACCAAAGTAAAATTTAAAACATAAAAATTATTGTAAATATAATCCATCCGAAATTCATTTCCGAAATCATACCCACTTGTTTCTATATTGAACTGAATGAACTATTTGCCATATTTGGTCTGAAACAAGGCTCTCAAACTTTTGTTTAGGTTTTCAGCATTGTGCCAATTACTGTCATGTGATGATATTAAATCACTGCCTTTCATCTGGCTCTGTTCTCATTTATTGCAGGCAAAACAGGAGATGGCTTCAAGTCTGGAATTTCCAAACACATTTCCATTTACAAAATTCAAATCCTTTGTTCAAACCTTACACTGCTATTCACATTTAATTAAAAACTACTGAAATCATTTGTTAAAAGCTTAACACTTGCAAATTAATACACACTAACAAATGTAAAGGGTTTGGTTCTTTGCAATTGCTAGTGCTTTTACCCTTGGTATTAACCCTAGTCACATTTTGTACTCAAATCAAAGTCATTCAACGGGATACTCTAAGACTGGTAAGTAAACCATAAATGCACCCTTAGATCATTTCTTTCAGTTTACAACTCTGAGAAAGTTACAAGTAAAACCATTTCAGATATTCCATCATATGTTTTCAAGTAAAATTACATGGCAGAAAACATAATTGAATTAGACAACTGGAGCTTAGGGTATACTGTGTGTTGGTTCAGCTTTGTCTTGCTTGGTCATTTTTGAAATCCACTTCAGAAGCCTAAAATCCTGAAGAAAATCTTCCAGACCATTATCTTAAAACCAAGATCTCTTTTGGCAAATAATTGCAATGTTCCTAAATTTTGATTTGATTGGATAGCATGCAAAACAAAGCTTTACACTGTACCTCGGTACAGCTGACAACAATAATAAACCTAAACCTAATATTTCAATTTTTGTTTTTTTGTAATAAAAAAAATCACATGTAGCTGAAGTGCACACTGTCAGATTTCATTAAAGGCTATTTTTATTTATGTTGGTTTCACCATGTATAAATTGCAGCTGTATTTATACAAAGTCCCCCCATTTACTTTAGTTTAGTTTAGAGATACATCGCAGAAACAGGCCCTTCGGCCCACCAGCGATCCCTGACATTAACATTATCCTACACCCACTAGGGACAATTTTTACATTTACCAAACCAATTAGCCTACAAACCTGTACGTCTTTGGAGTGTGGGAGGAAACCGAAGATCTCGGAGAAAACCCACACAGATCACGGGGAGAACGCACAAACTCTGTACAGACAGCACCAGTAGTTAGGATCGATCCCGGGTCTCCGGCGCTGCACTCGCAGTAAGGCAGCAACTCTAACGCTGCACCACTATGACCACAATTTCAGCGCACCATAATGTATGGGACATGGTTTCACAGGCGTTTGTAATTGCTCAGACGTGTTTAATTGCCTCCTTAATGCAGGTATAAGAGAGCTCTCAGAAACATGTGTTGCCTCCACTCTTTCCATCACCTTTGGAAAATGTTATTGCTGTTTATCAACATGAGGACCAACGTTGTGCCAATGAAAGTCAAAGAAGCCATTACGAGACTGAGAATCAAGAATAAAACTGTTAGAGACATCAGCCAAACCATAGGCTTACAAAAATCAACTCTTTGGAACATCATTAAGAAGAAAGAGAGAACTGGTGAGCTTACCAATCGCAAAGGGACTGGCAGGCCAAGGAAGACCTCCACAGCTGATGACAGAAGAATTCTCTCTATAATAAAGAAAAATCCCCAAACGCCTGTCCGACAGATCAGAAACACTCTTCAGTGGTCAGGTGTGGATTTGTCAATGATCACTGTCCACAGAAGACTTCATGAACAGAAATAGAGACTACACTGAAAGGTGCAAACACTGGTTAGTCGCAAAAATAGGTTGCTCAGGTTATAGTTTGCCAAGAAGTACTTAAAAGAGCAACCATAGTTCTGGAAAAAGGTCTTGCGGACAGATGAGACAAAGATCAGTGATGGCAAGCGCAAATTATGGAGGAGAGAAGGAACTGCCCAAAATCCAAAGCATACCACCTCATCTGTGAAACACGGTGATGGGGGTGTAATGGCCTGGGCATGTATGGCTGCTGAAGGTACTGGCTCACTTATCTTCATTGATGATAAAACTGCTGATGGTAATAGCATAATGAATCGTGTATCGACACATCCTATCTGCTCAAGTTAAAACAAATGCCTCAAAAGTCATTGGCTGGCGTTCATTCTACAGCCCGACAATGATACCAAACATACTGCTAAAGCAACAAAGGAAGTTTTCAAAGCTAAAAAATGGTCAATTCTTGAGTGGCCAAATCAATCACCCGATCTTAATCCAATTGACCATGCCTTTTATAAGCTGAAGAGAAAACTGAAGGGGACTAGCCTCCAAAACAAGCATAAGCTAAAGATGGCTGCAATACAGGCCTGGCAGAGCATCACCAGAGAAGACACCTAGCAACTGGTGATGACCATGAATCGCAGACTTCAAACAGTCATTGCATGCAAAGGATATGCAATAAAATACTAAACATGACTACTTTCATTTACATTACATTGCTGTGTCCCAAACATTATGGTGCCCTGAAATGGGGGGGACTATGTATAAACACAGCTGTAATTTCTACATGGTGAAACCAAAAAGTATAAAAATGACCTTTATTAAAATCTGACAATGTGCACTTTATCCACATGTGTTTTTTTCTATTACAAAACTCAAATTATGGAGTACAGAGGCAAATAAATAACTGATGGGTCTTTGTCCCAAACATAATGGAGGGCACTGTATGATACTCAGTTAAAGCAATATAAAAGGCATTCAGTGTGACATTTATCAATGGCATGTTTATGGTGCATGAATCCACTCAGCTTAATTAGATTCCCTGCAGTATCAGTTATTTGAAAAGTAGCTTCCTCAAACAACCTTCCTTCCTTTTTCAAGAAAAAAATAAAAAACGGGCAACAAAGTAGATACCAGTTGAATTAACAAAGTAGGTGACATCTACATTGTCAGCTGCTGCTTCTTGGTCTGTCAGAAAACCTGGCCAGTACTGAGAATGTATTACAAACTGCATGATGGTAATTGCAAGTTCCAGTGTTAACTGATAGACATTTAACAGTAATATTTTACCCACTCTGAGGCTTCTACGCCACTATTTTTAGTCAGAAATTTTGATATGAGCACATCTGTTTTTAATATTCAAACAGTAGATGCAGCTGTTCCAGCACTAAAAGCAAATTTGCCTGTATTAGTATTAATACTACAAATGTTTTCAAAGATATCCCTCATCTGAGTCAAATGGTGCCTGTTAAATTGTCTACAACTAAATAATTAATCAAATGCAGTTGTGGCTAACTGTGGATATTTGCTTAATATTTTTTTTCTTGCATAATATATTGGTGAAGGGGGCAAGAATGGGGCCTTCATGTCAACGTTACACATGCATCAATTAGCTCAGATATGATGCATCTGCTGATCATGATTACAATTTTTTACCCACATAAACGTCCGGATGATTATAGTACATGGTGTCAGCTAATCAAGTTGAGTGAGAATGAATAATTTAGATGCAAGTACTCAAATCAATTCTTTGGCGTGAATTATTTAATAACTAATCTGTTCTCAATTCAAAAGCTTTGAGTATGAAGTGCAGCTGTAAAAACACAATTCAATTTTTGATAAACAGTTGCAACTTCAAGCTTCTTATTTCCACAAGGATATTGCATTGTTAAATTTGATCAGACAGGCTTTCAATCTTTCAGTGCTTATGCTGACTTTACTGTCATGTGATGATGTTAAATCACTGCCTTTCATCTAGCAAATCCAACACAGAGACAGGTGTTGTATTTCTATTCCCTAATATTGACACAACCTCAGTAAGATGACTATGTCAGACCTGAGATTACTCGTTTTAGTTAGACCTAAGCAGTAAGTGTCTATGAAAAGTGCAAATAATATTGCACTGGCTACACTTGCAACTAGTTGCCAAGTACAAATTCAGATTTGTAGAACTTGGGAAGCTGTCAGGAAATGAACATTTTGGATTATTTAAACCAGTACAAGACTTTAAAACAGATCAAGTCAGTTTTTTACTGCAACAGCTTTAGGTGAAAAAATTACTTATCGATGCTTACATTATTTCTCAAAAATATTTTATTCAGTTCAATCACTCATTTAAAAATAATTAGCTGTACATACCTCCTCCCATTCTGACTGAAAGGATGGCGATTTTTCTAGCCGTTTCTTCACTGAACTGCAATTCGAAAGAGACTCACTGCGACTTCCCAGCATATCCTCCTCAGATGGAGAACGGGTAACGAGCTCCGAATCCGATTTAGACAAGCTCCTAGCCAATTTAAGGTCCACTTTATCCCTTCCACTCGACCGCACTCTCCCCAAAGTACATGTCTGTTTTTCTACTCCCTTGCCAAATAAAATGTCTTTATTTTGGGCAGGCTTGGAGCTTATTAAAATGTCTGGGTTCGTCTGGTTGATGACAGTACGAAGGTTACTATAGACTGCCTGCTGCCCTTTTTGCTCAACGGTATCTGCTATAGCGGAGTTCTTAATGCCAGCATTCTCGGCTTGCCCTGTTGCACAATGTTGACTCTCTGGCAACTCTCCGATTTGCATCGCTTCAGTTTCCACTCCCCCTTTGCTCAGAGCAGCAAGCAGTGTGACTGGATCCTCCTGAATCTCACAGATTGGAGGTGACCCATGTAAAAGCCCCGAAAATTGTTCAGGAATGTTGACGTCCTGAGATGTAATCTCACTTTTCGTGTGACCTTCAGAAGCAAAACAAAAATCAAAGAACAGTTTATTAAATATCCAGCCCACGGAGCTGCAACAGACAGCTGATTGTGAAAGATTTCTGCAAACACAGTCACACAACATTTGTGAAATTCCAGTCCCAAAGCTGATTTATTCAGTCAGACGAAAGACATTGCTGCCTATGTATAGCTGTTATTAACATTAATAAGCAATGCTTCCTTTATATGGACAGAATTCTATGATTAAAACTACAAGCAGTACAATGAAAGGCATAAATCAAAATGGATGTAGACTGCCAGCCCTGTGGAAAAAATTCAATTGAACAAAGAATTGCAAAAGATGTAAGATTTCTCAATTTGTACAGCAAAAAATCTTCATTTAATATGATTCACAATTTGCCTTTGTGCAGCAGAAAGCTTTTCAAAATCTTTATTTTTAAAATATGTGTATCATTTGCATTGATATGCCATAAGTTTCAAACAAATCAAATTTCATGTTTAATTTTCAAATAGCATGGTCTATTTTAAAAGAAACTTCACTATTTGGTGAGTGATATTCTGCCAGAGCAATGACACTAGAAAAAGCCTATCACTTTTCATTTGAGGGAGATTTTGCTTCAAAATTCCACCCTCTACTGTGCTCAAAACCTCACTTGTATATCCATTAAACAGGGGTTTGGGGGGGGTCAAAATTAAGCTGCCTCTTAAAATATAGGCCATTAGGAAAAGTTTAATTCAAGTTTGATTCATACATATTGACACTATATTAAAAAAGATGCATGACTACAACGTGAACAGAATGTGCCCTACTGAGCAGATATAGAACAGACTGAGGATCATGTGCGCTCAACCTTCACCCCGTTGCTGATCCTTTTTGTTGCTGCATTGAAATACAGACAATGTTACATATTGTTGAGGATTGTCCTCTCCAAACTTAGGGGCAGTTAAATAACACTAAACTCAGCAAATGAGAAGGCTATGGCATGGCTCCATTGATGTGCACAAAATAAGCACCTTGATCTGTAATCAGCACCATTGCCATTCAAATATTGTCTAATTTAATTGGTTGAAAAAATAGTGTTTTATTTACATCAAATTCAAAAAATTGCAGATGCAGTCAGACTGAAATCACTACTCATTACTTTTTAGTAGCTACATATCTACAATGCTCAAGTTTACTTAGTCAAATCTCTTAGTCGTTCACAAAAACTGGGGGGGGGGGGGGGGGGGGGGAGGAGAAGTGAAGATAGTTCAACTAACATGACCTAAATGAATCTTAAAACTTCAAATATCATCAGTAATTTGCCCTCCAATTGAATATTTAGAGAAATATATGCCTTTCAAGATATTGGTGGGGTCATCAATCAGTACTCTCTATAAATTAAGGACATAAAATTCAATGCTATATCAGAATGCTACACAATTAAAATGTACAATATAAAAACTATACAATTCAATGCTATTCAATGAGAACTTGAACTCACACAAATAAGTGCCAGTTCAAAAACAAAGTCATTTGCCTCATGATCCACAACAAATTAACATTGATAAGTCTTCTGCAAATAATGAATTATCTTTTCTCACATGAAACATTGATTTCAGTTAATCACTTGCACAGGTTCAACTGGATTATTTGAGATTTGAAAATCACCGATAACCCATTATCTCCATACTCAACAGGTAGATACAGGTATAGTCACAAGTTACAACTCTGTCGAGGCTACTCAAGTCATTCACCAGTTTTAGAGTCCGGACTGTGCAGCTCTTGAACAAAAATATATAATGTTAGAACAGTTCTCATTCCCATGCAGTTTGTCTGTCAAACCTTTACATATATTTCTTCAACTTGGAGTGACAATAATCTGCTCCTCTCAATTAGGGTAAGAAACTAATCCAATATTTTCTCCAATAATTGTAAAATAGAATAGAATAGAATGCCTTTTATTGTCATTCAAACAACTTGATTTGAACAAAATTGCATTTTCTACAGTTTTTACATTACAAAAAAACTCAAAGACCCACACTTAACATAGTTTACATAATCATCCATCACAGTGAGTCACCAACACCTCCTCACTGCGATGGAAGGCAAAGTCTTATCTCTTCCCTTTGTTCTACACCCGCGGTCCAGCGACTAGGCGAACTGGGGCTCCGTTGTTAATGCCCCCGGCGGACGGTGGTAAGTCCTGCGGCCATTAAGCCACGCCGGGCGATGTTAGGCCCCGGCTCCATGTCCTTTAAACCCCGCGATTCCAGCAGGAGAAGTCGCCGTTGCGGGAGCTCCGAAAAGCTGTCTCCCACCAGGGACCTGGAGCTCCCGATGTTTCTGTCAACCGGGCCTGCGGCCAGAGCCTCCGAAGCTCCGAAGTCGGGTTGCAGCCGCGCTCCACCACAGCTCTTCCCGTTTCGAAGTTGGCCAGCACCGCAATGTCAGGTCCGCAGGCTGCGCGACTGGAGCCCTCAGGATGGTCCCGGCCGGAGGCCGCCGCCGGCTCCACGATGTTAGGCCCAACGACACCGGAGACCCGACAGGGAAAAAGTCGGGTCCCCGTTCAGGGAAGAGATTAACGGTTTCCCCCACATAACCCCCCTCCACCCCCCACATATACACAGCTAAAAAAATAATAAAAACTAGGCTCAAGACATACATTTAACAAGATAAAAATTAAAAAAAGACAGACGACTGTAGTCGAGCCACTGCCGTTAGGCGCTGCCACACTCGTTATAAAGTTCAAGCTGCATATTCAACATGGAATGGTAAAAATACAGTCTAATTCAAATGCAAGGAACAGCTGTACTAGTTATCTGTTTGCTGGGAGCACGAGAACAAAGTGAGCCATTGCTAACGAAATCAAAATACAAGAGGGAAGAAATTCCGCACTTCATCCAACTGATTATTACTTTCAATTGCCAATTAAAATTTTTATTTTTGGTTCAAACTATCTCTCTCCATTGATGCACCAAGCATTAAATTGCAATCCATGATCATTGCCATTTATTTCAGTGGTTGAAATTGTCCTTCTACATGGGCAGCCCATACTTACAGTTACAAATCTTTAAAAACTGCTTTAATTTAAAAAAAAAATTAAATCAGAAAGTGAATCAAGTATGGTTGCTGACAGACACCTCTGAGCAGAATCTTCCATTCACCTATTCAATGTACTGGACAGTGCAGTTCAAGGTAATATCGATTCAGCACGAGACACAAAAAAGTGGGGTGGGGATACGCAGACTCGATCACAGATTACAATAATTTGCAATTATTTGGCAGTGAAATTAATAGAACATGCAAAGACAATGCAAGATAGACAATACACTATATAAGACAAGGTAAAGAGGATTGAGAAACTGACGAATTCATGTGCTTTCTTATAAAGTGCAGTTCAAGAAATAACAAAGAATAAAAATACTCATCTTGGTCAAAACACACATCAAATCTAAAAAAAATCTGTTTTCAAATTAGCTGCAGGAGATGACCTTCTAAAGAATAAGTTACAACTACTTTAGTACCAATATAAAAGTGATTTTATAAGCAAAGCACAAATTATCTTAGCTTAGAAAAATATGTTAATCGGAAATGAAAGTAGTGAATTATGAGCAGTTTTCATACTGCTTTCAAGTGCGTGTCATGCTAACTGTGTCTCTCAAATGAACTGGCAATCACCTGATGTCTATGGTTGTCCTAGAGAGAGAATACGCTATTACTTTGGCTTTCAAATGTGTCAGAAGTCTAATTTGTTCAGAATTAATATGCTGGAAGACATATTATGCATACTGAGCTTCAAGGGAGCCAATTTTCCACGTACTCGAAGATTGATGACCATTTTTATATCCACAAGAGACATTCTAGCAGCACTTTACAAGCTCATTATTTTTGATTATTTTTCCTGTTTATCTGAAACAAAATTATGAAGACAGTGTTTAGTTTCCATTTAACTCTTTCTCCAGTTGTATTTTTAATGTTGTCACTCATTTAATCTTGGAACTGCATTTTGTTTATTGGTAGAAACAAGGGAAGTTGGGCAAGTATCCAACTGGTTAAAGTTAAAATTTAAATAAATAATTAAAATTAGTCCTGATTTGAAACAACATGCACAATTAAAAAAAGCCTTGATTAGATTCAAGTCAACCTTACTATCAGAAAAAAAATGGATCTAAATGCTTGAACCATGTTGCGTAAATAGCTTTGTTACTGTCCAAATTTGTTAATAATTGGCTTTAGAGGATTAAAAAGGAAGAATCTATGACTGGAACTGGGACAGAAAATCTCACAAACCATTATTTTCTCATAACAGAGTACTTAAGACACTTAAAACATCCCAATTTACATTATACTGTTAGATGCTAGTTTCAATCAGAGCAACAATTTTCTCAGTATCTAAGAAAATGTGAGGAAACATGAGAATTTGTTAGTCAGCTTCACCATATGTAATGGGCTGTAATGTTAAGGCTCTATAAGGCGCTTGTAAGGCCACATTGTGAGCAATTTTGGACATCATATCTGAGGAGGGATGTGCTGGCTCTGGAGAAGGTCCAGAGGAGGTTTACAAGAATGATGCCAGGAATGAGTAGGTTACCCTACGATTAGCATTTGTCGGCACTGGAGTTTGCCGGCACTCGCTGGAGTTCAGAAGAATGAAGGGATCCTCATTGAAATATACAGAATAATGAAAGGCTTGGATAGAGTGGGAGAGTCTAGGATTGAGGTCATAAGCCTCAGAATTAAAGGACGTTCTTTTAGGAAGGAAATTAGGAGACATTTCTTCAGTCAGAGGGTGGTGAATCTGTGGAATTATTTTCCACTGTGGGCTGTGGAGGCCAAGTCAATTAATATTTTTAAGGCAGAGATAGATAGATTTTTGATTAGTATAGATGTCAGAGGTTATGGGGAGAAGGCAGGAATATAGGGTTAGGATGGAGAGATAGATCAGCCATGATTGAATGGCGGAGCAGTCTTGGTGGGCCGAATGGACTAATTCTATTCCTATCCCTTATGACCTTTTGGTTAAAATGATGCATTTGGCTTTCAGGTTGACAATGCAGGAAAAACAGATCAATTTTGATGAACCACCTACAGGCTGCCTACACCAAACTGGTGCAGACAACTTTACTGGAAGACTAGATAATTGATTAAAACAGGTACTTAGCATCTGGAAGGTGTTAACCAGGCACGTGCCGTCAGGGTAGGCAAGGTAGGCACTGCCTACCCTGACTAAAATTATGAAATGGCAATTATTAAATATAAATAGTAAAGCATGGGAGAATTATGCCTATCTAAGAGATCAATCTCTTAGGTAGGCATAATTCTCCGTGCCTTTCATCCGCAGCGCTTGTAACACGGGAAGGTCTGTGCAGCCAACATGCCGTCAGCGCTGCCTGAGCCGTCAGTTTCAAGGGGAGCTGAAGGCAGCAGAAATTCTGCCTTTGCAGCACTGCGCATGCGCAGCATCATACTTCGCATGCGCAGCGCGAGTTTCTTGGCGGGACTTTCAAATATGCATTGGTATTATTTTAATAGTATCTCAGGAAACAAAGAGTGAAGAATGGACTTAATGTACCAATAACGTGGTAAGTGCATTTCTTGGTGCTTAATTTTTATAAATACTGTATTTCCCGGGGGAAGAGCTCCGTTCACAGTGTTTGGGGAGTCTGGCGTTGTGAAGGAGGGGATTGGGGTCAGTAACCCACTTGCCACGCTCCGGTCTGAGTGCAGGTAGATGGGACTAGGTGAGAGTAAGTGTTCGGCACGGAGTAAAAGGGCCGAGATGGCCTGTTTCCGTGCTGTCATTGCTACATGGTTTTATTATGGCCGGGGAGTGAAGTAGCTTGGGTGGCTGCCGCAGCGCTCCGGGCACGGACAGCAGAACTGGCCGCCACTTCTGAGGAAGGAAGCAGCACGGGTGACTGGAGCGGCCGCCGGGACCCTTCTGCTGGTCCCTACTCACCTCTGGCAGTGCTCTCCGTCTGGACATCTCTCACCTGCCGCTCGCCAGCCGGCTTCCCGCAAATCTTTAAATTCCGACAGCGTGCTCACGGGACCAGTTGAGGTTACTTGGTTGTGGGAATTTAAGGATTTGCAGGACGCGGTTGACGTGAGCGAAGTCTGCGAGCGGCAGGTGAAAGATGTTCAGACGAAGAGCACTGCCAGAGGTGAGCGGGCCGGCAGAAGGCGCTGAAGTGGCAGCCGGTTCTGCTGTCGGGCCCCGGCGGCCGCTCGCACCCGAGCTGCTTCTATCCCCGGAAGTGGCGGCCAGTTCTGCTGTCCGTGCCCGCAGCGCTGCGGCAGCGGTGAGTTACTGATATGATCTCTGACCCCCTCCTTCTCAACACTCCTGCCCTCCGCAACTTTAACCCCTGGCACAGACTCTCCGCATGCTGTGAAAGGAACTCTCCCTCCAAATGGACCGTTGAATTAGTATTGTCATTCAATAAGATGACAACTGATTCAACATCCCGGTGTGCTCCTGTTTTTCCCACCATCTCTCCACCTGCCTTCATCCTCCGTCCCCCACCCATTCAGAAATTAAAAAATGAAGGAGATTGAGAAGCCTTGGGAAAATTGAATTGTTACATATTTTTTACGAAGAGAACAATCTGCGCATGCGCCGTTTAAGACTTTTTTTTTTAAAGCCGGCTGACTGCCTACCCTGAGTGATTACTCACGGCACGTGCCTGGTGTTAACTGATATCCTAATGTTGGTTCGTAGGATTACACTTTATTAATTTATAATGAGTTATCAAGTGACCGACAAGGTTGCTAACTGTAACGTAATGTTCAAGACATATCTGAGAGCTAACCTGATTTTAGGCAAGGTGTGGGGGCATACACATTTATGAACTGGGTAAGGATAGAATACTGGATTGTCAATTGCAAATTATTTTATCAGATATTAAAAAGTTGGTTCATATTTCAACTGGCACAGCAAGATACCAAGACACAAAGCTCAACGACTGAACACTTTTGAAGAGATATTGCTGAAGGGAGGGAATGGGTGGAGAGAGAAACGGGAAGGTGATTTGAGAAAAGTTTTGTAATAGAATCTCTTGGTATGCATCCACTCAGAGATAGTACCCTTGACTCTCTCATCATTTTTCACTGTTTCCTGAAATTGCAATTAAATTTTACTCAATTTTGTAAAGAAAAACACTGGTGCCAGAAAGCGTGGAAATTCTCTCCCAACTCCACCGACTGACCTTGTTGTGATATCCCTGCATAACTCCTTTCTGGTACTTATTTTTCTTGGAGGAGCGACAATTTGTGTATTAACTCCGAAAGAATGACTGACAATAGGCATTCTTAAATAGTGCTTATGAGACATGCTGAATCCTAAACCAAAATTCACATTTGTCCCATGGGTATATTTTCCTGTTGGTTATTAGTTAATCGTGTCTATGTTCCCTCCAGTTACTGGTTGAAGTCAATGATGTATTTTCCTTCAATATTCTTGCATCATTTTACTTTTAAAAGATCTTAGCTGCATCAAGCTGCAGCTTTCGTTGCTGATCTATTGCAACATTTCATCTTCTCATGTTTCAAAATGCAGAAACCGATTCTCACTTTGCTTAGCTAAAGTTTTCCCCAATATGGATAAACCACTGTTGGCAATTCTGAAACAGCAGGCAAGGAATATTTTAATAGTGGAACTGGTAAAATTACAAGAGTGGAGGAAGCGGGTAGGGGGTAGAGGAGGGGAAGGGGAGTGTATCTCCCTCCACCCTCATCCCCTTCTTCTACCCTGATTGCCAACAGCTCCCCAACCCTCGACTTTCAATCTGAATGGTACAAACACTAAACGTCACCCATCCTTTTTCTCCAGAGATGCTGCCTGAAAACTGCTGAGTTACTCCAGAAATGTAGATTAATGATGTTGCAATGGAGCAGAGGTTATTCTAAACTTACAAAATGCAATACAATACTAACTAATAAAAAAGAGGCACTAACATTTCAATAAAAGCAACTGAAAATAATGCAATTTAGATTTATTATCTTGTAAAACAAATGCTAAAATATTGCATTAGGGATTCTAAGGTGGAATAAAATTGTGCAAAATTATAAACAGGGTCATGGAGCAGGGCAACAACATCTCACGAGGCAACACATTGAAGTGATAAAAATCGGTCCCAACACCATTCCAGTCAAAGACTTTTGATAACTTTGCTTCAATTAAATGCAAGCATTATAATGAACCATAAAGTTTATATCATTACATCCTATTAACATAGATAACCAATAACAAACTGCCTATGGACTCAGCACAGAGTATGTGGCCCCATGCCCACAAATTCTGCTGAAGCTTTCAGGTTCTGCACAAACATTGGATTTGTTTTGTTTATACCCTAACAGTCAGCAATGTTAGATGTGCTCCATTAGATCCTGCAATAAAGTTCCCAATGGGAAGATGTACTTGTAATATCCAAACAACAGAACTATATATATTTTTTTACATCAGCTGAATACAATATCCTTGCAATCTGGATATTTGTATTGCAAGAAAACAACGGAAAACTTGTAAAGTATTGTCTAACTTTATTCTTCCAAACCCAGCTCCCCAAATGTGTAGCAGTGGTGTTGGGTGAAAAAAAGACCTAGGTGTTCTCAAAATTCACCGCACTTTGGGCACACTGTCAAAATACATATAATTTATGCACAGCTAAAATGTTTCTTCATGTGATATTTTGATGTTGATGATATGGTCTCCAGGCATTCATCCTGAGGGCAAACATAGCTCAGTATTCTTTGATGTTCTCTGCAGCTGGCACTGAAAGACCTGGTTGATGTGGAGATACAAACAAATGATCCTCGTGCTTTGAGGATGAGCTACCTGAAATCATCTGATATGCTACAATCTTTTGGTCTCACAAAGACTACCCTGGTAATCTTGTAATACTATTGTGTACATTTTGGCAACCATTTTAATTAATGCAGCACAGTTTAAGACCCCTTGAAGTTGTCAGATTTTATTAAAGGTTAATTTTATACATTTTGGTTTCACCATGTAGAAATTACAGCTGTGTTTATACATAGTCCCCCCACATTTCAGGGCACCATAATGTTTGGGACACATGGCTTCACATGCGTTTGTAATTGCTCAGGTGTTTTTAATTGCCTCCTTAATGCAGGTATAAGAGAGCTCTCAGCACCTAGTCTTTCCTCCAGTCCTTCCATCACATTAGGAAACTTTTATTGCCCTTTATCAACATGAGAACCAAAGTTACGCCAATGAAAGTCAAATAAGCTATTATGAGTGAGAAACAAGAATAAAACTGTTAAAGACAACAGCCAAACCTTAGGCTTACCAACTGTTTGAAACATCATTAAATAGAAATAGAGCACTGGTGAGCTTACTAATTGCAAAGGGACTGGCAGGTCAAGGAAGACTTCCACTGCTGATGATAAGCATTCTCCCTATAATAAAGAAAAAAACCCAAATCTGTCCGACAGATCAGAAACACTCTTCAGGAGTCAGGTCTGTATTTGTCAATGACCACTGTCCGCAGAAGACTTCATGAACAGAAATACAGAAGCTTCATTGTAAGATGCAAACCACTGGTTAGCTGCAAAAATGGGATGGCTGGGTTACAATTTGGGAAGTACTTAAAAGAGCAACCACAGTTCTGGAAAAAGGTCTTGTGGACAGATGAGACGAAGATTAACTTATATCACATACCTGCCAACTTGTGAGATTGAAAAATCGGAATCCTATTAGTCTGACGTCAGTGAGGGCGGGGCACGTGACGTCAGTAAGGGGCGGGGCAAGTGACGTCAGTAAGGGGCGGGGCACGTGACGTCAGTAAGGGGCGGGGTACGTGACGTCAGTGAGGGCGGGAAAGTGACCTCAGGGGGGTTACACAAAATGCTGGAGAAACTCAGCGGGTGCAGCAGCATCTAAGGAGCGAAGGAGATAGGCGACGTTTCGGGTCGAGACCCTTCTTCAGACTTTCTGCTGCACCCGCTGAGTTTCTCCAGCATTTTGTGTATCTCCTTCGCTCCTTAGATGCTGCTGCACCCGCTGAGTTTCTCCAGCATTTTGTGTAACCCTCGATTCTCCAGCATCTGCAGTTTCTTCGTTAACAAAGTGACCTCAGTGCGGGGGGGGGGGGGGCAAGTGACGCCGAACGCCACCGTGGCGGGGCGGGGTCATGCGGCTGCGTGCTGACGTACACCCGTGCGTGTCCCCATAAGCGGCGCAGGCGCGGTGCGCTCTCTCGCTGTCTCCTCGCCGCCGCCGCCGCCATGGGTCGCATGCACGCTTCCATCCCAATTCCGAATTCCAATTTTTTTCGGAATATTGAGGAAAAAAATCGGAATTCGGAATTGGGATGGAAAAATCGGAAGAATTCCGCCCAAATCGGAATAGTTGGCAGGTATGATATCAGAGTGATGGAAAGAGCAAAGTATGGAGGAGAGAAGGAACTGCCCAAGATCCAAAGTATACCACCTCATCTGTGAAACACGGTGGTGTGGGTGTTATGGCCTGGGCATGTATGGCTGCTGAAGGCACTGGCTCACTTATTTTCATTGATGATACAACTGTTGATGGCAGTAGCATAATGAATTCTGAAGTGGACAGACACATCCTCTCTGCTCAAGTTCAAACAAATGCCTCAAAACTCATTGACCGGCGGTTCATTCTACAGCAAGACAATGATCCCAAACATGCTGCTAAAACAACAAAGGAGGTGTTCAAAGCTAAAAAAATATCAATTCTTGAGTGTCCAAGTCAATCACCCGATCTTAACCCAATTGAGCATGACTTTTATATGCTGAAAAAAAACTGAAGGGGACTTGCCCCCAAAACAAGCATAAGCTAAAGATGGCTGCAATACAGGCCTGGCAGAGCATCACCAGAAAACACACCCAGCAACTGGTGGTGTCAATGAATCACAGACTTCAAGCAGTCATTGCATGCAAAGGATATGCAACAAAATATTAAACATGACTACTTTCATGTATATGACATTGCTTCATCCAAAACATTATGGTGCCTTGATATGGGGGACTATGTATGAACACTGCTGTATTTTCTACAGGGTGAAACCAAAATGTTTTAAAATTGCCTTAATTAAAATCTGACAATGTGCACTTTAATCACATTTGATTTTTTTCTATTACAAATCTAAAATTGTGGAGTATGGAGCCAAATAAATAAATCATGGTTCTTTGACCCAAACATTATTGAGGGCACTGTATGACCTCCAGTCATACAAGGGGACAGCTAGACTTGTGAACATCTTGAATCTTCATCACTGAGCTACATTCCACTCTAAGATCAGAAGTAGGGATAGACGGTACACTTCTGATTACTTTATGTTCAATTCTGTGTGAAAGTCCTCAGCAAATGAACCAGCCCTTACCTGCAGACAGACCAAGACAGCATTCGAACAGGTTCTGAAATTTGGAAATAACATTTATGCCATCCAAGTGCCAGACAATAACCATCTGAAACAAAAGTCTCACCAGCACCCTTGATGTTTAATGGTAATGCCAATGCTGAGTCTCCACGCATCAGCAACTTTGGGCCCACCACTGACCAAAACTCTAACCATAACGGTAGAACAAATATTGTGGCTGCAATAGCATGTCCCAGCTCTTGTATGAGAGTCAATTAATGCAAACACCTGCTTCCAGTGACTCCTTTCCACCCCAACCCAACGCCAGCACCTCTGAAGCCTGAATTGGAGTTGGCGAAAATGAAAAAACATATAACAAATAATCCTCCGTCATTTTCGCCACCTCTAACGTGACCCCACCACTCGCCACATCTTCCCATCTCCTCCACTGTCTGCTTTCCGCAGAGACCGCTCCCTCCGTAACTCCCTGGTCAATTCGTCCCTTCCCATACGAACCATCCCATACGAACCATCCCCTCCCTGGGCACTTTCCCTTGCAACCGCAAGAAATGCTACACTTGTCACTTGACCTCCCCCCTTGACTCCATTCAAGGACCCGTCGTTCCAGGTGTGACAGAGGTTCTCTTGCACCTCCAACCTCATCTATTGCATCCGCTGCTCTCGAAGTCAGCTGATCTACATCGGTGAGGCCAAGCGTAGGCTTGGCGATCGTTTCGCCGAACACCTCCGCTCGGTTCGCAATAACCAACCTGATCTCTCGGTGGCTCTGCACTTCAACTCCCCCTCATTTACTAGCCTGTCTTACAAGTGTTGAATGAGTTCCAGCCTCTGATCATAAACTAATTTTATATCAGTGAAAGCAATAACGGAAGAGAAAATTACATGAGAACAACCATTCCAGCAGAAGATGGGCTGGATGCTTTTAGAACGAAAGAAAAATGACTTTAAGTGAGACAACAATCGCTTTAAAATTCCGAAATAAGTTTATAGAAAATACTTAAATACTTGGTCCTATAATGGCAACCATCAGCTTGAAAGTAATAAAACCCGTATAAAACATTCAAATATCTTCATAAAAACTACTTAAACCTACATTTGTTCACACCATTCACATCCTCATTTATAATCTATACAGAAGCACAAATACAATCGCATGTTTCCATAAAATTGAAAATAACGAAACACATAACAATGCAGATGCTGGAATCTTGAGCAAAAATAAATTGCTGGGGGAGCTCAGTGTGTCCGGCAGCATCTGTGGAGGGATGCTGATGGCATTTCAGCATGGGATCCTTCTTCAGACTAACTGGAGGCGATGGGGGGCGGGGGGGTCGGGGGGAGAGAAAATTGGAAGTGAGAGATGTGGTAGGGAAAAGCCTGGTAAGTGATAGGTGGATACAGATGCTGGGGTTGTTTGGCAGGTGAGGATTAAGTGTCAAATGATAGAGATAAAAAGGAAACAAGAAGAATATCAGACAAGGAAAGAGGAAGAGTTAAATGTTGCCAGATGGAGAGCTATGGATCAGAGGCGCCAGGATGGATGAAATTGAGGGGAATAAAGGGGAAATATAGGACTCGGGGATAAGCATATGGAGAAAATAAGGAACAGGAGATGAAAGTAGTGGGGGAAATGTGTGCACACTGAGTTGGGTGATGGGGGGGGTTGGAAGAACAGCATTTCATATTCTGCTTGGGGAACAGAACTCTGGTCTTTTCAACTCTGGCCTTTATCACTTACTCACCCATCTGCCTATCACCACCCCCTCCCCCTCACCTGTATCCACATACTACTTGATAAGCTTTGCTCCTCTCTCCATCTCTTTGAGCTTTCACTCCCCCTCACCCAACTCAGTCTGAAGTGTCCCGATCCGTCTGCCCATTGGAAACATTGCCCAGAATTTAATCTAAGCCAATCTTCTATGACATCAGTATCATTAAATTGGTGGATTTTACTTCGGAGTCACGCGAGTGATTCTTCACGGGGCTTCTTCACGGAATCACTCACGTGACTCATTAAAGTGTTTTAAACTTTACTGCAGTTTTCTTATGTTCCGTGAGGCTGGTTGCACGAACCAGCAGGAACACTTCCAAAATGGGAAAACTAACGAAAAGTAATGCGAGGGAAGTCGCCGTTAAAAGTAAAAAGTCTGCCCGCGGGACCGCAGTCAGACGCCGGCTCCAGAGACGTCGACTCCAGAGCCGCCGGCAATTCAGCCAGCAGCAGCAGCTCTGGTGCCTCAGAGCACTGTGGCCACTCCTGTCGGGAGGAAGGCCAAGAGAAAATCATCCAGGCCTGTTGACTCTGATGAGTTAGGCCAGGAAGACTCCCCTCCTACCAACAAAAGATTTGGGGACGTCTGGATAAGATAGAACACCTCCTAGAGAAAATGTTTAACCATGAGGTGTTCCAGCCAGGGTTTTTATACCCCAGGGTTTCCCAGCAGCAACCTCTACCAGAGGTCCGTATAGCAAAGAGCTATACCGGCAGGAAGAACTATATGCCTACGAGTCTGCGTGGGGACCCATACCAGCAGCGCCATGTCAAGGGCTGCATGATACCTCCCTTGAGCATGAGCCTAGAGAGCCAGGGCTGTATGACTCTGACCCTGAAGTTGGTGATAGTGCAGAAGAGCATACACCAAAGCACACGAGCTTCGCTCCAGGTGTGCCGGATGTGGCAAGTGAATTCACCATACCGGCTGGAACTGGTGAGGAAATGGAGCAGCGACATGTCAAGGGCTGCATGATACCTCCCTTATGAGTAGGGAGAGCCAGGGCAGTATGATACCACCCCTGAAGTAGATGGTATAGCAGAGAAGCATACCCCAAAGCCAAGAGCTTAGCTCCCGGTGTGCCGGACATGGCATGTAAATTCGTCATACCGGCATTAACTGCCAGAAACATTAATTACATGACCTCTCACCAGTTCCAAGAATTACCAATGGATGAAATATCCAAACGATATGAGACACCTGTAAATTGTGCATCACTCAGAGTGCCCACTGTGAACCAGTCCATCCGGGGGCAAATGGGTGCAATCATGGGATTGCATGAACCAAGGCTACAGAAAGCCTTAAAACTAATCGGATCAAGTATAGCGCTTTTGGGCGGTCAGTCGAAGGGGCATCACTATCAAACCGCAAGGTCTGAAGGACAATAAAGTTTTCCACGTCCGAACTCACAGCGGACATGTTAGCCTGCTGTGTAACGCCCACTTTGAAATCAAACTGCCTGACAAAAAACGCCATCAAGCCAACTTGAATCCGAAATTTGCAGCACCGTGCAGATCATCCATCATAGCCACCAAACTTGTTGTTTCGTGAAGTTCTGGCAAAGTAAGCCAATAACTCAGATGACGAGGCGAAGACTGTGCATGATGCCGCCTCGTCAACCATACCCCTTCAGATGGGTCACAAACGCTGGTGCGGGGCGAGCTCCCATTACTACGCCATTGGAATGCACCAGTGCACATCCCCAGCAAAACTAGGAGGCAAAAGAATCCAACAACATGGCGGTACAAGCAGCTGGACTTGTCCAGGACATATCCTTTAGAGACCAGTCACCAGTAGGGGTAGTTTGCAATTGTTCTACAACGAATGGTACTGTATAACATCAGAGGCGTTTATACTGGACAGTTTTAGGGGTTTTGAATTGAGTTAATTTTGAATTCCCCAAGCAAAAGAAGGATGTTGGATGTCGAGCCATTCTAAGATCTAGTCCGACTGAAACTCCTATGGGGAAAACAAATGGTTGGCACGGACTGGAAGGGCCGAGAGGGCCTGTTTCCGTGCTGTAATTGTTATATGGTTATATGGTTTATGTCCAGTATAAACACTTTTAAATGGAAACTTTCAGTACTGCTCAGCAACTGCTTTCCAAAGGATGTTATATGGCAAGTAGAGATCTGAAAGATGCATATTATTCAGTACCAATTCATTACAAATACCGCAGATATTGAAAATTAGTTGGATGCGACAGCGGTGGCAGTTAAAACCTTGCCAAAATGGGTAAACCTCAGCCTAGCTTGTTTACAAAATTGTGGAAACCAGTATGGGGACTACTCCGGGTTCCGAATCACTTGTGATGGCATACTTGCATGATATTCTGATCATAGGCAACGCTCAGGAGGCAGCTGAATTTCTGTTTCAATTACCAAACATATGTTCGAGAGGTTGGGCATTCATCCAACCAAATCCAAATTGATGTCATCTAAGAATTATTGACTATTGGGGTTCTTCATTGATTCAACCAACATATCAGTGACTCTGCCTATGGCCAAAAGTTTAGAAATAGGCCTGCAGCAGTCTGGTAGAAGAACAGCAACCCTCCATCCAACGAGTGGCTAATGTTAATGGCAAATTAATAGCAGCCTTCCCTGGAGTGCAATTTGGGCCTCTACATTATCAGAATATGCAACGGGCTAAGGACCAGGCACTCAAAAACATGCAGGTCATTTCGATAGACCGATGCAGTTGACAGCCCAAGCTATCACCGAGTCGCAAAGGTGGATAACAAATGTTTCACGTTGCTCTAGCACCATTCTGAGTAAACAACCTTCAGCTGCTTTACAAGTGTTTCAGGATGGGGAGCCACTGATAACAAAATTCCGGCCGCAACAAATGGAGCATGCAAGAGGCATTAATCCTACAGATGCATGGGATAAAATATTTGGAATCATTGGGGCAATCTATGCCCAAAAAAGCGTACTGTTCAACAAATGCATGATTTGCATGTTCAGCACCAGATTCACAATACCACAGCAATTGCATATATTAATTACATGGGTGGAATTAAGTCATTATCATGTGATAATCTGGCTAAACCCCATCTTGCACTGCTGTATTACTTGGAACATCTGGGTCTTAGCAATCTACCTTCTAGGTAGAGATAACGTGGTGGCAGACAGCAGGCCACGTAATTTTAAAGACAACAATGGATGTCGAATCCAAATTTTTTTTTAAAGATTGTCACCCAGTATGGATTGCCAGACATAGACCTGTTGCATCCAGATTAGGTCACCAGTTACCTAAATACGCCTCATAGGCACCGGACCCAGGGGCAGTAGCAGTGGATGCATTCCCGCTACATTGGGGAGGTATGCTCTACGCTTCCCCATTCTGCCTTATCAGTCAATGTCTCACCAAAATTGAGCAGGGCTCCGTCTCTGGCGTTTGGTAGTCCCCGACTGGGCCACACAACCATGGTTACCATTGGTTCTGAGACTAATGATACAGCCATTCATGGTTATCCCCAAATGTAGCAACTTGTTGCTTCACCCTGCGACACGAGTCACCCTTTCCGTGATCGTGTTAATCTGTTGATTGCAGATTCTGACGAGACTATTCCAGGGGCTCGGACTATCGAGGCGAACCGTGGATGTGATAACTACGGCCTGGAGGGATAATACTAAATAACAATACGTATCTCATATATAAAAATGGGAGATGCTCTGCTTAGTCAAATATATATCACACTGCAGGCATATCTGATGTATTGGAGTTTCTTGTTACATTACACTTTGACTAGCAATGGAGTTATATTGCCATTAATAGTGCTAGGAGTGCATTGTCCTCCTATTTATGGCAGGGATCGGGACAACATTCTGTCCGATCTCATCCATTGGTGTCCTGATTCATGAGAGGTATTTAACAAGAACCCTCCTAGACCTAGATATACGTGAATCTGGGAGATGAGCATAGTTCTCACTGCTTCATCAATAGGCTCCGATTACATCTGTTTCCAAAAAACTAACACTTAAACACGTCATGCTCATGGCGCTCGTTTCAGCGCAATGGGGTCCAGACATTGCAAAAGTTACGACTGGACAGCATGCATTTTCTGTAAATAATATTATGATTTATGTATATGATCTAATTACACAAAATGGGCAAGGGACGTCCAGGACAAAAATGAGCTTTAGAGCATACCCCATTGACGGGCGACTATTTGTAGTTACGCACCTACGTCAATATTGAGGTCACCAAGAGTCTTAGAGGCTCCAAGACAACGATGCTCACCAGTCACAAAACCTCATAGAAAGGTGTCGGTGTAGCCCATTTTGAGGTTTGGATTCTGCTGGAGCAGACACTGATGTGTTTAAATCTCACTCCACCAGGGTAGTATCAACACCGCAGTGAGGGCACTGGACGCCCTTTTAGTCCAAATCCTTGGGGCCGCAGGATGGTCCAGTGAAGGGATTTTCAATGGTTTTATAACAAACCTATCCTCACGACGGAAGGATTTGGGCATGTTATTTTGGGTCCTGTTTGTAAGGAGAGAGAGGTTATTAGGTTGTAGGAGAGAGGGGCTGTTATTGCTTCTTTTGTTGTTGCCACATTCATTTGTATAATTCAAACAATGTTCAATACATTATTTGTTTATCCTGTGTAAACCAAAGCAGTGTGTCGTATGGAACTGGATCCACGGCATGAAATCACAGTGCTTTGAAATCTTCACGGAATCACTCATGTGACTCCAAAGTAAAATAGTAAGATTAAACGAGAACTTACCAGTTTGAACGTTTGATCTTTATTTTATGAGGAGTTATGGTGAGCAATTACGTGCCCTCCGTTCCTGGCCCTCATAATTGCAAAGATCAGCTGGTAGTTCTAGTCTTCTGAGTCTTACTATATCACTTCGACTGTAGTTACTGTGATTTCACGCCGCTGCTTTGAAGATTGACGTGCATGCGCACTTGCGGGGCTTCTTCACGTAATCGCTCACCGTTACTCCTCATAAAATAAAGATCAAGCTTCAAACTGGTAAGTTCTCATTTAATCTTACTATTCTCTTTTACTCTCCAATATCTAAACAATGTTCCAAGCTATTCTCTGTTCGTTCCCCCCTCTTCTTGGCTACACCCAGTTTAAAATGTTCCTTTCATTCAACAATCCTTTTTTCCCTTTGCAGGTTCATGTGCAGATTAACAGCAAAGAATTTGCAGGCTACATTTCACAAGAGACTGCAAATTAAAATGCTATCCTCAGTGACTTGGTTCCAGAATCATCAATACAACTGGATCAGCTACCTCCATCGTTTCAGCACAAAATCATAATTTCACCTGCTCACCATGAACCGTTCTTGTGTCAAATAATGCCTTCATTATTGCACTATCAGGAAATGTGTTCAGATCCAAACCTGTCACTGCATAAAAATAACATTCTCATGTTAGTTTTGGTTTTGTTGTCAATCACTTTAATTTCATGTCCTCTCATTCTTGATCCTTACACAACAGTGCAGTTTAACCCGTGGAAACTTTGTAAAGCAAAATGAATACATTTTTGCTTTTGCTGCCCAATTACAGCCACTGTTCACATTCTTAAAATTATTTACAGAGTCACAAGTTGTAAAAGTTGCATTTTGCATTGTGGCAACCTTCCAATGGCCTCTGCCACTAAGAGAATTAAGGTCCCATCCCATTTGGCGATTTTCTCGGCGACTGCCCGCGTCATATCGGTGTCGCCAAAAGATTTTGAACATTTCAAAATCCAGCGGCGACAAAAAAAAAATGTTGCAACACTTGAAAAAACGCCGCGGGTCATACATCATCACGCCACAAATTTTTCGGTGACTTGATACGTCACTTAATGATGCCGAAAAAATCGCCAAGTGGGACAGGACCCATTAGGATGTTATGATCTAAATATCAGAAGCAGCCATCAGACTATTCAACCTTCACAAATGTGATGACAAGGCTCTTCACTCTCCAGGGTTATGCTATTTCAGTGATGCAAGAATATAGGTTAAAATGCTGTACATTCTCAACTCAACTCTGTATTAAATATGCCCAGCCATATGAACAAGAATTTGTTGTCAGAATATTTCAGAAAATAACTTAATTGAAAACAAGTTGGCATGAAAAGTAGGGACAAACAAACAGATCAATTTCCTGCAATGAACAAAAGGCATTTCCTGCCAAGTTATACAAGGAACATTTCTAAGTGCAGGACTGCCTTGATGCTGGTTTAAAAATGTGATGCCACATCAATAAATACTAAATAACTGAAATGTTACAACTTTAGTTCCTAATTAAAACATACTTTGTACAATACTGCAATATTTAAAACAAAAAAATGCTGGAGTAACTCAGCGGGTCAGGCAGCATCTCTGGTTACTCCAGGACTGTATGTTGTTTTTTGTAAAACTAGCATCTGCAGTTCCTTGTTACCACATTTAAATACCCAACTTTGATTTCTTTAAAACAGTTCGCCAGTGTATCAGAAGCTCATCCAGACCTAATGTCTTGATCTAGTCAATCCCAATAAAATGTCAATTAACACATTACATTTCTGCCTTTGTGATAAAATTCACATTGCTGATCTATGATCAGGGCAGGATTTAGATGAAGAGAGGTCCTAGGCTATTCCACTTGTGAGGTGCTCCTCCCAATTCCCCCACCCCCATGACGAGAGGAAGATGGAAGAGTCCACCAGATTGACACCGATGTGCAGCCGAGTGTGGCCAATGAGATTAAGGGCTGGAAAGCTGTGCTTTTTATTTATTGCCAGTGCTAGTGTCGAGTTATCGGCTTAAAACACTATTATTCTGAAATGGAGGGCAAGGAAAATGACTGGAGTGTTGTTTAGAGACTACAGTGCATTGTGACAGCATATGTAAGAAAGGCCTATGACAGTGTCAAAAATCTTATACACCAAGCCTGTACGAAGCTTTCAAAAAGGGGGGCGGCATAGCAGGATTACATAGTCTTTATGTGAAATAAGTGCACACAGCGCATATCAGCGAAGCTCAAAGACCCTTGCGACTTAGGGCCCTGGAAGCTCTGGGGTTTTAGTTGCTCTCTGGTGCATTCTGAGCATTATTTTGGAAGCATTTTTGCACCAAATTTATGACCAATAATTTTGGTTGAGTCAAGAGTAATGAGTGGTTGGAATGGGATGATTGAGATCATTGTTATATACATTTTTTTTTTAAATCAAGAATTGAAGCTGTCCTTGTTTTAATAATCAAGTTGTACAGTAAAATGTTCTGTAAAATGTTATAAAGGAGCATGCAAACACTGCAAATAAAATACTGTAAGTTTTTGCAGTAAATGAAACCTTTTTTGAGAAAATGTTTTGTGTGTTGATTTGATTGCCAGTTACTGTTTGACTGTGTTAGTGTGTGCACATTAAAAATGATGCAAAATGAAAGTCGCTAACTATGGAATTCATATTTTTCAGTATTGTTATCAAGGAAAAGAATGCAGTTCCAATTGTTTGATATTATTCATATGGAGGAGAAAATATAATTGCTCTAAAACCTACCTTAATTTTGCAATCTCACTAAAGATAATCCCCCTTTCCCCCTCCATCTCTCTCTCCCCCTCCCTCTCCTCCTCCCTCTGTCTCAACCCCCACTTTCCCCCCCTCTCACATCCCCCCTCTCTCTCCCTCCCTCCCCCTCCCACGCAGTGAGGCTCAGACTCCACGCCACAGCCGCCGCAGCACCCCCACCACCCCCTCGGCCCGGAGAATACGGGTACTCCTGCAACGCAATATTCCACTACTCACCTGGAGTAGACACCTAAGATCTTTGGTAGACACGAGGCATCGAGGTGATTGTGTGGAGTGCAAATGGAGATCTGAACCCACCCGGGCCCACTGCGCATGCGCGGAGAGACAGCGTCACTTTGCGTCGCTACTGCGTCACCGGCTTCCCCCAACTGCACAGGCGCGGATGGTCGCAATTTTTTCCCCCAATTCTTCCAGCGGCCGGAACCAGAATTTCGGGTAATTTCTGTCAAAGTGGAAACGCTGATAGCGCTCCAATTTCTTTTTTCTCTGGATTTTTTTAACTCTGGGGAAAAAAAACACCTTGGCTGGAGGCCCCCTAGATTTTGAGACCCCAGGCTTCAGCCTATAGGTAAATCCGGTCCTGCCGAGGCCCCCCTATGAAGCATATACGTAAATCCGGCACTGTCTTTGATGGGTTAACATTTAGCCCCCGTATATAGCAATTTAACAAGTCTCGATGGAGTGTGGTATCCAGAAACAAAATAATAAATTGGAATTGTGTATGTGTATTTGTTTTTCTAGTACTATGGAATCCACAAACAGCTTGGATTTAATAGAAATCAGACTGCTTATGCAACACTGCAGAGCCACGTCTTGATTATAAACATAAATATCCTATCAGTATTCATATTTAAGGTACGTTGCAATACTTCTGCCATTTCAGCTGAGGCATTATTGACCATTTCAGGACACAAATCCATTTTCTTGCACCCATTTGAATCTAATGGTTGGGGTTGCTGAATAATGGATGCAACTGTGGAAATCAAGTGTGTACAGTACAAATACCCTCAATTCTCACACAGATTATTTATTATCCAGAAACAGCACTGAAATGTTCATGCTACTATGAATGCAGACAAGAACTGGCTGCAATAGTTCTCGGGTCAGGACATGAAGTTCTAACTCTTACTGCTTGCTTGCTGCATACTATGATTTATTACGTACCAAACCACCAACAGAATAAGCAAGCTGCAAGTGGAATGCAGATGTCTTTGCCAACAATTGCAATCCTGCAGAAAGCATTTAAAGGTCTTAAACAGAGTTGAGCATCAGATCAGTACAATGGCCAACTCTGTAACACATTGCACAATGTTTCATTCATCAGTACAAAATTAATCTTTTGACCAACTATAATTACCCTCAAAATGTGCAGTACCACAGGCAATATTATAAATTATTGATTTTTTGCAGTTAAATTTAATGCAATTATGTCAATAATTTTTTTTTAAACCTAAAAAGGAATAGTTTTTTTTAATTTCCCTTAGCCTACTTTTCTTGGGTGAATGATGATCCTAATTTGCAGAGGAGAGTGCACAACCATTTTACAAGATGACATTACTTTAAATTTTATTATGCCCAGCAGGAAATGTTAGCCTCTATATCACCTTGCAGAGGAAACGAGTTGATTTGTAGCGTCTGAACACAAATGCAATTGAAATGGTGTCTTAAGTTTGGGGAAAGAAGGAAATTGAAGTGACTTTATTATTCCTCAATATTCTCTGGATACAGACCCTTCATACTTGAGTCAATGTTAACATTTTCAAGATTTCAAGTTCAGTTTATTGTCACATGTACCAGTAAGGTACAGTGAAATTTGAGTTACAACACAGCCATACTAAGTGAAAAGCAACAAGACACACAACCACATTAAAGTTAACATAAACATACATCATAGTGGATTCCACATTCCTCACTGTGATGGAAGGCAATAAAGTTCAATCTTCTTCCTCTTTGTTCTCCCGCGGTCGGGACATTCAAACCAGTCACAGTCGGGGCGATCAAAGCTCCTGCAGCCGACGATCGAAGCCCCCGTCGGGGCGATCGAAACTCCCGTGTTGGGGCGGTTGAAACTCTCTCGGTGGCATTGAGCTCCCGAGTCGGCCTTTTCTTACCAGAGACCGCGGGTTTCACAATGTTAAAGTCCACAGGCCCCACGGTTGGAGCTCCGATCCCCGGCAAAGGGATCGCAAGCTCCACGATGTTAAAGTCCAGCAGACTCCCGCGGCTTGGATGCTGGGTCGGTCTCCAGGAAAGGCCTCCAACTCCATGATGTTAGGCCGCAGTGGGGACGGAGATACGATAGGAAAAAAATTGCATCTCCTTCGAGGTAAGGGATTGAACAAAATTTAACTCCAACCCCATCCCCCGGCCCCCACATAACACAAACCAAGGAACACTAAAACAGACTTGTAACGTATACTAAAAATAACAAAAAGAAAGGACAGACCGACTGTTGGCGAGGCAGCACTGCAGGTGGCGCCACCAGGTGTAGATTTTTCCTCTAAAGGAAAGGAAAATGTACAGAAGCATTTAGTACAAGAGTTGGGACGTTATAGCTGTACAAGATGTTGGTGAGACTGCATCTACAATATTGTGTACAGTTCTGGTTGCCACACTATATAAAGAATGAAAGTGAATGGTAAATGGTGGCCGATTAGGAAAAGGGGGAGATGCAGCGAGTGGGTGTCATGGTACACCAATTGAAAGTATGCAGGTGCAGCAGGCAGTGAAAAAGCGAATGGTATGGCTTTCATAGCAAAAGGATTTGAGTACAAGGTTCTACTTCAGCAGGGTCTTGGTGAGACCACACCTGGAGTATTGCGTACAGTAAATCTGAGGAAGGACATTATTGCCATAGAGGGAGTGCCACCAGACTGATTCCTGGGATGTCAGGACTGTCTTATGGAAAGACTGGAAGACTCGGTTTATACTCTCTGGAATCTTATAGAAACTTATTCTTAAGGGGTTGGACAGGCTATGCAGGAAGATTGTTCCCGAGTTGGGGAAGTCCAGGACAAGGGGTCACAGCTTAAGGATAAGGGGGAAATCCTTTAGTGGTGAGAAAGACTTTTTTTCACACAGAGAGTTGAGACCAATTGGCTATATTCGTGGCTAGGGGATCAGAGGGTATGGAGAGAAGGCAGGTACGATACTGAAAAGGTAAATGTCTGACACAAGAATCTTATCGAATTTTTTAGGATGTAACTGGTAGAATTTTTCGAATGGATAAGGGAGAACCAGTGGATGTGTTATATCTGGACTTTAAGAAGTCTTTCGACAAGGTCCCACATAAGAGATTAGTATACAAACTTAAAGCACACGGTATTGGGGGTTCAGTATTGATGTGGATAGAGAACTGGCTGGCAGACAGGAAGCAAAGAGTAGGAGTAAACAGGTCCTTCTCAGAATGGCAGGCAGCGACTGGTGGGGTACCGCAAGGCTCAGTGCTGGGACCCCAGCTATTTACAATATATATTAATGATCTGGATGAGGAAATTGAATGCAACATCTCCAAGTTTGCAGATGACACGAAGCTGGGGTGCAGTGTTAGCTGTGAGGAGGATGCTAGGAGGCTGCAAGGTGACTTGGGTAGGTTGGGTGAGTGGGCAAATGCATGGCAGATGCAGTATAATGTGGATAAATGTGAGGTTATATTTAAGGATAAGGGGAAAGTCTTTTAGGACCGAGATGAGAAAATCATTTTTCACACAGAGTGTAGTGAATCTGTGGAATTCTCTGCCACAGAAGGTAGTTGAGGCCAGTTCATTGGCTATATTTAAGAGGGAGTTAGATGTGGCCCTTGTGGCTAAAGGGATCAGGGGGTATGGAGAGAAGGCAGGTACAGGATACTGAGTTGGATGATCAGCCATGATCATATTGAATGGCGGTGCAGGCTCGAAGGCCGAATGGCCTACTCCTGCACCTATTTTCTGTGTTTCTATGTTAGCTCTGTTTTTGCTGAAACAAAGGAGGCTGATGTGTGGCCTTATAGAAGACAATAAAATCGAAGATGGATTGTCATGGTCTTTTATCCCCAGGGTAGGGGGAGATTAAAACTAGAGGACATGTGTTTAAATTGAGAGGGACATGATTGGAAGAGTACCTGAAAATCAAGTTGTTTTTACACAGAATGATATGTATCTGGAATAAGCTGTCAGAGGAAGTGGTAGAGCTGGGTATAATTACAACACTTAAGTCATTTGGACAGGCACATGGATAGAAAAGGTTTAGAGGGGTAGGGGCCAAATGCAGGCAAATGGGACTAGCTCAGGAAGACATCTTGGTCGACACAAAAAGCTGGAGTAACTCAGCGGGTCAGGTAGCATCAATGGAGAGAAGGAATGGGTGACATTTCTGGGCGAGACCCTTCTTCAGACTGAAGGTTTAAATCTACCTTTGATTTAAACCAGCATCTGCAGTTCTTTCCAAGACATCTTGGTTTGTATGATGGACAAGTTTGGTAGAAGGGCACATTTCTGTACTGTTTATCTTTATGATACACAGCCCACGAATGCAACTAAAGCAAGGTTGTACAATGCCATTGAGTATTTTAAAGATTAGAACCTTGCTCAGGATCTACTGTGTACACGAGTGTAGCTCAGCAAGAACATTTCATGGAGTATGAAGCTTTGGCGTCGGCATTGGAAATGTCGATGATATTGCTCTGTTTCACGGAAGTGCAGTAAACTAGCAATTTACATTTATCATGTTAGACAGCAGGGAAATACGCCATTCGGACCAACTCAAACTTCTTCCACACCGAGTGTGGAATGAGTTGTCAGAGGAAGCTATGGAGGCGGGCACTGTTACAACATTTGCAAAGACATTTGGAGAAGCACATGGATAGCTTTGAGGGATACGGCCAAATGCAGTCTTGTTAATACAGATGATATTAATAGTGGACATGGCACCGATTCCTGCAGCACACTGCTGATCAACGGCCTCCAATCTGTAATACAACCCTCAAGTACCATGCTACCACCCCTACCAACCAGCCAGTCCTGCATTGACGCTTCTTAGCAAACAGTTTATTGCCCAAGCTCATCAAGGCACAATAGTTTGTAAAAGCTTTGTAGATAAATTCTTATGCAAAACAATGTTTTCTTTTAATCCAGGATGAATACTGGTTAGAGGAAAGAGTGATTTTAATTGAAAATAGAATCTAGCTAACAGCCATGCAATCCCCAAAAATTTAAGCACTCTTCATTGTAGCAACCCAATTATAAATGGAGGGGGACAGAGGTAGCATCTGTCATTTAGGATCTCAGTTGAACATCAAGTGGTACATCAAGGTTCTTTACCAATCCAAGAGTGGCATCCAAAGATAGAATAATGGAGTTCAGATCACTGGCTTCTGGAAGCCACATATCATATATTGCAGAAAATTACGCCTCACTCCAACCTTGCTGCACAACAAAATGGAAAGAATTAAAACAGCAGTGAAATTGAAGTTGAAGCAAAAATGTAAAGCTGATTACAGAGAATCCTGCCCATGATAGATTTGAAAGCATTAAGATCACTGTGCAACAACTAATTCCGGGTAGTACAATTACCAGTGTAATTGCCACAATAAAAAAATGCCTTACTTCAAAGCTCAGTCATAAAAATCGAATTACTATGAAAATAAAACATATAACGGCACACAACACTACTCATTCGTGCCTCCTTCCCTCTCCCAAATTTGCACTGCCCCCAATTTGCACCACATCCAATTCATGCTGCACCTTCTTCAATTCATGTTGCACTCTTCTTTTCCCTTAATTCAAGCCATGCACTCTCCCCCTCCCTCAAATCGCTTTGCACTCTCTCTCACAATTTATAACACACATCCTCTTCTTTCTCAATCTGTCACATTCTCTTCCCAACTTTGTGTTGCTCTCGCTTTCCACACAAGATTTGTTGTAATGATGCTTTTGTTAAGAACTGTTATGGCAGTGACGTGTTTCAAAGAGCAGGTAGTTCACAATGTA
This sequence comes from Okamejei kenojei, assembly GCA_035221665.1. Lineage (NCBI taxonomy): Eukaryota > Metazoa > Chordata > Chondrichthyes > Rajiformes > Rajidae > Okamejei > Okamejei kenojei. The sequence continues at coordinate 34,671,186 of CM069154.1, forward strand.
TCACCAAACGTAGCTGCAAACTACACTAGCTGGAACAATGCTATACTGCATACCATAAATCGAGGGAGTTTTGAGGTCACAGAGCAATCCAGCATGGATTCGGGCTCTTTGCTCTACCTTTCCCATGATGACCAGGATGACATACTGGGCTAGTCCCATTTGCCTGCATTCCACCTATAGCCCTCTAAACCCTTTCTATCCATACATCCGTCCCAAATGTATTTTAAACGCTGTACAGCTTCATCTGGTAGCTCATACCAGATATGGACTTCCCTCAGTGAAACTGAAAGTTGCCCCTGAGGTCCCTTAAATCTCTCCCCCTCTCACCTTAAGCTTATTCCCTTAAATTTTAGAATCCTCCACCCTGGGGAAAGACTTTATCCATGCCCCTTGTGACCTTGTATACATCCTTCAGCCTCCCATATTACAAACAAAAGTTCCAGTCTCTCCAACCGCTCCCATAACTTAACTCAAGCCCATAAGCACAGTTAACATTCTGGTGAATCTCTTCTGCACCTTTACCAACATGATGTCAGTGACTGCTTGGGAGATCGATACAATACTATAGAACTTTATTTATCCCAGGAGGGAAATTGATCTGCCAACTGTCATAAAAACACAAAATACATGATACATGAAATAAAATTTTCGACTGGAAAGGCTTGGGGGATGTGTAAACATTGGGAGGGGGGAGGGGGGAGGGGGGAAATCAGTCTCAGTCTACCCCACATCAGAAGGGGGAGAAATTGTAAATTTGATAGCTATCTACGAAATTATATGTATTTCATGGTGTTTTTATATGCAATGTATTCTATGTAATGTCGTCTCTTGTCTGGACCTTGAGTCTGAAATAAAGTTTAATAATAATAATATCTCCCCCACTTCTGCAGTCACCCACCTGGAGGGAAGCCTGTCCTTGGAAGTTTTCCTGATTAGTGTGGTTTGGTACACAATACGTTAAGGCCCTTGCAGCATTGTTTCAATGCACAACAATGTAAGGGACAAAATATACTAAATTCCACCTTGCTGCACATGATCACCTTGCAGCCACTATAAAAGTATTAAACATCAAGCTCCATATCTCATATTTGCTGATAATTAATCTGCCATTTCTCATTGTTATAACATACTTCATAATTGCAGTATCTTATCCAAACCTATTCAGCACATTGGCACCTGGACATTATTTAAATTAAAACATGGATAAATCCAACACTACTGTTCTAATACTCCTTCAATAATTCTTTTGATTCATCACCTCAATGTTTTCGTCATGGACATGACTCGCAACAAAATGTCACATCTGTATATACAACTTGAGAGGAAGGTATTATTAAAGGATGGGAGAAATCACGTGTACATTGGGAGATTTCTCACAATTCAAGTAAGAATATGCAAATAAATATTTCACATGCCTATGATTATCGATTGAATAACAATGCTACACCACATTGCTCCATCCCTAAAATTGTCTGAACTTTCATAAAAGGTATGTTAGGCTTCAAATTACCTGGGGTTACAATAATTGATGGGGGCTTTAGGTCGAGTGCTAAGTTTGCTTTACTGTAACGTGGCTTGGATGGGATGCTGGTCTCTTGACTCTTGATTGAATGATCAGCATTTGATGCAGGCATAGGTGTATCCTGGTGAGAGAAAGAAAATAAGAATAAAGCTGTTTATTCAAATGAAAGAGTTGCATACAAGCGACATACATGTAGCAGCCTACTGGTCAGTTTCTCCAGCATAAAACAAAAAGAAAAAACCACGTCTAGTCTCTGGTTAAGTAGTGGCATAACTCCACTGCATTTTCTAGTAGGGAAACAGCAATAAATAGTGACTTTGTAACCAGATGGTTCACTTTCCTTCAAGCTCAGAAGATATATGCGCCAGATGGAATTGGCAAAGAAACAGCTATCTTCGGAAAGTAAATAACAAAACAAAAGCTGAATAGAATAGATACAACCTAAATTACACAGCAATTGCATTTTGTGAAAGTGAGGACATTCTTCAGAATAACATGGTCTGGAAAGATGTCATCAGCGTCAGTCATTTTGAAGAGTTTTCAAAGACAGCATAGAATGCTGCTTCAAAGTCCTCTGCACAACGTCTTACCAAACTTTGTCGACAACTTGCAAATAAAAAGGTATTTGTGGCAGAATAAAAATACAAATTTTCCTAATTATAATTAGGTTAACTCTGACAGGAGAAAACAGAAACCCAAATCCCCATTTGAACCCAATGGCCTAATATCATAAGGATCATTGTTTCTCCAATTATCACTGCTTTCATTAATGCATATCAATATGAATTACTGCCAATTAATCAAGCCACAATATCCTTAAGAATTGGAAAAAATGCTTTCAAAATGTGTCAATGCTCAGTTTCACTGACCTGCGAAGAGGTGAATATCCGACTAGGTTTTGGTGCCACTTCAGGAGATACAGAAGCAGGCCCAGCCTTCTCATCTGTAAGAACCAAACCAGTTTTATTTTACTTCTGGGAAATACCATTGCACACAATTGTTCTATAATTTAGTTTAGTGTTTAGTTAAGAGATACAGCATGGAAACAGGCCCTTCCGTCCACGCCAACCATCGATCACACTAGGTCTATGTTGACCCGCTTTCTAAACCATGCCCGGCACATTAGAGGCACTTTACAGAGGCCAATAAACCTATAGATCTGCTCGTCTTTACGAGGTGGATGGAAACTGGAGCAGTTGAAGGAAACCCAAACGGTCACAAAGAAATTCCACATAGGCAGCAACCTAAGTTCAGGATTTAAACCAGGTCTCTTGTGCAGTGAGGCAACAGCTCTTCATGCACCTTCCTTAATACTGCGAATTGATCTCGAATCTATCAACACGTTTAGTTCAAGCAGGTGTAAAGTGAAAGTGATATTTAGATTATGGTTCGTACATTTTTCAAGTCTAGTATCCTTACCAGAGAAAAAGTGCAATGATGTTTCACAAGACACGGTGGAAGATGAAAGGATTTGTCCCTTAAGTGATGGGAATCTGCTACTATACATGAGCGTGTAAAGAACACCTAAACTCTTGGATTTCTTGACAAAGTAGGAACTGACAAGATGGCCTGGATTTCATGGTTATGCTGATTATGAAACTGCCAGCATTCAATATCACTCAAAGAGACACTAACATCTCTTTCGGAATATGCACGTTAGTAAAATGCTGAAAATACAAAATTTGTCATCAGTAATTCTCTGCTCCCCCATGACTGTTGGTCTTCACCAGCATATTCTTTAGAATTAGATGAGAATTTGATGCATTTATGCTCACTACAAGAGTATTAAGTACTCATTAACTACCCTTAAAAAGATGTAGGGTTTGGGCCCGAAACGTTGCCCATCTCCTTCACTCCATAGATGCTTGCTGCACCCGCTGAGTTTCTCCAGCATTTTGTGTACCCTCGATTTTCCAGCATCTGCAGTTCGTTCTTTAACCCTTAAAAACAATATATTTTGCTAAAGGAGCAGAGCGGATTTTTAATCGTGAACTGAGATGTAATTGCCAATAAACAACCTGCTAAGCATCTATTTTTTCATTAAGCGTAATGCCCTCAAATATATATTTCAAATTCACAGATTTTGAATCACTTGAATCTTTTTTTACCATTTTAAGAAAATTATATTTGAGGTTTTATCATAATATCAACAAGCTCTAACCATAGTTAAACACTAAATAAAATGTTTTTGATGTTAGTTAAAAAATGGCGATTTTTGTTTGCTCGTCTACTGTCAGAGAAAACGCTTTGACGAGATCGACTATTCAACTTATGACACCGGAGTTGGTATCTAATGGAATCCAAATGGGAGCAGAGTGGTGGAGTCAGCATGGTACATCATGGGCACAGCCCTTCCCATCATTGAATACATCCACATGAAGCGCAGCCTCAAGATGGTGGAACCTGTCATCAAGGATCCCAGCGTTCAGGTAAGGCCCTCTTCTGACTGCAGTCGTCAGGCAGGAGGTACAGAAGCCTGAAGTCCCACACCCCCAAGCTGAAGAGCAGAAATTTCCTAAAACTCTGAAGAAGGGTTTCGGCCCGAAACGTTACCTATCTCCTTCGCTCCATAGATGCTGCTGCACCCGCTGAGTTTCTCCAGCATTTTGTGTACCCAGGTTCTTGAACATATTTGGAAAATCCTAACTCTATCTCAGAAACAGACCACCTCTTGTATTTGGAATTCATGTTTTTCTAATTGTATTTTGCACATGTCCTTTTTAAAAAAAAAAAATTTTTCTTTATACTGTCCTGCAAATTTTGAGTAACGCATGTTTAAACGTGCTGTCCTATTTCTTGGTACGCAAAATATTGCTGCTGCTCCAAGCAATATATTCATTGTAATTTTACCTCACCAAATGTATGCATACGACAATAAACTCTACTTGGGATGTGCATGCTCATCTATTTGTTGTTGAATATCAGGGACAGGTTGAAAGAAGAGCTTGTTTTTAAGATGTGAAATGCAAGGCCCATTCCTTGATATGCTTCAGTAAACAAGGACAATGCTCAATCTCTGAATACGAGTCATCTGCAAACACCACCGCAACAACTGAAATTGGGGTGGCCTTGATTCTGGAATGGAACTGTGTCATAGATTCAAGTTTCCCATTTGACCTGTAAATAAACTGCAGTATCCCCCCAAATTCAGCAGCCTGTGGGAATGTGCCTCCATTTCATGTCTATTTCATGAAGTAATACAACTATGATCTCAACTAAAAGATCCACAACCAACATAAACAAAGCAGACGAGTTAAACAAGGTTAAGCCAGTGCCCTTCCAGCTTTCCAGATCTTCCTAACCCCAGTGCTACTTCTCACCTCAGGCTCCTCATGTGCCTAATTGAAGTTGATCTAACGGGCAATAAGCGAGTTCGGTATTCCGTAAAACACAAGGAATCATGGGATTTGTCAAAGGTCGATAAACATTCTCGGCAGCTGTGCTGCTTGCTGCATGTATACAGACCTGCGTTTCATCCGTAGTCAGGATCGAACCTGGGTCTCCGGCACTGCAAGCACTGTTGAATTACTACTGGACTGTCCCCTTCCCCTCCCGAGCGTCTCATTCCAGTCCGGGGGGTGGCCATGGACTGACGGGACACCGGCTCGGAGCAGTGGCAGCCCAGGCTTACAGCCAGCGCAGAGAAGAAGCACTAACTCCAGCTCACCTCTGCCTGTCCTGCCGGGTTAACCAACAGCACTGGACTGACGGGACACCGGCCTGGAGCAGTGGAGTTAGCGCTTCTTCTCCGTTCTGGCTATAAGCATGCCACCACTGCTCCGGGTTGGTGTCCCATCAGTCCAGGGCTGTTGGTTAACCCTGCAGGTTAGGCAGAGTTGAGCTGGAGTTAGTACTTCTTCTCCATGCTGGCTGTAAGCCCGGTCCGCCACTGCTCCGGGCCGGTGTCATCAGTCCATGGTCACCCCGGACATCTCCGGCCGCCCCCAACAGAGTTGGGATACTCGGGAGGGGACGGTCCAGTTGCAATTCAACAGCGCTTGCAGTGCTGGAGACCCGGGTTCGATCCTGACTACAGATGAAACGCAGGTCTGTATACACGCAGCAGCACAGATGGATGTTTATCACGAGTGACCTATGGCCTGGGCACGCTCAGTCGGAATACCGAACTCGCTTATTAGGAAATTGTTCAAACAACACTCCAGAACCAAGATTACCACAATTTCAGTAATCACTCTGCAGTCTTCAAAGAACAATTGTATCGCATCAGATAAGGTTACATATACAAAATAAGGGAAAAAAGCAGGTTCTGGGTAATGAAATGGGGTATACGACGCATGGTTTAGTCAACGAGAATTTATGGATCAGCGGTGTCTGATTTAAAACAGTTATGCAACACTGCCAAGAACAATAATGATTCCAAACACAACCGGAAATTACTTTTCGTAAAATGGATCAGACCGAGGTGGATTGGAAGCAAATACTGTTCAATTAGCAGTTGCTAACTAATCAGAAGAAAACGGACAGTATTCAAGTACAGCCTTTTCACACTGAAAAAGGCATGACACATAGGATTCCATGGATAACCAAGAAAATATTAAGGGAAGTTAAGTCAAATGGAGGTCATAAACTAAATGAATAAAGTACACATTATATAAAAAAGAGGGCATGAGAATAGCGCAAAGGCCAACCAAACAGAAAACATCAGTCTTTCATTCATGAATAAATTATGAAATAGTAATTTGAGAATGGAAGAGTTAAAAACAAAAAAGAGTCATAGAAACAACTGGCACGTTTGAACTTTTAAACAGGTTCCCTGTATCCAAACTCATGAGAGAAGTGAATGTGGCCTGTGTAGCAATCTCTCAGCCACAATCTGTACCACTTGTGAAAGAGGCTGCTCTTTCACATCGGGGTCATAACCACCACAAATCCCACAAAAACAAGTCATCCTTGATCTTAGGGGTTGTTGAAGAATATTATTAAGGGAAATAGCATTGGAAATTGATTTATTTTTTAGTAAAACACATTTTTGCCAGGGTGTTTGACTTCTGATTAAATCTTTATTCATCTGAGTTTCATACTTGGAAAGAATATCAAAGTTCAATAACATTGCTGAAGAAATGTATTTGTCGGGTTCAAGGAATGACAAATTAATCTTTTATGCACAAAAAAAAGAAATCAGAGATAGTAGATGAAAGTGGAACAGTTTTGAATGAGTAAATAAGGAGAAACTAGTTCCACAGACAAAAAGATGAGCAAAAGAAAAAAAGGGGCATCAAATTTGTTTGAACCCAGTGAAAAGTCATACATAGTATAGTATTGAAACAGCCTCCAAAACCGAAAGATTCATTGTGTAACACAAATGGTCTTGACAACATTGGCCAAATGGGCTCAATTGGCTTGCATCACCTCATAATTCTACAAATACCCACAAGGGAAGGTTTATCAGATATAAAGTATTATGCAACAGCAACAATGCAATCAAGTTTACCTTCAATGGCTCTGCAAAATGATATAATCTGCAGAACCAATATGTATAATAATGAATTATTACAGGAGAAATAAGCTCAATTACGGTAATTTCAACAAAGTACCAGTTTATATTTCTAGTTTGCTCCTAGAAACTGCAAGAAAACAGAGTGTAAATAAAATTGTAAACATATGGTACATCTAGAATAATTGAAGGAATTTAAAACTCAGTGCCTTTTTGACATGAAAAATACTTGAAAAATGTCCAGCCATAATGAATTCGAGTAAAGGTGATTTGAGTACTGTTTTGAGTAAAGGTGATTTATGTGATGACATGCAGGACTTTTTTTTTTTGCATACTTACCCGCATTTTTCTGATGTCAAAAAGTTACTTTGAATTGCACTATGAACAAGCAGGAAGAGGATAGGAAGGAGAGATAAGTTAAAAAAGCTAACTGGATATGTAACTGAGAAAGGATATAGAAGGATATGTTGGTAGGAAGAGATAAAATGGGTTATTAATTAAACTAATATGGATCATAAAAATTGGTAGTGTGCAGTTGAGCTGTGTAGTGTCCAGTTGGGTATGCTATGCATGTTTGCATTGTATGTTTGGGTTTGTACAATGCCCTCCGTAATGTAAGGACTGTCATGAATTTGTCAGATTCGACAGGTTTTTACTTATTCATAGTGCGTGATATGGCATCAGTGTCAACGCCAGCATTCGGCACTTGAGAAGTGGTGGCAAACCACGTCTTGAACAATGATAGACAAACAGCAAAAACAGAGGACAATGATTGAAATTCCACTACTCAACGTGTGAAGTAGCCATTTCATACCACAACTTTTATAGGAGCTAATGCACAATTTTGAGGTTTTCCCATACTACATTATCTTATCGTGTTCCTGGGATATTTTAATTATAAGATTTTGCTTGCTTTCAGATGAAAACCGAAATTATTATGTTTGTTATTTTCCTTTGCAGACTGCATCACAGTGGGGGACTACAGAACAAAGCTTCAAGACTGGATTATCTTGGAGGTTAATGGTTATGAATATTTTGACTTTTGTCTCTAATAAAGAAATCTCATCTGTCAGACATAGCTGCAACCACATTTGTGCATTCACACTTGTACGGCCTGCTACAACTATATTTTCATGATAGTTATTACACATTTTTCACCGATACTCGTTTGCCGTACAAAGGCACACACTTGTTCAATCATGTACTTGATGCACTGCTCAGAATCTGTGCTGTTTAGATTCCATGTAGTACCAGTGCCACAAAAACATTGCTGGAAAAAAATGTAGAAAATCATCTGGACAGAGTTGGGTTTTATACTTTTAATTCTTTGTGAGATGAAATATGTCCCTTGTCGGCACCATCTTATTCCTGATGGTTCAACCATATGACATCCAAATTTAACATATCTTATGAATAATTACCATTCTGAGCACTAGTCAACTGTGGAATTGTCCCCCAGTGAATTTGCGCCATGTGAACAATATGCCAATGGGAGTAAATGCCAGGAAACTCTACTCCAAGGAAGAGTTGATGCCTGGGGAAATTATAACCCAACAAAAAAGTTGTCACCAAGGGAACTATACCACTGTGGAGTCAGAGCTATAGGGACCATGCGACAGTGTAGATCGGTAAAGCAGAAACTCAATCTACTTGAGGGTCATTATCAGGGCACAAGGAAAAAAATAAAATAAAAATGCTCCAAGTACAAAATACTGAAAATTAGTTTATGTGTAAACACAGAGAAATTGAGATGTTACATCTTCAAAAAGTACTTTGCTGACAGATATTTGCTGCAAAGCTTTCATATTATTCATCAGGATGTGAAATTTTCTAATCAGGTTCTCCATTGCTTCAGGCAGCTTAAACATATTTGTTTAAATTCAGGTTAAATTCAAGACATTCCTTCTGGCTTTTTGGTCAACTCGGGTCATTAAGGTCTTGGTGAGTTTTGGAGATTTGTTATTTCAATGCACAAGCTACTGGGTAGGTACATCTGCCCCCAGCGACAGAGATACATGGCATATTGTTAATATGCAACACATCACCAATTTACTATTTAGTGCAGGCAAAATCAGAGGCATTCAGAAAGAAGTATGCATGCTTACATTCACTGCAGAGGCATGGAGTCAAAGAGCACGGAAACAGGCTGGACCACTTCAATCTTCAAGCATGCAGTTACATTAATTCTGCACAAATCCCCTTTTCTCTCCCCAAGGTCACAGGGAAAACATGCCAACTCGACAGAAAGCAATCCAAGTTCAATCTGAGGTCACGATTGAACCTGCGTCGTTAGAGCACCCACTGGATTTCCCAGGTTTCCCACCAGTACTGCTCATCTGACAAATTCCCATCCATATGCTCTTTTCTTAACCTCCAATTTTCAACCTACAGGATATACCAACCTCAGAGAATGACTCAGCAGGCAATCTTAAGCATGTTGTGAACTACATTTAAAACAACAACATTGACTGCTGTTAGATTCATTGAACAGAAAAATAGGTGCACGAGTAGGCCAATCGGCCCTTCGAGCCAGCACCGCCATTCAATATGATCATGACTGATCATCTAAAATCAGTACCCCATTCCTGCTTTTTCCCATATCACTTGATTCCTTTATCCCAAAGATCCAGTGAATTGGCCTCCACTGCCTTCTGTGACAAAGAATTCCACAGATTCACAAATCTCTGGGTGAAAACCTTTTTCCAAATCTCAGTCCTAAATGGCCTACCCTTTATTCTTAAACAGTGATCCCCGGTTCTGGACTCCCCCAACACCGGGAACATTTTTCCTGCATCTAGCCTGTCCAATCCTTTAGGAATTTTATATGTTTCTCGAAGATCCCTTCTCATCCTTCTAAATTCCAGTGAATACAAGCCCAGACAACCCATTCAACTATTTGCAAGTTCATTGTTGAGCACAAAGAATGATAAGGAACGGAGTGCAACTGCATTGAGCTCCTCAGCCTATAAACTTTAAACTCTCCCATGTAGCGCTGTTGGAGAATTCAACCCCTTATACATTAACAATGCACTGGTAAACTGAAGATGGGAAACATTCTAGTTCTCTTACTCAACTTTAAAACTACTTCCAGGATTGTAACTGCCTTATATTGCTTTTGGTGGCATATATGTGCCAGCAGTGTCAGATGCAGAGGTGTGGAAAAAGATATAGGAACTAGAAAGTCTTAACAACAACGTCCGCCCCACTGATATCAGAACCCTCTCTTACGCTTCCCTTTCCCAGAGGGATAGTCACATAATCTTATTCTAACCCCCACACCATTCATTCTGTTATTGTACTTTATTTTGCACTATGTCCCATTTCATTACAATCTCGCACCGTTTTGCATTTGCATTGTGCTTATTGTCACATTTATCATTACTGTATGTACATTGTTTACTGAGAGGTTGATATGAACAAATAATTTAATTTCACCCTGATGTATATGACAATAAACTAATCTGAATCTATGATACTGGTGACTGGAAAATGTGATCTCATAGAATAATGACAGCAGAAGAGGCCATCTCTCCGATCATGCTGATGGTGATCATGCTCGCTAAAGGTGTTATCCCACTGCGGCGACCTAATCCGCAAGTTCCGAAGAGTGTCTTCGACCTTCAAGCTCGAGGGCACTCACCTGAAAAACTTCGACCTGGATCGAGCATCAGTGTTGAAAGCGCAAGCGCACACGAACATGAACGGGGGGGGGGGGGGGGGGGGGGGGGGGGGAGAAGAGGAGAGAAGGGGGGGTTGAGAGAAGGGGGGGGGGGTGAGAGAAGGGAGGGGTGAGAAGGGGGAGAGGGGGTGGGAGAAGGGGGGGGAGAGAAGGGGGGAAGAGAGAAGGGGGGGAGAGAAGGGGGGAGAGAGAAGGGGGAGAGAGGGGGGAGAGAGGGGGGGAGAGAAGGGGGGAGAGAAGAGAAGGTGGGAGAGAAGGGGGTGAGAGAAGGGGGGGAGAGAAGGGGGGAGAGAGGAGCGAGGGGGGAGAGAAGGGGGGGAGAGAGTGGGGAGAGGGGGAGAGAAGGGGGGAGAGAAGGGGGGAGTGGGGAGAGAGGGGGGAGAGAAGGGGGAGAGAAGGGGGAGAGAAGGGGGGAGAGAAGGGGGGAGAGAAGGGGGGAGAGAAGGGGGGGAGAGAAGGGGGGAGAGAAGGGGGGAGAGAAGGGGGGGAGAGAAGGGGGGGAGAGAAGGGGGGGAGAGAAGGGGGGGAGAGAAGGGGGGGAGAGAAGGGGGGGAGAAGGGGGGGGAGAGAAGGGGGGAGAGAGAAGGGGGGGAGAGAGAGGGGGGAGAGAAGGGGGGGGCGAGAGAAGGGGGGAGAGAAGGGGGGGAGAGAAGGGGGGAGGGAGAAGGGGGAGAAGAAGGGGGGAGAGAAGGGGGGGAGAGAGAAGGGGGAGAGAGAAGGGGGGGAGAGAAGGGGGGAGAGAAGGGGGGAGAGAAGGGGGAGAGAAGAAGGGGGAGAGAAGGAAGGGGAGAGAGAGAGGGGGAGAGAAGGGGGAGAGAAGGGGGAGAGAAGGGGGGAGAGAAGGGGGAGAAGAAGGGGGGGATAAGGGGGGAGAGAAGGGGGGGAGAGAAGGTGGGGTAGATAATTTTAAGAAACCAGACAACCTATAATAAAGTTTAGCGGGCATTTAACCTACCGGTTGGTTTTCCTTGGTCCTGAAAACTCCAATGAGCCAATTAAAATGCCCGGACAGCAAAGAAGATTGCCTACGGCTGCCCTCGACTGCCTGTAACTACATAGCAACCGCACTCCACTGCATTACGAGTTAAAAAGAACCAAGCCGACCATTTTTTACTTGCGGAAAATATTTCAGCATGCTGAAAAAATGTTGGCAACCTAGCTAAGGCCGCGAGTATGCAGGAACTTCCCTCCAGCACGAAGGAGAGTTCCTGTGACCTCATAAGACCTCCTAGGACCACGTGTCGACCATGCTGCAAGTTTGAGTCGAGGGCAAACTCTTCTAAACTCGCAGATTAGGTCGCTGTAGTGGGACAGCCCCTTAATGCTCTGGCATCAAATTCTATCCAGAGTGTTGGAAGCTCTTGGTTAATGGCCCTTCGGATTTCTTCCTGCATTTCCCTCTAAATATTAAGTTGCTTCCCTTCCTGTCCCAGTGACCGACCGACATTAATCTTAGTCAATGTTTACAATTAAAAAATGATAGCATGGAGATGTTAATATATCCCTTGTCTCAACTCCACCCTAACTAATACTTTGGAACAACCTGCTTTGCTGATAACATGTAGGAAGGAACTGCAGATGCCGGTTTAAACCGTCTGAAGAAGGGTCTTGACCCAAAACGTCACCCATTCCTTTTCTCCAGAGATGCTGCCCGTCCTGATTTACTCCAGCACTTTGTGTCTATCTTTGCTTTGCTGGTAATGATAGGCTCACAGTAATCATTCAGTACCTTAACAGCTTCTCAGCATTGATAGGCAAATTCTCCTTTTGTTCTTATATTTGTTTTTACGCCGGTGGAACATTTCAGATTCTCAGCTAATCTTTGCTCATGTACTATCTGCCTCTCATTATAATTTTAATTTCCCTTCCAATTCTTTTGTTAATTTGGGCTATTAACAAACTGTACTGTCGTTCAGGGAGCTCTGAATATGTTTGTTTTTCCTTCAACCTATATAAAATCATGAGAGGAATTGATCAGATAGGTGCACAGAATCTCTTGTTCAGAGTAAGGGAATCGTGTAGTGGAATTTCAAGGTGAAGGGAAAATTAATTAATAGGAATCTGAGGAGTAACTTTTTCCACACAAAGGATAGTTGTGGATGTATGGAACAAGCTGCCAGAGGAGGTAGTTGAGGCTGGGACTATCCCAACATTTGAGAAACAGTTAGACAGGTATATGGATAGGACAGGTTTGGAGGGATATGGACCAAACGCAGGCAGGTGGGATCGGCAAGTTCGACCGAAGGGCCTGCTTCCACACCAAATCACTCTATCTCTATGATTCCAACCTCATGTTCCTGAACTACTTCAGCCAAGTGTTCTGCTAGTTTTCCCTATCAAATTTGGACACACTCTCATCCCATTAAGATTGTTGTGTTTCCCATTTAATTATTTTTACCGGGGATTATTCCTTGCCATGCTCTGACTAAACCAAATCTTATAATGTTATAATTACCATCTCCTAATTGTTCCACTACTTGGCACATTATTCCTCAGAACCAAATTCAGTAATGCTTACTTTTTTTTTGAACATAAAGCAAATTATATAGAAAATTAATTTTGGATATTTTGGAAACAATGTCCTCAAAACTATCACTTATTACAGATTTTTTTTTTTACCTATCTATCTGTATTGATTCTTGAAATGTTGCATTTGTTACTTTGATTCACGCCCCCCCCCCCCCCCCCCGGTAAAAAGATCACCCAAAATGTTGCCTGATTTTTAATCAATTTACTCGTTACCTTTATCATGAATGGAACTGAAGGCCAATTTTATTTCTGTTATTACAATTCTGTTACTGAAATTGCAGTTTTATTGTCAACTATGTGTATTGTACTTGGAAATATTCCTTCTGGTTTCCTCTTGAAGTTGTTGCCAAAAAAGTGAATCTACTTTCTTTTTACCAGCTATCATCATTGCTCTTCACTTTTGACTGTGTTACATTGCATTTCCTTCCTGCACACCAGCTCCTTATGTAATCAGCCCTCCTTCATGGCCTTATCAACATGCTAGCACAAACCAAACATGTGTTCATTGTTGTCACTGTAGCACGCAGGAAGCATTTTGAAAATTTCAGGAAATACCATCAAATTCCAGGAAATTTGGGATTCTATTTCAGGAATTGTTTTTTGAGGTGTGGAAGCACTGCTCCAGATAATGGATCTGGGTTAATACAACCCTATCCAAGTATATTATAAACATTTCTAGAAAATCAGTTCTTAATGTGATATGTACTTGTTCAATGAACTGGATGTGGGGGGGATGGTGCAGGTAGTTCAAAGTATTTCCAATTACCTATTAGCTGCTGCAACATGTTAAACATTATGCATCATAAACCACCCAGGATTATGATCAACACTTACACAGGATTTTGCTACACAATTGCAAATTACATTAAATGTAATGATTCCTTGCCTGAAGCGTATTTCATAATGAGTAAAGAATAATTTGTTAACACACTGCTTTTGTGTAACATATATAGGCAAATATATTATGAAATTATCATTTCAATCACTTTTCAAGGCATTCACAATTAAATGTGCCTGTGATGAATTATGATCAGCATATCTCAAATATACATTCCAATTTACTTATTTTCTAATGTGATTCTCATTGATTGATCAAAATCCATGCAACTTTGATAAATTATTAGTCAGTATTTTTACAAATTGTCATTATCCCATGCATTTTGAGGAGCATTTTTACTTCAAAAACATGAACATTTTCACCTGTAAGGCTCCTTAGCCCATTTGATATTTACTTGTGATTCTGCCAAATGTGTAGTCTTAAAAGTGTTTTAAAGAAAATAAAAATAGAATTAAGGTAGGAAACTGTAGACCAGAGAGCTCAAGTCTGTATCTTTAAGTACACCAAGGTGATTGGCCTTCTAATTCTATTTAGCCAATATGATCCACAACTATTTAAGTCCTTGACAAATAAAGATCTGTAATTGCTTTGAAAATTTTAATTGACCAATTCTTTTTAGTTCTAGATTCCCACCACCTTTTATGTCCAGAAGCACTATATAGGCTAATTCTAGATTTAGAATCGTCATCTTTGTCTGAAATTCTCTCACTAAATCTCTCTCTCAATAGGCAATACTGAATCTATGTATTACCTTATTTTGCTAGACCCCCCCCCGCCTCATCCATGTAAATACAGACTAAAGAGAGTTCTGCAATTATTTTTAGATTGTTATGCTCGAGACTCTATGAATGAAATGAAGCAGCATTTAAAAACAATTAGGTGAGCTCAGTTGGAGGTTGGTTTTATGGAGCTTTACACTTTAGTTCCTTTTGAGTTAAGCGGATGATGCCGTATTTTCTAAATTTTGTTTCTTCTGGTTCAGAAATTAATAGTTTTGTGTAAATCCCTTGTCAATTTTTTTAAAAGTGACGATTCATCTCCAATAGAAATTATCAACAAGCCTGACTGGAAGAAAAGGTTATCATATAACTCCTGTAACCCATAGGTTTATGTGCAATGTTTGTTCAAGGAAAATATCTGTAACAAATTCTAAGCAATAATCAGTGAATAAGATTGCATATGTTCAATCTAAAAATGAAATGTATAAATACATTTTGGCACAGACTGGAAGGGCCGAGAGGGCCTGTTTCCGTGCTGTAATTGTTGTTATATGGTTAAATATACTTTGATAATGCTGGAAGGACCCATACTTTTGCATATTCATGAAAATCATTAACATTCATCGATTTATAAATGTTCTACTTAATCCTGCACAACAATGCCATTATATCTGGGTATATAGATGTTTTGCTGTAACGGACAGCATGCCTCACACAGTGCAGAGGTACATACTGACCCGAGGTTTCCACAATGGATTTTACCCAGCCACCTTGGTTTACCAAATTTCACTTAAAATGTTTACCGGGAACACATCCCTATCAAAACTGATAGAATTACAACATTAGATTTTTTTTAAAACCATATATAGTTGAAGAAAGAGAATCATGAATCATCATAACAAGAAAAATGCTGATTGTTCCCTGAAATTTTGTTCAGTAGGGGTTGTAAAATTTTGATACAAAATAATCTAACTTTACAAGAAGATGAAATACCCAGTTATTTTCATTGGCCAAGTTCATTTCAGAAATGTTTTTGTCTGCATTAACACAATACCTGTATTTTCTCCTTTATGTTGGCAGTCCAACTGGGTGTGTTTCTTTGTCGCCGCAGTCAATAGAAGTTCATAGGGATTCTCATCCTCTTCACTCTCTTCTGGAGTGTCATTCACATCTGAATCCTGAATAAAAATAAAAGCATCTTTCATAACAACCTCATGTGCAGGGGATCCTGAAAAATTCTCTAAAGTTCCTACCATAGGACTTCATTCTAAAATGGTCATTTATAATTAAAGTAACATTCTTGCATTCCTGAATCACAATTTCATTTAGCTAATTTCTTCCTTAATCATGTCATGATCAGTCTGAGCATTCAACTCATACACAATCTGATTAATACTATTTTTAAGTGATTGTTTTAAGCAAATGTTACCTAAAGTAACAATTGTCCATGTTTTGTCCAGAAGCCATTACAATGGATAGATTAACAATGAGCAGATACACTGAGGTACTATCTATTAAAATCACAAAAGCTGGTGAAGAAAATGGATGACAAGAAGCAAATTCTACCATAATCTTTAAGATATATTTAAATTAAGAAATGTCAAGAATTCAAAATGGTGAAGGTGGAGAAAACTGAAAAGGAGTAATTTAACAGTTATGGTTTAATGTTAAGAGAAATATATCCTGACATACTATTGGCGTGTGAACAGGAATACAAATAACATGGAAGTGAATAAACTGTAGAAAGAAGATATGTTCAGAAATTCATAGCAAGATGATGGTGGTCAGATTTTCTTACAACAGCAAAGACCTGTCCACTCAATAGTTTAGTTTATAAGTTTAGCGATACAGTATGGCAACAGGCCCTCCGTCCCACTGTCCAGGCCGACTATCAGTCACCCTTTCACACACGATTTATTATCAATCTTTCTCGTCCACCCCTACTTGGAGCAATTTCCAAAGGTCAATTAACCTGCAAACCCACACATCATTAGGATGTGGGAGGAAACTGAAGCACTCAAAGGAAATCCGCATGGTTGACAGGGAGAGCATGCATACTCCACAAAGGCAGCATATGTGGTCAGACCCGGGCCTCCGGCATGCGGCTCTACCAGCTGTGTTGCTGACATGTCGCCCCCACAACTGCAACATTTGCAATCATATATCCCACATTTGTCCCACATATATCCCACATTTGCAGGTGTCTGCACACCCGAAGTGCCATGGGATAGCCTTGCCTCGGAGGTCAGCCATTGTGACCACCGATTCTCGCCAGACAGCCAAGACTAGAGGGTGTGAGCTATAGGCAGAGGTGTAGGCTGGGTCTCTATTTCTTGGAGCACAGGAGAATGAGGGGTGATCTTATAGAGGTGTACACAATCATGAGAGCAATAGATCGGGTAGATGCACAGTCTCTTGCCCAGAATAGGGGAATCGGGAACCAGAAGACATAACTTCAAGGTGAAGGGGAAAAGATTTAATAGGAATCTGAAGGGTAACGTTTTCACACAAAGGGTGGTGGCTGTATGGAAAAAGTTACCAGAGGAGGTATGTTGGAAAGAACTGCAGATGCTGGTTTAAATCGAAGGTAGATGCAACATGTTGGAGAACTCAGCGGGACAGCCAGCATGCCATTCCTTCTCTCCAGAGATGCTGCGTGACCACCTGCGTTACTCCAGCATTTTGTCTGCCAGAGGTGGTAGTTGAGACTGGGATTATCCCATAGTTTAAGAAACAGTTAGACAGGTACATGGATAGCGCAGGTTTGGAGGGATGTGGACTAAGCCCAGGCAAGTGGGACTAGTGTAGGTGGGACATTGTTGGCCGGTGTGGGCAAATTGGGCCGAAGGGCCTGTTTCCACACTGTATCACTCTATTACTCCAAGAAAATTTACACATTGAGATCATGGACCCAACAAATGTTTCTGAGTATCAAAATACACTATAAACGACAAATTAAATCAGGGGTCGGCAACCTTGTTCTGCATAAGGACCAGGACGCATGTCTATGAACAGATGGTGGGCCACATCTATCACGTGTACACATGGATCCTGCCCCCATCCCGCCCCGGATGGCAGGCATCAAATCACGTGTTCACATAGATCCCGCCCCTTCAAGGACGCCACCCAGAGCACGGCCCCTAGTTGTGGGCGCTCACGAACATGGCGTACCTACGGACCATTGGCTCTGTCCTGAAGGCGGTGGCTCAGATGCTCACATTCACTTGTCCCCAGCCTATTGACAACCCCGATCCCAACAGTGAAGCCCAGACACAGAAGGTGCGCGGCTGTGCTGGCGGCTTTGCGCAGGATGCGGGACAGCCAGAGCTCGGCCGTGCTTGGTGCTACTCAGCAGCTCCACCATTGCGGTCGCCAGTGCAGGCCTCCTTGCGTCACCGCGCTTGGGCACCACGGCCTTGGGCCCAGGACGTACCGGAGACGACGGAAGTCTGCGGGCCGGATAATTACGGGAAAAAAGTACGCCTGCTGGCCGGATGATTTTGGGTTACGAGCCGCAATTCGGCCCGGGGGCCGTAGGTTGCCGACCCCTGAATTAAATACATAATCTGCAGAAAACCACCACAGCATCAATGTTAAGAACAATATTATTACTTAGCTATTAACCTCTTCTGGCAGTCAGTTCAAATATAAATCTCAATGACTTTCACTTCTCCAAAATAAACACTTTAACATTGAATTCTCTGAGGCACAGAAATAATTAATTATTAGTTCATCAGAGTATCAGTCTCACTTTCCAATGATCCAAAGACGACTGGGATTTCTAAAAATCCTGCTGCCTGCAGTGGAACAGCTGTGAAAGTAACAAGGCTAAGGCAGCTTCCCAAATTCTTCAGTCTCGGATGACTTTTGAATTGGTTCATATTCTCTTGCTCCAATGATCTCAAGAGATGCAATAACAATTCAAGCTGAAGAAATTCTATTCCTTGTGGGCTTTGTTATTTACATAATGTTTACAATTTGAAGAATCGACTAATATATTCCATTTCTTTTTTAGTGGACTGCCAAATAACCAGCAGGCAATTTACAGGTTTAAAAGTTAACCATGGAAATATTTCAAAGACCATTCTTCTGTGCTTAATTGTCTTGCTCTTCCAGGCAAGGTAGTGTGTTGCAGTAGGAGTATATTAACTACAGCAAAGGAATCTGATGCCCTCGTCAATGGAGCTGCTGGAGAGATGGCTGATAGCTTCCAGTTGCTGGGCATCCAATCACCAGCAACTTAACCTGGCCCCTTCACAATGTTATGGTGATCAAAACAGAGCATCATTCTATTTACTTCCTTCGGTGTCTGATGCAATTGGCAAGTCTTGGGATCCTCTTGAATGTTGAAAGTACACTGAAAGGATGTCTCTCAGTCAGGTATGTCTACTCTTAACCACCTGAATATGCAGAGAATGGTAACGCAACTTAGTCCCATTGCAGGCTGCCCAGCCCAGCATAATGATGAAATCATTAAGAAAACTCACCAACAAACTACTTCAGAAGTTTAAGGAGATTTGGCATGTCCCCAAATTTTTACTGGTGGAGAGCATATTGGTTGGTTGCATCACATCCTGGTTTGGAATTGCGAATGCTCAAGAAAAGAGGCTGCAGAAAGTAGTGGACACTCCCTGCTCAGTGCATCACAGGTTCTGATCTCCCCACCATCAAAGGGATCGATTGAAGCACTGACTCAAGAAGGCAGCTAATATTAAAATCCCAATACACACTGTCAACGCTCTCTTCTCTCTGCTTCCATTGATGTGACAATAATACAGGAGCCAGAGAAACGTTACCTGCAGGTTCAAAAACAGCTTCTTCCCATCAACCACCAGGGAAATGAATCATCCTGTGCAGCCTTATCTCAACACAAACCACCGCAGCTCTATTCACTTTAGTTTATATTCTACAATCATCCACTATACTTCAAATAACTGAAAATTTAATTCATATTTATTTTTGCTGTTATTGCATCTGATGTGCCTATAAAGCTAAAGAAAAAAATGTTGCTCAGATTCATATCCAATGGATATGACAATAAACACTCCAGATCTTGACTTCATCCATCAGGTCCATCTTCACAGTGCAATAACAATAATGATTCACGGGAAAGCAGAAGGAGCTGCAAAAAGGACCTGCAAACCCTTATAAATGGAAACATGCTAATTTAAATACAGAAAGTGAAGAGCATGAGAGGATAGAAAATGTACTGTCTGCATGACCGCATCTTTGCAAAACAAATAATCAAACAGCTCCATCCAAGAACGCAAGAAATTGCAGCGAATTGTGGACGCAGCCCAGACAATCACACAAACCAACCTCCCTTCCTTCCATTGACTCTATTTATACCTCACGTTGCCTAGAGAAGGCCAGCAGCGTGTTCAAGGACGTTCCACCCAGGCCATTCCATCTTCTCCTCTCTCCCAACCGCTAAAAGATATAGAAGTGTGAAAACACACACCTCCAGATTCAGGGACAGTTTCTTCCCAGTTGTTATCAAGCAACTGAATCATCTTACCACAACTAGAGAGCAATCCTGAACTACTATCTTGCCAGCACGGTGGCACAGCAGTAGAGTTGCTGTCTTACAGCAAATGCAGTGCCGGAGACCGGGTTCGATCCTGACTACGGGTGCTGTCTGTATGGAGTTTGTACATTATCTCCGTGACCTGCCTAGGTTTTCACTGAGATTTTCGGTTTCCTCCCAAACTCCAAAGGCGCACAGATTTGCAGGTAAAAGTAAAAATTGTCCTTAGCGTGTGTAGGATAGTGTTAATGTGCAGGGATTGCTGGTTGGCGTGGACCCAGTGGGCCGAAGGGCCTATTTCCGCACTGTATCTCTGAACTAAAAAAAATGAGTTAATTTACCATGCACTAAACATTATTCCCTTATCTATACGCTGTATACGCATCTGAAAGTATGCATCTACACGCTGTAAATGGCTCGATTGTAATCATGTATTGTCTTTCAGCTGATTGATTAGCATGCAACAAGGGACAGAAGTTTTGGGGTAATGTGAGGGGGAACTTCTTTACTCAGAGGGTGGTGGTTGTGTGGAATGAGCTTCCAGCAGAAGTGGTGGAGGCAGGATCGATTTTAACATTTAAAAGTAAAGTGGATATGTGAAGGGAATGGAGGGGTATGGTCTGAGTGCAGGTAGATGGGACTAGGGGAAAACAAATGGTCGGCACGGACTGGAAGGGCCGAGAAGGCCTGTTTCCATGCTGTAATTGTTATATGGTTATATGGTTAACAAAAGCTATTCACTGTATCTTGGTACATATGACAAATAAGTAAACTAACTATCTAAACAGTCGAACAGCAAGGAAACAAAAAACGCCAAATATACCTTCCCATGGCAAATCAACTTTCACTACAATAATTGGTGTACCTGACAATAAATGTCCTTTGCCCTTTTACCTCCCAATCCTCAGGCAGAGAATCTGCATCTATCCAAAAGTGGTCTGATCCTACACTAGGTCTGAACTAATTAGGGTCCACAAAATGCTGGAGAAACTCAGCGGGTGCAGCAGCATCTATGGAGCAAAGCAGATAGGCAACGTTTATGGCTGAAACCCTTCTTCAGATTATCTCCTTCGCTCCATAGATGCTGCTGCACCCGCTGAGTTTCTCCAGCATTTTGTGTACCCTCGATTTTCCAGCATCTGCAGTTCCTTCTTTAACACTGAACTAATGAGGGATTGATTGGTGATTTTCTGCATTACACTGATGAATCCCACTAAGATCAAGTTCTGCTGCTGAAGTGGCAAATACAACAATCTTAAAGGATAATGACCTTATATGCCTGGGTAGTGCAAAACTAAACAACTTGAACATTGAAATTTCCAACTTCAGGTAACCCCCACCTCATTCATTCAGAGATGCAGATTGCCAAGTAACTACAAACCTGTGTAAGAGGGAACTGCAGATGCTGGTTTAAACCGAGGGTAGACACAAACAGCTGGAGTAACTCAGCGGGACAGGCAGCATCTCTGGAGAGAAGGAATGGCTGACATTTCCAGTCAAGACCCTTCTTCAGACCCGAAACATCACCCATTCCTTTGCTCCAGAGATGCTGCCTGTCCCACTAAGTTACTCCAGCGTTTTGTGTCAACCTACAATCCTGCCCGTCTTTGGAATGTGGAAGAAAACCAGGGCACCTGGAGCAAAGCCACATGGTCACAGGAAGAAGATACAAACTCCATGCTGACACAGCAGCAGCCAGGTTCAGCTCTGGCACTGTGGGCAACAGTTCTATCTTCTTGTTTAAGAAGGAACTGAGCAGATGCTGTAAAATCGAAGGTAGACAAAAATGCTGGAGAAACTCAGCAGGTGAGGCAGCATCTATGGAACGAAGGTAATAGGCAACGTTTCGGAGTCGAAACCCTTCTTCAGACTGATGTGAGGGTGGGGGCGGGAAGAAGAAAGGAAGAGGTGGAACCAGTGGGCTGAGGGAGAGCTGAGAAGGAGAGGAGAAAGTAGGGACTAGCTGAAATTAGAAGAAGTCAATGTTCATAATATCAATGATAGAAGAGGAGAACCCGTGTTCCCTGAAGAATGAGGACATCTCCGATGCCCTGGTGTGGAACACCTCATCCTGGGTGCAGATGTGGCGTAGACAGAGGAATTGGGAGTAGGGGATGGAGTCCTTACAGGAAAGCAGGGTGGGAAGAAGTGTAGTCCAGATAGCCATGGGAGTCAGTGGGTTTATAGTGGATGTCGGTCAGTAGTCTATCACCTGCGATAGGAGATAGTGAGGTCAAGAAATGGTAGGGAAATGTTGGAAATGGTCCAGGTGTATTTGAGTGCCGGATGGAAGTTAGTGGTGAAATGGATGTGGTCATTGAGGTGTGTGGGGGTGCAGGAGGTAGCACCAATGCAGTCGATGTAGCGGAGATAGAGGTTGGGGATGGGGTTCTGGTACGTCTCGAACAAGGATTGTTCGACGTACCCAACAAAGAGGCAGGTATAGCTAGGGCCCATGCGCGTCCCCATAGCTACGCCTTGTATTTCGAGGAAATGGGAGGAGACAAACAAAAAGTTAATAAGGGTAAGGATCAGCTCCGCTAGACAGAGGAGAGTATCAGTAGACGGGGATTGGTTGGTTCTACGGTCGAGGAAGAAACGGAGGGCTTTGAGACCCTCCTGGTGGGGATGGAGATGTGGAGTAACTGGACATCCATGGTGAAGATGAGGGAATGGGGTCATAGAAAACGGAAGTCCTGGAGGCTCTCACCAGGGTCTCTTCTATATCCCGTGACTCTGCTCTCACTCCCCATCCCCCCCTCGCAACAAAGACCGAGTCCCCCTTGTCCTCATCTTCCACCCTACCAGCCGTCACATACAACAAATAATCCTCTGACGTTTTTCGCCACCTCCGACATGATCTCACCACTGGCCACATCTTCCTATCTCCTCCCGTCTGCTTTCCGCAGAGACCGCTCCCTCCAGAACTCCCTGGTCAATTCTTCCCTTCCCACCTGAACCACCCCCTCTCCGGGCACTTTTCATTGCAACCTCAAGAGTGCTACACTTGTCGATTTACCTCCCCCCTAGACTCCATTCAAAGACCCAAGCAGTCTTTCCAGGAGCGGCAGAGGTTCACCTGCAACTCCTCCAACCTCATCTATTGCATCCGCTGCTCTAGATGTCAGCTGTTCTACATCGGTGAGACCAAGCATCGGCTTGGCGATCGTTTCGCCGAACACCTCCGCTCGGTTCGCAATAACCAACCTGATCTCCCGGTGGCTCAGCACTTTATCTCCTCCTCCCATTCTGAATCTGATCTTTTTGTCCTGGGCCTCCTCCATGGCCAAAGTGAAGCCCACCGTAAATTGAGGGAGCAGCACCTCATATTTCGCTTGGGCAGTTTGCACTCCAGCGGTATGAACATTGACTTCTCTAATTTCAGGTAGTCGCTACTTTCTCCTCCCCTTCTCAGCTCTCTCTCAGCCCACTGGCTCCACCTCTTCCTTTCTTCTTCCTGCCCCCCCACCCTCACATCAGTCTGAAGAAGGGTTTCGACCCGAAACTTTGCTTATTTCCTTCGCTCCATGGATGCTGCCTCACCCGCTGAGTTTCTCCAGCATTTTTGTCTAAGCTAACTTCTTGCCACTTTGCTGCCCTCCCCCTCCCCCATATCTCCCATTGGATCCTCCCCCCACCCCCGTTCATCCTTCCCCTTCTTGATATTCCCATCTGCCTCCACCCCTTCTCATTCATTCCATTCTTCATTTTCCTTTCTCATTAGATTCTCAAATCTAATCTTTTGTTCTCCACTTACCACCACCCAGCCTCTACAGATATCACCCTTGCCTCCGCCACCTGACTCTCATCTGCCAACCAACCCTTCCTGACTTGTATTTGCCCATCATTTGCTAACTCTTGCCCCTCCACCTCCTTATTCTGACTATTATGCTGCCTGACGCGCTGAGTTTCTCCAGCAACTCTTATTTGTTCCTTCAAGCATATCTAGCTCTCAAGTATTTACTCAAAGGTGACATCAGGCATGACAGAAGATTCAGTAGTATACTTCTGGTTCTATTTGTAGCTTAAATCCAAGTTGCACAATCGTTGGTTATATAATTTTTATCTGAAAACAAATCACAGTTGGGGCTAACAGAAACCCTATCAATACATAAGAATCAGGATTCCCAGCAATGGCACAATCTGCCATTTTCTCTTCAAGGTTGGAGAAGAAATCCATAGAGCATAAAAACACTTGGGCTGGACCAACCCCATTGCTCTAACTTATTGCCTACTACCCATATTAAACTGATCCAGATTTGGAGGGGCAAATAAACTCATTTGCCTTACCCATGAGTCCTCCCATTGAGTGAAACTAAGCCAAAGGCAGCAAAGTCTTATGTTCTGCCCTACAACATCCCATTGGCTTTTTGACAGCTGCCACAGGACTCAATTAATTAAAAAAACTTTTGACAACCATTTTCGCGACGTTGGTGTAAAGCTGAAGGGCTTGATGTGAATTTCATCCAGCTCCTCAGCTCAGGGCATCAGTCCTCTGCCAGCCATCAGACCCAGCAGCTGATCCAGCAGAAGCAGACAACATTGGACGAACTAGCAGACAATCTCCAGCCATTTCCAACTTCTGCTTTCAAATGCATTGGCGCAATAGTCAGACACAAGTTTAAGAAGGAACTACAGATGCCAGAGACAAGATGACCAACAAGGAGGAAATAGCTGTCAGTTCTGAGGGAAGCGGTAATTAAGAGATGAGCACGATCCAACTCATCTTAAGGGATCATTGTCATTTCTTGACAGTATTATAGTTTTATAATCTGTCAATTTAAGGTGGAAGTCAACCTAGCAAACAATAGTTAAAACTTAACCAGGCAATTGAGTATCCAAAAGATGCCGATACGTTTTTATACATATACCCATCATCGAAACATTGTGTTTGCAAAGTTATTTAGTAAACCCATCAAGCTATTAAAAATGTTACCAACTTTTGCTCAAATAATTTTGCACAGGAATTTGTTTAATTTATAAAAATGCTAAATTAAAAAAAGAATTTTGCACAGAGATGAAATTCAATGACATTTTTTCACAAAAAAAATAAAAAGGCACATATTAACATTTGTCCAACATCACAAGGCATTCTACGTTTCTATTAAACATGGCTTCCAATTTTATTTTCCTGACATGAAAATAAATTTCCACTGACACCTGAAATTTGCAAATTCAACACATCACATCACATTCAAGAACACTACAGTCACCATATAAGGATTTTCCTCCAACCAAATGTTATATGGTTATATAGGTAGATGGGACTAGGGGAAAACAAATGGTCGGCACGGACTGGAAGGGCCGAGAGGGCCTGTTTCCGTGCTGTAATTGTTATATGGTTATATGGTTATAAATCTGTAGTACTGCACTGGAATGTTAGCATCCAACCTATAGGGTTATACCGCCCTCTGCTGGTACTTCAGGTATATTATTCTATTTAATGAAATATCGGCAGAACTTTCAAAGCAATGCAATATTCCCGATTGGAAGCATCCATTTGCGGCGTGGTGGATTACTAAAACTATAAGTATAGATTCTGCAGCCGTTGAACAAGGCAGAACGGACTGCATGTTATCGCCGGGCAGTAGTTGGATTCTGAGATCCGGTTCTTTAACTTGTCTATAAATATTCACCCGACAATCCTTCAGTTAAGATTAGCATTTAACTGTTAACGGTTCATCTTGCAATTTCCAGCTTCAGACACCCTCCAATAAATTTAAATCAATTTTTAACTCAGTCCATTTTTTTTGTTAGACTGAGTAACAGAATGCAGAGTTCTACTTGAGCAAAAAACATATTGCTGGAGGAACTCAGCAAATCAGGCAGCATCTGTCTAGGAAATGTACCAACAACGTTTCGGGTTGGGACCCTTCTTCGGACTAACAGAGTTCATCAATCCGAAGAAAGATCCTGACCCGAAATGTTACCTTTCCATTTCCTTCCAGATGCTGTCTGATCCAGAGTTCCTCCAGTGATGTTTTTTGCTCAAGATTCCAGCACCTGCAGTGTCTTTCATTGCCATAGATCTCTACTTTTTACTTGACACTAAATCATGTGTAGGAAGGAACTGCAGATGCTGATTTAAATCTAAGATAGACACAAAATGCTGGAATAACTCAGCGGGACAGGCAGCATCTATGGAGAGAAGGAATGGGTGACATTTCGGGTCGAGACACTTCTTCAGACTGATATCAGGGGAGTGGGTGATGCCTACTATGTTCTGTGTGCTGAAGCAAAGCAAGAATTTCATTGTCCTATCAGGGACACATGACAATAAACTCACTTGAACTTGAAGATAAGGAAGTGTAAGGTGTGAAAACAGGACAACGGGAATGGAGATCAAGATAAATGTAGAATAGATTGTTAATTGGGAGAAGGTAACAACAAAGCAGAGATAAAATGTAGTTGGAGACAACAAGACTGATCGGAGAATTAGGAAGGGGGAGGGAATCGAGAGAGAGGGAAAGCAAAGGCTATTTGAAATTGAAGTCAATGTTCATATCGCTGCGGTGTGAGCTTCCCAAGCGAAATATGAGATGCTGTTCCTCCAATTTTCAGTGGGCTTCACTCTGACAATGGAGGAGGCCCAGGACAGAAAGGTTAGTGTGGGAATGGGATGGGGAGTTAGTGTTGAGCAACCGGGAGATCAGGTAGGTTTAGGCGGACTAAGCGGAGATGTTCAGCTACAAGATCGTCGAACCTGCG
This sequence comes from Okamejei kenojei, assembly GCA_035221665.1. NCBI lineage: Eukaryota > Metazoa > Chordata > Chondrichthyes > Rajiformes > Rajidae > Okamejei > Okamejei kenojei. The sequence goes on from CM069154.1 coordinate 34,698,163, forward strand.
CTTGGTCTCGCCGATATACACGAGTCCACACCTGGAATAGCGGATACAGTGGATGAGGTTGGAGGAGGTGCAAATGAACATCTGCCTCACCTGAAAAGACTGCCATGGTCCTTGGACGGAGGTATAGGGACAGGTGCTGCATCTCCTGCGGTTGCTGGGCAAAGTACCTGGGCAGGGGGTGGTTTGGGTGGGAAGGGCCATGTTGACCAGGGAGTTGCAGAGGGAATGGTCCCTGCGGAAAGGGGTGGAGATGGGAAGATGTGACTGGTAGTGGGATCCTGTTGGAGGTGGCAAAAATGTTGGAGGATTGTGCGCTGAATGCGATGGCTGATGGGGTGGAAGGTGAGGACAAGGGGGACTCTGTCCCTAGCACGAATAGCGGAGCTACGGGATATTGAGGAGACCCGAGTGAGGGCCTCATCTTTAATGGAGATGGGGAACCCCCGTTCCCAAGAGAATGTGGGCATCTCCATTTTCTCCGTGAGTTACTCTGAGATGCTGAGTTACTCCAGCGTTGTGTCTATCTTCGGTTTAAATCACCATCTGCAATTCCTTCTTACACATTTCCGCTGACTTGGTATGGAACACTTCATCTTGGGCGCTGATGCGGCGTAGACGGAGAAAATGGGAGTAGGAGATAGAGTCTTTGCAGGAAGCAGGGCGGGAACAATTGCAGTCTAGATACCTATGGGAGTCAGTGAGTTTATAATAGATGTCAGTGGATAGTTTATCTCCTGTGATGGAGATGGTGTGATGAAGAAACGGTAGGGGGATGTCGGAGATGGTCCAAGTGAATTTGAGTGCAGGATGGAAATTAGTAATAAAGTTAATGAAGTCAGTGACTTCTGCACGGCTGCAGGAGGTAGCACCGATGCAGTTGTCAATGTAATGGTGGTAGAGTTCGGGGATAGGGCCAGTGATTGTTCAACGTATCCTACAAAGAGGCAGGCATACCCTACAAAGAGGCATGCAAGTGCCCGTAGCTACACCTTGGATTTGGAGGAAGTGGGAGAAGTTGAAAGAGAAGTTGTTAAGGGCAAGGACCAGCTCTGCTAGGAGAAATTGGCTGGTTCTGCGGTCGAGAAAGAAACGGAAGGCTTTAAGACCTTCCTGTTGGTGGATGGAGGTGTAGTGACTGAACATCCATAGTAAAGATGAGTAGTGAGGGCCTGGAATACGGAAGTCATTGAAGAGACGAAGGGCATGTGAGGTATCTTGGATATAGGTAGGGAAGGATCGGACCAGGGGAATAGGATGGAGTCGAGGGATGTGGAAATTAATTCAGTGGGACATGAACATGCAGAAACAATGGGTCTGCCAGGGCAGTTCTGTTGTGGATTTTGGAAACAAGATAAAATTGGGCCGTGCGGGGCTGGAGAACGATAAGGTTGGAGGGTTTGGAAGGCACACAGCACGAAATAATGAAATCTGAAATGGTGTGTGAAATTTGTGTGGATTTATCTGTGTGGATAACATTGTCCCTGAGGAGACTACACTGCTTCCCCAACAACATCCTGTATCAACAGTGACATAAAGGCCCTTCCCAACCAGAAGAAGAGGGCCTTCCGGAATGGTGACCGGGAGGAAGTAAAACGGGTGCAGAAAGACCTGAAGGCGAGACTGAGACAGGGCAAGGACAACTACAGGAGGAAGCTGGAGCTGAAACTTCAGCAGAACAACATGAGGGATGTGTGGAGCAGTATGAAGAACATTACAGGCCAAAACAAAACCAGTGGCCTGGGAGGAAAAGCAATCAGGACTGGGCCAACAAGCTAAACTGTGTTTTTAATAGATTTGATAGTGGGTGGGCCCTCTGCCTGCCCAGCCTCCCCCCTGCTCCCCAACAGATCAGCCATGATCACAATGAATGGCAGTGCTGGCTTGAAGGGCCGAATGACCGCCTCCTGCACCAATTTTCTATGTTTCTAATATGTCAGACTACAGAACTGTGTCTGGGACATGGTAGTGAGCAACACAGGGGCTCCACATGAGACGGTGCTCTCTCCCTTCCTGTTCACCATCTACGCCTCAGACTTCAGATATAACTCAGTCTCCTGCCACCTGCAGAAGATTTCAGATGACTCGGTAATTGTAGGCTGCGTCAATGAGGGGAGGGAAGCTGAATACAGAGGTGTAGTCAACTACTTTGATGAGTGGTGTGGGCTGAATCATCTGCAACTCAACGCAGACAATACTTAATGGTGGACTTTAGGGGGAGAGGGACACCCGTCTCCATCAATGGTGTGGATGTGAACTTTACCAGGGAGTACAAATACTTTGGAGTGTACCTGGACAGTAAACTGGACTGGTCCAGGAATGCTGAGTTCCTGTACAAGAAGAGGCAGAGCCGGCTGTACATATTGAGAAGGCTCCGCTCCTTCAATGTCTGTAGTAAGATGTTCTACCAATCTGGTGCTGGTAGTAGCCAGTGCCATCTTCTTCGCTGTCGCATGCTGGGGCAGCAGCTCGAAGGCTGTGCCCTCCCCCCCCCCCCCCCCCCCCCCACCCCCACCCCCAATCTTTACACATCCCCAATCCTTTCCACTCGTCACTTTAATTTCATGTTTCATGTATTTTGTGTTTTTGTGACAGTTGGCAGATCAATTTCCCTCCTGGGATAAATAAAGTTCTATCGTATCGTATCATATTGTATCGTATTAAGGCCTGGTGCTCGTGTGTGGGATCATGGTCCAAGGATAAGTTGGAGGAGGTGTCTGAGAGTTGTCGCCTGGCCTCAGCCCGGTAGAGGTCAGCACACCAGACTACTATGGGACTTCTCTTGTCAGCGGGTTTGATTATAATGTCAGGGTTGCTGCAGAGTGAGCGGAGAGCTGTACGTTCAGAGTGGGAGGGGTTAGAGGAGATATGGGGAGTGGAAAAGTTGGATGGTTGATGTCACGCCAGCAGTTGGAAATAAAAAGGTCTAAAGAGGGTAGAGTAGTCCAAGAGGAGGGTGACCAGAGGAGACTGGAGAAGGAGTCATCACTGGGTAGTGAGGACACCTTCCCATAGAAAATAGCATGGAAGCGGAGGCGATGGAAGAAAAGCTCTATGTCGCGGCAGACTCGGAACTCGTTGAGGTGCGGGCGGAGGGGAACAAAGGTGAGGCCTCTACTGTAGACAGCCTATTCCGTATCAGAAAGAGGGAGGTCAGGGGAGATGGTGAAGACACGACAAGGGTGGGAGTTTGGGTTCGGAGGAGAGCAGGTGTCATGTGACATAATCATATTATCAATGCAAGATCCTACCTTACATTCAATTTGAATGAGTCCGAAGCAATCCATGGATTTACAAGCAATGCTACACAAAACTTTAGTCAAGATTGTTAAATTATACTGAATACACCAAAAACAGAACAATGAAAATTTTACTTGCAGCAGCATAATAGGTCTGTAAACAGAGTACTCATCTATATTACTTATTTTGATAACCAATTTAAATCTCATGGTATTGATAGCCAATCTCTTTCGCACTCCCTCCCTGAGGTGCTGCCACATACTCTCAACTCGACCTCATTCAGTTATTCCGTTACTGCCATTCAATATTTTTCTGTACTACTTCAGATTGCAAACAACCACTGCACCATTCTGCTGCTTTGCATTTGTCATGTGTATTTATTGCTGCACTTGTATTTATTGTTTACACCATCAGCTTCATGCAATCTAAAAATGACATGGCATCCTAGAATATATGACAATAAACTAATCTGAATCTGGCCATCAACTGCACAGAGGTTATTGACACGGGAAAAGGTACAGCAGAGGAACAGGCCCTTCAGTCCACCATGCCGGTGCCGATCATGTTGCCAAATTAAACTAATTCACCTGCCCACAAGTAGTCTGTGTCTCTCCATTTGATGCCTGCATACGTGTCGATTTTAATGCCTCTTAAATGTTAATATGCTATAAAAATTATAATTTTGCCGCAATTATTGTACTTATTCCAGTCAATCCCAATATATATGCCAAAATGGCACTATTTATTTTCGGTTATGGAAATTTTTCAACTGGGCGAGAAGTTTAGTACATGGGTAAAATTTTTATATACTAATCCAACGGCTAGAATATCAACAAATCAAATGTTATCAACTAAATTTAACTTATCTCGAGGCTGTAGACAAGGATGTCCGTTATCCCCGCTATTATTTGCACTTGTATTAGCACAAAGTGTGAGGTCCCATCCTGAAATATATGGGTATAAAACTAAAGACACTGAAAATAAAATCTCCTTATACGCAGACGATGTATTAATTTACATCACAAAACCTGAAGTTAGTATCCCTAACTTATTAAATTTAATAACTCAATATGGCTCGTTTTCAGGATACAGAATTAATTGGAATAAAAGTGAAATCATGCCAATAATAGAAAGCAACCCACATTACAACAATTCCCTTTTAAAATAGTAAATGAAAAACTCAAATATCTTGGAATTTATGTAACAAAGAGATATACTTCTTTATTTAAATCTAATTTTCCGCCTTTATTGAACAAATTACATAAGAATATTTTATATTGGAAAACATTACCTATTTCAACATTGGGTAGAATTAATGCGATAAAAATGATTTTTCTCCCGCAATTATTGTACCTCTTTCAATTAATCCCGATATATCACTCAAATTTTTTTTTTAAGAAGGTTGACTCTATAGTCACCAAATTTATCTGGGATTATAAGAACCACAGAATAAATAAAAAACACTTATGTAAATCAAAAAATAAATGGAGGTTTAGCACTACCGAATTTTATGTTTTATTATTGGGCAGTTAATATTAAAAATATGAATTTTTGGTTGGAAGAACTGGACAAACAACCAGATTGGTTAAAAATGGAAAAGGAAGACTGCTTACCTTTTGAAATTGGGTCGATTCTATTTACTATTACTAAATTAAGCAAAAAAACCTATAAAGAAAACCCTATAATACAGTGGAATACACATTTGGAAACAATTAAAGAAGACACTAAAATTGGATTGTTTACCACTATCTCTTCCCATTGTAAACAATGCTACATTTAAACCCTCAATGATGGATAAAGGTTTTTTACAATGGGAAAAATCACTGAATTACTAAGATGGGTGATCTCTATAGGAAAAGTTCATTTATCTCATTTCAGGAACTACAACAAATTTATGGGCTTCATTCAAAAGGCTACTTTAGATATCTACAAATTAGAGACTATGCTAAGTCAAATACACAGGACAATAGAAATAGAAAGACAGAATTCTTGATGAATGTTTGAATAAACACCCGAACACAGAAAAATTGATATCTTATATTTATAATATTCTATTAGATAATGATGCACCCATGACGGAAATATATAGGCAATCATGGGAAAATGAACTAGGTCAAATAATAAGGCCAGAAATATGGGATGAAAGCTTAAAACATATACATCACTGTTCGTTAAATGCCTATTACATAGATTGCACTATTCAAAAACTAAATTAAATAGAATTTTTCCATGTGTATCCCCTATTTGTGATGAATGTCAACACTTAGAGGCTAATCTAACGCAAACATTTGTAAGCTGTATAAAAATTAATAATTTTTGGACGGAAATTTTTAAGATAATTTCGGAAGTCGTCAATACCAAATTTGTCCCCGATTCAAAATTAATAATATTAGGAATACTAAAACAAAATCAATTATTTACAACAAACCAAAGAACCTTTATCGATTATAGTTTAATAATTGGGAAAAAATTAATATTAAAATTTTGGAAAGGCCCCATAACCCCCACAATTAAAATGTGGAATATGGAAAAGTTGGAGACCCTACATTTGGAAAGATTAAGATTTGTCTTAATGGAAAAACAAGAACTATTTACAAGAATATGGTCCCCATTCATTGAATATTTGAAGGGGCAAACTGGTGTGGCACGAGAACCTGACTGAAACCTAAATTAAGGAATGGACGAAGAATTACATTTTATAATCCGCGGACATATCTCCAATGATGCGCAATCAGTTGAATACTCCATTCTTCTTTTGATTTGTTTTCTTTCCCCCTCTCTACTACTTTCTATCTATATAAAAATTTAAAATATATATAGATGTACAATTACTATGCAATTGTTAATATAAATAATATTAATAACATATGACATAACAAACAAAATGCCTTTTATTATGTATTTCTAATTAAAAAAATTTAAAAAATTAAAAAATATTCCAAAATCCTTTTTTTTTAAATCGACTTTGTTACAAGTTTCATCTGGGATTATAAGAATCATAGAATAAGTAAAAAACATTTATGTAAATCAAAGATTAATGGAGGTTTAACTCTACCAAATTTTCTGTTTTATTTTTGGGCTGTCCATATTAAAAACATGAATTTTTGGCTGGAAGAAATGGATCAGCAACCAGACTGGTTAAGGATGGAAAAGGAGGACTGTTTATCTTTTGAAATCGGTTTGATTATGTTTGCACCGACAAAACTGCACAAAAAAACCTATAGGGAAAACCCTATAATACATAGTGGTACACGAATCTGGAAACTATTTAAAAAGGCTTTAAAATTGGATAATATACCACTCTGTCTCCCTATTGTAAACAATCCCTTATTCAAACCTTCCATTCTGGATAAAGGTTTTACACAATGGAAAAATTATGGAATTAAAAAGATGGAACATCTTTATAAGAAAGGCACTTTTCTTTTATTTCAGGAGTTACAACAGATTTATGGAATACACTCAAATAATTTTTTTCGATATCTACAACTCAGAGATTATGTTAAATCAAGCACACAAGATTATAGGAATAGGGAACCAGAAATCCTTGATGTTTGAATAAGCATCCTAATACAGAAAAACTAACAACTTATATTTATAATATCCTTTTAGATAGCGAGGTCCCATCGACGGAATCACATAGACATACATGGGAAAATGAATTAAGCCAACCCATAACGAAAGATATTTGGGACAAAAGTTTACAATATATACATCAATGCTCGTTAAATGCCAGACGTGCTTTAATACAATTTAAAGTACTACACAGATTACACTACTCAAAAGTAAAACTGAATAGAATCTTTCCACATGTCCCTCCTATCTGCGATAAATGTCAGCATCTAGAGGCTAACTTAACACATACTTTTGCAAATTGTATAAAAATTAAAAATTTCTGGAATGAGATTTTTAGAATAACTTCTGTAGTTATTAATACTAAACTGGATCCGGACTCAAAACTAATAATACTTGGAATATCAGAACAAAGTTTAATACTTACAACAAGCCAAAGAAATTTCCTAGATTACAGTATAATAATCGGGAAGAAATTAATATTAAAATTTTGGAAAGGTCCTATAACCCCCACAATTAAAATGTGGATTATGGAAATGTCAGAGACCCTACACTTGGAAAGAATCAGATTTGCCTTAATGGACAAACAAGAACTTTTTGTTAGAATATGGTCTTCTTTCATCGATTATTTGAAAGGGTAGATTGGTTCAGCAGGGGAACCTAACTGAAACTTGGACTCAGGATCAGATGAAAAGTTATACTCTATATTCCTTGATCCTATCTCCAATGATGTATTAATGGTAAATTATTCAATTCCTTATGATTTTTTATTTTTTTTCTCTTTTCTTTCTCTCTTTCTTTCTTTCTTTTTTATTACTATTAATCTATTAAAAAAAATTAAAAAAACAATTAGAGGCAGAATGATTCAATTGATAATATTAATAATGTATGATTGATGTACACAAAATACTTCTACCAAAATATGTGTTTGCCAATTTATTGTTTACCTCTAATAAAAATATATTTATAAAAATAAAAAAATTTTAAAAAGTTAATATCGTAGCTACTTCACCCACTTCCCCTGGTAGCACCTTCCAGGAACCAACCACTTTCTACGTAAACAAGTTTCCCCCTTTCAGCTCAAAGATAAACCTTCTGGTATTTGACTTTTCCCACCCAAGGAAAGGGACTCCAACCATCTACCCTTCTCAATTTTATACACTCCCATCAGGTCATCCCCCTGCCTCCACTACACCAGAGAAAACAATCCAAGTTTGTCCAACCACTCTAACCAATGCTCTAATCTTGGCAATATCCTGGTGAATATCTTTAAATTACTATCTAACGATCCTTCCTGTAAAAGGGCAAGCAGAACTGAACACAATAATTGAAATGTGCCAAACCAAAAAGTTTTATAAAGCTGCAACAGAACTTCCCAGATTGTATGTGTCACTTGTGGTGAAAGTACACTCACCATGTTGTTGGGTAACAAGTACAAGGACTTTGACCCTGCAGTAATGATGGAACAGAATTGATAAAGTCAGGAAAGTGAATTAGTTTAAACATTTGACTATATTATCAAAGTAATATTTGGGAAAATACTTTATGAAAGTCCATATGTTTGGGAGTGTTGCTGAGGCAGCATTGACAAGATGCAGTATTGTGGCTTGTATTTTACAGCAGCCAGAGTGCTTTCTTATAATAATACAGAAACATCTTCACCCCACCATATCCCTTCTGACCATCAAATACTAAGCTATACCAATTCCATTTGCCAGCACTTGATCCATTGTTTCAGTGCCTATGCAATTCAAGTGCTGGTACAGAAGCTTCTTAAAATGCTGAGATGATCTGCCTCCAACTTCATCTCAGACAATGTTCCTGATTCCTACAACCGTCTGTGTGAAATACATTCTGATTTCCCTTCCTCCTTACTTTAAACCTATGCTGCCTGATCTTAGACAACTCTGCCATCTACTCTAACTATGACTCTCACATGTGTATTCTCATGTCCCTCCTCTGCTCCAAGGTAAACAAACACAGCCGATCAAGTCTCTCCTGATAACTGAAATATTCCATCCCAGACAACATCGTGATGAACCTTGTGCACGCTAAAGGTTCGACATCCTTCCTGCAAATGAGCTACCAAAATTGCACACAAAATTCAAAAATGCCTAACCAAAATTTTAGAAAGCTACAACATGACTTCCCAAATTTTATAATAAAGGCAAGCATGCTGGCCATCTTATTTATCTATTTGTGTTACAATTTTCAGTGAGCTGTGGGCTACATCTGAATTGAATTGAATTGAATACATTTTATTAGCCAAATATGTATACATACAAGGAATTTGCCTTGGTGCTTTGCTCGCAAGTAACAACATGATATACAGTGGACAATTAGAAATAAAACATTATAATTTAAACATGTGAAAAATGAAATAAAATACCAGAGTAAAAGTACATAAATGTCCGTCTTGGTGCTGTCATTTACTGTTTACTCTCATGCATGTGTCTTCCCACAATGCAGTATCTCACACTTGTCTGGATTAAACTCCACCTGCCATTTCTCTGCCCACCTTTCCAACTTATTTCCTTTGACAACCTCCACTGCTATCCACAACGCAACCAATGTTTGTGTTCTCTGCAAACTTACTAATTAGCCCACCTACATATACATCCAAATCATTGATATATATTTCTAGCAGAAGGTCTGGCACTGATCCCTGCATAACACCATTGGTCACAGACCTCCAGTCAGTTTAAAAAAAAACTATCAAACACTCCCCTCTGTAAATCTAAAACCTATCATGTGCACACTGTAATTGATCTGATTAATTTCAAGATTCAGTTTTAAAATCACATTTGATTACATTATCCAAATAATGCTTGGATAATACTAAACTCCATGCAGTCCTTGTGTTTGGGAGTGCTGCCTGAGGCCCTGTCTCACGGTGCGAGTCCACCCACAAATGATCCCGAGTGAAAGAAAAATTTTCTATGAGATTCCAAGTTTATGTTCACGAGTTTAAACGAGTTCCCACGTGTATGTCTAAGCTTGCCGTTTACTTCTCATTTCTGCGATGTACCAAGTTCCTCTCCTGAGTTACTCTTGAGCCAACAACGACTACCAACGTGTGGAAAAATCATCACATGGTTAAAATGATTGCATGCAGCTTTTTTTTCACGAAAAAAAGCCTCCCATGTTTAAATTTCTTAGGGTTACGGAATCAAGGGATATGGTGAGAAAGCAGAAACTGGGTACTACTGATTTTGGATGATCAGCCATGATCATATTGAATGGCAATGCTGGCTCGAAGGGCCAAATGTGATCACTTCCATTATGTAGAGAGTCTCAGAACATTAATAGAGATTCCATTCCGTTTACATTGCGCTTTGTGCAGGGATCAAATCTTAGCCCAAAGTGTACATTAGGCGGCGAGGATTAATTTCAAAACTTCAAATTATTTCAAACAGTGTTTTATCTGAACAACGGATCAGGGCAGATGCCAGCCCCTTTAAACATCACGGACAGCTCAGTGTGAAGTGGTGCTGGAATTATATATGTGAAATAGTCTTGGGAATTTTATTATCGATCCTAAATGCTCTATTTAAATTATAGGTTGTTTAGTTTGTTGTGAAGTGGTGCCGGATTTAACACTTCAGTCTATTAACATTGAATTATCTCACTGAACAAAAACATGCAATATGTTTCCAGACAAATATCCAATGGTTGAGAATTAAAGAGCAGTCATTTTAAACAGGCAGTTGTAGTCAATAATACGGTAACCGAATGATATTTATTCATTGCTAGAGAGGACGATGTAAACGTAGTGAGGTTAGTGAGCAGCCTCTAACATTAACCGCTCCTCGTACTGTTCTGTTGTGTAGGAAGGAACTGCAGATGCTGGTTTACCCCGACGATAGACACAAAAGCTGGAGTAACTCAGAGGGTCAGACAGCATCTCTGGAAGAGAAGGAATGGGTGACATTTCGGATCGCGACTCTCCCGGTTGCTACCTGGACCTACCTGATCCCCCGGTTGCCAAACACTTCCCATTCCCACACTGACCTTTCTATCCGAGGTCTCCTCCAGTCTGAGTGAGGCTAAATGCAAATTGGAGGAGCAGCATCTCATATTTCGCTTGGGCAGCTTACAGCCCAGTGGTATGTATATTGATTTCTCTTCAAGTAACCCTGGCATTCCCTCTCAGTCCATCCCTCCTCCACCCAAGTCGCACCAGCTGCTCGTTTTCACCCAATGAACAGCGAACAAAGGTCTGTTTCCTTTATCATCGTTACTTTTTTGCATTCATTGTTCTTTATCTCTCTACAATACATCATCATCTATATCTCACGTTTCCCTTACCAGTCTGTCAAAGAGTCTCGACCCAAAACATCACCCATCTCTCCAGAGATGCTGCCTGTCCCGCTGAGTTACTCCAGCTTTTTGTGTCTATCGTCGCCCTTCTTCAGACTGTTCCGTTGTATTGACCAAAAACGAACGATGTGACACGCGGAGACATGGAGGCACGGAGATACGCGGAGAAATGGAGACACGCGGAATTAAATGGACTTGGAATAACTGGGGCAGTGGGGTTTTATCAAAAAGTGACTACATGAAATCGGTGGAAGGAAACGGGCAGGCAAGGTTTCGGGTCAGGGTCCTTCTTCAGACTCCATGACCCGCTGAGTTCTTCCAGCTGTCAAATGGAGACATGGGGGACCGCAGATGCTGTCATGTTGAGCGAAACATGAAGTGTTGGAGAAACTCGATGGGCCGAATGGCCTAATACTGCTCCTATGACATGAACTCACAAAGTGTCAAAGTAAGCCAGCGGATCAGGCAGCATCTGTGGAGGGAATGGATAGGCAACGTTTCGGATCGGGTCCCTTCTTTTCAAGCCGAATCAACGTCTGTCCATTCCCCCCGCTGATGCTGCGTGTCCCGCTGAGTTACTCCAGCGCTGTGTGAATTCCTCCAACACTTTGTGTGTGTTTTATGATCATGATTCCAGCATCTGCAGTTTCTTGTCTCTACATAAACTCAGCCTCAGCAACACTGAGTGTACTAACCGGGAGATTATGTTGCTGCTGCCAAAACAACAGTTGGCAATGTATGCTCGGTAGGTGTCACATTGCGTGGGAAACGAGGTCTCCAGGGAGACAGACGCAAAGTGCTGGAGTAACTCCGCGGGACAGGCAGCATCTCTGGAGAGTTATAAAACATTACATTTTGGAATACAAGGAACTACAGAAGCTGGTTTATGAAAAAAAACAAAGTGCTGGAGTAACTCAACGTGTCGTGCAGTATCTGTGGAGCACATGTACACAATGGACCAGAACTGTACACAATTTTGCAGCTCTGTTGTCATTTCCGAGGTTTACATGACATTTTAAATTATACGTCTGCAATGCAATTCAAATTGAACCCAGGCTGGTTCCCTACCTTGATGTTAATTAAAAGCAAGGAATATGCCACAACCTACAAATACATAATGGTAGAATACAATTCTCACCCCAACATGCCATGGAATCCCAATTCTGAGTTGCTAAATTTATTAAATCTATCCAATTTAGCAATAGTCTAGTCGTTTATGCAACATAGAGACATTGAAAATAGATGCAGGAGTAGGCCATTCGGCCCTTCGAGCCAGCCAATATGATCATGCCTGATATGATATGATCAGTACCCTGTTCTTAGTTTTTCCCCATATCCCTTGATTCCGTTAGCCCGAAGCTATATCTAACTCTCTCTTGAATACATCCAGTGTATTGGCCTCCACTGCTTTCTGTGGCAGAGAATTCCACAGATTCACAACTCTCTGGCTGAAAAGGTTTTTCCTCATCTCAGTCCTAAATGTCCTACCCCTTATTCTTAAACTGTGACCCCGAGTTCTGGGCTCCCCTAAAATCGGGAATTTTTTTCCTGCATCTCGCCTATCCAATCACTTAAAATGTTATACGTTTCTACTATGATCTCTTCTCTTCCTTCTAAATGCCAGTGAATATAAGCCCAGTCAATCCATTCTTTCATCATATGTTAGTCTCGCCATCCTGGGAATTAACCTGGTGAATCTACGCTGCACACCCTCAATAGCACGAATGTCCTTCCTCAAATTAGGAGACCAAAACTGCACACAATACTCCAGGTGCGGTCCTACCAGGGCCCTGTACAACTGCAGTAGGATCTCGATTACTCGATTACTCTCGTTATGAAGGCCAACATGCCATTTGCTTTCTTCACTTGCTACTGTACCTGCATGCTTACTTTCAGTGACTGATGTACAAGCACACCCAGGTCTCGTTGCACCTCCCCTTTTCCTAATCTGACACCATTCAGATAATAATCTGCCTTCTTGTTCTTGCCACCAAAGTGGATAACCTCACATTTATCCACATTATACTGCATCTGCCATGCATCTGCCCACTCACCCAACCTATCCAAGTCACTCTGCAGCCTCATAGCATTCCCCCTTGCAGTTCACACTGCATAGATGCATAGGATTTTAAACAAGGATAATCAAGCATTGCTTTTTGATTTTTAAGCTTAACGATTGGCAAGTTTTTTCCTTCATTTTAGATTTTGTGGTTGAAGCTAATGATCACTTCAAAGAATTATATCCAAGAATAGAACCAGCAAATTCTGCTGAATTCTGTCCAGCTAGGGTTGGTTATATCATGTACACAAATATACTTTCTAATGCTTGCAAACAATTTACGTGTATTCTTGCTGACATGTTATCACCATAACTTCTGCTGCTGAATACAGATGGCAATACTTCCTACAATTAAGACACCAGAGTTCAACAGCACTATGATGGATTCTGAAGGAGAACTTCAACAAGTTTAATTTAAATCTTTTAAAGGAGCGATATCATTCTTCCGACAGGGAAAGTTATAAGTATAAGTTTCAAACAAACGTTGGGTGCAACGAGAAACAAGCTTTCCAGATTCTTCGCAACAATCACAGAATGAAATGTTTTAAACATTTCAAAGACAACTGCATTCTTGTACTTTCCCCATCCTCTTGGTAATATTAGATGACTTGCACTACTAGAACTGGGCTGTCTTTCCTGAGATAACCCTGCTCTGTATTACTCCCACCATAACAAAGAAAAAAAGAAAATTATAAAGGATGGTACACAAAAGGCTGGAGAAACTCAGCAGGGTGCAGCAGCATCTAAACACTTTAAACACTTTGTCTAATTTATAAATTATATTACTTTTGAGAAATGTAAATCAATAATAGTGAATCAATTCTTATCCTTTAACATCAGAGTATTAAAATTGAAACTGCATTTCAAAAGTAGAATTAAGTTTGTTATGAGGCAACGCTTTGCACTGTTAATACGATATTTCACAGTCAGCCCATGAGTCAATGTGAGATATTGCCATTTTGAAAATACCTACAAAATTATGAGAAATTGCACTAGGTGACAGAAATTTGCAATCGCCTTGGAGTATTTCTTGGATGTATTCTATTAAAAAGGCATGTATTTTGTTTCTGTCATCCACATATTTCATTTTACATTTACAGCAGATTTACATTCTTATACTTTAAGAGCACCCCTGGAAAATCACAATAACACAACATGAAGTAGCTGCTGGAGGCATCATTGGAATTAACTACATACCACCACATAAAAGTAACCGTAATTACATTCCTTTAATACTGACCTTCATTAATTCAGGGACTGAACCCATTTCCACATCTGGTGCTTTCAAACATTCTAGCCCTTCAATAGAGTGTGATGTTGCATTGCACAAGGCCTCATATGGGCATTCCTCTTCTTGCTGAGTTTCAAATTCTGTAATAAGCTTGCATAGTTCCAATTGTTCCTCACCTTCAAGTGAAAAAAGGGGTGGAGAGAGGTGAGTGGAATGCAAATAGATAAACTGCATCTACTGCCAAATTCAAGTAAAATTATAACCTGCCTTCAACAAATAGAACACCACCCAGAGAGACCAAACTATTACATTATCAGCAGACATCTATTTGCTTTTCACGAAAGCATATATTGAAAACATATAGAAATGCAAGGAATACTGCAGCCTTATTCCTTATATGCTGCCTGTTCATTTAATTCAGGGGTATGCAAGTAAGTTCACTGCCACCCATCCAACCTCAAATAATATACAAAAGATAAATAAAAACAAATATAACTTAAGATTGTCGATGTTCATGCATTCCTTTGCCTGTTACCTTAAGAATGATCACCCAGGCATCTTTAAAAGATTGCATATTTAAATTATTGTGCATGTCCTTGCTTTGTCTGGACGTCTTTGAATATATAGTCAGTCTTAGCTTGGCTTAACACTAATATTAATTTTAGTTACAGTTAAGATGACTAGAAGACACTTTGTTTGGAAATGTGGAGGATACGTGAAAATGAATTAAATCCCAGGAAACAGTGCAACAAAAAAATGGACATTGCAGTGAACAGCAAATCATATTTTAAAGTCAATATCTATACAATCGACACACCTTTTTAAGGTTTTGTAATAAACTAACATTTCCTTAAATGTTCCTTTGCCTTCTGGTTTCTCTCCAGTTTAGTAGGGAGTATTACCAAGCCTTTTGATATTATTTCC